>CM076578.1:910714791-911314791 GCA_034641835.2 Pinus albicaulis | reverse complement strand
CAGGGGGAGTGGAAGTGTGTATAGGTTTGCAAGATGGTTGTGTGCCACAGGGAGTAATCCTTTGCCATTGATGTCAAAAGGGGAGATAATTTTGTAGGAAGAGGTGTCATGATTGCAAGGGGATTACTTGTGTTGCCATCAATGCCAAAGGGGGAGATTTTTGATTAGTGGTTGTCATTGATGTCAACCCAAGCAGCACTAGGGGCTACCCCAATATTGCATGGGAATTTTGACCTACCAAATTAATATATTCTGGGTCAATAATTCTTTTAATGGTTTCTTCTTGTCGAGATGTTTCTGTTGATATATGGCATGCCGCGTAATTCTTCACGGTTTGAGAGATATTCATGTTTGAAGTTTGTAACCCCAGTTAGTGGGATAAAACCCCGTGGGGTTGTGGCATGGGTCATTGAAAAGTCATAATTAATATTTTTTTAAGCTCCTAAAATCCCTCCCACGTTCACTTATTGAAGCCCCTCTCAACCTAAGCATTTATATAAATTGTGATCCTCATATCCTCCTTATGCAAGGGATTTCGCCATCTGAAACAGGCCATCGTGGAATTTTCGCTCTAACTTGTTTTCTACAAAGTTTCAGAAGATAAAAATTTTATGAGGTGAAGCTGAAATCCTGAGGAAGATCCTGTTAAAATTTTAGATCAAGGTGTGTAATATTTTTGGAGATATGATCTATGGAAGTCAGTGTTTTTGGAGGCTCATGAAATTCATCTCAAAGAAGTGACCTTGGGAAAATTGTCATAACTCTCTCTCTGCGTATCGAATTGGAATTCTGTAAAAATTGGCAGATATTGCACGGACTTTAGTTTTCACCCTATCAATTTAAGAGCTGAATAAAGAAACAGTGACACGTGGCATGTTGTACAAGTTCGCTCTATTGAAAAATTCTATAATTAGGGCATTGTGAGAGATTGGGCATAACTCTCTCTTGAAGAATCCAAATTGGGTAAGACCTATGGAATTGGAAAGAAGACTCATAGGAATACTATAAGACCGAAAATCACATATTGGAGATCTGAAATAATAGAGATACACTAGATTCAATATCGAGCTCCTAGAAGGCAAGAAAAAGCTAGATCATGTGTTGTCAAGGGCTGCAAAGGACCAGATTTTCTAGGGCAGCAAAGAAAAGCAAGGTATAGTAGAGGGTAGCATGAAAAGGGAAGCAACCAAAGTGCAGAACAGAAGCAAGAAGTTTATCACATGAAGTCTTCAATTGGGTAGCACTGCATACAGTCACTGTAAAGGTATCATTGTACTAAGTCATTGTAAATACATTATTGTAAATTGTACTAGTGTCTATCTGCCAAGAGTTGAAGAGGCAGTGTCGAGAGGTCTAGAATCACCATTAGGTGGTTGTGTCATAGTTGGGGGTTATGGTCTAGTGTGTCTTATTCTTCTACATCATTCTATATCATTGTAAAGTGGACCATTTTCCCTGGTATGAGAGTCCTTATTCTTATATAGGGTGGTAGGGTGGTGCTAGGGTGAGTTGTAGCTCATTGGGTGTTGGGACATCCGTTCAGTTGATTACTGAAGAATCTCGGGCATTGGAGTGTCCATCCAGTGGGAGCTAGAGAAGAATTCTTTTCTAGATTCTAGGAAGTTGGAGCTTTATTTTCAATTGGAGTTGAATATTAAAGAATTATTAGAAAAGAATTAAGTGGTTTTTGTCCTGGAGTGGGTTTCCACCTTAAAAATTGTGTGCATTTGTGTTCCTTTTGTTTACCGCTATCATTGTACAAACACTGATAATAACTGAAGATTAACTAATGCTCTAATTGAAATGAATACTGATTCACCTCCCCTCTCAGTATTTCCAACAATTTCTTTAGAAACTCATTTACAATCTTTAAGTTACCCTTCAACCTAAAACTTGAGCTCAATTTATAGGGAAATGGAGGTAGTTAAATTTTACATGAAGAGAGGGATGGATTCCTCTCATGAAGGGATTTTATCTCCATGGACCAAGGGATAAGCTTCATGAGTGGAGGGATAAAGCTCAAACTCATCGCGACTCTAGAAGCTTCCAGTTGGGAGAATATTTGACTAGCTAGGCTTCTAGAATTTACTTTTTCTTTTATTGGACTTTTTACGGGGCTCTACAAGTAATAGTAGAAAAACGTGCGGGGGTTTCCACGGTTTATAGACCAAGCATCCGCAGACCCGCAGGAAAATGCTAGAAAAAGTGCGGAAGTAGAATTTTAAAGGTTTTATAGAGCTTTTCTCCAATTCCAAGCCTTGATTTAGGAACATTAGGTTTTTGACTTCTAAGGGAGCATGATATAGGTGGTGATAGACCTATACAGATAGTCAAATTTCATGGTGAAAAAATAATGTGTAACAGATTGCCCCCTAAAGTGTGAAGTCTGAGGTTATTTTGAAGAGTGAAGTGCTTTATCATTCCGAGGATTGGATTGGAGACACCGGTCGAAAACCTGTAAAAACATTCAATACAAACACACACACACACACACACACACACAGATATATATATATATATATATATATATATATATATATATATATATATATATATATATATATATATATATATATAATCGCTGAGGTAGGCATTCCCATACTCAGATCAAAACTAACTAAATGTTCCATTAAAGATATGGTTTCAATATTAGATCAAAGTAGACAAAGTATGGGCGCGACCATCTGTCATGAGTAGTCTATTTTATCATGAATAATAAAACTCCTCGCAGCCTGGATGGTGGAAACTAGATCCAAGGTCTTGATTTCTGCTTCCCGAAATAGTATGAATCTATCCATGCGATTGATTGTGTCGAAGTCAAACAGGGTAGAAACCACCTGATTACTGGTCAGTGATGTGAACCATTAACAAATGTGAGAGAAACCACCAATAATGATAATGGATCTCAAAGTAATCCAGTACAATCTATGAAGTGTGAATGAATGATTTTCAGTCAAACACTTAGAATAATTCGATCAAAGGTCAATGATGCAACCTGTTGTCGAAGGCGAGAAACCTGCCATTAGGGCATGCAGATCCCAAGGCACTGATAGGATTCTAGATCAACTTTCTAGATGATAAGCTGACGTCGATAGAAAGTGACCTGTCATAGGAAAGCCCGCGACACGAAACCATTAGATCAAGTTTTTTGAAGAAATTTTTTGCAAGGACTGACTCAGGGATGCTCAACGTGAATGGAGAAAAATGTTTGCAATGAATGGTTTATTTGAACTCTCTCTTGAACACATAACGACACTGCAGATGGTTTGGCAGCATTTGACCTAAATCTAACACCCAGAAACCAGTTGAAGACTTTCAATGTGGTTCGATTAACTGTTGGACGAGGGATTTCCCAACCCAGGTACAAGTGTGATAAAGTGTCGAATTCAAGAGTGACATGCTTATTTTTTAACAAGGGTAACAACTGGATTATTTTTCTCTCTTTTCCCCCACCATTACTAGAAAGTACCTCTTTATTTTTTATAAGCTTGAGGAGGATAAAATTTGCTTGTTTGTGTAAGCTCTGTTGAAAATGGCAACAAGAAACAGTGAAGGAGGCCTCCTGAAACATGTTTCCTGATCCTAGTTGGAAAGTGATCACCTAAACTAGGTGGAGACCACACATGTGATTTTTGTCGCAAAGTCTATTTTTAGACTATGTCTATTTTTAGACATATGGAGCATGGTCTAGGAGTTGCGGGATTCTATTCTTGGATGATTGGTCATGTTGGTAAAAATATATGGACCTCTATTTTTAGACATTAGGTGGTTTCTATTTTTAGACTGTCGGGCTAAAAATAGAACAGTCAAATATTATTAGCCCTTAATAATATTTGGACTCTAAACTTCGCTAATTCTTACAAACATCAGCTTCGAGCGACGATGTGGCTCATGCAGCTGACATGAGGATTTACGCTATTCCCATGGGTTTGGTGATCTCATGCATGATAGACTTCAGTTAGACTCATGTGGCAGAGTTTTGGTGGAGTTGATTGAGGAGTTAATGGAGATTGTGTTCCAGTTAACTAGTTGAACTAGTTGTGATCAGTTTAACTGGCGATTACACTAGAGATGAGTTGGGTGAATTAAATATTATTTAATTCACCGATATTAACTCATTATTCAACTAAAGAACACATCAGTTAACCTGCATGGACAAGCTCAGTTGAGATCAAGAAAGAGGTAGATGAAAGGGGGGTGAGATCGACAATAGCTGTACATTAGTTGTGCATGAGATTTGCACAATCAGTGGGATGAGTATTCCCATGATGATTGCGCTGTTCAAGAAATAGGAATTCGAATTTGGTTCAGCCCATTCTCTCCTTTTGGATTGCACAGTAGAGGCAGGCAGCTAGTGGAGGAGTTTTGAACCCGTGATCGGTTCAAACTGAGCTAGTTTTGTGTGTAGCTTTTGGAGACAGTACTGAGTACTTGTGAGGAGTATTGTATTGTGTAAAGTTACATGTTTCTCATCCATTATATGATACATATAGCTGGGGGTTTTCAGCTATAAGCTCTCCCCATACATGCTGCGTTCTATGTGTGTGAATTGATGTTCTGCCGCTTGTTTTATTTTCCGCATGTGATGATTAATTTGTAGAAGAGATTATGTGTTGTGCATCAAATTGAATTTGTGTATGATCAGGTTAATCTCGGTGGATAAATATTCATTATTCAGCAAATTTCTACATGGTATCGGAGCAATATTAATCGTCGAAGATCTATTACGGTGATTGCAATTTATTTCCTCGGACAGAGTCTGCATACGGGCCAGGTAGCCTCCGGAATTCATCTTTCTATGAAAGTGAAAGGTCTGGTAAATGCCTATGCAATCAATCTCTGATTTGGAAATAATTTGCTCTCAAGTGTAGATTGGAAGCGGTTGAGTTATCAGCTGGTGGTGAAATTTGAATTTGCATATTTGTGTTTTTGGTGCCGCAGCGAAAATGTCTTTCAACGGATTGCGACTAGAATATGCCTTGGAAGGCAGTTCGAATTATGTTGCATGGAAAGACCGCATGGAGGCTTTATTAGATGATAATGGGTTGTTGGAATTCGTGGAGAAAGAGATTCCAAAGCCTACTTCTACTGATGCTGCTGTTGTGGAAGCCTGGCGATAGAAACAAGAAAAATGTCGAAGGATTCTGTTGGAGGGCGTAAAGGATCACATAGTGTCCAGCCTGCATGGAAAGGCTTCTCCATATTTGATGTGGAAAGCCTTGACAGATCTATACCAGAGCAAGAGCAACCAGAGGAAGTTGGCGCTCAAGGATAGACTTAGAAACATCAAGATGGAGAAAGGAGAGAGCATCCCCAAGTACCTCACGAGGTTCACCCAATGCAGGGATGAGCTGGGAAGCGTGGGAGTGACGGTGGAGGATGAGGACTTGGTGAGCTTGGCTCTCCTGGGTCTTCCGAAAAGTTGGCATGCATATCAAGATAGTGTCAATGGTCGGGAGAAATTGCCCGGATGGGAAAGACTGTGGTCTGATCTGGTGAAAGAGGAGATCTGGCGGAATACCAGGGATGGATCTTCATCAAAGGCATCTGATGAAGAAGATTGCGCTTTGGCTGCCAAATCAAGGAAGGGGAAGGGAAAGGAGAAGGCTTCTCAATCAGGTGCAGATGGTAAAGAGCGTGACATGTCCAAAGTGAAGTGTTTTCACTGTCACGATCATGGACATTACGCCACAAATTTCCCAAAGAAGAAGAAGAACAAGCAGGTTGTTGGAGCTGCAGCTGGTGAGGCTCTTGCCTCGCAATTTGAGTTGGACTTCTCATTGATCGCATGCATGTTTTCTAGTGCATTGGGATCGGGGTGGTATTTTGATAGTGGCGCTTCGTTTCACATGACGGGAGATGTGAATCTTTTCAGTGACTTGGTGGAGAAAGGTCTCCAGATGCATGTTGAGTTGGGCGACGGTGGACAATACAATGCGACCGGAATTGGTACCATAACCTTTCAGAGGGAGTCAGGTAAACTCATTCTTTTAAAATATGTATTGCATGTACCAGGTCTAACAAAGAATCTGATCTCAGTCGCAATGTTAGAGGATAAAGGGTATGAAGTTGTCTTCAGAGAAGGAAAAGTTTTCCTTCGGCACAAGGCAACGGGACAAGTCAAGAAGGTTGGGATTCAGGCAAAGAATCTCTACAGAATTGAAGTAGATGGGATGTCTACGGAGCTTCCTACTGTTGGGAAGCGGAAGGAAGACATGCAACTGATGCTTGAGAGGGAGCAAGTTTTGCATGCAGGTGATAGTGAACCTCGGGATGTGGAGCAACCACAAGAGGATCATGGAGTGGAAGAAACCACTCATGCAGAGAAATTTCGTGCCAGATGGGCAGAGGGAGTGCATGCAGCTATACCACCAGGTGAGAGGTGGGGTGACATGCATGATTAATCCCAAGAGGAGATTTCTGGGCAGGATTCATGAGATGGTGTGGATCTCATGAATTGAACCTGGCTACGAGGTGCCCACAACGCAGTAGTAGCATGATCAGTTGGATTGATGCAGGCAGATCAAAGTGACAGTGTCGGATACTGGAGCGCGAATCAGAGTTGACAGCAAGTGCAAGAGTGCATGGGTGCAAGAGTTCAATAGCGCAGTGGTTCCTGATGACATGTGCAGTAGCTAAGCAGAGGTCGAAGACTTTGATGATAGATGCTAGATGCATCAGACTGATTGAGTTGTTTGGAGCCTATTCAGTTTCAAAGAAGTTGCAGAGCAGATGCATGGAGTTGCATGGTGCATGCATGAGTTTGCATGGCACATGCAAAGGGTGCATGGCGAATGCATGGAGTTGCATGTCGCATACATGGAGTTGCATGGCGCTTGTGAAGGTTGCAGGGCGAATGCATGGAGTTGCATGTCGCATGCAAAGACATTCCTTTCTTGTTGAGAGGGAGTGTTGAAAATGGAAACAAGAAATAGTGAAGGAGGCCTCCTGAAACATCTTTCCTGATCCTAGTTGGAAGGTGATCACCTAAACTAGGTGGGGACCACACATGTGATTTTTGTCGAAAAGTCTATTTTTAGACTATGTCTATTTTTAGACATATGGAGCATGGTCTAGGAGTTGCGGGATGCTATTCTTGGATGATTGGTCATGTTGGTAAAAATAGATGGACCTCTATTTTTAGACATTAGGTGGTTTCTATTTTTAGACTGTCGGGCTAAAAATAGAATAATCAAATATTATTAGCCCTTAATAATATTTGGACTCTAAACTTCAATTTATTCTCTTACAGCACTTCAGTTGGAGCTACGGATGTGGCTCATGCATCTGAAAGAAGGAATTACACTATTCCTAGGGGTTTGGTGAGCTCATGCATGATAGACTTCAGTTAGACTCATGTGGCAGAGTTTTGGTGGAGTTGATTGAGGAGTTAATGGAGATTGTGTTCCGGTTAACTAGTTGAACTAGTTGTGATCAGTTTAACTGGCGATTACACTAGAGATGAGTTGGGTGAATTAAATATTATTTAATTCACTGATATTAACTCATTATTCAACTAAAGAACACATCAGTTAACTCAGTGCATGGACAGTTCAGTGGAGATCAGTGAAAGAGGTAGATGAAAGGGTGAGATCGACAGCAGTTGTACATTAGTTGTGCATGAGATTTGCACAATCAATGGGATGAGTATGCCAATGATGATTGCGTTGTTCAAGAAAGAGGAATTCGAATTGGTTCAGCCTATTCTCTCATTTTGGATTGCGCAGTAGAGGCAGGCAGCTAGTGGAGGAGTTTTGAACCCGTGATCGGTTCAAACTGAGCTAGTTTTGTGTGTAGCTTTTGGAGACAGTACTGAGTACTTGTGAGGAGTATTGTATTGTGTAAAGTTACATGTTTCTCATCCATTATATGATACATATAGATGGGGGTTTTCAGCTATAATATTTCCCCATACATGCTGTGTTCTATGTGTGTGAATTGATGTTCTGCCGCTTGTTTTATTTTCCGCATGTGATGATTAATTTGTAGAAGAGATTATGTGTTGTGCAGCAAATCGAATTTGTGTATGATCAGGTTAATCTCGGTGGATAAATATTCATTATTCAGCAAATTTCTACAAGCTCATCCTTCGAATGAGTCCATCTTAGTATTAAAATCGAATCCTAAGAAGGAGTGGTCCGGTCCTGTTTGTAATCGACAGGTCCTTTACTGTTAAATTTTAACGAGTCCAGTATAGGAGAAACTCAGCATTTTTCAGTTTTAGGGAGTCAGAAGGAAAACATAAGTAAACTTCGTGGTTGTTCTTTTTCATAAATTTAGTCTCTCAGGCCCGAAAAAGGATAAAATAATGCAAGAGAAAACTCTATTTACCACGATTAGTCAATGTATACCTTTTTCGTAATTAGTCCATTTCAATCCGGAAAAGGGGTAAACTTATACTGAAGGGACGACCATTCATTTACTTTAACGAGTTCGAATAGTCAAGTACTTGGCGATATTTTCATATTTAGAGAGTTTGAAAAGGGCTTAAAAGAGAACTCCAAGGTTTCGCTTTTTTTAATTTTAAAGAGTCCGAAAAGTGATAAAAGTATACTCAGTGTCAAAATAATTCTTTTCACTAAAAAATCTTGTATCCTGCACAAAAACTCAAAATATTACACATACCTGTTTCCAAGAAGTAAAAAATATTTAAAAATGACCTTTTAAAGTGAAAAATAAATAAAATAATATTTTATTCATTTAAAAACTATAAAAAGGAGTTAAAACAAAATCATTTTCACCTTTTGTGTTTAGAGCAGTGTATTGAGAGCTTTTGGCTAAAAAATTCTGGAGCAGAGATCGGGAGAACCAATTGTCTATTCCTCGAATCGTTAGAACCAAGTAATCCACATCATCTTAATCTTCCTTTATATCTGTTTCATTTTTATTTTTGAGTCTTAATTTCAATTTTTAGGAGCATTTTTTGTTTAAAAATGCGCTCTCGGGGGTCCGCAAGTCATTCACGCGATAACTGTGGACTCCGATAATTTTTTAAAGAAAAAACTATCGAGCTGCCACGGTTTTTATGTGGAGCGCGTGTGGACATCTTCATTGTCTTCTCACAAAAATTGTGGCGGCACCGTGAACGTTTTAAAATTCAAAATTTAACTTAAAAATGGTTCAAGTTTTTCATCCAAATGGTTTTTAAATTTTGAATTTGTTGATTTGTAGGTTGTTCCACCATGTTGGAGTGGCGAAAACATGAACATGAGCTCATAGAAAATAAAGCTATGGATGATGCTGCAACAATACATGCACTACAAAATTGTGGTTTATATAATGTCTAGGCTATCCAAGGTATGAAATCACACATGGAGTTTATGACATGGCTCGTAAATGCATGGGAAGTTCAAGACCAATGCTTCATCATTGGTGACCACCGGCTCGAAATTGAGCTAGAGGACATTTATTTCCTTACCGGATTATCCTAGAGAGGAGGAAGCATATCCTTATTTGGGGCCAGATAGGGAGGTCTTCCTGTCGCCAGCTACAAACAACAATATTGCAATGATGAGGTAGACTTAATGGATATTCGAATAGATATTAAAACTATCTTGCGATTGGATCTCAAAGTGATTGCATTTACAGTAACCAGATTGTGCGGGAGTGCAGCTCCACATGTAGCCACTAAATCAAAAATTCAGACCGCAGTAGAGTGTCTCGAAGGGACCATATTTAACTGGTGCGAAGGAGTTTTGGCCAACATGAAAGGCCAATTAACTAGAGAAAAGAACACGAAGTTGAAAAAATTCGGGTATGGCGCCATTCTCATTTCATTTGCTTTAGAGAGAATCCCACTTCTCGCTCCTCAGCTGATTCTAGTATATTGTGGGGAACCTCGGATGGTACGGTGGGTGGCATTAATGGCTCGCCATGGTGGCGATGGTAGTTCAGTGGTTCGGTTCACTCTGGTATACTTTATGTGGCTTAGGAACCAAGTCTTCACCATCGAAGACTTCCCCTATGTAGGAATGGATTACAAAGGTGATCTCGAGACATCTTTGCCTCCAGGGGCACAGTGGGATGAGTCAGGTAAGAGAATTATTTTAATGTTTGTTAATCTAATTTTATTTGTTTTTTTATCTTCCACTACTGACAAAAATATTTGAATGCAGATGTCGATCCACAACGAACAACTACACTCTGCCGCTTTGATAGGTGGAAAGCACAACCTATAGCACCTCCACAGGATCAGGCAGTAGAGATCCTAGTAGATATGGAGCACAACCTTGAGAGGTTGACCATAGAAATTATTGAGACAAGAACAAATGATATTCCTGTCAGGCTTCAAAGACACGTGACAGGTGTTCCAGGACCATTTAGGATATTTATGCGCAATATGGTGCGTTCCATAGTCTATTACCATGATCATAATCATGGATAGTGGATGATCATTGTGGATCGAATTTTTTTTGTTTTTTGTATAAGTATCTATTAGATCATAAGGCTAAAAATAACCAGCGCGTAATATCTTTTGGGTTGTGGAAAACCCAGACATATGACCACCACGCGATCTAGAGTGGCAATCATTCAAAACCCTTTTAGCCTCTTCGTGAGTTATACAACGTTGAAAAACAAAATCTGCACCACGATGATAAAGGGTGTCTCCAAAAATATTGTATTGTTGGGATTGATATCGAATTCTCTGTCAATTTGAACATGAAAACTCTTGGCGAAAGGTTTGGGTTTGAAGATATATAATGATATCTCCATACCATGGATCTATTGTACTGATGAGAAATAGAGACATCTGCGATGGGATTCTCTACCACGGTTTTTGTCTTAGTATTGGGAAAGTCACACATAATCTCTATAAACACTAGTGATTTCTTTGATTTTGATTTCTCGAATTCTAAATCAAACTCTTGTAGGATGACAATCCATTTAGAGTATTTTCCCTCGAGTAATTTTTTTGTCAAAATATACATCATCGGGTTGCAATTAGATATCACAGTTGTTTTATGCAACAACATGTACTGACAGAATCGTTGGACAACTTGCACTGTTACCGCAAGGCCAATTTTTCCAAATGCGAATATTTGATTTCCGTCACGTTAATATTTCGACTTAGATAATAGCTCACATGCCCATTGTGAGATTCATCCTCTTGAACCAAAACCATTCCAATGGTGGAATCAGAGGCAGCTAAGAATAAAAATTAGTCCTGGTGGTAATTGGGTGGATGCAATAACGGTGCATGGGTCGACGAGTATTTTAATGCATCAAAATATTTATCAACAATCTCATCCCAAATAAAAGGAACATTTTTTTTCAACAACGAGGTAAAACCTTTTGTTAACTCAACATAGTTCGGGATAAACCTACATAAAAAAATTGCTTTCCCTTGCAACTTTGGAGTTGGTGAAGTGTGGAAGGAGGAGGTAAGTTGATGATGGCCTCAACCTTTGAGGGATTGACACGAATTCCATCTTTCAAAACGATGAATCCAAGTAATCGTCCTGATTGCACACAAAAAACACATTTGTGCAGGTTCAAACGAATGTTGTAATGCCTACATCTCATGAAAATAGCTTGTAAGTGTGTAGGATGATCATATCTGCATAAAGAGTGAGCAGGTAAATCATCCAGATAAGGTTGTACAATATGTTTGATGTCATGAAAAGCATAAGACATAGCCCTTTGAAAAGTTGCACTAGCATTTTTTAATCTGAAAGGTAATTTGCAATAAGAAAATGTTCCCCAAGGACATATAAATTTCATTTTTGGTTGATCTGTAGGGAGTATGTTGATTTGATTATAGCTAGAAAATCCATCCATAAATGAAAAAATTTCATTTCCAGCATAATCATCGATAATTTGGTCGATATAGGGTGTAGGATAATTGCCTTTTGGACATGATTTATTAATATCTCTATAATCGACGCATACTCATATAGTCTCTTATTTCTTGGTAACGAGAACTATATTAGATACCCAATCTGTCAATGGAATTAGATAGATAAATCCTGCTCATAATAGCTTTTCAACTTCAGCTTTGATAGCAGCAGCTTTTCGCGGATGTATTGGACGTAATCTTTGTCTAATAGGCTTGGCATCCTTGTATGTCTTAATTTCATGAATGACAATCTTAGGATAGATTCCTGGCATCTCTTTGTAAGACAAGGAAAATATGTCTCAGAACTCTTGAAATAGGGATTTGTATGTGTTTATCTCTTTAATTTTACAAGAAGCACCTATATGAATGTTTTCAATAATGCCAGGTTTAACTGATATGTTGATAGGAATTGTTGTAGAAATATTTCCCAAATTAGTCTCAGAATCCGAATTTGTAATTGATATGGGATTCTATGGTTCCTCGACATAATCAATTGTAAAAATAGATGAAAAATTGTTTTCAAACTTATCAAGATCAGGTAAAAATGAAGATCTATGATGTAGATCATCCCAGGGTAATTCATCCAATGACAAAATTTCTCAAATACTTTCATCAGTTTGAAATACATGTTGAAAGGGGTCGGAAAATGATGTCAAGGTTGAGCTTGATAGAGAAGAGGATTCTTCAGTGATCACATTAATTTGATCAGGAGTAGTTGCAAGTATGTCAAAATACAACTATACTGCCACATATGCCATTTCAAAAGGACTCAAAGGCATCTCGCCATTGAAATAATCCAGTTCTAATTCTGAAGGCACTACCCAAGTGTCATCAAATGGTATAGTGCTTTATGAGATCATATTGATGTTGGAATGGTACGCGATATGTTAGGTGGAGGTATAGAGAAAGTTCCCATTAGAGCAGAGTCCTTTACTAAACCTACCCCAACATCTTCGTTTGGGATAGTCGTTTTTCTAACATGTTGGATATTGTCTGTAGAAGCAGGGTCGGACGAATAATATGACAACTAATCGATTTTCACAATATTTTCTTTATGAGGAAACATGATTAACCGAAAAATGGATGAAACGAAAACAGTCATGGCATAAGACCAACTACAACCCAAAATCAGGTTGTAATCCAGAGGGGCATCAACAAATTCCACATCTAGATTAACGGTTTTACCTTCTACTTCTATAGGTAGATCCTGGAGTATTCCGTATGGATGAAATCCTCTTCCATCAAAGGCTTTAAGGATTGTCGGGGCTTGGTTGAGTGTTGGAGAACCAAGAGTTTTCCAACATTTTAATTACATTATGCACATGGATGCCCCCTCATCAATTACAGTATGAAAAATTCGTCTGGATTTGACTAATACTGGTATCTGAAAAGCCATCTGATGAGGGAGTCTCGGTGTAAAATTTCCTAAATAAAAGACCATGAGGTTGGAATTGTGAGGATCGATAGCTCTGATAGCTGATAATAGTAATTTCCTTTGTGCTAGACATGATTGTAGCACTTCTAAGGCCAACATTGCTGACGGGGATATTTCCAAATCTTCAACAATGTTGTAATTTTGAGCCGCTCTTGCATGTGGATTGAAAGCTGAATTTCAAAGTACACCTTTAGCAGGTGGTTTAATCACTAGACCAATATTAGGTTTCTCGATTTGGAGTGGTTCAGAAACTGAAGGAGATATAGCTGGTGTTTGACTATAATTTTCTGTCTCTTTACCGATTACAGGATTTTCAGTTCCATAGCCTTGCGATCATGTCGCAACGATAACCTTAGACATCATTAAAATATCTGTCGACGAGTTTGAAGAAGATCCTATCATTTTACTATCTAGAGTGGGAAAATAATCCTTCAAGACAACGGGTGTGGGTGAAACTTTGACAAACTTAGAGACCTCGGATCGATGTGGGCACTCTTTGGGATAATGATCCTCATCAAAGATAAGACAAGGATAACAAGGTTTCCGTTTTTCGTCAGTTAGTTCATTCTTTTTGGTTTTTTCTTTGGGAGATGTAGTTTGCTTGTTTTTATTCTTTCCTTTTTTCTTATTACCATTTTTAGATTTAGCTGTAGATGAGTCTACAACATGAATGTCGACAGAAGTTTCAAGGGAAGAATCTCCTTTCGGTGAATCTGATAAAGTTATAATGGGAGAAGTAATTTTGGATGACTTCTTCTTACTTTCGTTAGTGCTAATTGAACCAATTACACCGTCTGCGGCATGAGAGCCAGAAGGAGTTGTAGACTGTGTATATACAAGGTCTAAATACTGTGCTTGAGCTATGACTTGTTCTTCCGTAAAAACACCTCCCCTAGCCACATCTTCAGTGATCTTTGGAAGCAATGATTTGATAAACCATTTTGCCAAGATCTAATCCGGAATAAAAACTTTCACTAAACATCCTCTACGTCTCCATTCATGTATGCGATCTGAAATTTATGTAGACGTAGATTGTTTTAGTGAAGTTAAGAGTTTTGTGACATTGTAGTAATGGACTGGAAACTGAAAGTGTGTTAAGAAAGTTGTTGCTAACGAGTTGAAATTATTTAATGAGCCACATGGTAGTTCAATATACCATTTTGCAGCTAAACCTATAAGTGTTCTTTGAAACAGTCTTAATCGAATGGAATCATCGATTAAAGAGTTGGATGTGCACCAGAGGTGGTAAGTCATGACATGGTTTGAGGGGTCTTCTCCTGATTTACCTTCGACTTAGGAATATCACTGGACAACTTATTTGGCATTGGCGGCCAAAACAAAAGATAATAAATCAGATCATTTGTGAGGCACGAAAAATTTGGTAAATCCAAAGTTGCAATGAATGGTAACCGGCGGTTAGGGTCCTGTTGAGAAAACTGGTACCCTTGAGGAACTATACCAGTACCAGGAGGAGGATATCCAGGATAACTTATAATAGCTTGTGCGGTTGGGATTGGAATGCCTCCCGGATAACCAAGGTTAGTTGTACTGTACTAAGGTTGAGCTGGTATTTGATATGTGTAACCAGGGTATGTTTGATGTTGGTATACTATATTTTGTCCTATAGGTCCATATTGATACTACCCTTGATACGATTGATAAAAAAACTGACTTCTATAAGGTTGGATTGTTACAATTGTACTTGTACCAGGTTTCCCTGCAGATGTTTGAATAGTAGTCTAAACCATAGTTCTAGGTTGATGAGAAGTGACTTGAGGGATTGGTTGCAATACCTGAGGGGATGTAGAAATAGGGGTTGCAGAAATTCTAGGGATAGGTGTGGTAGGCTGTTGAATAGAAGTTGATGCAGCAGTTTGGGGTGGAGTTCTAGGTGTACTCGGACCAGGTTGTTGAATACTACTAGGTGCAGATACCTAAGGTATAACTTGAAGCGTAGGTTGGACAGGTTGTTGGATTTGATTGTAAGCAATTGGCTAACCAGGCTGATTATAAGGTACTTGCATGGTAGTTTGCAAATTTTGTTGATTCAACGATGGATTCCACACTGTGTTTACTCTTGGATATGGAGCTCCCATGGAAGGTTGTGATGCATAAGATGGACCATAACCAGGTTGATAATTTGGAACGTAATTTGAATAGTTTGTTGGATAATTTCCACTAAAATATTGACCTCCTTGAAACAATTGTTGTTCTTGATAAAACTGCAACCCTAAATTAGGTTGTTGTCCGTGAAAAGACTGTTTCCCTGGCATAGGGTACTATCCTTGAGGTTGTGGACCCTAAATAGAGTACTTCCCTTGAGGTTGATATTGTCCTTGAGGTATGTACTGCCCTTGAGGTTGCCCCCCTGGCGGTAAATTTCTACCTTGAGGTTTCCCACCAGGCGATAAATTGCTACCTTGAGGGTCAAGGATAGGAATATTTTCAAACATCATGTAGACTTGTTCCACGTTAAAATTTGCGGTATGAAATTAATTGGGACCAGGTGATTGTACAAGTTTTTCGGGAGAGGGAGATAGTCCTGAGAAAGTACCCGAAAGTGACTGGTATCCTGAAGGAACAGATGGACCACCATACAAAAAAGTTTCTGGTGGTGAAGAAAACATGGATGTCTCACCAGACATGTTTAACGAAGGTCTGTAATTACCTCCTGACATGGTGTAAAAATGAATGCGGGGTGGTGAATAGCTGAGACCCGAATTATGTAGAAAGTCGGTTAACTAAGAATACCAAGGATCTTGTTTGAAAGGGCTATAATAGTAAATCGATTCACTTGGCCTTAGATCTAAATATTCTTGATGTGAAAAATGTAGAACTTCTTCTTCTGTGTCAGTAACCTCTTTGATACTAATGACCCTAGGAGGAAGGTTCTCAGTGATGCGAAACTTCACTCGAGGTGAATGAGGACGACTAGGGATTTGGGTTATGAAATTTGAAGCATGCTCATATGTAGTAGGTTCAGTTTCAGGTTCAGTAGCTGATAATTCACTAGTTGTGGAAGCAAGTTCAACTAGTTCAGAAATTTCTAGTTTCCTTTGATAACTTTCTACTGTTTGAGGTTGATCTGCTTCATAATGAGGATGTATTATTACTGATGTTTTCTCTTGTTCAGTTGATTTGGTCCCTGATGGTTGGCCTTTTTCAGATTTAAACTTTTCTAACTGACTTGGTGTGTACTCAGGGGTTTTCCCTTGCATTCTACGGGAGTGTCTCGGTAATTCAACCACGGTTAAAAGTTTAACACATGAAATCAAAAAAAATGTCAACAAAATAGACCTAAAGTCGCTAAGGAAATAATCAAATCGAAAACACACCTATAAAATCTAAGAGACAATCCACACATAAACAATATGTTTCCACACTAAAAACACTAGTTGGTGATGAAATCCAACATCGTAGAATTCTTATGTGGAAAACTTGGCAGTTGGAAGAGTTACCCCGAAAACCTACTTAATGAAACAATCTGGTGCAAGTCTCTCCATTTATGCCATCTCGAAGTAAATAATACCCTCCGGAAAGTCCAAGTGAGTCTAGTCGACGTCTGTTCCAGGTACAGTGGGACCTTCCCTCCACCGTCACCTTGGGAAAAATCCTGAAGATTATGGCCACTAAGGTCAAAAACGGGAAAAAATGTACTTGGGGGAACAGTCTATGATCTGATAGACATGCAAGGTCAGAGTATAGCGCTCAATCCCCTTGAAGGCTCCTTGATATGGTAAATACAAGGTTTTCCAACAAGTGACCCGAGGCTCCTCGACAATTGTTTATCCGAGGTTTACCGTTTATTATGTGCACATCTTCTATCTTTCCCAATGAGATAGGTACGATTAACTCACTGGTTCCAACATGTTCTCATGCTTGACTCTTTTAAGAAGAGCATACCAGAGCAGAAATGCTACAATTGGATTTTTCTACCGCAATATTCTACTTATTTGTTTAAACTGTTTTGGAATGTTAATTACAACCTGTTCCAAAACACTAGCCTAAGCTATGTTGGTGGAAAGAGCCCTAGAAAATGTAAAATATCTAGATTGATTTTATTAACATGTTGTTTTTAATTTGGTTGTTGCTTAAGACAAAAGGTATGGAGTTGAAACTTCAATGATGTTTGTGACCCGACTCAAAAATACGCTAAATGCATCTAAATGAGAAGTGCAACTCTTTTCTTTTCAATGAATCTTATTTAAGGGAAAGATTGAGAGATTTAACAATTTTCAAAGCACTAATTCTTTCATTCATAAAAAAAAAATCTTTGAAAAGAAGACGATTTCATAGAGAACTCAGTTTCAAAAAATGATCAATTACTCTTTTGAAATAAAATTCCTTTAATAATCAGATCAAAAACTACAAATCAATAAACAAACCATTTCCAAAAGAAAACAATATCTAAAAACTCTAAAAACATAAATTTCAAAATAAAAGAAAAATCTAATTTTGAAGTCTATCTAGAATGTTTGAGGACGTTTTTTCCTAGATTGTGATCAGACTAAGAAAAATTTCTACTTATCTCAACAGAAATGAAAACATCCATAAATTCTTTGGTGTGATATCAAGCTTCAGTAAGCTAAAAGCTCTTCCAAATTTGCAAATGAAAAAGGGATCAATATTCATAAAAGTAAGGTTTGCAATGATCTTAATGGCTCAGAAAGACAATATCATCATACCGGTAAACTGAGGTAAATCAAGGTATCTTGTATGGAGCATAAATAAAGTAGGGTAAACTTCTCACTCATAAGATGCAAATAGGATGATAAATCACACAAATGCATAATTTGTTGAAAAGAGATTCACACACAAGTTTTGACAACTAAAATAGACTGGGGCAAGCACAAAGAATCAGGTGATCTGGCTCTAAAAAAAAAAAAATTTAATTTTTTTCAAAAAATTTCCATGGGTCTGCAGTTTATAATGGAAAACAAAGTGGTGCCACACTATTTTGAACTAAAACCTGTGGAGGTTGTCGCACTGTTTTCTACTAAAAACCGCAGAGGCAAGGAAAAACTCTAAAAATTCAATAATCAGCTTTCTTTTTTAAGGATTCTTAAAATTTATCTACCCAACCCGTTCTCAGATAAGTCAAAATTAGAAAACTATAAAATTCAAACTGATAAAAAAAAAAAAAAAAACAAACAAACGAATTTCTATTCCCTAGTGGAGTCACCATTTTTTTATGCAGATTAATCCCTCTTGCAGACAAGAGTGATCTCCCTAGTATTCAACGAATAGCTAGAAACAAACATCCATTTGGAAATATTTTCCTCTAGATTAAATGCATTTCAGAATTATTATAAGAAAGTAGAGAGGACATGCGCCTACCTTGAAATCCAATGCTTGATGCAGCTTTTTATCCAATCACTCCAAAGAGGCTTCTCCAGTAAGTAGAACCTCCAATCAAAGACAAGACAAAAGAATCAAAGCATCTGCAACATATAATAATCAAGAAAATCTAACCAAACTTAGTGATCAAGGAGTCTAAGTATTGATGTTATTCAAATAAGCATAAGAAAAATTCAATGAGAAAAAGAGATCCATATGTATTATCTTGAATAAAAAGAGTAATCTTACGACCCGATGTCTTGATGTCGTACAGATTTCTCCCGGGGTCCTGAACAATAATTCCTCCTTCAGTTTGAGAAGCCTTCCTCTTCGAATACCAGCATAGAGTTATCGACACAAGGGTATGATCATTCTTATGCCAACAACGTTTTACTAGTGTAGAAAGTATGCACTCTTGGGAATTTTTTCAGTAACTCATTTACAATCTTTAAGCTACCCTTCAACCTGAAACTTGAGCTCAATTTCTAGGGAAATGGAGGTAGTTTCAGTTTCTGTGAAGAGGGGGATGGATTCCTCTCATGAAGGGATTTGAGCTCCATGAACCAAGGGATAAGCTCTATGAGTGGAGGGATAAATATTGAACTGATTGCAACTCTAGAAGCTTCCAGTTGGGAGAATATTCGACCAGCTAGGCTTCTATAATTTACTTTTTCTTTTATTCAACTTTTTACGGGGGTCCACAGGTAATAGTAGCAAAACGTGCGGGGGTTTTCGCAGGGGATTTTCACGGTTTATAGACCAAGCATCCGTGGACCCACAGGAAAAGGCTAGAAAAAGTGCGGAGGTAAACTTTTAAAGGTTTTATAGAGCTTTTCTCCAATTCCAAGAATTGATTTAGGAACATTAGGGTTTTTGACTTCTAAGGGAGCATGATATAGGTGGTGATAGACCTATACAGACAATCAAATTCCATGGTGAAAAAATACGTGTAATAGGGATTGCGTGAGCAAGGTAGGCTAAAGACAAGTTGAGAATTGGCTAAGTGTTGGATCAATTTTGTCTGGATCAGTGTGAGACAGTTAGGATAGTGCAACAGACTCTTGTGAGAAAATTGCATTTTATTGTTTAATGATTCCTTGGTTCATTATACAATAGAGATTGAGGGGTTTTAATCATCAAGATTTCCCCAGGAAAAATATCTGTGTTGTGCGATTGATTTTCTTATTTATCTTACTTTGTGTGATTGTGCGATCGTGTTTATTTTTTGCAAATTAATTGTAGAAGGATTCAGTATCTTGCTCTAGTATATTGCATGATCAGATTGAATCTATTGGTATACATATTGTTTGTATAATTTTACATAAAGGTGCAAAGATACACCGAAGGAATTGAACATGCATATGATGTTACTACAAAAATTTTGTAGCAAAGGAAAGATAGCAACCTAAAGGGTGAAGGATGGAGGGGAGAAAATGTGTTCAATCTTGCAATTGTCTCACATTTGTGTCGATGCATGCATGACAAATGTTGCTACAACCACCTAGCTAAATATTTTTTTTCCAATCATACCACTATGTAAAAATCTTATATACATATTATACCCAACCTATAACATGCAAAGTAATGAGGATAAACATTTCCATAAGTCCCCGTGGCCATTGGCGCACAAAAAATGTAATTACACGGGACTAGATTTACTATGTATTGATAATGGGATTAAATAAAGAGCATCTTTCACTAGAGTGATGTAACATCTTACCATAGAAACTCTTTACCTTACACTATCAAAAAAAAAAAAAAAAAATGCACTTACTTTATTCCTAATCTGATATACAATATGAAAATATGTATATAAATCAAATCATAACAACTACAAAACATTAATGTTAAATGTCAACATAAACATTCACCCTACCTAAAAACAAGTTCTGCCGCTATACCGAGGCAATTTATCATTGGAAAACACTGCATATATATATATATATATATATATATATATATATATATATATATATATATATATATATATATATAAGTTAAGATTCGGTATGTAATACCCTAGCATATATCTTTGGTATACATAGTATATACATAAGTTAAGATTTAGGATTTCATTTCCATACACGGCATACCGTAACTTCATGTTTCAACTAAATTTTATGGAGTAGATGTATTTAATTGAATGCTGGGAATGATTATACCCGTGGCACTTTGGTACCTATGCAAATTATTGTTCACAGATTAAATTATGAGTCTAACCAATTTTCCGTAGCCTTGAATTTGTTTAACATTTATTTGGTTGACAATTGGGTTGATCCACACCTTTGATGGGATTTCTGAATATATGGCTATGAGGGAAGTTGGGACAGTTAGGATATTTCCCTAACCCCCCCACCCCCGATACTTAGCCATTCTTCGCATTCACCGCCGCTGCGACCGAGCTCTGCAACACTTCTTCTTTACAGTGCCTCCTCCTTTAGTTCTCATCCTGTGCATGTAAGTGACACTGCCACTTGAACCATGGCCATTTCTGTTATTGTTTTTTTTCTTATTTGGTATATCGTGGCTTTCCAGAGGCTCAAGTGTGCAAATTCTGTTTCCTCTCACAGCCTCGCTCAAATGTATTACAATTGCTCCTTTGTGGGTTTTGTGCATTCAAGATGTCGCTTCCATTCTACATGGATTCTTTGAAATTCATAGGGTTTATCTTTGACTTGGGAAATACAACCGGCACTAGTGCGGCCAAAATAGGTATGCTGGTCCCTTTTGCCTCTAGTGATTCCAACTGGGTTTGAAGTGAACTTATCATACTAATGTTTCACTAATACCCTTGTCCCAGGTTTTCCATGTTCAACCCTTATGCCACAGAAGGTATGAAGCGTTAAGTTTATACTGTGAACTTAATTTTTTAAAATTTGTGTTATAGTTTAATCTTTTGAGAGCTCACATTATTCTATTATTTCTCTCTCTCTTCCCTGTAGGCACCTTTGAAACCCCCAAATCCCCTTCAGTGTTTCAGTTTTTAATGGGTTATCTTCTTTGGTTTGTGACCTTTGTCTTTTTCCAGGTATTTCGAAGCCCTACAGGATCTCCTCTGGGATAACTCAGTTACTCGTCCTAATTAGGACTACTCTTTAGTTGCTCGGTTAAATATTGTCTTGTCGTGTGAGATACAAGCTCTTATTTACCGGAATTTGTTTCGCATCCCTTCGAGGGCCTTACTATGCACATATTAATCAATTTAGTTTTTTGTCTGTGAAGTCTATGTGTTGTAGCTGCTTATTTATCGAACAATAAGACTCAGATTTCTTGACTAATTTTTTATAAGGGTTTAATGAAGCTTCTCTGGTTCTCATCCAATTTCGATTTCATTGTGTTGTTTTGACCGCAGTTGTATTATATACATCATAACTATTTAAGTTATTAACTTTTCTATGGCTTCTGAATTTAATACTCTCTTATGGTCTTTGAGTAATCCTTAAATGGTTTGATGCTCCTAGTTCTTAGTTTATCGCACCATGTGTAAAAAAATGATTTCCTCTTTGTTTGCTTAAATACAACGCAATTCCCTTACTATTTTTGTGAATATGGAGTGTCTCCAGACAAAGCACTCACACTCGGCCTACTCTCTGTGTAGAAGATAATGCACAGGCTAATTATGTATAATCTTTAACACACTGTTTGTACCTCCTCATGAGGTTTTACTATTATATCTGTCTTTATCTGCTTATATCTTACATTATTTAGAGTTAGTCGTTCACTATAATACTATTTAATGAAAACATGTATCTTATATTTTTTTTTAACTAATTTTCATATTAACTCAATAGTTTTATGTTCCTATTTAGTTTCTTGTTTTTTTTTTTTTTTTTGGTAATCTCTTTCACATTAAAATAAAAATACAGATGTACAGACCATCGCTAAAGGGTTTATTTCTCCACCCTTAGACTATGTAATTGTCTTAATTCTTTGCAATACAGACTGTCATGTTTGGGGAATTTTTCCCTTGATGGGCTAAATTTCCCAATCCATTCTGTAGTTTACTACAGAAAGTTGTTTTCCTCCTACTATTCTTGGTGATTGTTATTTCTTATCTAGAGTTTCTCTATGCATAGGAATAATTCTCTTGTATTAACTTTATAAACACCATAATATACTATATGTTATACAACCACCCTGATTAAGCATTTAACTCTGACATAAATAATCTATTCAAAAATCCTTTAGCGGGGATTAATTACAAACTTACTGTAATAAAATTTGCACAGTATAGAGAGATAGTTTACAGAATTCAAGTATTTATAAAATGCATGATAAAAATCCTTTCCTTCCACCCTATCTTGGGTTTATAATACTTATCTCAAATAAGTATGGCTGATGGTAACCTCCCTACCATGAGAGATGCTATTACATCCTCAGCTCCCCCCCGTGCTCCTCACCAGAGTAGGATGGAATAACATTTCTTCTAGAGGTAGACCTCAGGACCTATGTTGTTGGGGCCCTTGTTTTTGAAATCTTGGTTAGAACATTTTGAATTTTGACCTTTTGAGTTGCGGCATGAAGACACATGGCAATCGCGACCGCGTCGCAACTACCAGGAGTCGCGGAGCTATCAAGGTGGCGCGGAAGCATGAGATAGCTGAAGAAAGAACACGCACAAGTACAAATGAAGAAAACACACAGCAGAAGACAGAAAGCAGAACACACAGATAACAGGAGAGAAGCTGGAAGCAGCTGAAGAAAAGACACAGGGAGGAACTGATAATCGCGATAGCGGGTGAATAAATAACAATCACCCGGCTAAAAGAAAGAGAATGTTGCAGGGGTTGCGAGGCTCGTGACAGGAGAAGAAGCCCAGAGCGACTGCGGGAAATCATGCATGACATCTCTGTGATTCCTAATCTACTCTATTTCTATTCTGTAAGACATTTGTACATCTGTATCAGGGTTGTAAGCTATCGCCGAAGATGCTATGTAATCATGGGCTTGGCCAAGAGATTAATATAATGAAAGGTTGTTGTCTCAATGGGAGGTTCACATGCATGTAATGTGTTTATGCTGGTTTAAAATTTTATTTGCTAATGTCTGAATGCTTCTTAAGTGCTCTTGCGTACATGACTCTGTTTATATAATTGATGCATTGTCCATAATGAGTTGTGACTCTGTTCCTTGCCATTGATCTCATCCCCTTCTGCATGTGGTTGCGGCACGCCTCGGGTGAGACTCACTGCTCTCCGGAGTAGAGTGAAAATGCCGGCGTGATCCTAGACTACATCGGACTCCTTTGTCGGCCACAACTCCTGAACCTGGGTCTTGTCCACAAGACCTGACTTCTCGCCAACAAATGGTTCCGTTGCCGGGACCTGCATGTTCTGAGGGGATCTAGATCATGGTATCGAGGATTTTTGAAGGGGAGATACGGCGATGGTGGGATAATCATCTCGACCAATTCATTGCTCAGCAAGCAAAGCTGACCAAGAAAAAGGAGGCGGCAATCAAGGGGCTCGTCCTTTTCTCTGACTCAGCCAGTGATACGTACGAAATTTTCTAGGGAAGGTTCCCTACCGACCTTTACAATTGGTTGCGGAGATTACGAGCGACGGTGCCTCGAGAGGGCTTGCGGAAGATAAACCGCAGGTGGGCGCACGAAGATCTGGTGGCGCTGCATCGAGTGGACACGGAACTAACCCGCGCGTTGGATTTTTGGGTAAGGACCACGTTGGAAGGATACACTGTGGAGTTTGTTGCTGAGTGCTATCAATCCTTCTCGAAGGCCGAGGCTGTCTTCCACTCAGGGCTAAGAGGGAAGCTGCTCAAGGAGATTCCGTTGTGGATTAAAGCTCTGATGGTGGATGAAGGGTTGATTGAATTCCACAAAACGAGTATGGAAGCGTAAACCACCCGTGCTGGGGGAAGGGTTGAGGGGACCGATGCCATGCAGAAGGTGACGCGGGGAGTGGGGATGGATGCTGAGGCCGCACGCAAGTTGAGGGAGCGACGTGAACATCGGCGGGCGCAGATCGCCGATAGGTGGTGAAAAAGGGTGATGCGGGATTTAAACCGACGGGAAACGGTAAGGAAGAACCAGAAGGAGGCGCCTTAGAGGATTGGAATTATGGATTTGGATACCCAGGAAGAAGACGGGACAGCGGTGGAAGTGCGGCGGGTGCATGGGAGCCCAGCGACGCGAGGAAGAGAGATGGTGATTAACGAAGATGATGAAAAGATGCAGCCCGAAGAGAGTTCCGATGACGAATGGCACGGCGTGATGCAGCGGATGTTTCAAGAGCAGACGGCACTCACCTCTCCAGGCAGCCCTACTTCCCACATTCTGCATGGCCAGGATCCCTACCTTCCCCTGGTACTGTATCAACCTTTAAGTAATATTTTCATTCAGTTACAAGCATTGAGTCAGTCATACAGTAGTTCATCAGCGTCAGTAACGTCCGGTAATAGCAGCGTTACTAGTAGTGTTGTATTCCTTAGTGGAACCATTACGCAACCAGGACCTGGAGGATTTATCCTGGTCAATACTCCGCAAGTACACATGGCTGGGTCTTTCACCCGGTATCCAAAGTTCTCTGGCCGGGGCAATGATGATGTAGAGCAACACTGGTATTTGTGCGAAGCCATCTGGAGGGCTCGGCAGACGCCAGATGCAGGGAAGTTAATAGAGTTCCAAACCACGCTCAGAGAGAGGGCTCTGCGATGGTTTATCAAGTGGTCTGAGGCTCATCCTAACCCCGTAATTGCGGACGTAAAGCGGGATTTTGTCCGCGAATTCAAGCTTCCCCAGACAGACCAGCAGGGCCTATTCGAGCTGTGGGAAATTAAGCAGAAGGAAGGTGAGACCGCGTGGGAGTTGATGCGGCGATTCAAGGACGCGATCGGGAAACTCAGCTACCCGATCGATCCAAACCACCAGAGGGACTGGTTCATCAAGGCTCTGCTTCCCTTGACACGAACCCCTCTCACTCAGCAGAAGATTGATAATCTGCAGGACGCCTTGGAGCAGGCCATGAAGATTGAAGCCATGGCGGGCTACCCCCAGGAATACCGGGGGGGGGGCCGGTTTCGCAAGATCCTTCTTTGATAGGGTTGCAACACCAGATTGCCAGCTTGACTGAGAAGCTCAAGGAGCTCCAGCCAGTGAGACCAGCGCGGCCAAATGTTTGGTGCACTCATTGCCTGGTCGAGGGCCATGTCGCAACCGAGTGTCCCCGGTTGCGTGGCACAGGGGTAGGACCCTCGGTCGCGGCAATCCAGGGGGGTCCACCACCTGGTGGTGGCGCAGCAATGAATCCGCAGGGGGTCTACCAGCCGCAACAGCCTTACGTGGGGTTCCCACCTCAACCGGGTTCCTCCACCACAGAGTACTGCGAGATTTTCCGGACGCTGGGGCATCCCCCTCGGATGTCCTCGATACTAGAGAAGTACTCCATGGTCCCAAACAATGTGTACTGCGAATTTTGTGTTTCTACGACTCACAACACTGAGCAGTGCAGGGCGCTCGACGCACTTGCGGATCGATTGGATCGTCCCTCCTACAGAGTGAACGAGGCCCCAAGGGGAAGAGGCGGCGGCATGCGGGGAGGCCGCACAGGCGGACGCGGTCCGGTGAAATGTTACAACTGTGACCAGAAGGGTCATGTGGCTCGAGAATGTCCCCTTCCGCGACGACCCTGGTGTTCCCAGTGCCGGGTAAACGCCCACGCCACAGAGGACTGTCTGAAGCTCATCAAGAAGTGGGAAGAACGGGCGAGGCAGAGGGGAGTGAATATGATAAATTCAGAGTCGCGAGGGACTGCGACCCCAGACATGCAGAACGTCGCGATCGTGACGAGGGGCGGGAAGAAAACTGGGGAGGATGCCCACGGGAAGGAGCCAGCACGAGTGGTTCGGCCGGCATCCTCGAAGATGTTAGTCAGGCCTGAAGCCCAGAAGAAGTATTTCTAGGAGGAAGTTGAGGCGTTCGCTTAGCTGCGGGACGCGGGAGGTCTGGAGGAGCCCGTGCTGCCAGAATCTAGGGCGCAGAGCGTCACAGGTACTGTGATCGAGGACTGGTTCTAGCTATTCCTCAAGATTGTTGACAATGCTGCGCTGCGGCAGCAGCTCAAGCATGCTTTGGAAGGAGCACTGCACGGGCGCACAAGACTTAGAGATCCGGCGAACGCTGCCCCTCAATACGTGCAGCGCGTCAAGCGGAACAAGCAACGAACAGGCAAAGAATTCCGGCTTAATACACAGGTTGCGGGATTCCAAATCAGCGATACCATGCTGGACCTGGGGTCCGACGTTAACATCCTACCACGAAAGACATGGGAGGCCCTTGGAAGGCCACGGCTGGCCTACTCACCAATCCAACTCATGATGGCGAACCAGTACTGCATTCTGCCAATCGACTGGCTTAAGGGTGTCGAGGTCGACATTGCGGGGGTGAAGACATACACTGATTTTGAGGTTCTTGATATCATGGGCGACAAGGATCCTTATCCTGCCTTACTCGGCATTGACTGGGCTTTTGAGAATTATGCCATCATCGACCTTAAAAAAGAGCTGATGATCTTTGAGGATGGGGAGGTACGGGTCACCCAGCCCCTTGACCCGTATCAAGGCCCACGATATACGGAAACAGTGGACGATCGGGAGGATGCTCAGATGATGGACCATCTTTATCAGATGACCGCAGGAAAGCAGGACGACTATATTAACCCGACCGTGACTGGCTCTGTCAGTTGGCGGAGTGTGCAGAGCTCGGAGCTCGGATCCGAACTCGCGTGGGAAGACTGGCAGCAAGGGGGGTATGAGACCACCACGCGGAGATGTGCTACCATTGCCCAAGTCCGGTGGGTGGGGACTGAGATCCGCGGATATCCCACCTTGTCAAACATTCAAGCTGTCAATACTTTTATTACCAAGGTGGAAGACATGGTCCCAGACGAAAGCCGGATGCCACTTTTGGATGTGGCCTTGCAATCCACGTCGGCTCGGTGGTGGAAAAATCACCGCAACACTCTGTTGCGATGGGATTGCGTGGCGGATGCGCTGCGGGCATGCTTTAAAGAGGATGAAGGACCTCGCAGTATGCTTAAGTATCACGGAACTTCCGACCCGCGACACCATTTGCGGGCCTGTGAGGAGCAGTGGCGCAGCACTAGGTACCCTGAGCAGCTGTGGGTCCATAGGTTCATCCACTCCCTGGATACAATCCCCCAGGCCTGGTACCTGGAGGAAGAGCGGAAACGGGGAACCCGCTCTTGGCAAAAAGTCACGGAAAAGTTCGTTCGGTGCTTCTTGTTCGAAGGGGAGACGGCGCAGGAGTCTCGGGCCCTACAGGCAATCAAGGAGGTCTTGTTTTTCCGCCATCCCGAGCCCGACGGGGGCTCGGTTGTGTCACGACCTGAGGCCAGGCGCGAGTTGGTTTGCCACCGGATTGACGGCGATCCAGATGATGATAGTCTGGAGGACCTCAGGCATCTCTATTTTCACGAAAAGGAAGGCGAGCGGAACATCAGTGAAGAGCCGACGACTGAAGGGGCCCATTTACAGCCACTAAAGATGAAGAAGCTGAACATTGGAACAGACGAGAAACTCAAGCTGGCAACGGTGGGAGATTACTGGGACGAGGAAACGACAAAAGAAATTTTTAGCCTCCTCCGGGAATACGAAGACTTGTTCCTGTCCTCAGTTGCAGACCTGAAGGAGATCAAGGGAGACCTTGGTGAAATGCGCATTGTGCTGAAGCCGGATGCCCGGCCTGTCAAGCACCGACCCTACCGGCTGAACCCACGTATCAAATAAAAGGTCAAGATGGAGATCGACAAGATGATGGCTGCAAGTCTTATATTTCCAGTAGAAGAAGCAGAGTGGGTGAGTCCCATTGTCATTCAGAACAAGAAGGAAAAAGCGGAGATACGTGTCTGCGTAGACTACCAAAGTCTGAACAATGCCTGCATCCACGATCCGTTTCCCACTCCTTTCAGCAATGAAGTTCTAGATCATGTTGCGGGAAACGAAGCCTATTCCTTCACTGATGGATTTTCAGGCTACCATCAAGTGCGCGTTTCCGAAGAAGACAAAGCAAAGACGACATTCACCACTGAGTGGGGATCATTCGCATACCACGTTATGCCGTTCGGTCTGAAGAACGCACCGGCTGTGTTTTCCCGGATTGTAATTGCTGCTTTCCGGGAGTACATTCACAAGTTCCTGGAGGTCGACATGGACGACTGGACCGTCTACAGCCTGTTGAAGAAACACGCCACCCTTTTGCGTATTATGTTTGACCGGTGTCGTCAGCTGCAGATTTCCTTGAACTTGAAGAAATGTATTTTTGCAGTTCCATTCGGCACACTCTTAGGCCACGTGGTGTGCAAACAGGGGGTCTGTTTCGATCCCGCCAAGGTCACGGTCATAGTTCACATGGAAGCCCCCGAAACCGTGAAGCAGTTGCGTGCACTGCTCGGGCACACAAGATATTACAGGCGGTTTATCCGCAACTACGCAAAGATTACGGCCCCTTTGGAGAAACTGTTGCGGAAGTCAGAAGTATTCCAGTGGACAGAGGAGTGTAGGAAGGCCCTTGACACCTTGAAGGAGAAGTTGGCGACGGCGACCATACTTGTTCATCCCGACTGGGATAAGCAGTTCCATGTGCATATCGATGCGTCCGGTGTTGCACTTGGGGCTGTCTTGGCGCAACCCGGGGAGACGACAGTTGACCACCCCGTCCACTTCGCCAGCCGCAGGTTATCGAATGCGAAGAAGAATTACACCACGACCGAGCGGGAGGCGTTGGCGATGGTGTACTCCCTCCAGAAGTTCTGCCACTATCTTCTGGGCGGCAAATTCAAATTCTTTACGGACCACTCTTCATTGAAGTATCTGGTGAATAAGCCTGTTTTGGAAGGACGGATCTGTCGCTGGCTTCTACTTTTCCAGGAATTCACGTTTGAGGTGATTGTCAAGCCCGGCAGGTTGAATGTCAGTCCCGATCACTTATCCAGGTTGGAGACGGGAGAGAACGAAGGCTCGTTGGACGATCAGCTGCCGGATGCCGACCTCTTCCGAGTCGAAGCAGTACCGGATTACTTAGCCGACATTGCCACTTATCTGACCACGGGACAATGCCCTCAGGATTACACCCCGCTCCAGAAACGCCACCTGGTTGTCTGAGCGGCCGACTACCAATTGATCGCGGGGCAGCTATACAAACTCGGCCTCGATGAGGTGTTGCGCAGATGTGTCCTTGACCACGAACAGGAAGCGGTAATGTGGGAATGTCACAGCGGTGTTGCGGGAGGGCATGTGGGTGCAAAACCCATCGCAAGAAAGGTGCTCCAAGCTAGCCTGTGGTGGCCGACAGTACATGCTGACTGTAAGGCCTACGTGAAGCGCTGCGATGTTTTCCAACGGACGGGAAGGCCCTCTCACCGGGACGAGCTTCCGCTACACCCAGTGCATGTGTTGCGGCCATTCGAAAAGTGGGTTGTCGATTTTGTAGGTCCCATCGCCCCGGTCGCCAGACACTCCAAGGCCCGGTACATCATTACCGCCACGGATTACCTCACCCGGTGGGCTGAGGTAGCGGCGGTACGCGACTGCTCGGCGGAGACAGCTGCCCGGTTCATTTTTGAACACATCATCAGCCGGTTTGGCTGCCCACGAAGCTTAACCAGCGATCAGGGTACGCATTTCATTAATGCCACGGTCAAGTCACTACTGGACACATTTATGATTCAACATCACAAAAGCAACCCATACCACCCGCAGGCCAATGGTACTGTGGAAGCATTTAACAAAATTCTTGAAAAAGGCTTGACTAAGATTTGCAATGCTCAGCGCGACGATTGGGATGAGCGTCTCCCAGCGGCATTGTGGGCCTACCGGACCACGGTGAAACGCTTGACCAATCAGACGCCATTCCAGTTGGTGTATGGTCGGGAAGCTGTGATTCCCGCCGAGTTCACTGTACCCAGTCTTTTAATCGCTACGTCTCTTCAGTTCTCAGAAGAGGAGTCACTTCAAAAACACCTCCAGGAGCTACAGGAGCTGGATGAGGCCCGATTCCTGGCGGAATTCCACCAGAAGGTTCAGAAGGCCAGGCGGAAAGCGTGGCACGACCACCACCTCAAGAACAAAGCCTTCCAAGTTGGTGGCAAAGTTTTCTTATATGATAGCCGGTTCCAGAAGTTTCCAGGCAAGCTCCAGATGCACTGGTTGGGACCCTACTTTGTCATCGAGATCCGTGACTCAGGAGCAGTTCGGTTGGCACAGCTTGACGGTATAGTCCTCCCTAGGTGGGTGAATGGCGCATGCCAGAAACCCTACCAGGAGTAGGTACCTTTCACTTCTCATCAATAACTCTCGCACCTGAGAGCACCCGTAGCATAGCTTAGTCGAATAACTCTCCCGCAACCGGGATGAGCGTAGGAATTCTTTTCCGTTCATAGGTAGTCTGTCAATAACCGATCAGTTGCGGGGGCTGAACCGCAACCGACTGTGGTCGGGGAAGCGCCAGTCCAGCGTGTCATCCTTGTAGGATCCATCCACGTACCAGTATCAGTCCAGGTCATTTCCGTCAGTCCTTTTTGTCAGTCCGTAGGATCGCTCAGATTTGCATCATAAATTACCATAAGTAGGCAGTAACCGTACCATAATCATTTGCCATCATCCGTAGTTCCCTCAGCCGTCGCGTCCGCCCATTTCCCCATGCCGTCGTCAGCAACTGTCAGATTACACACAGGCATGCGATCGATCGCACGATTATCGCATGCAAGAAGGCCAGTAGGAATTAATTATCGTTATGGGGTCTCATCAACTCCACTCGTGCCAGGTGATGACATAACTTGCATGGAGACCAACAGCACGAGAATTCCGGACCAGTTCAATTTGGCAATTGCAGCGACACCAGAGCGGGTGAAGTCTCAAAACGCACTGTACCAAGATAGAAGCTCCAGGAGAATTCTCTAGGTTTACCAGCGCCGTGCCAAAATGCCAAAGGCTCTCCTATCCGTTGTTGAACCGGCGCTGGATAGTCGGATCCACAGAACAGAGTCGCTGGTTGGAAAATACGACAGTGCAGCGTTTATAGACGCCAACCTGTCTGACCCGGTCGAATTCCCCTCCCTCCATTGGCAGACATATATGGAGCATCACTACACACCAGGCGGTGGCTCAGGCAACCGAATGCGACCAGAGTACAGGGGCCTCCAGCAATTGTCCCTGATGAATTTAAGAACTCTTCCTGTCTTTGGGACTACCGGACCGGCCCTGCAATGCACCCGGTTCCTCCTCAGCCGAATTCAGAATGGGTCCTTGTGGCTAAACGAGGAGATCCCCATTCACGCTGAAGACATTCATCGCCTCACAGGGTTGTCCCAGAATGGCGCAGACGTCTCCGCTGCCGGTCAGACATCTTCCAAGCGCGCACGAAAGACGGGTGATACAGACCTCTATGCCAAATATGGCACTCACCGGGGGGGGGGAGGGCGTCAAAATTGATCTGATTAACAAGCCGGAGATTTGGTTCGCTTGCTGTCTCATTGCTAGCAAGACGATGCGACATTATACCAAAGGAGAGTGCACCTTGGATACCATCTCCATTGCGGAGCACTATGTCCAAGCCACCAGGCTGAATTGGTGTTCTTTTGTGCTCAAAGAACTGTTCGCGGCATGCGAAGAGAACTATAAGCGCACCACTAGTTTCATCTATGGTTACCTGATTGTAGCTTTTTCCATGTGGAAATGGCACATTCCTCCTGTCCGGCTGCCGGCAGAAACTACCGCGAGCCAGCCCCTCACGATGAAATTCACCCCGTGGCAGGTGTCCTCTGACCCCAGCACGAAACAGGTGAATGCGGAAGCGTTTCGGTCTTGGTACGGGCTAATGATAGATGTGGTGGCTAACCAGCAACGGGTGCCCAGGAACCTGTTGGACGACTATAGTGAGCAGGTATGGTTCGGGGTAAGCCACAGGCACACTTACCTTCGCCCCACTTGCGTGCCGGAACCCACCTTTTACATGGCGCCGCTCAAATTCCAGCTGGACGATGCTACCTTTCACCGCGAGGTCTGTTTGTCGCTGGGGATCACAAAGCACATCCGCGACGGGATCCCCAGATACAACTTTGAGCGGATGCTGCCGACGCAACGGCCTGCCGAGATGGGCGCGGCAGGGCCCTCACAGGCCGCGGTGGGACCCTCTCAGGATGTCGCCGGGACCTCACAGGAACTCCCCGAATCATTGGTCCCCGTCGTCCAACACTTCAATACTCAGGTACGAAGTCTTAACGTGGCGACCCAAGTTATTTCAAGCGATGCCCCTTTGTTTCCTTTATTTTCTGAATTCAAGCTCAGTCGTTCTCTTTCTCTGTCCCATACTGCCCCTCTCACTTCTCCCATCCCTACCAACTTATTCACTTCTACCAGCCCCATCATCACCCCAATGGGCGAAACGGGCCCGGGACCTGATCAATTAGACCCCCCCTCCATCCAAGCGAGCCCGCACCACCGTCACTGATCCGGTGGTGGACCTTACTGATGACGATCCGCCACCCACTCCACTCACAGGGACACTAATTCCGGAGGAACCCCTTATCGACCCATCAGAATTCATCAATATTCGCCTCCCCCATACCTCCACCACACCGTCCACCGCTCCCTCCACCGTCCATCCACCTGCCACTTCATCCGTTCCATCAAACTCATCTGCCACTGTATCCAACCTCCTTATCCGGGAACTCTTTGGAGGAGACCACGGGGCTGAAGTCACCTCCAGTACTGCGGCCGTAGTACCACCAGTCGACCCCGTGGCCACACCCCAGGGTTCTTTCTCTACTATATTTACCCGGCTGGCCAACATTGGGGCTGACTCGGTCGAGGCTCCGCCTGAGCATGCTGACCCTCCCCCCACAGGCCAGACCACTCAGCAAGAACGGCCAGATTCCGACATGGGCACCTCAACGCAGCAACAGACACCGGTGTCCCCTCCTGAGAATTCCAACAGATCAGTGGCCAGTGGCCAACCTTTGCAGGAGCGACTGCCGGAGCAGGGCGCTTCCAGCAACCCCAACGTAGAAACATGGGGTACAGCCCAGTTGTACCTATTCATTCAGAGGGCGGCCCTGCAGGCCGAACAGCTTCATGCGGAGCTGCAGCAGCGGTGCGATGAGCAGCACCACCAAATCATAGCGCTTACTGAACAGTGCGACCAGCTGACCAAGGAGAAGGCCTACCTGCAGGAGCAGGTCACCATTGTCACTCAGGCGTTCTCAGACCTATGGCCCGCTATAAGGGCTCACCATGCCCCACTTCCTGACGATATAGCAGAAAGAAATGTAGCAGTCCAGGCATACCACATTCGGTTTGCCTTCACGGGTCTACGCAGGGAGAATCAGGAACTTCAAGCGGCGTTAGCCGCACGGCCCGCGCTCCCTGACCCGCAAATTTTATACTCTGAACAAGTGGCAGCCAAGCAGACCCAGGCAGCTCACATGCAGGCGACCCTTCACTCCGCGGCGCGCGAGGCTTACGACCTCCTGCGAAGTCTGCAGGAGTGTTCACTCGCCCTCACGGTCAAAACGCAGCCCATCTCCGCCCAGCTGCAACAGATTTCCAGGGAAATTCAGGAGACCACAGATCCCGAGTGGTTAGATCAACTATATGCCCAGGCGGACGAGCTTGAGGTTCGAATGCACCAGACCGAGGCCAACTCAGCAATGGCCAGGCAGATAATTCGGGAACTCCGTCCGCCCATTCAAGCCAGTGCCAAATCAATACACCAGCTAGCTACAAAGGCCGAAACCTAGCTTACCACGATATTTGGGGCTGTCCCGACGAATATAGAGGAGGCCGCTGCCACCAGGATCACTGAGGAAGCAGACTCGCTAATGCAGGGCTAGCAACAAGCTGTGTTAGACTTCACCGGGCTCTAAGATATAGCGCTTCGTAGGGTCCCGGAGTTGGGGCCCTTGTTTGAACAGCCGCTTGGAGGAGCACAGCAGGAAAGGGCACGAGACAAAGGCACACAGGCCGAACAAGGCACGGGATCCAGCGGGGCAATGGAGGTGGAAACTGTCATTTGTGATTGACTCGAGGACGAGTCAAGGAACTGTGGTCGAGGCCTGTTGGGGCCCTTGTTTGAATCTTGGTTAGAACATTTTGAATTTTGACCTTTTGAGTTGCGGCATGAAGACACATGGCAATCGCGACCGCGTCGCAACTACCAGGAGTCGCGGAGCTATCAAGGTGGCGCGGAAGCATGAGATAGCTGAAGAAAGAACACGCACAAGTTCAGATGAAGAAAACACACAGCAGAAGACAGAAAGCGGAACACACATATAACAGGAGAGAAGCTGGAAGCAGCTGAAGAAAAGACACAGGGAGGAACTGATAGTCGCGATAGCGGGTGAATAAATAACAATCACCCAGCTGAAAGAAAGAGAATGCTGCAGGGGTTGCGAGGCTCGTGACAGGAGAAGAAGCCCAAAGCGACTGCGGGAAATCATGCATGACATCTCTGTGATTCCTAATCTTCTCTATTTCTGTTCCATAAGACATTTGTACATCTGTATCAGGGTTGTAAGCTATCGCTGAAGATGCTATGTAATCATGGGCTTGGCCAAGAGATTAATATAATGAAAGGTTGATGTCTCAATGGGAGGTTCACATGCATGTAATGTGTTTATGCTGGTTTAAAATTTTATTTTCTAATTTCTGAATGCTTCTTAAGTGCTCTTGCGTACATGACTCTATTTATATAATCGATGCATTGTCCATCATGAGTTGCGACTCTGTTCCTTTCCATTGATCTCATCCCCTTCTGCATGTGGTTGCGGCACGCCTCGGGTGAGACTCACTGCTCTTCGGAGTAGGGTGAAAATGCCGGCGTGATCCTAGACTACATCGGACTCCTTTGTTGGCCACAACTCCTGAACCTGGGTCTTGTCCGCGAGACCTGACTTCTCGCCAACATATGTCCAGCCACTTCTCCAATTGTCAGGTTGCAAAGTTCCATTGGTCCCTATTAGCTCTGGACACTCTCACCTTACAACCCTCTGGTTGTTCCTTTTTTTTCTTGTACAAAACCCCTTTTCCTATCTAGGATTTTCCTTTTATCCGCAAAGGAAAGGTAACTGTCAATAACTGCTTTAATCTAACTACTCTAGAATCTTGGTAAATGTTTACCATTAGTTTATGGAAACACACCATAAATTAATCTTTTATTGAAAAGAAAATAAATCATGTTCATAAATTGATTTAACATGCTCGTTAATCATGTTTTTACTTAAAAATTCAAATGTCTAATTTGAAATATCATAAAGAAATTACATATGGGTGTTGCATCTTCCCCCACTTGAGGTAAGCACCGCCCTCGGTGTTTAATCCATGCCAGTGAATAATTATGGATAAGCTTCTCATACAAATATTTCATCTTCCCAAGTAGCCTCTTCCGGGCCAAAGTGCTTCCATTGCACTTTAACTTGGGTGATGGCTCGCCTCTAGAGCATTATTTCTCTCTGTTCAAGAATACGTTGAGGCTCTACCAGAAATTCATCGTTCGGATCTACCTACAACCAACAAAAATTTAATTAATTAATTATTATTTATCTCCCTATAGATATCTTAGTATCCAATTCATTCCTACCTAAATATTTTTCCAATGTATTACATGGTTTGGATCATGCACATATGTTTTTAATACATATAAATGAAACACATTGTGCACCTATATATCTCCCAGTAAAGCTAGCTGATAGGCTACCAACCCCACCCTTTCCAATATTTAGAAAGGTCCATAGAACCGAGGAGAAAACTTGGCGCAAGTAGTCCATCTTAAGGAGCTCTTCTTGGGTCTAATTCTCACATAAACGTGATCACCCACTTCAAATTCCCAATATGTCCTCTTTCAATCTGCATATACTTTCTGCTTGTCCTAGGAAGCTTTTAGATTTTGTCGTACCTTCTTTACTTCTTGCTCCATCTTAGCCAACATTTCTGGTCCAAGCATTAGTTTGGCTTTTGGGCTGCTCCAATTAATGGGAGTTCAACATTGTCGTTGTTGCACTGAAAATTGTCACCTTGACATTATGTTGTCCGTATGAGCTCATTATCACTCATACTTTCCTCCTTTGCAAGTCCAAAAACATTAGTTCCTCATGTCAAGCCTTAAAAATAAGAGAAAAGCTCTCAAAAGTCTCTAAAACTCTGGTATCTCACTTTCTCTTTGTCTTACCTGCGGTCTCGCACCTAATGGTCATGTCTCCTGCGTACCTGACTGCACTTCCTCTATGTTAAGAGTGCAGACCCCTATAAAATATTAAAAAGGTGCAAGTAAACTCAAAAATCTCACTTTCAGTCATTTCTAGAAGCCTCTGGAAGGAATCTTGCGGTGGCAGAACTGCTCTTTTCAGGTTCATGTATCCCATGCCTTAAGGAGCTAACCCCTTGATGTAAGGAGCTTATCCCTTTGAAGGAGGACTCTATCCCTTCATAGTTGGAACTGTAACATCCTCCTTTGCACTATAAAAAGAGGCCTTGGGCAGCCTCAAAGGGAGTTCAAGCTTTAGTGTTATTTGAGGTAAAGTGTTGTTGGATCTTAGACTCCTTTAGCTGAGATTTTACGAGGAAAGATTACATACCTGTATGTATCTCGGTTGGAAGAGTGCAAGACCTTTCAGAGTAGAGGAAATTCCTACTTCGGACCCTGGAAGGACCTGTTCAACATCAAGGCTGAAAAGGTTGTAAGGTTCTTCTACTATTTCAAAGTTAATACAAATAAGTTTGTTTTTCTTAATAAGCTGTCATTTGATTGTTTATTTTATGGATTCCTTTATCACCATAATAGATATGATTTATGAATATAGGTGCTATTTGATGTTGGTTTGTTTGTGATTGCAGATCTTCAAAGGATAACTCTTCGGGCGACTGAAGGACGACTACTACAAACAAGCATTGGATCGAGGTAGGATCGTAACACCTTTGTAGCATTTACTTATAAATCGTGATATATCTAGAGAAAGATAAATTTAATTGTCTGTTTGTTGGTAGACTATCTTCTGATACTAGGGAGATCAATCTTTTCCACAAGATCGATTTATCCAACCAACAAATTGGCGACTCTGCTAGGGAAAGATTTTTTATTTTTGGTTTTCCTTTATTTTGACTTGAGAAAATGATTTTTTCTGGTTTTTGATTGATGAATACTCACTTGGGTAGCTTAGTTTTACTTTTATTTGAAAATTTTTGAAGTATTTTGTGTTTTTCTTGAAATTTTCTAGGGACTACACTTTATCTTCACACACAGTGCGGGCATCTTCGCACTTTCCTTAAGTAACCAGTGCGGGACCGCATCTGTTACCTCTGGGGCCTGTGAACCTTGTTAAAATTTTTGAAAAACTTAAAATTTATTCTTCCAGTTTCAGTTTAGATTTGATTTAGGAATCTTAGTGTCTACCCATATCTGTATTTTTCCTGTCAAAAATCTCTTGTGAGTGAGTTCCAATAGTTTTTTTTTGTTTTGAGTGATTTTCTAGAAGTTTTGCATACTTGGAGTGGTTTTCACTTTGTCTCTGTAGTGACTCAAAGATTAGAAGCTCGAAATACCTTAGATCACACTGGTGTCTTTTTGTCTTCTTGATGAGTCTGACTTGGTTGCGAAATCCATCCTTTTTTAGGAATAGATCTAGTTTTCTCTTTGCAAATATTTGAACAAACTTTGTTATAAGTTATGAATTTCATTTTTACAAAAGAAAACATATCTGGATGTTTTTTGATTTGTTTGTTATTCTGTGCAAATGAATCCTTATTTTACTGAACAACTAAGCAAAACATTCTCAAAAAAAAAAAATGAAGCTTTTATTCAATTAGATTTTCAAAGTTTTTATATTTCAAAATTAGTTTTTCATAGTTTTGAATGCTTTTCTAGAACTTGTAGATCTCTTTTGAAAGAAAAATTGGTTTTTATAGTTTGGAGTTTTGAAAGTGAAAGGGATTTATTGGGAGCATTGATTGTTTGTCTTATTTTGAGTTCTTATTGAAAAACAAAAAGATTCTCTTTTCATTTATTCTTCATGTTGAAAGAAAGAATTGTCTCTTAAGAAATTGCATTTCTCGAACTCTTTCTTTAGCTAGACTTCATTGAAAGAAAAACGAATTGCTTATCATTTTAGGTGCATTTTTTAGTGTGTTTGGAGTCGAGTCTTCACACCATAAAAGTTTCATTTCCATACCTATTGACTTAAAGAACAACCCATAAAAACAACACTTAATTAAAATTAATCTAGTAACTTTTTCTATTTCTAGGGCTCTTATCACCAATATAGCTTAGGCTAGTATCTTGGAGTAGGGAGTAATTAACTCTCCAAGATAGTAAAAACAAAAAAGTAGATAAATATTGCGGTAGGAAATAAATCCAATTGTAATTGGTACATTCTGGGAAGATTCTATTAAAGGATTTAATCACGAGATCATGTCCAAACCTTTGAGACAATCAATTCTGTTTCATTGGGAAAGATAGAAGATCTGTGTGCATTACAAACATTAAACCTCGGATTAACCATTGTCGAGGAGCCTGGGGTCACTTGTTGGTAAACCTCGGATTGACCATGTCGAGGAGCCTTTAAGGGGATTGAGCTTTGTTACTCTGCCCTTGCGCATAGAATCGGATCGTAGACTATTCCCCCAGTTGTATTTGTTACTGTTGGTAACCTTAGTGTCCATAAACTTAAGATTATTTCCTAAGGTGACGGTGAAGGAAATATCTCACTGTACCTGGAACAGACGTCGACTAGACTCACTTGGACTCTCTGGGCGGTTCTCTTCACTCGAGATGGTTTTGTGAAGAAACTTGTGTCAGTCTGTTTCATTAAGAAAGTTGTCGGGGTAACTGTTCCAATCACCCTTTCTGTATTAAACTTCTACTAAGTTAGATTTCATCACCAACTAGTGTTTTTAGTATGGGAAGTTACTATTTGTGCGTGGTTTGAACTCTTAGATTTTTTTAGGCGTGTGATTCAATTGTTTGTTCCCTTAGAGACTTTAGGTGTTTTTATTGAAATTTTCTTTGTTTGCGTGTGATTAATTAATATTCAATCGTGGCAAAATTACCGAGACAGTCCCATAGACTTCAAGGGAAGCCCCCTAAGTATACACCAGGCCAACTTGAAAGGCTACGAGCTCTAGTATCACCTAGTGGCAGTAGAATTAGATCAACAGAAGCCGAAGATTCATCTATAATTGTTCATCCTGATCATCAAATACAAACAACAGAGCATATTCAAGAGCCAATTTCAGTTTCCGAAGTTACTGGAAGTATTTCTCCTTCCAGTGAATTGGCTGAAGAACATGAAATTTCTGAGCCTGACACTGAACCTGTTGTTTTAGAACCATCTTCAGGATTTGTTACTCCAACTTCTAGTGATCCTGGTTCACCTAGGGTAAGAAATATCATTACTGAAAATCTTCCTTCTGACCTCATATCTATTGAAGAACTTGTCGGTCCAGACGAAGACGTAACAACTCTTCCCAAAAACCAACAGACTTTGAGTCTTAGGGAGCGTGAATCCATATTCTGCAGTCCTTTTAGAAGTGACGCTTGATATTTATCTTTAACATATTTTTTAGAAAACCCGGGTCTTAGTTTTTCACCACCTCGAATTCCATTTCATCCTACACCAAGAGGTTATTATCCTTCATCGATCATGTCAGGAGAGTCATCTATGTTTTCCTAATCATCGAAAACATTTTTATACGATGGTCCTTTTGTTCCTTCGGGGTACCAGGCACTCTCTGTTACTTTCTCATGAGCAACTCCTCGATCGACTGAACAATTATTATCATCTGGTATTAATGGAGCTAAAAATGAAACGTCGAACGCAGAGAAAATATTTATGATGTCTGGTAATATTCCAAATCCTCAACCTCAAGGTAGTCAGTTACCACCTGGGGGGCAACCTCAAGGTAGTCAGTTACCACCTGGAGGGCAACTTCAAGGTAGTCAGTTACCGCCTGGGGGGCAACCTCAGGTTAGTCAATTACCGCCTGGGGGGAAACCTCAAGGTAGTCATTTACCGCCTGGGGGGAAACTTCAAGGTCATTTTTTACTAGGACAAACTGTAGGACAGTATTATTTACCTGGAGAACAACCTCAAGGACAGTACATACCTCAAGGTTATCAACCTTCAGGACAGTACATACCCCAAGGTCAACCCCATACTCAGTATGTTCCTCAGGGTCCTTATCAACCCCAGATTCAGTACGTGCCTCAGGGTTATCAACCTCAAGGTCAGTACCCAACTCAAGGTTTCCAACCACCTTCTGGTCAATCATTTATACAAGGAGCTGGAAATTTACCACTTAATTATCAACCCTACGTTCAACCAGGCTATGGTCCTACATATGCACAACCTTCTACGGGACAATACCCTGGAATGAACATGGTGTGGAATCCATCTCAAATTCAACAGACTATGCAACCTAATGTGCAGTTACCTAATCAACCTAGATAGCCTTTGGTTTCTTGTCCCACGCAGCAACCTGTCCAGCCTACTGTTCAAGTCCCTACACCTAGTTTTGTTCAACAGCCTTCGCCTAGTACACCTCAGACTCCGCCTCAAACTGCTACAACTACTGCAACATCTATTCAACCTACAACACCTATTTCTGGAGTATCTATAGCTCCGGTTTCTTCTATCCCTGCATCCGTGCAAATTCCTCAAGTATCTGTACCCCAGTCAGGATCCACAGTTCAGACTTCAGTCGAGATGCCTGCAGGACAAGCTGGTACAAGTACAATTGCTACAAGTCAACCACAATTCACATATCAACAGTAACAAGGACAATATCAATTCGGTCTCATTGCAAAAAACCTAGTTTATCAGTATCAACCGTATCCTAGCTATACTTATCAATAGCCTCAACAACCCCAGTTTGGTCCGGTTAATCCTGGTTTTCCGAGAGGTTATACCATTCCTAATGTAAATCTGATTCCAGGTTATCCTGGATATCCTCCTCACGAAACTGGTCTCATTACTCAAGTTTTTTGCGACCCTAACCATCAGTTACCATTTATTGCAACTTTGGATTTACCTGATTTGTCGCGCCTTACGAATGATCCAATTTACTATCTTCCGTATTGGTCGTCAATGCCTAATAAGTTGCCCTGTGATATACCGAAATTCGAGGGTAAGTCAGGAGAGGATCCGTAAAATCACGTTATGACTTATCACCTCTGGTGTGTGTCTAATTCAATAATTGATGATTCAATTCGGTTACGCCTTTTTCAACGAACTCTTATTGGTCTTGCTGCCAAATGGTACATTGAGTTACCACGAGGCTTTTTTAATAATTTCAATCAGTTAGAAACTGCTTTCTTAACTCATTTTCAGTTGCCTGTCAGATAAAACAATGGAACGGAACTATTGACCTCACTAAAACAATCCACGTCCACGTATATTTCTGATCATATTCACGAATGGCGGCGTAGAAGGCGTTTAGTGAAAGTTTTCATTCCAGATCAAATTTTGGCGGAATGGTTCATTAAATCATTATTACCCAAAATCACTGAAGATGTAGCTAAGGGAGGAGTTGTTACTGAGGAGCAAGTCATTGCTCAGGCTTAGTACCTTGAATTTGTTTATACACAGTCAGGTAGTTTACATGAAAAAATCCCTGATCTTCCAAAACACGGTCAAATAACTGCAACTCCTTCAGGGTCTCATGCCGCTGATGGTATGATTGGTTCAGTTAGTACTAAAAGCAAGAAGAAATCTTCAAATAATTCTTCTCCTATAATAACTTTACCTAATTACCCAAAAGGAGATTCTTCCACTGAAGTTTCTGCCGACATCCATGTCGTAGAGTCATCTACAACCAAATCTAAATCTAGCAGTAAAAAGAAGGGGAAGAATAAAAACAAACAAAAATCAAAAGATAAAACAGATAAAAATGTATCTACTGATGAAAAACGCAAACCTCGCTATCCTTGTTTCATTTGCGACGAGGATCATTTTACCAAAGAATGCCCACATCGAGCAGAGGTTTCAAAATTCGTTAAAGGTTCTCAACAACCTGTTGTCTTGAAGGATCCTTTTCCTACTCAAGATAGTAAGATGATTGGTTCTACCTCGAACGCCTCAGAAGAACCCGGTATGATGATGTCTCATGTAAGGATTGCGACGCGGTCGCAATATTATGGTAGTAAAAATCCTGTTGGTGGTAAAGAAGCAGAATCTTCTAATTCAAACACATCAACTACACCTCCTCCTATTTCTGATCTGCTACAGATTGAGAAACCCAACTCAGACTTAGTAATCAAACCGCCTGCTAAAGGTGTACTTCGTAAATCAGCTTTCAATCCACATGCGAGAGCTGCTCATAATTACAACATTGTTGAGGACTTAGCTATTTCACCTTCAGCAATGTCAACTTTGGAAGTGCTACAATCGTGCCCAGCACAACATAAATTACTATTGTATGCCATAGGAGCTGTCAATATTCAGGATTCGAACCTAATAATCTTCGATTTAGAGAATAGTGCACCCCACCTACCCCATCAAATGGCTTTCCAGATTCAAGTATTAGTTTAAAAACAGACCCGTCTTTCGGACTATAATTGATGAAGGGGCTTCTACGTGTATTATGTCGATCCAGTGTTGGAAATCGCTTGGTTCTCCCACACTCAATCAATCTCCGACAATTCTAAAGGCTTTTTATGGCTGAGGGTTCCATCCTTCTGGTATTTTGCAGAATTTACCTATAGAGGTAGAAGGAAAAATCATAACTCTAGATGTGGAAGTGGTTGATGCCCCTCTAGACTACAACCTTCTCCTGGGTTGCAGTTGGTCTTATGCTATGAATGTTGTTGTTTCATCGGTCTTTCGGCTTATCAAGTTTCCACATAAAGGAAATATTGTTACAATAGAACAGTTGAATTATTTCTCATCCGATCCATCCTCTACATAAACTATCCAGCACATCGGTAAAATGGCTATCCCTTACAAGGATGTCGGCGTAGGTTTGATTAAACATTCTGGTTTACTGGGAAATTTTTCCTTTCCTGCTGCTAACATATCACCTCATATTGCAAATATTCATATGATTTCATCGAATATTGTTACTTTTGATGATCCTTGGATCATACCTTCCGATTCCGAGGTGGATTCATTTGATGGCGCGATGCCTTTGAGTCCCTTTGAAATTTCATATCAGGCTATACAGTCGTTTTTTGATCCTTCTTCAACCGAAAATGATCCAATGAATGTGATCCATGAGGAATCACTTTCTATATCTAGCTCAACTACAACAACATTTCCTGATCCTGTTCATACTGATGAACAGATTCGTGAATTCTTGTCTGTTGATGATTTACCATGGGAAGATCTACATCACCTATCTTCGTTTTTACCTAAGCTTGATCATTTTGAAAATGATTTCTCTTCTATTTTTTACTACTGATTATGTCAAAGAACCACAGAATCCATTGCAACATTCTGATTCTGAGTTAAATTTTGAAAATATCTCTCGAACCATTCCTATTGACATTTCAATTAAGCCAAGAATTATTGAAAACATTCATATAGGTGCTTCCTGTACGGACGATGAAATCCAAACTTATAAATCCCTATTCCAAGAATTCTATGATGTGTTTTCCTGGTCATATGAAGAAATGCCAGGAATCGATCCGTCAATTGTTGTCTATGAAATTAAGACTTACCCGGATGCTAAACCTGTCCGACAATGTTTACGTCAAATAGATCCGAGAAAAGTTGCTGCTATCAAAGCTGAAGTTGAAAAATTACTTCGTGCAAGGTTCATTTATGCAATTCCTTTAACTGATTGGGTATCGAATATTGTTCCTGTCAACAAAAAACAAGGAACGATAAGAGTATGTATCGACTATAGGGATATTAATCGAGCTTGGCCTAAAGACAATTATCCAACCCCTTATATCGATCAAATTATTGATGACTGTGCTGGTAGTGAAATGTTCTCCTTTATGGATGATTTTCTGATTACAATCAAATCAACATACTCCCTGCTGATCAACCTAAAACAACTTTCATTTGTCCATGGGGAACATTTGCTTATTGCAAACTACCCTTTGGATTGAAGAACATTGGGGCAACTTTTCAAAGGGCTATGTCTTATGCATTTCATGACATCAAGCACATTGTGCAGCCTTATCTTGATGATTTACCTGCCCATTCATCAAGTAGAGCCGATCATCTCACTCATTTACGAGTTATCTTTATGAGATGTAGGCATTATCGAATTCGGCTGAATCCACACAAATGTGTTTTCTGTGTAGAATCGGGTCGCTTACTGGGATTTGTTGTTTCAAAAGCAGGCATTCGCGTTGATACATCGAAGGTGGAAGCTATCGTCAATCTACCTCCTCCTTTGACTCTTTGCCAACTCCAAAGTTTGCAAGGGAAAGCAAACTTTTTACGTCGTTTCATTCCTAACTACGCCGAGTTAACAAAAGGTTTTACCAGGTTGTTAAAACAAAATGTTCCATTCTTTTGGGATGAGATCGTTGATCGATCTTTTGATGCACTCAAACACGCGTTGACCTATGCACCATTACTGCATCCTCCCAATTACAACCAGCATTATTTTTTGTACCTCACCACTTCTCATTCCACCATTGGGATGGTTTTAGTTCAGGAAGATGAATTCAACAATGAACATGTAATTTACTATCTTAGTCGAAATCTGCATCCGAATGAGATAAAATATTCGCATGTGGAGAAAGTGGCCTTGGCAGCTATCCAAACTATCCAAATATTTCGTCATTACATCTTATTACGCAAAACCACAGTGATTTTTTATTGTAACCCCATGATGTATATCTTGACCAAACAATTGCTAGGGGGCAAGTATTCCAAATGGATAGTTATCCTGCATGAATTTGACTTGGAATTTGAAAAATCCAAGGCAAAGAAGTATTTGGTTTTTGCTAAATTGATGTGTGATTTCCGGTCTACTGATATTGAAACTATGGCGAAGCAGCCCATTGTGGACAAATCCTTTTTTCTTATCAGTACTCTTGATCCTTGGTATGGGGATATTATTGTTTATCTCCAAACCCAATCTTTTCGACCTGAAATCTCACGATCTCAGTGACGGAAAATATGTTTCCAATCCCAAAAATACAATATTATTGGTGATACACTCTATCGTTGTGGAGTAGATTATGTTTTCCGACGTCGTCTTACTCATGAAGAAGCTGAGAAGGTTCTCAATAACTATCATTCTAGAGCATGTGGCGGTCATATGTCTGGGTATGCCACAGCCCAAAAGATATTGCACGCTGGTTATTTATGGCCGTCCTTATTCAAATATTGTATCTATGCAGTCCGGAAATGCCACAATTGTCAGCTCTTTGATCATAAAATGCGTGCACCACCCGCTCCTCTTCACCCTATAATTGTTGTCGATCCTTTTGCAAAGTGGGGTATTGAATTTATTACATGTAACCCTCACTCGGCCGGGGGGCATGTGGATATTATCCTAGCAGTAGATTATTTCACTAAGTGGGCGAGGCGATGCCTACATTTTCAGCAGACGGCAAGAATGCTGCAACTTTCGTATTCAATCATATAATTGCTAGATTCGGTGTTCTTCAAGCTATCATTACGGATCATGGAAGTCATTTTCGAAATATCATGATGACTGAACTGACAGATCAACTTGGCCTGCATCACGATAGTTCTACTCCATATTACCCGCAGGCTAATGGTCTGGTTGAAGCTATCAATAAAGTTTTAGTCACTATGATCAAATGAATCATTGGTATTCATAAGTCGAATTGGCATACCATGCTTTTTTCAGCACTTTGGGCATATCGGACCTCAGTAAAAACATCAACTGTTTTCACTCCTTTTCAATTGGTTTACGGTTTGGAAGCTATGTTACCTATTGAATGTGAAATTCCATCATTAAAATTAGCCATAGAATTACTCCCAGCTACTTCTAAAGAAGAGAAACATTTTTTGTACTTAGCTCAGCTAGATGAGAATCGACGCACTGCTGCATTAGCAAACGAGACTCATGCAAAATGAATGAAAGCTCAGTACGACAGAAATGTTACACCTCGTAATTTTTCAGAAGGAGACCTAGTTTTAGTATACGATCAAGCAAACGATAAGCTAGGGGCTGGAAAATTTGTACCTATGTGGCATGGTCCTAATATTGTTAAGCGAAAGCTGGAAAAAGGGGCCTATGAACTAATATATTTTGATGGATTCCCTTTAGATAAACCCAGAAATGGGCTTTATCTGAAGAGATATTATGCTTAAATTCTGAGTGGAGATTTTTGTTAGAATAGTTTCTTTACTGTTGGTGTGTCTTAGATTAGAAAAGTGTGCCTAGTTTAGAGTGTGCTCTTATCACTATTCCTGCTTATCTGGGTTTTTACTCTTGATATTGTAGATGTCGACGTCTCTTCAAACATATATTGGTTTTGCTGATGGTGCTTGTCGTAGTACACGGAACATTTCTTCCATAGCTTGGGTTATCTATTCACCCTCTGATGAGTTAGTATCCATGCATGGGGTAAGACTCGGTCAAACAATGAATAACATTGCAGAGTATAGTGCAGTGATTGAGTTTTTATCTGAATCCATATCATTTGGAATTCGGAGTTTGATTGTTAGGTTGGATTCTAAACTCGTTGTATTACAGCTTAACAGGGTTTATGCCATTAGAAATCTGGTATTATTACGGTTATTTTTTGGAGTTCGTCTCTTGGAACGTGAATTTGATTACATTGAATATCAGCATATTCCAAGACATTTAAATACATTAGCAGATGCAGTTTCTTCTAGTATGATAAATAGACATTTGCAATAATCAAAACAGTAAATTACACAACATTCAGTAACATGTTACACAAGATAATAATGATATATCATAGCATAGAAGTGTGTTTCAAAATATACATCGTCTTCGATCATAGGTTGAAAAACACCTTATGATCGGAAAAATTGATAATACAAAAAGTCAAAAATTTTATGATTCTACAAAATCGATCATCCTATCCCTGGTGATGATCATGATAGGAAACTACTGCTCGGGCCACCCTACACAGGAACCTCCTAAAAGTTCCTAGGACCCCAATCACATATATTTGTAACCTAAGTGGAATATCATCTATATCATTCTCTGGAATATCTAGTGTCAATCGCTCTAGATGACGCTCCAAGTCGGTCAGGATCTCTGCTGATTGGCCCTGTGGGGCTAGTGCTGCTACAGCTGGGTGTCTCCCCTCATAAGGCTGCAGAGTGGCTGGTCGTCGTGGGCCCACGTCTGCATTTAAACTTTTGATTATTATTTTTGGACGATTAAAAAAAATAAAAAATTAGAACTTAGAAAATGTTGAAAATTGATTTTTACCTGAATCATCCCACTGTTCTCCTATTGGAAGAGCCATGTCTCGGTCGCCGTGGAAGTCCATCCCAGCGTATGGAAAGTCCTCAATCACAAAAATTTGGTTGTTCAACCAATGAAAATATGCAGGTGGGAATCAAACAACCTCTATGCCCTCAACGTGACGGGCCATAAAAGCTACCCATCTAATCATTTGAGGTTCCTGGGCACTGCCTGGATCGACTTGAATGAGCTGCGGAGCCAGTAAGGATATCCTCTCCAAAGAAAATGTAACCACAATGGATCCGTAACCAAAGTTGTTTAATTTCCCATTTTTTTCTCTGGTCAGTTGGCCTCTCACATTGGCCAATACTGCTTCGCACCAGTTGAATATAGTGCCTCGGAAACAATCTACTGCAATCCGCATCTGGGATCCAGTAGCCACATGCAATGTTGCACTCCCGCACAGTCTAGTAATAGTGAATGCAATGACTTTAAGCTCATTTCGGATGATAGTTTTAATATCAATCCGTTTATCCTTGGGGTCTGCTCGATCATCACAAAACTCTAGTCGAAGACTAGCGACAGACTGGCCACCTGGCCTAGTCCCAAACAGAGATATTTGTTCACCCCTCTTGGGTAAACTAGTCAAAAAATATATATCCTCTGGCTCAATTTCGAGCCAGTGGCCACCAATCATGAAACACTGGTCTTGTGTGTCCCATCTGTTTACTAGCCATGTCAGGAGGTCTACTTGGGCCCTAATGCCCTGCATGGCCCAGAACTTGTACAATCTGCATGATCTCAATGCCTGCAGTGTGGGAATATGATTCATTGCAGCTTCATCTACATCCTCATGCTCGCGTTCTCTCCAAGTAAGCATTTTGAATGTCCTACAATACACAAAGAGACATATTAGAACAAACTGGTTTGAAAAATTTTGGGCAGAAATTAAGAAATTTAAGTTTTAAAATTCATTGCGTGGGGTCTGCACCCTTTGCTCACACAGAGTGCGTAGGAACCTATGGGAGTTGTGTAATAGGTGCGAACCCACGACTTTTTTCATTGTAAGAAAAATTCGGGGTCAGCAGAGCCTGCATGTTGTGCCTGTGGACCCCCGCGAGCAATTTTTTAAATCTATTTTTCCCTTAAAAATGAAATTTAAAGCCTAAAAATAAAATGTAAACGGATGAAATGCAAGATAAGGAGGACGTGGATTACCTGGAGCTAACGATTCTCGATTCCAATGGACGGATTTTCCAGAGTCTTCACAGGAAATTTTTTACCCAAAAGCTCTCACTTTTCACTCTAAATTCAAATGGTAAAAATGAAGTTAGAAAAGCCCTTTTTATAAGTTTTTTTGAATAAATGAATTTTTAATTTGTTTATTTTTCACTTTAAAAAGGTAATTTTTGAAAAAAAAATTATTTATCTTAAACAGGTATGTGTAATATTTCGAGTTTTTGTGCAGAGAATTGGATTTTTCGGGAAAATTGATCATTTTTCCACGAAGAGCATACTTTTATCACTTTTTCGAACTCTTTCAAAAATTTACGAAAAAGCGCAACATTGGAGTCCTCTTTTAAGCCCTTTTTAGACTCTCGAAAATTGAAAAGATTTTCGAGCACTTGATTATTTGAACTAGTTAAAATAAATGAATGATCGTCCTTTCAGTATAATTTTACCCCTTTTACGGACTGAAATGGACTATTTACGAAAAAGGTATATGTTGACCAATTACGGTCAATAGAGTTCTCTCCCACATTATTTTATCCTTTTTTCGAGCTCGAGAGACTAAATTTATGAAAAAGTACACCCATGCAGTTTTCTTAAGTTTTTTCTTCTACCTCCCTAAAATTGAAAAACACCGAGTTTCTCCAATACTAGACTCGTTAAAATTTAACAGTAAAGGACCTGTTCAATTTTAAACAGGAATTAACCCCTCCTTCTTAGGGTTCGAATCTTAAACCAAGTTGGACTCATCCAAAGGATGAGCTTATAAACAAGCAAATGTTATCCTCCTCAAGCTTGTCAAAAATAAAGAGATACTTGCCAGAAATGGTGGGGGGAAAGAAAGAAAAATGAACATGTTTGTTACATTTTGATTATTCGGAAAACCGTTAACCACTCTTGAACACGACACTTTTGTTCACCTAGGTTGGGAAAATCCTTTGCCTAACAATTAATCAAACCATATTGAAATTCTTTAGCCGATTTCTGGGTATTAGCTTTAGGTCAATTGTTACCAAGCCATCTCTAGTGTCGTTATGTGTTCAAGAGGACAGTTCAAACAAAACATTCATCGGCAAAATATTTGTCTTCAATTTTTACCATCCCTAAGTCAGTCCTTGCCAATATATTTCTTCAAAACTTGATCTATGATTTCGTGTTGTGGGCTTGCCTACGACGGATCACTTTCTATCAACGACAGCTCGTTATCTAGGAATTTGATCTAGAAATCGTCAGTACCTTGAAATCTGCATCCCTCAATGGCAGGTTTCTCGCCTTCAACGACAGGTTGCATCATTGACCTTTGATCGAATCATTCCGTGACATGTTCGACTTCAGCTCATTCATTCACATTTCATGGATTGTACTAAGTACCTTGAGGGCCATTGACATTACTGGTGGTTACTCTCACACTTGTTAACAGTTCACATTATTGGCTGGTAATCAAGTGGTTTCTACCATGTTCGACTTCGACACATTCATTCACATGGATAGAATCGTACTAGTTTGGGAAGCGGAAATCAAGACCCTAGATCTAGTTTCTACCATCCAGGTTGCGAGGAATTTTTTTATTCATTTATACAGTGGAATATTCATAAACAGATGGCTACGTCCATACTGTGTCTATACATGTCTATACTATTGATGTATTGAAAAATCATTCATGTATCATAACAATTTAAGTTAGTTTTCTAGTTAGTTTTTATCTGAGTATGGGAATGCCTACCTCAGCGATGATATGTCTACATATATATATTTTGCATTCAATGTTTTTATAGGTTCCAACTGGGGTGTCCACAGGATGATCCTTGAAATGATAAAGTACTTCACTCTTCATACATGACAGACTATATCTTCATCTATTACAGACTTAGCACTTTAGGGGCAATCTGTTGCACTGAAAATTGTCACCTTGACATTTCGTTGTCCATATGAGCTCATTATCACTCATACTTTCCTCCTTTGCAAGTCCAAAAACATCAGTTCCTCATGTCAAGCCTTAAAAATAAGAGAAAATCTCTCAAAAGTCTCTAAAACTTTGGTATTGCACTTTCTCTTTGTCTTACCTGCGGTCCCGCACCTAATGGTCATGTCTCTTGCGTACCTGACCGCACTTCCTCTGTGTTAAGAGTGCGGACCCCTGTAAAATATTAAAAAGGCACAATTCAACTCAAAAATCTCACTTTCAATCATTTCTAGAAGCCTCTGGAAGGAATCTTGCAGTGGCAGAACCGCTCTTTTCAGGTTCATGTATCCCATGCCTTAAGGAGCTAACCCCTTGATGTAAGGAGCTTATCCCTTTGAAGGAGGACTCTATCCCTTCATATTTGGAACTGTAACCTCCTCCTTTGCACTATAAAAAGAGGCCTTGGGCAACCTCAAAGGGAGTTCAAGCTTTAGTTTTATTTGAGGTAAAGTGCTGTTGGAAATTAGACTCCTTTAGTTGATATTTTATGAGGAAAGATTACATACCTGTATGTATCTCGGTTGGAAGAGTGCAAGACCTGTCAGAGTAGAGGAAATTCCTGCTTCGGACCCCAGAAGGACCTGTTCAACATCAAGGCTGAAAAGGTTGTAAGGTTCTTCTACTATTTCAAATTTAATACAAATAAGTTTGTTTTTCTCAATAAGCTATCATTTGATTGTTTATTTTATGGATTCCTTGATCACCATAATAGATATGATTTATGAATATATGCTATGCAGGTGCTATTTGATGTTGGTTTGTTTGTGATTGCAGATCTTCGAAGGATAACTCTTCGGGTGACTAAAGGACGACTACTACAAACAAGCATTGGATCGAGGTAGGATCGTAACACCTTTGTAGCATTTACATATAAATCGTGATATATAGAGAGAAAGATAAATTTAATTGTCTATTTGTTGCTAGACTATATTTTGATACTAGGGAGATCGATCTTGTCCACAAGATCAATTTATCCGGCCAACAGTGTTCCATATAAATCCTCAAAGGGACTCATCTTAAGGGATTCATGGTATCCATTGTATTAAGAAAATTCTACTAAGTGTCGATAATCTTCCCACTTCGTGGGTTGCTGCATTACATACATATGTAGCATGCCTTCAAATATTTGATTCACATGCTTCGTCTACCCATCCGTCTGTGGATGAGATGTGGTGATAAATTGGATTTATATGCCTAGTATGGTGAATAGTGTCTTCCAAAAGGTTGAGGTGGACTTTACGTCTCTGTCTGAGATGATTTTTTTCGGAATGCCATGTAATATAAACACCTCCCTCATGAATATGTCAGCAATTTTTATAGTTTTAAAATTGGACTGCACTTGAATAAAATGAGCTACTTTGCTCAGCCGATCAACTATCACCATTATAGAGTCATTGTGTCTCTTCAATATTGGTAAGCTTGTAATAAAACATAGCGATATAACTTCCCACTTCCATTTTGGTATGGGAATAGGTTGCAACAAACCTGATGAGTGTTGATGTTCCACCTTGACCTGTTGACATTCCAAACATTTATTCAAGAATTCAACAATATTTTTATGCATTCCATGCCAAAAGTAATATTTTCTTATTGCTGTTAACATTTTCTGGTCACCAGGGTGTCCATAATAAGAGCTTTGGTGATACTCATCTAAGATCATCTCTTTTAAACTCATTTGATTAGGAATTTATATCTTTCCTCGGAAAATCAATAATTGTTCATTACTGATCTTATAATCTGATTGTTTTCCTTGATTTTATGTTTCTTTTGTTTGTTGCCATAAAAATTGATATCCAGGATCCTTTTTTGCAGCCTCCTTTTAAATTCCAAACGGTTAAAGTATATTTCATACACATAATGAAATTTCCTACTTAAGACATCAACGATACGGTTTTCTTTTCCTTTAACGTGCTGAATTTCAAAATCAAATTCACTCAGGAATGCATTCCACCTTACTTGGCGGGCATTCAAGTCAACTTGTTTAAAATAAATAGTCACACTAATATGGTATGTTTTCAACACAAACCTTTTTCCCAATAGGTAGTGCCTCCATACCTTGAGTGTGTGCACCACCGCGGTAAAATCTACATCATACATGGAATATCGTTGTTCATGATCTTTCAACTTCCTAGATTCATATGCAATAATTTTTCCGTCTTGTGGCAACACTCCTTCCACTCCTTCCTTGCAAGCATCAGTGCAAACCTAAAATTATTTATTTGAGTCTACCACCTTCAGTACGGGAGTTTTAGTTAGCAGTTTTTTTAACTGTTCAAAACTGGTCTAGCATTCTCTAGTCCATTTAAACACTCGCCCTTTTTGCTGCAATGAGGTTATGGGAAAAAAAAGTTTAGAGAATCCTTCGATAAAATGCCGATAATGGCCAACCAATCCCATAAAAGAACGTATGTCTGGTACGTTTTTGGGTACCCTCCATTCCATAATAGTCTTCATCTTTTCGGGATCTACTGTTATACCTTCAACAGAAAAAACATGGCCTAAATACTGGATTTGTTCTTTGTAAAAATCACACTTACTGAATTTGGCATAAATTTGATGATCTCTCAACATTTTTAATACCATTCGTAAATTTTTCTTATGTTCCTCCATGCTTTTTGAGTAGATTAATATATCATCAATGAATATCAAAAAAATTTTATCCAAAAATGCATGAAAAATTACATGCATCAAACTCATGAATGTTGTTGGTGTGTTAGTTAAACCAAATAGTATAACCACGAATTCATAATGCCCATAACGGGTACGAAAAGTTGTTTTATAAATGTCCTCAATTTTTATCCGTATTTGATGATACCCAGATCTTAGATCTATTTTTTAAAATAAAGTTTCCCCCTTTACCTGATCGAAAAGATCATCTATCTATGGCAGTGGGTATTTGTTCTTAACAATCAATTTGTTAAGCTTCCTGTAATCCATACACATTCGCATCGTACAATCCTTATTTTCACGAACAATATTGGTTCCCCCCAGGGAGACACACTAGGACGAATATATCCCTTGTCCAACAATTCATGTAGTTTCATTTTAAACTCAGTCATTTCAGGTACACTCATTCGATATGGTGCTTGCGACACCGGTGCTGCCCCTGGCATCAATTCGATGGTAAAATCAATATCCCACTTTGGAGGCAGTCCCATTATGTTTTCCAGGAACACATCCATTAAATCTTGCACCATCAGTATATTTTCCATCATAGGGGTTTTTATTCTCCTGTATTCTATAGTATGACTAAATGACTATGGATTTTCTACAATCTGCTAAAAATAACATTCCCTGACTATCATTTATTTTCAAAAATCTCACTGCCTTCATTATCTTCATTTAACCTACTCACTATATCTCATTATACCTTCCCCAGCACTCCCATACACTAAAAAAACCTATGTTTGAACTTAATCCCTTCATGATTACCCTCTTCCCTACCTAAAACCCCACTCCCATTGCTAAAAACCTCTCCCTTTTCATTCCTTCCCTTTCTTCCATTAAAACAATGTAAAAACCCATTTTTACATTATTTTACAAACAAATTTTATTTCATTCGAGACCCACTCCTTTAAATAAACCATGTTTATTTACAAATAACCGACCTTGTTATATTAAACCCCGCCTCCTTTTCTATATTAAAGCTCATGCTTTAATAACCTTACTCGCCCACTTTCATAAATCCCTGGGTCCCACATAAACATTAACCCCCCACTGTAAACCTAGACCCTCCATCCTGATATAACCCTGGCCCCGCCTTATGATTAGGCACTTCCGCTCTTAATATACCCGGGCCCCACTTTCCTTTCAAACCCCAGCTCTCCATTCAAATCTCGGCCCCGCTTTATATTTACCCGCCGCTTCATTTACTTTACCCGACCCCACCTTCCAAACTAACCCATGATCAAATCTGCCCAGCCACCATTAGATCTTCGCCCCCCATCCAACGACCGTCGCGCCTTATCCCACATCCAAAATCTTGTTGTTTAAACACCCTTCGACCTTGCGATATGGGATATTTTACCATCGTCCCATCCTGCCATGCGTCACTCCCTCCGTATAATCGCACCCCCGCAAAAAATATCGCCTCACCACTCTTTCCCCATGCGAAAACCACAAAACCACCCTTACGCCATAACCCAAAACTATTGACCCCCATTCAAACATGCCGACGCCCTGAATCTCTGCGATAAGCCCCAATCCGCCATAAACCCCTACAAAACCAAAAAATCTACCATTGTCTGGACTTTGCCCATAGCGCAAGTTTTTAATTAACAAATTGTTTTTACATTGTGTAGGTGACCGACGTATAAATGCATAAATTGCATTTCTGGATCCAAAAATTGTTTAAACAGGTTCTCTGGGTGACAATCCATAATGCTTTGTTTCATCAAAATGGCCAGGAGCGCAAGATTAATCAAAAGGGGACAATGGATCATGACCATTGATGATCATTCAATCAATCCATAGGCAGCGAGAGTTCTTTAGTGGACAGGATAAAGAAAATAAAGGAGTTTTATAGTGCTGCGCAAAGATGAAAGGCAAATGAAAAACACAGTAAAAGGTAAAAAGGATTAAAGGTTTAATCAAGGGTTAAAGGTAAAATACATGGTTAGAAGGAAGAAATAAAGACAAAGGATAGATAAGAGAGATCAAAGATAAAAACAATTAAAGAAAGTAAACAGAGAAATCAAAGATAAGGAAAAGAAAGAAAGCAGATAAAGAATACATATAATGACACTTTGTAGAGTTTAAAGACAAATCAGAAGCAAATCAACAAAGAAACATAGCCAAATGACAAAGACACTCAACATTTACTTCTTCAAATCACTTTTTGCCACCTATAGCCTTATTTCGTTTAAATAAAAGCAGCTATAGTTATTAAAGCAGTCAGAGATATTTTTAAGCAGCTCAACAGTTATTGCAAAAGTTAATGTTAAAGCCAAATAGTCAAAATATCTTAAAGTTAGCTCAATAGCTAATTTAAGAGTTATTATTACAACTAGTTAGTCAGTGATATTTTTCCTTGGGCCTTGCATGGTCTCAAAGATCAATATTACATTTACTTTGTAATAAGTGTAGTCTGAAATCCTAGAATAGGATCACCTCCTCATCTGCAGATAAATACTGCATGTATTGTCCATTATTCTTGTAGGTTGGTTGGTTGTTGGTTAGTTGGTTGATTTCTAGGTTGGATTTTGATCAGACTCTGAGTTGTAAATATTATTGCATTGGAGCATTGTAACTGTCTTGGAAATCAGTAATACAAGCACGTTCACAGGATTCTTGAGCTATGTTAATGGTGATGTTATCTCTCTTTGTCATTTTTTTCCCTTTGTTTACCATATTGTGCATCATTTCTCTGATAATAGAACAGAAATTTTAGATTAAGATATGTTGTTTGGGCACCTTAACTCTGTCTGTTTCTATTATCTTTATGTTTTCTTCTGCAATGTCTAATTAAAGAATTCAGGGGTGTCCTGCTCTTTAGTTCCACTTAGCTTGTTTCCTTGAGGTTTTCTTAGTAGAGTTTAGTCAAAGACTTCAGGGGTGTCCTGCTCTTTGGTTTTGCTTAAATTGTTATCTTAAAGGCCTTCTTTGAAGTTTGATTAAAGAATTCAGGGGTGTCCTGTTCTTTAATTTCACTAAACTGTTATTTTAAATTTTTTCTTTGTCTGAAATTAATAACTATAGAATTCAGGGGTGTCATGCTCTTTAGGATTGCTGGATTGTTCTCTTAAAGTTTTTCTTAGTAGATTTTTAGCTAAATAATTCAGGGGTGTCCCGCTCTTTAGTTCCTCTTGAAACTATTGCCTTAAAGGCTTTTCTTGTTGAAGTATAGTTAAAGGATTCTTAATTAACCTTTAGTTTTACTGAATTCACAACTTACTTTCATTTCATATTCCATCTAATCTAAAAGATCCACTTGATATAGTTAGCTTGCCCTATGAAAACCCTTGCAAAGTTGATGTACAATTAAAACCTTTTATCACTCCATAGCCCAATGGATTAATGCTTCCCATAGTCTATCTGTTCAACCTACAATCAAACAATTAATCAATCAATCAATCAATCAATCAAAACAAACAATCCCATAACTTTATAACTAGCCTAAAATCAAAAAACATAAGCATAAAGATAAATCAGATAATTATAAACATACAGAGAGCCCTCTCTGGGTCCAGGAAGGCTAGGTCCTTGTACTCCAAAGTGGTTTGATGTGGTTCTCTGTAGATTTGTTTTTTCCAATATTGCAAATCACGGGGAGCCAACATAGTGGCGACCATACTGGGGATAACCTGAGTCATTAAAATAGCTTAATATTTCCTCAAGAACTCAGAAAACCCCATTCAAATTTAAATGACTCAAGTGTTAGCCAAGACTAGTATCTGGTTTCTTATGGTAGACAATAGCCATCATCAAGACAGTTAAAATCCTCTACCTGGTGACTCCGCTGGTTTTCAGTAGGCTTGCTAACTCCACTGGTTTTCTACAGACTTCACTGGGAAATTATTGATAATTCCTGATATCATTAAACCTCTAATAGAACCCAGTCAAAATACTTTGTGAATAAAGTAATTCTTTCACAGATTGGTTTTTTTTTTCAAACTATTATAAAAATTTCAACCTCTCTGAAGCCTTGGGTCCAAGTTCTAGCTTCTAGAAGAATTTTTACCGGATCCCATCCAGACCCAAAACCTCCTGCAATAGTTTACAATCCAGAGCACATCCTAAGGAAATCTCCTAGATCTAAAATTTCTACTATTAGCAGACCTATTCACAAGGCAAGTTACCTACCTGAAAACCTAAAAGACTTGTGAGGTATGCTATCTGTCTCACCCCTGGAACAAAGCTTGTCCAAGACTAGATCTCATAATTGGATAACCCAGATAATTTTAGACCCATCCATCCTACAGCAGAATCATGGTGTACTAACTTCGACCCCCATTCATACACCTATTGTTCACCTCCCTCCATTTAACCCTTTACCTCCTTTTGTAAACCCTCCCCTTGTTAACCCTCCTCTGTTTCCCCATCCCCCAGCCATGGCAACTTGGTATGTCCCATTAGTCCTACCATTGCCTTTAGTAGTTCTACCAAAGGACTATCAGTCCAAAATTCCTCTATTTTATGCAAGTAGTGCTACAACTGCTCAACAACATGTGGATAGAATGAATGACTATTTTGAAACACAAGAGATAGATGATGAAACTGTTAAACTGAGAATTTTTTCTCAAAGCTTAGGGGGAGAAGCAAGAAAATGGTTTAAAATCCTAACCCCTAATAGTGTACATGACCTCCCTGTTTTTCATCAACTATTCTTAAACAAATGGAAAGTTAAGAAGAACCCTCTCCAAATCCTATCAGAGTATGAAAACATCAAGAGAAACGTTAGAGAGCTTGTCCAAGAGTATTGCACTAGGTTCAATAGTGTATATAATGCCCTCCCTACTCACATGAAACCTCCACAAGGTCTAGCCTTAATGAAATTTCCAGATGGCTTTGACCCATAAATGGCTTACCAACTAAGAGAAAGAGACCCTCTTACATTAGAAGAAATGCAGAGGGGTGCAGTAAGTGTAGAGGCAAATATAATTGCTAAAAGAGCTAGAATGAAAATGAAAAAAGAGTCACATATAGAGAAGAGGTTGTAGCCTCATCATCTAATACTAAGATTGATAACCTTGTCATAACTATGGAGAGGATGATGGAGAGAATAAAAATAAATGAGAGAGCTTACCCCAGAGAAAACCAAGCAGCTCCTCAAAACATAAATCAAAACCAGAACCAAAACCAAAACTTTAGAAGAAACCCCCCTCAAATAAGATAGAGAGGACCTGACCAGCAAATCAAGCCTCCTTTTCAAGAAAACCATGCTGATGAGGATGAGGGGGTGATTGAAAAACTAGATGAAAGTCATATCAATCTAATGGGAGTTAAAAATGAGGATATTGTTTTCCTCACTGAGGAAGAACAAGGCATACTTGCCCAAAAGGAAGAAGAATTCCTAGAATCCGAGGAATATAAACAAGGCTTCGAAAATTCCATCATGGAAGTGCATAGGCAATATGACCTCAGAAGCAAGAAAACCCAAGATACTCCCAATAGAAACAACCGAGAAATTTCTGCTAGGAAGGTTCCTGAAAATTATCCTAAGAAGATAGTAGAAACTTCAAACACAATGGCTAAAAGTTCTGATAAAAATAAAAACAAAAAAACTCTAGAAAGCAGTACTAGTAAATCAACTAGTGGCCCTAATAAAATTGATTTAACTGAGATCCCCAACACAAATCAGCAATTTGAAATTGATGCAAAAATAGTGTCTGATAAAATTGATTTAAATCTGCAAAAAACACGGACACCATTCAGTATTGAGAATGAAATTTCCAAGATAAAAATCTCCATACCTCTTACTAATTAGTTGGCCAAGATGTATATAGATCCCAAGTTTTGAAAGCTTTAAACATTGGAGAAAATGTTGATTCTATAAATTTAAATGATGACAAACCAGAGCTTATGTTTGGACCTGTGGTAGAAGGCAAATTTCAAGAGGGAGGTGTACCTCCATCTTATGTCAGTTTGAACATCCATGATAAAATCCTCCACAATGCCATGTTAGATTCAGGAGCTTCCCATAAACTCATGCCAAAGGTAGTTATGGAAATACTAGGCTTTGAGATAACTAGACCATACAAAGACTTGTACTCTTTTGACTTCAGTAGAGTTAAATGTCTAGGCCTAATCAAAGATCTCTGTGTTAATCTAGCACAAATACCAGCCAAAAGCCTAGTAATGGATATTGTAGTGGCTGACATTCCCCCTAAGTATGGCATGCTTCTATCACGCTCATGGGGGGCACCCTCCAAATGGATATGACCTGTGCTACCATACCAGTCTTTAGTCAACCAAGAAGACTATATAGGGAGACTTATATGAAATACATGGTCAACGGTAAAGAAAATCCTGAAAACTCTCCTCTCTATTATGTCCACACGGACCTTGATTCATTTATCCTTTACAATGATGATAACATTAATGAACAAGTAGCAGTTGATGAAAAATTAGTGGAAAAAGAAGAAGAAAAAGAGGAGGAACAGTCAGACCAGTCAGACAAAATAGAAAATGAACAACATATTGGCAAACAAAATTATGAAACTGAACCTCTATGGAGCATGATCTTTGATGGTTCTTGTGGAAAAACTGGTTCAGGGGCAGGTGTTTGGGTACACAACACTGAGAACAATTATGCAGAGGGTCACTCCTACAAGCTAAATTTTCAATGCAAAAATAACATAGTAGAGTATGAGGCACTCCTTCTAGGGCTACGATTACTCAAGAAAATAGGAGCCAAAAGGATCTCTGTCCATGGGGATTCTGAGCTAGTTATTATGCAGATTAAGGGAGAATATTCAGCTAAACATCCTAGATTAAGAGCATATAGGAACGATTCCCTTAACCTCTTAAAAACATTCAAAGAATATGATCTTGCCTTCATTCCAAGAAATCAAAATTTCCTTGCCAATGGATTAGCATTTGCAGCCAGTACTTGTCAAAAACCTCATCATAACAAACAATACACAATACAATTCAAACGCAGACTAGCAGCCCCTGATAAAATAAAATATTGGAAAGTTTTTGAAGGTGAAAAACAGATTGAAGATTTCCTGTTGTCCAAAAATGAGTTTGAAATGCAAAATTCAGGTTCAGATCAGGAAGAATACTGCTTTGCTGAGGAGAAAACATACAAAAAAGAGCCCCCTGATGATGTTGATATAAATATGTTAGAAGAAGAGCACCCACATGAGACAGAACTGTGTGCAGATCTAGAAAAATAAGATTTTGAAGTGCTGCAGTTCAGAGATAACACCCTGCCAAGAGGACTTGTCCCTCTAGAAGAACTGTTTGATTTTAATGATGTTGCTAAGAAGCCAAAGATGGAATCCACTAAAGCAAGTGTAGAAGAGCACAACATAGGCAGTGAACAAGAACCCAAAATGATAAAACTATCAAAGAAACTGCCAGCACGTATGAAACAGAAATACATTGAGCTATTCAAATAATTCAGTGATGTGTTTTCTTGGAGCTATGAAGACTTGAAGTCCTAGGATACAGATGTCATTTAGCACAAGATTCCTCCCAAAGAAAACTAGAATCCCTTTAAACAGAAATTACGTAGAATAAATCATGTCCAACTGCCACTAGTTGAGAAAGAAATAAAGAAAATGTATGATTCTGTAATAATAGTCCCACTCAGGTACTCAGAATGGGTTTCAAATCTTGTATCAGTGAGGAAGAAGACAGGAGAAATTAGACTTTCCATAGACTTCAGAAATTTAAACAAATCATCCCTGAAAGACAACTACCCTTTACCAAAAATGGATCACATATTGCAAAGGGTAGTAGGCTCCAAAATAATATCTCTGCTTGATGGATTTTTAGGGTACAATCAGGTGTTGGTACATCCATATGATCAACACAAGACAGATTTCACTAGACCTTGGGGCACCTTCATGTATCTTAAAATTCCTTTTGGGTTAATGAATGTTGGAGCTACTTTCCAAAGAGCAATGGATATTGCTTTCTAAGAAGAAATAGGTTACTTCATTGTGATATACCTTGATGACATCACAGTCTATTCCAAAACTGATGAATAACACCTAGCTCACTTAAGAAAGGTCTTTGAAAAGTGCATAAAGTACGGTCTATCTTTGAATCCCAAGAAAAATATTTTTGGCCTTCAAGAAGGGAAGATTCTAGGCCACATCATATCTAAAAAAGGGATCAAGATCGACCCTAAAAGGGTTGACGGAATATTGCAAATCAGTCATCCGAGAAACATCAAAGAGCTGCAATCTTCCATTGGAAAGATAAATTTCTTAAGAAGGTTCATACCAAACCTTGCAGAACTCCTAAGAAACATTACTAACATGCTCAAAAGAGAAACACGAGTCAAATGGACCATAGAAGCAAAGCAATATTTTGACTTGGTGAAACAAGCTCTTACCCAAACACCTGTTCTAAGCAGCCCTGACTTCACCAAAGATTTCTTCATTTTCTCCTTTACATCAAAACACATAGTTGCCGATGTCCTACTGCAGAAAAATATAAAAGGACAAGAGCAGTCCATAGCTTTCTTTAGCCAAGCACTAAGAGATGCACCTCTGAAATATAACATCATGGAAAAGCAAGATTTTGATTTAATCAAAGCACTGAAGGATTTCAAAGTATACATCCTGCATTCACACATCATTGCATTTGTGCCTCAAACAGTGGTTAAAGACATCCTTACACAAGATCCTGATGGCAAAAGAGGTAAGTGGATTGCTGTCATATTAGAATATGATCTGGAAATCAAACCCACCAAGTTGATCAAGGGACAAGGACTGGCTAAACTTATGGCTGAAACAAATTTTTAAGCACTGGACATAAATATGGTTCACTCATTGGATGAACAGGAGGAGTTGGCGACTCCACCTATTAAGGAAGCATTTATGAACTCACCCTGGTATGCTGGTATATTATATGTGCTTTTTAATCTAATGTTCCTCCTGTTTTGTCCAAAACAGAGGCTGGATTCTTAAAACTAAAGGCTGTAAATTTTTGCATTTTAGACAAAGTTTTATATTGGAAAAACATTGGTGGTGTATTGCTTAAATGTTTGCCTAAAGAAGATGCAGATTGGATCATGCATGAATTTCATGAAGGAGAATGTGGAGGTCACCTCTATTGGAAAACCATTGTTAATAAGATCCTTAGGGCTGGTTTCTATTGGCCTACCCTCTTCCAATACATCCACAAAATGGTAATTTCCTGTCATAAATTCCAAATCTTTGAGGGAAAAAGAAAGCTGCTACCATTTCCTTTACGGCCAATTTCTGTTGAAGCTCCTTTTCAACAATGGGATTTAGATTTCATTGGAGAAATCCACCCTGCCTTCTCTGCCCAGCATAAATGGATCCTTACTATAATTGAATATTTCACTAAGTGGATAGAGGCCATTCCTTCCAAGACTGCCACGGACTCAGTAATTATCAGACTCCTTGAAAACAATATTCTATACAAATTTGTCTGTCCTAGAAAAATCATTGCTGACAATGTTACTGCTTTTAGATCCAAGAAAATGGTGGATTTTTGCCATAGATATCATATTACTTTGGGTAATTCTACAGCTTATTACCCTCAAGGTAATGGGTTGGTTGAATCCTCAAATAAGAGTCTGGTAAACAACATTAAAAAATTGTTGGAGGAAAACAAGAAATCATGGCACAGCAAATTGGTTCATGCACTATGGGCAGATAGGCTAACAAATAAGAAATCAATTGGTATGTCTTTATATCAGCTAGTCTATGGAATAGATGCAGTCTTCCCAACAACCTTGGGAGTGCCAGTAATGAAGCTCATTCAAGGGGCGCAATCTAAAGAAAATTACATTCAAAGAAGAATAAACCAGATTGTTCAGCTGCAGCGAACCAGAGAAGGAGTATACAACAAGACACAGCTAGTACAAGAAAATATGAAGAAAATATTTGACAAAAGGACCAAGAAAAATGATTTCAGCATTGGAGATAAAGTGCTTAAGTGGGATTCAAGAAGAGAGGACAAAGGAAAGCATGGAAAATTTGATAATATATGGAAAGGTCCATACACCATTCATTATGCAAGAGGTAATAATGCATTTTTCTTACAAGAAATGGATGGAACAAAACTGTTTGGACGTGATGTCAATGGCAAGATGCTGAAGCATTATTTCAGTTGAGAATCTCAGTTTTAATTTTTTCATTGTATATAACATTTCTTAAACAAAAATCTCAAAAAAATTGATAGAAAAATAAATAAAGAAAAGAAGAAAATAGGGCAGATAAAAGAAAGAGGTAAGCCCCATACCAAGAAATAAATATTTTTGAAAGTGTGCAAGTTAAAATGCCACTACTTCTGAAAAAGTCTTGTTCAATCATGCAGCCTAAACATGATTGTACAAAATTTGAATTTTTGCTGATAAGTTAGAAGATGAAGATATGCCAAACTGTTTAAACTTGGCTTATCAATAGGTAGATAGAAAAAGATATTGGTTCCAAAGTCTAAATCTGAACCAAAATGAAAAGTAATGGACGAGTGATAAATGAAATATTCAAAACCTAAGCCCTTAGTTTAGTTTTACTTTTTGCAAAATAATATTGTGTGCAGCTTGTCTAAAAATGTCACAGTTCATGATGATCAAACTGCTTAATCTTGATTCATTCATGCTTTAAATTTCATGTTGATAGTTAGTGAATAAAAATCTGTCAAAATGTTTAATCTTGATAGATACGTAGATTAGGTAGAGAATAAAAAGAGATCATTAGTTTAATCTGAGCCTTTTGATGTTATAAGGGTAGATTTAGATAGTTTTCTTTTCAAAAGAAAAATATGTCAAGGTTTGCAAGTCTAAATGCACCCAAAGAATGAAGAAAAAATGTTAGGGTAGGTGATGAGTAGGCAGAATTACTTTGTAGGAAGCATGGTTTTTAAAATTTTTGAAGGTCACAATTACGAAGAGTTTCAGCAAATCATCAATTACATAATGAAAATCAACCAAATATAAATAGGCTACTGATCTACGAAATCCATAGATCTGAGCTTCTTGACACCTCCTAAAGGAGCTGCCCTCCCTAGCTGGAGCCACTAGTAGTCTCCTGTATTCTACAATATGACTAAATGACTATTGATTTTCTATAAACTGCTGAAAATAACATTCCCTGACTATCATTTATTTTCAAAAATCTCACTGCCTTCATTATCTTCATTTAACCTATTCACTATATCTCATTTTACCTTTCTCAGCACTCTCATACTATGAAAAAACCTATGTTTGAACTTAATCCCTTCATGATTACCCTCTTCCCCTTCTTAAAACCCTCTTTCCGTACCTAAAACCCCACTCCCATTGCTAAAAACCTCTCCCTTTTCATTCCTTCCCTTTCTTCCATTAAAACAATGTAAAAACCCATTTTTACATTGTTTTACAAACAAAATTTATTTCATTTGGGACCCACTTCTTAAAATAAACCATGTTTATTTAAAAATACTCGACCCCGTTATATTAAACCCCGCCTCCTTTTCTATATTAAATCCTGTGCATTAATAAAATTACTCCCCGGCTTTCATAAATCCTCGGGTCCCACATAAACATTAACCCCCCGTTTTAAACCTAGACCCCTCGTCCTCATATAACCCTGGCCCCGCCTTATGATTAAGCGCTTCTGCTCTTAAAATACCCGAGCCCCACTTTCCTTTCAAACCCTCGCTCTCCATTCAAATCCAGGCCCCGCTTTATATTTACCCACCGCTTCGTTTACTTTACTCGACCCCACCTTCCGAACATAGAAAATTTTAGGGGCGAAATTTAAGGGATTTCCTATTTTGAAGAGGCGAATTTTTTAAATTACACTCATTTTCACCATTTTCAATAGTTCGCCCAAAAAAAAATTAATAAATAAATTATTATTGTATTTTAGCCAATCCAAAAATAGGAGCGGATGAACCTTCCAAGCCCTATTCGCCTTGTTTATTTGTAAAAAAAATTTCAAATCGCCCGATTTACAAAATGGGATTGGTTATGGGAGACTGAATATGGGTATTTCGCCCTCTCCATTCCTTGAAAATCAAGCCCAATGTTAAATTCGCCCTGTATTTTAGGCCGGCGGCCGAGGGGTCGGCAGTTTGCTCTTCCAGGATTAATTTTCACTGAATTTGACGGTAGAACAAGGTGGATAAACTGGTTTGGATAAATTTGCCTCTCTGCAGGTTTTCAAAATCCAATTTATCATTTTCCGGCCTTACCAGTTGACCAGTTTATCATTTTTTGGCTAGGTCGTTAAAGGGCCATGGAGTGTACTAGAAAAATTCTACAACATGTAATGATAACCGTAGGCGGTGATGGATTTGCGGCCCATTAACTAAGATCGAGATCAGACGACGAGAAGGGAAGTTCGGTGCTCAGATTTTGATATTATGTTACTTCATAGGAGCGCTCTGTACGAAAATTCCATGAATCTATCGTCGAAACCAGGTACAAATTGTAGTATTTGAGCCTCTCTCCATTGAGAAACCTCTGATAATTCAATTTATTAGTTGGTAGACTTTGAATGATGCAGGGATTGTACAAATTTTCCTAAATCATGGCCAATCTCGTTCCTTGAGTGAAAATAAGCATGGTCTGCACAAGTTTTAATTTTTAAAATTCTTTAAATTTTACCAGAAAATAAAATTTATCATGTTATGACACTTCCAGGGTTTGCGTTGGATGAGTTTTGTTGGATTTTCGAGGGATTCCATGTGATCAGGATTCAAGAAGGGAGATTAGGGTTTCAATAAATTTTAGGGTATAATTAAAAATCGGGGGATTTTGAGAAGGGCCTGAAATGGGTAGGCCATTGTTTTATTAGATTCTTGAGAATTTGGCAACGAGTTTCATGATTGGTTTGTGTAGTGCAATATGGTTTTACATGCAAAGGACGAATATTTGATATGGAGATGGGGTTTTGAATTATGACGCAACTGTTGAGAGCCAACACTGGAGACTAATAACTTCAGACTTTTCACATATTAGTATTCTTCATTTAATTTTCAAAATGAGTGCCCTTTGTAGCCTCGGTGTTATAGAGAGCCTGGGACATCTGGGTTTGGCAGTTCAGTTTTATCTTCACTATACTTTAGTTTTTGTCATCTTATCAGGCGTTTTAGTCATTGGAGCTTACAACATCTTGGTCCAGAGATTAAAGCTTGATTATTTCAGGTTACTCATGTGTAGTGTTTGGATGGATGACTATCCTTGTAGTGAAGAAACCATCTTCTAAATTGGATCTTTTTGGAGTTCTCAGATTTTCCTATTTTGAATCTCTTGTCTTCACATCTACAATAGTGGCACATGAAAGATTTTTTGGGCACTTGTCTGGGATTATTGTTGGTTATGTTATTGCATTGGGTTTGATTCAGGGTATTAATAACTATTGGGCAATATCTATGTTGGTATGGATTGTCATAATTTTCATTTTTAGCTTGAAGCAGACTGGCACCCTTGATTTGCCATTTATTGAAATCGAGCATGTAACTGATAATTCTCTACCTACAGTAGGCTTCATTGGACCTGATAATGGTAGATTCCTTAATGTGAATGTTCTGACAAGAATAGGCCCTGCACTTGTATCAATCACATGATCATATGGGTATTCCAAATTTTCTATGATTTTTTATTGATTTTTCATTGGATTGCATGCTATGATACCATTCGGTAGGAAAATTGTGTGTTTGGTTGAATGCTATCTGCAACTTCTGTTAGCACACAAAACAGGTCCAGGTTAGATATCCAAAAGGTTCATCTCCCTGAACAGGTAACAAGAGCTAATGTCTTTGTGCACTTCAAAGATGTTGTTCGAAGGGATTAGTTTACTGAACTCTAAAATGTTATTTTGCAGAGTTATTCCTGAAAATTTCACTACGTTGTTTGTGTGAAATGAAACGGGTTCATTTTTTTTTGTTTTGTAAACTAGATGATTTGTGGCTGCACAGCTTTTCTTGGTGGAGCCTTGCATGCCAAGACTGCTTGACATTGAAATTACTTTGATTCAATATCTCAATCAACAAATAAATATTGCATCTATGGCCCTAGGCAATTTAATGTAGTAAGATGTTGTTGCTATGTTGTGCTTTACTTTACTTCCATTATATTCAAGATTGCGACCATTTCCATTGACAAAAGAGCTAGTCAGTACTATGGTGAATCCAATCCTAAAATGATGCTTCTTTTACATTCTGAATTTTCAAACTTAAACTAATAAATATTACATCTACAATCCTAGATTATTTAATACTTGTAAGATAATTTCGTTATGTTATATGGATGCCTTGTTTTACTTTCGTTGTTTTCAATCATCCATGGTTTCCCCCATACCTAGTAACAAAAGAGCTGCTCAGTTTTGTGAGTTCAGTCCTGAATTGATGTTTCTTCCATCTTTTCAAGCACTACAACACGAGTGTTTTTTAGCGGAGTAAGTGGTATCAAAGGCCTAAAAAATACTCAATATATTTGTTGACTTCAATGTAAGGTTGTAGTCTCTCTATTTTTTTTAATTATATTTCATTTCACACTACTCTTTGTAGCTTTATAGTGTCCAGCCTTGCCCCCAAGAGTGGTTCAACAACATTCATTGTATGCATTTTACTATTTTTTAGCTGACCCAGTTATTTCCATAGCTTGTGAATGTCTAAAAGCTGTAATACCTCAGAATTATAGCTTTATTGCTTTTTCTTAGGTGGTCTTTGTAGATGGCACCTTCATATATAGAGCAGATTTTTAAAATTTCTACAATCAATCCTTTTGTCATTCTTTGCTTCTCTGGCCCTTTTACTGGTGATTCGTTATTCGACGGGGTCTGTGAAATTGTCCAGAATCATAAGATATTTGAAGAATCCAAAATTGCAGCATCATCTTCAACTATATAGATCCAAGTGCATAATCTCAAGCTTCAATAAAATTTCAAAATCGTATAATTTATAGTCTCAAGTGTCTCTACAATCTTCCAACAACCATTACAATAGGAGGAACTTCTCCTATATAGATAACAAGTTGAAAACCTTCTCATAATAAAATAATAATATCCTTAGCTATATTATGATCTTTCCGGGGTTTGTATGGACAAAAGATACATTCTAACCTATCCCTAGTAAACAAATCCAACAAATAGTAAATAATGATCAACAGCAAACCGGATCCCACACGTCTCTATCTCCAAGGAAGACACATCCTCAAGAAGGGACACCTCCTCTATAATTAGTAACATGACCATGTCAAGTTGCTCAACACGCAGCTATAAAAGCACCAACAAGTGCATCCTCCTGGAACCATAACAATTGATGCTAAATATAATGCTATAAAACAGCTAGAGTTTAAGATGAATATAACAACCATTGCCTCGTTATGTATGCAAAATTAATATAATAATAGGATTCCTCACTAGGAAAGTGCAGAAATGCAAAGTGAACATAGATCAATGTGCAAAGTTTGTTAAAACAAATTCAAAGGCCAAAAGAGAAGGAGATGACTAATAAAAAATCAAGCATGTGTACAACAAAGCCTCAAATTATGTGCCATCCACTAGGAGCAAGCGGAGTGCTCCATGGAATATCAAGTCAACCAAGTCAAATATGCAATCCCAAGGCTCAAAATAATAGGCATGTAAGCTAGGTTGCACCACTCAGGAGTTAGGACTCAGGATGCTTAGATTCAATGTGAATATGTGCCAAGGAGAGGTGCGCTTCACAAAAATAATAAATAAGCATGGCACATGTGCCTTTTAAATGCTGGAATAGTCTATATATCCAAGGGTGTTACCAAACTTGTCATAGAAACTCATGCAAGAAGGGGGAATAAGTGCCATATAGAATATTCCCATGTCTCCAAATGTGTGAAAAAAATCATTGTGAAGGAGGTGTTTTAACTTTTATTCAATCACATCAGTAATCATCCAAATGATGCCATGCTAATGCCAAAATACTAATGTCACCTAGGGCATCCCCACACAAATTAACAATATGTCTTGAATAAGTGTATCACCATAACCTCAATTAGGATATACCACTACAATATAGAGTGATTACATGTAGTGCTAAACTGAAATAACCATCAATAATAATGAGTAAGCCACTAATGAAGAAAATAAGCATCATCATACCAAGACGTTCCATAATAATTTATGGAACAGATCTCTTCCTGGTGATATGCTATAGGGCTAACAGGTGAATAAATTTGAAAACAACTTTCTTCGAGACACCTTAGCACCCACCATTGGCGGTGGTAAAAATGTCACAAGGGAAGTGTAGAGGATAGTGTGTGGACGAATCATAATTCCCGTGTCAATCCAATCCTCTATCAATATCATCTGAATGCTGCAAGCAATGTTTGATGAAAATCACAAATAGAACCGGGTTGTGATGAAAATCATGAGTGTAAGGCCTCATATAATATGCGGGGTAACAACAATCTGCTGGAGATGACTGATTTAAGTGCTCCTGCTTCTGGAAGAATTATGTTCTCTAAGAATGGCAACAAAGTTTGCTGGAAAATATGCTCCCTAGAGTGCACCTTCCTCACAGAAATTGTTGTCTTTTCTTTTCTGATCATCATGCACATCTTATTTGCATGAAAACATGCTGAAGTCACCTCCACTAGATCACTGTTTGCTAATAATAATCATAGGAATAAGCCGGAAAATAAAATCAATAGGAAAGAGCCTTGGTTCTCCAAAAGCTTGTTGTGGAAAGAGCCTTGGTTCTCCAAGAGCCTGTTGTGGGCCAGAGAGAGATAAGGTCAATCTTTGAAGTCAATTGTGAGTCTCTCCTACTATCCAAGATCGAAGAAAAGAGTCTTTTTTTAGAAATTTGGTTGAAGGAGCTAGATCGAACTCAGGAAGTGCTCCTTTATCTAGAAGAGGTGAATCATTGTTTGGATTTGGTGGGATTTGGTGGGAGGGCGGGGGGGTTGCTACCCTCTAGTTATGTGTACAGTGTCTTGAAACCTTGTACAACACTCTTGCGTGGGTGGTTTCACTACTGGGGGTTGCACTGCCTTTTGTTGTCTAATAGGTCTAGGAGTTGGAATGGTGTTGCTCTAAGCCTTTCTCTTGGAGCCCCTATCCATAGGCAGCACTGAGAAGAAGGATGTGATCTACTGAGTAGTGTCTGCTTGAGTAGTGGGGCAAAGGATGTGGGCTCTAAGGCTTAGGGCATCTCCCAAATGTAATGTTAGGCACCACTGGATTGGATATTAGAAAAATATGGAGAGGGAGTAATGGGAGTCTAAACAAGTAGTGGAATAGGTCATGTATTGTATAGTAACAAGGTCATCTAGATATAAAGTCCTCCTATGCTTTGTCTCCTTTCTATGGCATATCTAGCATAATTTGTTTATCAAAGGACAATACATGAGAAGCAGATTTTATTGCTGAGAAACCACAGGTTTCACATTTTCATGTTTTGTTTGTCTTGAATATATTCATATTTCTAAGCGGAGATGAACTAAGTTGGAACTTCGAACACTCTAGTTTGAAGGTTATTTTCGGGGAATACAATGAGACTTCTAAAGCTTATAGAATCTACATTCCATCGTAGTGGATTATAGTTGTAAGCTGAGATGTCAAGTTTGATGAGGATATAGGGTCCTCTTAAGTCTTAAGAGCCTCCAGCAGAGGTTGAGGAGGTTGAGAAGCTTATTTTTTTCAAATGTTGATCCATTGATTCCAAATAAATGAGAGTTAGATCAGTGGTAGATTCCAATGTAGGTATAGGGGCCATTTGCCCTTCCAGTTCAGTGAGGAGGTCCGGGTTGTTTACCCAAACAACACAGGAGGCACATGAGGAATTAGGTGAGCCTAAGAGTTCTTTCCAGGTGCATCATTTTCCTAAGAAGTTTCCTAATTATGTTGCACTGATGTATTCCATTTTTGTTGTAGAGTCTTCCAGTTACAAGGAGACAACAGGTGAGAAGGTATGGTGGGATGCCATGATAGATACGATCATGTTGTTAGCTTTGGTATTTTATTGCCCTTTATATTGGATGTATGTAAAACATATTTTCTTTAAATTCATTGAGGAAGAAGTTGCATTAATCAGCCAAGATGTTTTGAGAATGACAGAACAATTTCAAATATATTTATTTATAAAGTTTCTTTACTGAATTATTTATTATTGCGAGTGATCGACATTTTCATGGTGTCAACCTTATTTGAATTGGATCACTTTTTCTTTTTGGCACAGGGTTTTATTTGAATTCGAAGTGTAAATTTGTAAGGCTTGTACTGCCCCATCTTGTACATGCTTTATATATCTATTATTTTCATAATAGTAGAGTAGATCGGTCACTTGGTAAATATTATGCTATCATCTGGATTTTGTAAACTGTGTGGGGATTTGTATAAAAATGCTCCATCAGGGGTGGAATAATGATTGGAATTATAAATATCTTGGATAGTTTTGTGTTTCTTGTTGGCATATGAGTCTTGAATGTGCAATGTACGTAAGACTTGAAAGTCTTGAATGTGAATCTATGTAATATTTGGAAGTCTTGAGTCTTGACTTAAAGATAGGTGGCTGGATTGATTTTAAGCAGTGAAGGATTGGATATGAAGATGTACCAATCACGAGTGTGTGAGGACGACCAGTTTGGGTTGTGTGAGTGATACCTTGTTTGGGTGAATAAACTTTCCCAAATCCACGTGAAATTGATGGGCAGGTAGTTAAGTGAGAACATATCTTACTATGTTCCAAGGGGTAACTTTGTCGGTTGAACTATTTGCGTAAGGTATGTTGCTTACACGGAGGCCGTAGCTCACCAGTTCAAATCTGGTTGAGTCCATTGTGGTCGCTAGTGGGTATTGTGGTTGGTGGTTGAATTTCCCTCCATGCAGATATTCCAGGGAAGAGGGGGAATCCTGTAAGGTTTTCCTTGGAATAAAAAAACATATCTTACTATGATCTTTACCAAGGAGAGAATAACCACCTTTTAATGCCTCAACAAACTAGACTAAAAGGTAATGGGTGGTATTAACTTTTTCATCTGCCTCCTTAACCATTTTTCGGTTTATCTTGCTATAATTGAAAATGTAAGATTCTTTTAGGTAACATCTTCTATCTCTAGAAAGTGGGTTGTTGGCATGTTGTGTACAATCTATGTTTGTTGTCTGTGAAGTTTGTATCATGAAAATCTAGAATCAGCTATATTGTTGAAAGTTTCTTCTGCTATTATTAGTGGGCTTAGTGGTTAAAAGCATGTGTTTCCTCCTAAAAGGTCACAGGTTCAAAACCAGAGGGGTAGAGTATGTATGCCTTCGTAGACTTAGCAGTCAAATCGTTGCGCGAAGGTGGGTCCCTTGTCCCATAAAAAAGAGGGTCTCATACACCAATTTGGTGTCTGGCTTGGCCGTGACCTTAAAATTGGATTATTATTATTATTATTGAGAATGTTTCTAGCTTTGACTGGTTGATGTTTCCCACTAAGAGATTGAGTTGCTATGTTTGTTCTTTTTCTAGTTGATGAGTTAGGTAGGAGGCCATGTAGATGCTCAGTAGATGGCCAAGCATAAGTAGATGTAATAAATTGTGACAGAGAAGGAACCAACTCTCCCCTTGATTGGTTGATGCTCTGTAACAAGTTCTGAAGCTGTAGCAGAAAGTGCCCTTGTCATGGTTAATGGTCTACATTTTCCTAAATTGTTAGCTATACCCAAGAAGTGTGTGTGCTGATTCGTATTGTCAATGTCATCACATCGCTTGGGTTTTGGTTTCTGAGTTTTATGGGTTCTCTCATGACCTCATGCTCATGTCCAATCCTTAGCCTGGAGGATCTTCCTTGGGTGGAGTCTATGAACTGTCCAGTCCCCATTTCATGGACAAAGATAAGCTTTGATTGTATCTTCTTTTCAGAGTTTATTTGTCCTTTTCTGTTTTCTAGGATGGAGCCTGAGTTGGAACTTCCTCGAAATCATTAAATTTATGCTAGTGACTTAATTGTCCTGGCCATGAACACGGTCTTATGCAGAAATTCTTATAACTCCTAACGTTTTCCAGGAAAAATGAAATCTAGAATAGTGCCAGGTTTTAAATAGTCGTCTAGCTAGTTTATAGGAAAGATAGTCGAATTGAAACTCTTTGTAATTCTTCATAATTTTGCATGTGATTTGGCTCATTCTGAATTTATTGAGCAAAGGATTTTGTTTTGGGATGAAATTGACTGAGACTCAAAATCCTTAATTTCCTTTTGCAGATTTGAAGTGGTTTTCATCTTCTTTTTGTTCTTAATTTTCATACAGATTGCTCAAACATCAATTTTCTTACACATGTAGATTTCTTTCAATTCGATGGCACCATTTTCGTTGCCTCCTGGCTTTGGTTTACACCCAATAGATGAAGAACTTGTTGCTTATTACTTGAAGAGGAAAGTACATGGCCATAAGATTGAGCTTGACATTATTCCTGAGGTGGACCTTTACAAGATTGAACCGTGGGATTTGCCTGGTAGGTTATATTTTGTTTCTATTTCTTTTGTTTTCTGTAATGTTTTAGGCCTTTTATCTTCAAGTTAGTTTAAGATTTTTATATACTTTATCCTTAAGGTAAGGCTGCCTTAAATTAAGTTTGAGCAGTCTAGTGATTTTGTTTTTTAAGCTTCGTGTGTGCATGCATCACATATTGGTAGACAATTAAAACAAGTGTACATTTCTTCAGCAGCTTGACTATTCAATAATTGAACTTTATCTTCTCTGTTCAGGTTTCTGGTTGCTAAGTAACATGTTATTTTGAATTTGATTGTCCTGCTATTTTGGATAACTATGATCTGTAGTCACTGGAACACCAATAATTCTGCTGGTTACTGGGCTGACTTAAATATCTTGTTCTTTGGCAGATAAAATTTGCCTCCCAAGCAAAGATCTATAATGGCATTTCTTTAGTCCATGCGATAGGAAGTATCCAAATGGCTCACATACTAATAGGGCCACTGAAACACTGGAAAGGACCGGAAAGTTACATCTCAGCAGAGTACAATTGGATCAAAAAAGACACTAGTATTCTATAGGGGTCGTGCTCCATTTGGAGAAAGGACAGATTGGGTTATGCATGAGTATCGGCTTGATGAGAAGCAGTGCCAAGCAGCAGGTTTACATGTTTCTTGTCTGTCTCTTCTTCTTTGGATGTTGATATTTTTCATTTGTAGCCATTAAACCTGTGGGAAGTATATGATAATGTTGAGTCTCTCTGCACCATTAAAGTTGTTGGTATTACGAGATACTGTCTCTTGGGGAGTTTCTTCAGTTATAACTTATTTCAGATCTCTTTAAATGTCATTAAGAACTGTTTCAATAGGAAGTATTGATGGAATTACTTTTGCAGGATTCTTTTGTCTTATGTCGCGTCGTCAAGAAAAATGGATTAGTAACAAAAAGTGGTGACCAGTCTGTTGCCCCAACTGAGAAAAATGATTCAGATGGTGCAAATAACAGCACCTTACCTGGCAATCTGGCTCAAACATTCTATAGTGAGCATTAATCACCAGTTTTGCAAGAAGGTGAAAATAACACAAACTTAAAACTGCCATCTGAAACATCCTCTGAGAATTTCAATGACATGACTGAAGACAATATTGAGAGATGGTTAGATGTGCTTCTGGATGATCCAGATCAAAATTGCAGCATGGCATCTCGAGTTCAGTTGACAAATAACGCAAAGTTATGTGGCTTACTTCTATTTGTTACAATAATATTGCAAAGCTCTCAATTCCTGGTAGATGTCACAACTAACTTTCATATAATATGTAATTAGAAAGTCTAACTCTCGTGAAATAATATATTTATTGCAATTCATGAAAATTTTTACTGCGTGTTTATGTTCTGCATTTAAATCTACACTTACAGAAGGTTTAACATTCCAGAATATTGCTTTTATCTTTCTACTATAACATAACTCTTTTTCTGACCCTTCGTGGAAGAGACATTATTTGAAAGATGGACTGGAGTGATGTTAAAGTCTGATAGAAGAAACTAACTTATGTGCCTTTGCTAGGATGGTTGCCAAAAAAATGAACCTCAGTGGACAAAATACTGCATCTGTGACACTAAAATTTATACCAGTGTATTTCAACTGGGTTACTCAATTGGCATTGAAAGCAACCTTAGTTGAGCCATATTTTTTTCCTCCATAAATTTCAATGAGCAACTATTTTATTATTTAGTATAATGGACAATTCAAACATATAATGGAATTCTACCTGTCCTAAGTAGTAATTTCACATTTAGTAAAAATGTTCCTTGCAGATCCAAGATTAGTGTGTCAATTTTAGTGAGTGCTTTGACCTCTTTTCTTGGTTCTTCAAAAGGATTCATATCCGCCACTTGGATAAGAACATGGAGTTACGTTATCCATTTCTCTAAGGAATTTATAACATTTATTGCGGGTTCATAGTATTTCCTTGATATTCGTTTGTGTTTTTTCGTGAAATTGCATCTCATATTTCGTTTATGAATGATAGAAGAGTACATAAAGTAGTATGTATCATTGGGCCAAGTTGTGGTTATAGTCTACCTCTCCCTACATATGCAAGGAATGCAAGTATATCTTCTTTGGCCCATATTCTGAAGAGAGGTTCTACACTCTTTTTAAAATTCCAATTCTGGCTGAAATCTACGCTGCTAACATTGATCTAGCATTTGCAATATTTCTCACATGAAGGGGGAGGCATTCTCGTTAGGTAGCACAACATCTATTTTCGCTCAAAAGAGATGCTTAGGTGTTCTATATACCTCTGCTAGACTTCCTGATCATCCATCCATCACCAAACTGACGCCCTCCCAAAGAAGATGACTGACAAAGAGATTGTTGTACTCAACGGTAACCCATTCCCAAAATGCTCTAGCAACTCTACATTCCCACAACACATGTTACTTTGTGAAACCAAACAACAACCATTTGTTAGGCCTGAGGGGTGGAGCATATCTTTGACCGCTGGGATCTAGTTAAGAACCAACTATCCAAGTAGTCTAGTTGTAAGGTCATTCCTTAAACATTATTTTGAAGATTTCCTCTTTGTTTGCTACTTGTTGCTATGCTTCTGTTTGTTGTCTGATTTTCTTTGAGAAACTTCTTGACTCTTTAATCTGTTCTCTTTGTTTTAGTTATCCTGATCAAGCTAATACTATCATCTTTTCTTTAGTTGTTATGTCTTATGCAGATTACTGTAGTTGGTTCTTACCTATTTTCCATGGTGTTACTGCCATTGTGGAATGGTTATCAGAAATTAAGAAGAAATAATATCCCTCCATCCTAAGTAATAAACTCAAGGCTTCAACATCAAGATAGCTACTTGTTAATTATTAGGTTTTTAGGCAGCAGAACCAAATCAACTCGCACTGTATTCTCAAGAATATATAAAAGCTCAAATGAGTACTCAACTACTGCCCTGGAGTTTGAATGCATTTAGGATGCTTTTGTGCCTAGTTTTTGAGATTACTCTCCTTTATAGAGAAGTAATTTGGGACTGGATACATGTTTTTAGGATGGCTGAATCAAGCACCATAAAAATGCTAGTTGCCTATATTTGTTTTCTATTTATTTTAAATTGTAAATAGTTTTTCTATTAACCTAACATGGTGAAATTGTAACAAGCTTCGTGAGGTAGAGAAATTCAAATCTCCTTAGCTGAATTGAGTAGCTGGTCTAGGTTAGGGATATAAAAGCCTTAATAAGAAGAGTAGATGAGATCATTTTGACAGTAAGACTCTCTAAAAACATCCAAACCTTGGCTTGTTGTCTAGCATTATTATGCAAATGTTCATTCTTTTGAACTCAAATTAAAATGCATCACTTTTGCTAGTCTACATACCACAATTATGTCACTAAGCCTGCTTTCTTTTCCACCTTGATTTGTATAAAATTGTATATGATATAAATGCTACATGATACAACCTGGATGTAACCTGAATATGGGTTAAACACAATCTATCTCATATCCAGTAAAAGTTTAAAATAAGAAGAAAAAACCCTAATAATAAAAATGACACTAGCCTTTCAAGTATAATTAAGAGAAAGCATGTTAAAAACGTATTGAGATCTTTCATAGTATTTGTTTATGTTAGTTTTCTTGACAATATCTACACAATCCTGAATATTTAATGGTTCAATAACATAAAGAGAACACCAACTCACTCAATTGTTAACTGGTAAATGATTTGTTCAATGCACTTTTCATATCAGTGTAAAGATGTTTGTAGGCTTACAATTGAAATGCTTATGTTCTTATATAGGTTTTCTTTGAAAGTGCTTCCTTTAAACTTAATAGAAGCATTATAGTTGGCCCAAAGAGGCGAGGCACCATAATTGGTTCACTTGTGCATGTGAAAGTTGAAACAACCCCCAAGGGGCTTAACACAAGCACATTCATGTGGCTAAGTTGTTATGACAAGGGGTTATTATTTTGTCAAAGTCAACTAGGGTTTGTATTTGGTCCCATCTACACATTTCATGTAATGGGGGAATTGTAGTTTTTTGGGTTGCATGACATGCCACTAGCTGAAATCTGCTGAACTGAGATCCTGATGATTGTTCTTATGTAGTTTTAGTAAAAGTATTGTGTAATGAAACAATGTTATGGATTTTGTAGTTATCTCTCCTTTAGAGGGCTTAGTAATTGAATGTGTCCCCCAGAAAAACATAAAAATAACTTGCAACAAAACTATAGAAACAATGAGAGTGATAACTAACCATGAGGCAATTGTTTCATAGGTATAGAGAAAGACAAACAACCATGGTATTTTCTGACCTCAATTGCATTCATGACTTTTGAATTGATGCAAAACAAGTTTATGCTTATATGAGACGACACTGCCTTTTCAAATACAACTAGGAGTAAACATGTTAAAATGTGAAACCTCCAAAAAGTAGTAAAGATCCCAAATAAATTATTTAGGTTATAATTGTTATAACAATCTTGGATATGTTATATTTCATGGTATTTATTTTGGTAACATATATATTTATATAAGCCACACACAGAAATGTATTGTATCCAAATGCTTATAATAATCTGTTGTATAAATATTCATATCCATCTTTGGATCACTTGGTACTTCAATTGCCTCCCAAAATGGTTGGGATGAGACCATAGCTACCAAAAAATCAATATTAACAGAATTAATCTCAATGAAAGAGATGTCGCTGAAAAAACATGGGCTTGATTTCTCATTAAAATTTTCATTTAAAGACAATCCTGCCTTATAACCGTCAGGATAAGTTGGAACTTTGCACACTAAGAAAACTGTATGCCAAAAAACCCCTTTGTTATGAGTTTATATTATAACAAGACCTCCATGGCACAACACGCTTGTAACAGCCATTGAATAAAAGCAATGTTAAGGGTTACAAAAGAAGATACTTGAGAACCCTAATTTTCTTTATCACATAGATGGCACCAAGAAATCAAATTACACTTTTTTTCACCCAAGTTTGAAGAGGTGAAATTAGATGCTACTCTAGGTTGGAAAGGAGTAAGTTAATTAGTGGATGAAGTCAATCTTTTTTTAATGAAACTCTTCCCTTAATCGGGTAAAATTTTTATTGGAAGTTATAGTTCCACTTAATTGATGGAAATTTTGGCTTTGGAAATTTTCTTTTAAAGGTTTTGACCTATTTTAAGACTATCCACATCATCCAAATTTTGAAAAATGAATAGACCAAAGAGAAAATTTGCTTTGCTGAATAAATAAACTGGAAAAATAAACTTACCAAAAATGCTGAATTTGTCCACTTATTGACTTACTCTATTAAGAAAAACACCTATTAATTCTCTCGATATCTCAATGAATTCCCATTGATCTTTAACTAGGGTGTACATGCAAAATGTACAAAGGCTATTGGTTCACTTTGTGACGAGTCAACTACCTCTAAATAGGTTCTTGAGCCATCCTTAAAGAAGGACGTGTTGTGGATATCAATGTCAACCTTGTAGGTATAGACATTTTGCACGTTGTCGTGTTCCTTGTCTCCAAATACCGGGCCTAATGGTTAAGAACATGTGGTTCCTCGTAAGACGTCACAAGTTTAAATGAAAAGGGGATAATGTCACAAGTTCAAATCCAAAGGGGTAGAGTATGCACACTTTTGCAGACTTTAGCAATGAAATTGCTATGCAGAGGCAAGTCCCTTGTCCCACAAACAAATGACTTTTATACACCAATTTAGCGTATGGTTGGCTGTGACCTTAAAATTAGATTATTATTAACATTATTAAGAATTTAGTAAAATTTATCAACTTATGGGTAGAAATTTTGTCTTGTGAAAGTCTTAAACAACTATCTTCTCTTGCAAGATGCCTCTTTATCATTTTTTTAATGTTAGCAGACTCTTTATCATTTTTTATTTAAGTACTCTCAATCAAGGAAAATAAGTTGCTGAAGGAAGTCTAGATGACGAAAAGAAGGAAGTAGGTGTGTATGGATATGTTTGATAAGTTAGGTCATGTCATCATATAGTTGCAGATAACTGGGATAGATACTCTACCTCATGAATTTTATCAAAGGAAAGGGTTCTCTTTTGTTGGAAAGATGCATGAAGGGGTACGGTTCACATATTGACTAGAAGAAATCAACATAATATGTCCTCATATGAAATATGAGGTGGTTGACAAAGATGGAGGAAATATGATTAGAAGTTCCTAGGAAGTGATATGTGAATAGAGAAAAGAAGAGATCATGAAAGATGCAACTATGGTCACATGGAAAAGGAAATCAACATTTGATGACTAGTAGAATTGACCATGATATCTCCATGGGAAAGATATGTAAACCTTGGGAAAGTCTAAAAAGAAAGAAGACCCTTAACAATTGAATATCGTGGAGATGTGTCAATATGTATGCAAAAAGTTGATATTACAATAAGCAAATGTCATGATGAAGGACCATCACAAAAGGTAAATTTTGTTTGATGTTCATTTTTCATTTTTGAACATGTTTGGATGGGCTAATACAGGGCTACTAAAAGGGAGTTGTGGATGTCACCTACAACTAGTACTCATGTGGTGGATGAAAGATCCTGAAGGACGCATGATGTGGAAAAGGTAGATGTATGAAGGAAAGCCATATATGGACTAGTATATCACTTTCTGATGAAAGGAAGGATGACATGACTAACATGGTTCGTGAATGAAAGTGATGGATGGTCAATGCCCTATGAAGAAGCCCCAAAAGATGAAAGCTGCATAATGTTAAAGATGAAATTCATGACATGGAATGTAGGATCTCTTCAAGCAGCTGAAAGTACCATAATCTCCACCAAAGAGCTGCTATTGGAAATCAAGTCCCTAGTTTGGATGGAGCTTGGGTACATTCCTTTATAGGAATGGGTACATTCCTTTATAGGAATGGGTACATTCCTTCATAAGAATGGGTATACCCTCCCTAGTTAAGAGGGAGAGATAGACACATCATTCTTGTCTTCACTTTGGAAGAAAGAATGGAGGATTGGGTAAGCATCTGGCATCCGATACTCTTCGAGGATGTGGTAGGGAAACCACAACAAGAGTAGTGGTAAAGGACTGATATTCTTTGAGGACTGGGAATCCAGGATAAGAATAGTCCTGGGAGGACATACCCTGTGAACACCCAGGTGGGGTATGTGCCTTGAGAGACAATGATGATGGTGTCTATAAATCATTGGTCTTTCCAACATTGTGCTCTATTCTTATGGAGAGATAGAGCTATTAGTCAAAGCCTTGTTATGTGACAATGATGGTTGATATGATGCTAAACAGATGGGTTACCAATTCGACTCTTACGAGAATTCTTCAGATTGAGAATGTCCGAGTACCTTGTAAGGATTATGAATGCCTCCCTAGTTAAGAGGGAGTGTTGAAATATGTAACTAGGTTTGGTCTTCATAATGACATATGTAATCATGATTTTATGTATTTGATGTAATGAGAAAAATAAATTTATTATTGTTGTTGAGGCAAGGGTTTCATGCTCAAGGAAATTTATTTTTTAGCTCTAGCTCCCATTGTGAGCTCCTAGGGCTTGTTAGCGATTCTACAAGTCAAGAAAGTCATTGTCATGTATGAATGACCCATTTGGGCATATTACATATTGTAAAAGAGTTTATTTGAGTCATAGTTGAGTCAAAAGACCCTCCAAGACCTCGTCAAATGTGCAAGCTACAAGTCGGCCTTCCCAAAGACAAGTTGGCCTAGAGACAGTTACAAATCGACTTGCTTTCATGGACAAGAAAGCCTATAAAAGGAAGACTTCGACCACACTTGAGAGACACACTTCACTCATTCCTAGTTCGATCATAAGGAGGAAAAGGTGTGAAAAAGAAAGAGAACGAAGGAAGAAAATAAGGACGTGATTTCTGAATTCTTTTAGGCTACTTCTCTCGACATGTGCGAAGAAATTAGGGCTTCAATTTGTTGTAAGGAAGCCGAGTTATAGATCCAATGAAGTGTTAAGGATTGGGGCAAGTAAGCACTGTTTTAAGGACCAAGTTCTCTAAGAACAAGAAGGATGCCTAGCGAAGGAAAAAGAGGAAAAAAATATCCATTTTTCTCTCACACGTGCGGCCTAGGGTTTCTGAAATAAGGGCCGAAAAGTGCAGAAGTTGCAGGAAGACTGAAATTGCAGAAGGGAAGGATGAAGTTGCAATCAAGGTGGTGTCAAGCCAAAACTGAAGACAAGGAAGAAGTAGCTCGTTTGATTTGGAAAAAGAGGCAAAGTTGACTTGGTCTTGGAGGAGTTTTTGGTCAAGGGTCTAGGTCTTGGAATTCATCAATTGAAGATTCTATAAGAAGAGGAATTCGTGTGGGTTTTCCTCTCAAGATTGGAGAGGTTTTGGCCCTGGATGATCGCCTATATCTTGTGTCCTTTTACTTATTGTTATTTATGGTTTGGTAGCTATTTGATGATGGAAAAACACTAATAATAATAACTAAAGGAAGAAGCTAACTAAAAGAAGTAAAAATACATCACAAACAGTTATCAAAGAGAAGAGAAATCACTTACTTTTTTGCCCCCATATTTCTCAACAATTTCTGTCAAACCTCTGAACTCAAGAAGTAATGCATCATGCCAATGTTCTTATCTCAAACTTAGTTGCTATTTATGCTTTCTATTTCTGCGTTCCACATTCTAATAAGTTTCTATGAACCTGTAAGAAACACGCCACTATATACAACAGTAATACAAACATATCACATATGACAAATATATAATATAAGTTAGGATCTGCCTCTCTTTTGGTGAAACCCATGCTCTGCAAATGTCCATCTATCCTGGTATACTGCGCACTCGATGCCTATGTGAGTCCATACAAGGCCTTTTTAAGCTTGCAAACATGGGACTCTTTCCCATTTACATCAAATCCTTGAGGTGGGACTCTTTCCTATTTACACCTCAAATCCTTGAGGCTACTCTATGTACACTTCCTCCTCAATGTTCCTATTAATGGAAGTTGTCCTCACATCCATCTGATGTATCCTGCATATGATAAATGAAACCAAGGACATAACTACTCTAATGGAATTCTACCTGGTGACTAGAGCAAATGCCTTCTCATAGTTCACCCCCACTTTCTGGAAGAATCCTTGTTGGGTTGTTTAACAAGTAAACAAACACAAGTATTTATTATCAATAGGGGCTAGTAGGACTTAGAAGCATCTCCAAGGTATATGGGTTTCAGCTATGATCAAGTTAGAAGATGATTTATCAATGATTAAAGAAATACATATTACAAATATAAATCTAAACTAAATAATTTCTAAATTCAAGTATGCAATCAGCAGCAAAAGAATCTACTAACTTAAGAGATTTGTTTGTCCTTCTCTCACAAGATTACTTCATGAATTAGAAATAAAAAACCACTAATTGAGAAATATATTAAGATGCATGAAACAATAATTGAAGAGGCTCTTAACTATAGAGATCCTGGTTTCCCTTCATGATCACAGATTCATTCATCAATAATACTATTGTTAGAAAACAGGAATTCGGAAAATCATTAAAAAACATCAAAATAAGAATTCTAGATTAAGATCTTAATTAGATAGAAAGAATGTTTAACTTAAACATTTGATTGTCCTTTCATATGCAGAATAAGAATGATAATTAGATTCATTAGAACCCATAAAACATCAACATATATCTAATCAACAAGTTAAGCATAAAACAAACTAGTTGAGAAACTGCAACTACAAATAACTAGAAAGTGCACTTAGCTCAGTGTGGGGGCCCTCCACTCTTGCCTCACACACTGAAAGTGCTTTCAGCTACTAAAAATTCAGTCAAGCAATCAACATATAACAACAGCAAATGGAATAGAACAGGTCTTCAGTTACTCTCCAAAGTCTAAAAAATAATAATGTTAAGTCATACAATTTCTACATCAATGCCTTCAAAGTCTGAGGCTTAAATAGATAAAAAAATGCAACAAATTCATCTAAAATGCCTCCTATAGCCATGGTTATCCTTATCTTATCCAATCAGGTCGAATTCATCCATCAGATCCTTCAAAATCTGGAAAATCCCATAAAATAAGAAATTTGACCTAGTTCCTAAGGATCCTCCATAAAAATAGGTCCTGTTTGACTGCCTTTGACCAGGCCTATTAAAGCTCAGTTTGATTGAACCAATAGGTGTAAATTTAATCTTAGTTCCCAAGATTTTTATAAATATATCCAGCTCGAGTCCAAGTGTCCTACAAATATGCAAACCATGAGGCCATTACGGGAATTTTTGATCTGGTCCAAAAATGCACTTAAAATTCATTTTTTATAAAAACTTCTAAGAATTGAAAAACTTAATTTAAATACCTGTATATGCATTTATTAGGAAAAATGGAGTGAATATGATGGTGTATAGATGGTTAGTATGGAAAATAAAGTGTGTTTTCATAAACAAAAAGAGATAAAAAACGAGGGCCAACAATCCTCTCACTACGAACTTTGCATTGAACTTCTCAATGTTGCCAATTGTTGCATGCTTGATCTTGTAGAGCCATTTGGAACTCACTATTGAATTCCCCTTTAGTCCTGACACTATGTCCCAAACAACATTCTTCATGATGGAGGTGTATTTATAAAACTATACAAAATAGGTTTTATATAAAAAATTTGCCCCTCTAAAATCTAAAATCCCTTAAATTTCGCCCTTGGGCTAAAATTCGCCCCTAAAATTTTCCTTGATGCTTGGTCTCGATGGTTCACTTCCTTCAACTCTTGGTTCAACTTCCATATCTTCATTGGAACCAACACCTCGAACTCCACTAGACAACGATTCGCCATTTTGTACTAGTGATTCGCCATGATTTTACAAGATAATATAATCTCGTGAGAGATTCGCCAAAAAATTATATATACATATTATATTATTAATAAAATCGCCTTCCATTTTTCCTATGTATCATGGGGATTCGCCCATTTATTATACATATAAATTTAGGGGGATTAATGCACAAAAGCATGGGCTGGAGACTAAAGCACAAACTACCACACTAAGAGTCATCCTGCTTGGTTACTAATCATTTTTTGAGGAGGATATGGTTGCGGGGGCCCTCACACTAGAACCCGAAGGGTCCATCAAATCACCACTATCTGATTCATAAGTGGTATGGCCTTCTACATGCGCTAAACAAGAATCAATCATGTATAGGAAAAAATGTTGGTTCCTAAGCATCCATTTGATGTCTTCCAAGGAGGCGAAGACATTATACCTCTCTTCACCTCCACTTATGTGAAAAAAACCTCTACAAAACAACCATTGAGGCTATTCCAACCTTACTACAAACTTGGCATGCCAATGCCTTAAAAATTCAAACCATTCAATAAACAACTCCCCATATTTTAACCAAAACCCGTGCCTCAGAAATAGGAGATGCATACAAAGAATTAATCCACCCTATCCCTAAATAACAACCTCAGGCTGGTAACCTAGACCCAAAGACAAAGACTCTGAGGCCTCTGAACCAAACTTGACACTGTTGAGCAACAAAACAACAAAAAAAGTAGGAAATAAAAAGAGATGGCCAGAGAATCCACAAAGGAATCAACAATTGAGAAAGACTCTAGCCCTTTAGCCTTCAAAGCTCCCAGTAGCGATACTTAAACCAAAGTGCTTGGGAAACTTGGCTAATTCTTCCCTACCTTCACAATCCATCACCTTCACCCCTCTTCGCCCTAATTCCAAGCTTGAATCTCAATGTCACGGTCTTCGCTAGCTCAAACAAGATAAAATGCATGCAACAGGAGGCCAAGGACCAACCCTCGCCTCCAAACGAACCCCAAACAATGTAAACAACACCCTCCATAACACTTAATTAATAGTGAATGCCAGTTATAAACCTTATATGTGAAATCAAGCAACATCCTCATCTTCTTTATTTCCCATCGCGTTTGAGGTGGTGGCGGGAACTACCTTGAAGGATCCTGAATCCTCCACATTAACACCCTCATCGGTGGGTGAAAACCTCTTCTTAAACAAAAAGGGATAATATATTGTTTAAAAACAAGAAATTTATTAATAAATAATTAAAACAAGTGTTATGCGATAGTTTAGGTTTTGTTGGATAAGTTAATAAGTACATAATGAATAGTTAAACTTGATATGACTCACTATATAAGTAAATATTATTTTTTGTCAAAAAATAATTAAAATAAGAAAAAAATTATGTACTTATGGAACCTGTAAAGGAAGATTGAAACATCTATCAACAAAAAGGGTATTAAAATCTTTTAAAACACAACTTTATAGGAGTAATTATTAATTGTAAATAAAGTGTAATTATTATTTTATATAATAATAATAATACCATTAATTATGTCGAAAGGCGTTCTCTTTGTTGGCTTGGGGTGAGCAGACATTGTTCACCCCAGCCAATGAGAAACCTTTCTGACCACCCTTCCACCCAGTAAAATTTAGACATGTGGCACCTCCTCCAACCAATTAAAAGATTCCATTTGGCCCTGTTACCAGCTGTTATTTTCCTTTTCATTTTTTTGTGCCCTGACGCCTCTATAGCATCGCACATTTTCCTGACTCCTAGCTGCACCACTGCAACACGCCTCTTTGTGCCTGCGTAAATTTCTTCTCTTAGTGTTGTCAGTATGATTTCTGGACCGTTCTAGGATACAAGTCTCGAACATCTTTCTGGGGAGAGCTTACCCTGGCTCAATTTGTATTGCCCCAAAGAATCCGTGGAGTAAGAGATCCTCAATTCTGAGCTCCCTGCAACTGCTCTAGCTTTCCTATGCTTCATCAATTCTTCTCCAGCCAGAGATTACTGTGCTTCGAGTTCAATATTGGAGGTCGTCTCATCTTCTAAGTTTAATTCTTCTTCAGGAGCTTCTTCTTTTTTCCGGGATTTCTTCGATTATGGACCATCTTTTAGAGTCGATGAAGAGCTCGGGCTTGACGCGAAGAACCGAGTGAAGCTCCTTCACTGTTGTATCAATTCGTTTCATCATCGGCTCCAAAGCTCTGCATATCCTCATTTCTTTGATGCTTTCTGCCAATTCTTCCAGAAACTTCACTGCTTCAGTGTTGGATTTTGTGCATTGCCTCCTCAATACAGCTTGGACAGGAGGCAGGGTCTGCAGTGGAGAAAATTTGTTTGAAATTTTAAGCGCCATTAAAGCATAAGTGAGTTGATAAATTGTAGTCGATTTTTGGGGAAAAAGTTGTATTTCTAATATTTCGCCCCCTTTTATCAAAATCTTGTTTATATGAATAGTTCTAAAAAGAATCTAAAATTTCTAAAAGCAAAGTCTTATGAATGAAGTTTCAAACTATACTTCTTTTTAAATTCTTATTGAATTAAAAAAAATGAATGGAGCACTAAAACCCCATGAAATATTCTCAGAATTCTACAAATAAAACACCATTGATAAAGATATGGTGAAATTATGTAACTTAATTTACCTATATCTCAGAGCATAGATACCCATGTAAAGCAACTACTGAGTAAGCACAATGTCTGAACATGTCGCCAATTTTAAGGTATTGAGTCCAAGGGTATCTTAAGAAAAATTTCCCATGCCGAGCCTCCCATCTGGCACAATTGGCCTACAATTCACCAATGCTCCATTGAGTTAACCATATAGCCTACATGTTACAACTAAACAATCATATTAACTGACAGTGTGTGATCTAATTTGAAGAGACTGATTGCACTGAGATGCTATGTAGCAGGATTAATGTTCACATATCAATTCGATAAAGAAATGCATGTAAACCCAAAGTTTATGGATATTTTTTTGCATTTCCGTGATGTGAACTTGTAAGTCAAATATGGAAACTTGAAATACTATTGGACAAACCAAGTAACTATGAAGGTACACTTAAAAAACTGAAAAATTCTTTGTAAATTAAACAACCTGATAAAAAAAAGTTTAAACATAATTTTTTTTTCAATACTCTGAATTTGAAGAGATCTAAAAGATTGTATCTACCCACCAAAGACTCTTCGGCGACTTTAGAATCTAAAATGGCCCTGTATCCTTCATAGATAGGATCCTCCAATGTTTCTTCAGATTCACCCTTCTCATTTGATGAGCTAATAATCAATTCATCCTCAAAGTATTTTTGTATGCGTCCTTCAACATTGAATCATACAGTGGTTATTGAACAAATATTTGTTTATAATGTGGAGAAAAGCTAGGTATTTACCAGGATTTTAAAAGAGTTGAAGAGTTACACTGATTCATACACGGGTTAGGGGTTATTGAACAAATCTTTGTTTAGCCAGGTGCTTACGAAGTTTTTGAAAAAGATTAAAATTCAATCTTTGTTTACCCAAATGATTACGGAGATTTTGAAAAAGTTTAAAATTCAATCTTTGTTTAGCCAAATGCTTACCGAGATTTTGAAAAAGTTTAAAATATCTTCATAATCAAAATAGAAACCAGGTATTTATGAATATATTTAAAAATTTTGAAGCCTCTTAATAATCAAAATGACATGAAAAACAGGTATTTACCCTACTCAGTTTTTCAAACATGTCCATTTCATACGTTTTCCTCTTCAATGTGAAATTTTTCACCCCATAAGTTCACATTCATTATGTACCCTTACATGTAGTACAACATAATTCACAGCTCCTCCTTTCGACATTCACTATATAAGTAACTATTATTTTTTGTCAAAAAATAATTAAAATAAGAAAAAAATTGTGTACTCATAGAACCTGTAAACGAAGATTGAAACATCTATCAACAAAAAGGGAATTAAAATCTTTTAAAACACAAATTTATAGGAGTAATTATTAATTGTAAATAAAGTGCAATTAATATTTTATATAATAATAATAATATCATTAATATATGATATATTTTAATTCTACTTCTTATCAGTTACACAACATCAATAACTAAGATATATGAGATGGTTGTGCCTAACAGCGCTCTCCAACCTAGTATGAGAGAGATGTTATAATGTCATATTATGTTATGTAAAAAATTTTAATCAATAAAAAAATGAAATATATATATATAACACCAGTCGAGATCTATCTTAACTCCAAATCTATCAAGTGCCGAGATGGATCAAATATCTCGAGGTTCAAACCTTTCCTCGTGTTTTGCACTCACGGTTTACACCTTGAGAGATTTGATCCCTCTCAACGCTTGATAGATTTGGAGTTAAGATGGATTTAGGCTGGTATATATAAAAATCCGCTATGGGAGAGATGTTGTAGTTGCCGGTTAGATGAGATGTTGTAGTGGAGTGTCAAATTAAATAATAATAATAATAAAAATAATGAAATTTCAATTAAAAAAAAATTGTTTTTTTTTCAAAGGAACGATTAGAGGGTTTCTATTAAAAAGGAAATCTAGTTTATGGGCGAGAACCCTTACATAATTCATTAAGTTCCATCGTAATCCTCTTCTTTGAAGTCTCGTACACATGAAACCTATGCTTATGACATTTTTTATCGATAATTCTAAATAGATGCCTATTGTATATCCTGAAGTAGATGCCTAGATACATACAAAACTTGCACAACATTCAAAACTAAAATTTAGGTGGGAAATATCCAAAAGCTTGCCACCATAGGCACATCTTCATAATTACTGTGTTTGGTCTGAAGCTTGGACCAAATTTTCTCTTTTTCTTGTTGCCTCTTCATCAAATTCGACATCCGCTAGAACTAGCTATAGCCTGACAACAAACAAATCCTCTATCTCCACCATTTTGCAGTGAATGGCTTCCAATTTGGTCCTTAATTCATTCTAGAGGTGATCAATTTTAATCTACATTAGCTCGAGCTTAAAACTAGTTAGCAACTGAAGAGAATTGTGAGACTTTTCCTCATCTTCATGTCCCTACTTGAAAGAAAATTGTGTGCTTTCCATAGCCTCGATGACACTATCCAAAATTGTGTTAATTTCAATGGTTTCAGAGTCATGGGAAGAGGAGTCCACATTCGCCATGACCAAATTACCCAAAAACAACACCAATTTGTAGGGACTAACTGTATTAAACATTGAGATATTAGAGCCATACCATGCAATGTTTAAAGCCCGAAGAAGGATATATATAATTATTTGGCGAAAAAAAACCTAAGGGAACCCAATACCTAGACTCTGGAAACCATCATGACTTACGTTATCTTGCTCTATATCAATTGAATGCAGGATTTAAATCTCCATGATAAATCTTCTTCGAATTCCTTGTTGAAATAACCACTTGCTACCGAGGAAATAGGGAAATGGCCTTGGCATGAGGCGAATTGAATGCCTCTTTCTCGACCGACTAATTAAACAAAACCCAACATTGATTTGGGGATACACAAGGTGGATGGAGAATGAATGTGTGAGCCAAGTGGTATTTCTGAATGAACGAGGGTACTCTAAGGGGGACAATCGAGGCCAATCAGTAAATGACGACTACCAAACCTTGGAGGCCCTCAAATAAAATACTTTGTTTCACCAATGAATTGCATACTTCACAAAATATTTATCTTTCCTCCATATTAAATGTTCATAAATGAATTTTTATATTCTATTTTTGCTATGTGAAAGCATCATGGCAATGGGGTGATTAATTGATGTTCATTGTTCAATTCTACAATCCCTTGAGACAACCTTGTTCCTTTGTTTTCTAATGTATCCACAATGGAATTTAAATTCCTCAAAACATGGAAGAGATCAACCTGCTCAAATTGTTGAAATTGGAGAAGGATCCTCAGCTCCATGGTAGAATGGATGGATTTAGGTGATGTTTAGCCTCCCATACTTGTCGAATCACTATCATTGAATCGCCAAATATCATCATTCTCTAAATGTTCTTTTCGATGGCTAGATTTAAACCTTGTCAAAGGGTGAGGAAATCCACTTTATTATTGATTGTTGATCCCAATCTCCACACGTATTACCACTCAATTGTCCCATCGGGGCCAAGAATCTCCCCTCCGACTCCTACCACCCCTGGATTTCCTTTCGATGCTCCATCGAAGAATCGCAAAATAGCATGCCAATTATAAAATTATACTAGGCCTTGTCTGATAGAAATGAATTACCTTTTAGCAAAATGAAGATTGAAGTTGCTAGCTTGACCTAATGAGGAGCCCACCCTCATGCATTCTTTTTCGATAGGGGTGAGATCTTCTTTTTCATAAGCTTTGAAGCCCTAAGAAGTGATTGCTTCTAACACCAGGGTGGATGCCTTGAGGGCCACTTTGGAGGGAATTTGTTTCTCATTTTTTGAAATTATGGCGTTTCTTACTAACCAAATATACCAACATATATATTTTGGGAGCGTTGACCAACATCCCAGGATGAACGAGGAAGACTTTCACAACCATGGAAATTTACTTTTCCAGGTTACAAACATTTCCACCCAGTCACTTGGAATTGCATCTATTTGGATTAAATTCACAAAGGCCACCTAGCAAACCTCTAAGCACAGGGAGAAAATATTACATAGATGATGAAGATTTTCTTCCACAACCATGCACAGGGCCTTGTATATTTATTTTTTGAAGATTTTCAACAATTAAGATCTTTTAATGTAATATAGTCTAGAAAAATATATTTACCTTTGGAATGTCGTCCCTTTTCCAGATTGCTTTCCAAATCCTGTCTTGAGATGGACGGGGCATTTGATTTACAAGATAAGTGTATTATTATTTGACATAATAGAGATGAAGAGGACTCAAATTCCATGATTGATGATCTTGTTCTAAATGAGATATGGGAGGCATATCCTTAAGATTTCGAACAAGAGTATCCCATTGATGAAGAAGGTTGGGAGGGATTTTTAGGCAAGACCAACTAGTATGTATTCCTCTTTCGTCCCATTTGATATATATTTGAGTTTTGTGAATCCCTTTTGAAGCATATAGTCTGCCAACTCTCGTAATTCTGCTTGGTTCCTTAGTTTACCTTTCTCAGATAAGTTTTCATTCCATATATTAATGCGAGCACCATTTCTTGTCTTCCAAATTAGATGCTCAGTCGCAAGAGGGGCTAATTTTTTGTACAAATTCCATATTTTGGAACTTGGTCCAATCCAATTTTGTGATTCTACTCTTAGGATGTGAGTTATGTGAATGTTTTTTTTCAGGAAGGCCGACTTCCACGATTCCTTGGAATATGAGGTTAACCTTCACATAATTTTAGCCCTAAGAGCCGAGTTCATAAGGTGTGGGTCTTGAATTGCCAATCCCCCAAAAGATTTGGGAATCTGAACAATATTCCAACGAACTAAATGAAAGCTTTTGTCATTGTGTTTACTGCCTTGCCATAAAAACTTGCGAATGAGCACACTGATCTAATTGATAATTTCTCTTAGGTCTAAGATACCTGAACATAGATATAATCTTAGGAGTGACGATAAAATAATTTTAATCATCACATTTCTTCGAGCTATATTTAGCCATTAAGCACCCCATGCCTGAATTTTTATTTTTATTTTTTTAATGACCTTGTTATAGTCTTATGTACTGGAATTTCCTATGGAAAGAGGAATTCCCAAATAATTAAAGTGTTCCTGCCCAATTACTGCTTGGAATTCCAAAAAGCTTGCAATCTCCTAAAGAGTGGCATCAGAACAATTACACCCAAACAATTGACTCTTATTTTTTTTAATTAACCCCCTGAAAAATCCAATCAGCAATCCAAAAGCGTACGAAAGTGGCAAGCAATAATATTTGAGGCCCCCAAAAATAGGAGAGTGTCATCTGCAAATTGGGAATGATTGACCTATTTTACATTCTCGGCTATGCTAAGACCCATCAAACACCCTTTTTTTTCTCACTAACTCCAAATCTATACTTAAACTCTTAGAAACTAGAATGTATAATAGTGGGGAGAGAGGGCATCCCTATCTGAGGCCTCTAGATGTGATCATTTTTTTTAGGGCCTACCATTAACCAAGGGGGCTATCCATCCACAATTCTACAATGTTACATAAAACCCCCTTGGTTTTCATATATGATTGATGGGAGGACCTTTCTTAGCCCGTTGGCAATTACCTTGGTGATGATTTGATAAGCCAAGTTGCAAAGAGAGATTGGATGGAACTAAGAGAAGGAAGATGGTTTAAACCATTTTGGAATTAATGTGAGGAAGAAGGAGTTTGCGCTCCCTCCCAATTTTTCTTTACCCCTTGAGGAATTGATCATTCACATAAATTCCCTCTTTATAAGATTCCAAAAGGAGCGAAAGAAACTTATTGAGAAAGGATTCGGTCCAGGGGCTTTATCTAGATCCAGAGAACAAATGGACTCTATTATTTCTTCCTCATAAACTTCCTTAGTTAACATCTGATTCTCATAATTGGAAATTACATTTGGGATGCAGGATAAAAATTCTCGGGCTTTTACTTGATACATCTCTGAGCCTTTTGAATAAAGCTTCTAGAAGTGAGAGAAAGAGTCATGCTTAATTTATATAAAGGTGGAGAGTTTTGGATGCCCTTCCGAAATGATTTCTTTGACTTGATTACATATTTCCCTGGCATTGGTCTGCTTGTGGAAGAAAACCATGTTTTGATCTCCCTCTTTCATCCATGTGCTCCTCGTTTTTAATCTCCAATACTCCTCTTCCCACCTGCGCGTCACTTGTATTATTTTTGTCAATTCTTTTTCCTTCTCTATATGTGAGTCTTCTACCTTTCTAATGTACAACAAAGCATGATGTTGCTCCAATTTTTTGTACAACTCTTTCTTTTGAAGAATTGGGGGTCTGTAATGCTCCTTGACCCAATATTTGAGTGCCTTTTTAACTACTTTAAGCTTGGAATCCCATACAAAGGTAGGAGAACCAACAACAGGGGCTTCCCAGCCTTGTTTTATGACATTTACCTTTCCTTCCTCCTGTATCCAACTTGGATTGTATTAGAAAGGGATGGGACCCAAATATTCTAGATGATAAATTTCAAGAGAGATAGATCAGTGTTTTGACTCACTTTGAACTAGGATTGATGAGATACATTTGATCCCTCTAGTAAGCCAATTTCTATGCAGGAGAAAGCGATCTAGTCTAGCTTCTATATGGCCATCCCCTATCCTTCTATTTGTCCAATTGTACTTCCCTTTCTTGGGGGAGATGTCTATCGAATCCCATTGGTCAACCAAATCCTCCATTTGTTCCCTGAATGGATTGCAAACTATATTTCCCCCACGTTTTTTTGAGTAGTATAGTATTGTGTTAAAATCACCCCTAGTGATACTCTCCTTTTGCCAATGATATTCCTTGAGAGAAATAAGAGACTCCCAAAATTTAGACTTGTCTCTGTAACTAATAGGCACATACACATTGATTATTGAAAACTACTCCTTGGAGTCACTTTTCTCTAGCCGGATTGCTATCCAAAATCATGACTTCTTGCTGGCAATGACAATGAAGTGGGCTTCCAACCAGTGAGTCGCTAGTCCATCTGAGGCACCTCTAGAACTCTAAGTTGCCTCAATACAATCTCATTAGAATTTTTTGGAGAGATTTAGAAACTAACTTTCTTCTATTTTGGTCTCTTGAAGCATTAGAATATGAGGTTTCTCCTTAGCTACTAAAGCTTTTGTAGCTTGGGATTTAATTGGGTTTCCCAATCCCCTTCCATTCTATGAAACGATTTTCACTATATGGGGGGGGGGGGGGTTTCTTACCTCCTCCTGCTTTACTACCCCCTTGCTCACTATTTTCCATTGAATTTAATACATCCGATATTTGAGGTTGATTTCTTAATTTTTTTCTTAGCTTCACCTATTTCTCCCCTACTTCTTTGTTGGAGTATCTTCCTCGTTTATTACCTTATGATTCATCGCTAGTGTTCTCATCTCCCCAACTCATATTTTTCCTGCTATTTCTTGTTGAGACTCTGCAGCCAAAATCTGCTCCTTTTGTTGTCCAAAGGGTGTCTTTTGGGTCAATTGGAGGGGTTCCTTTTGGTTCTAATGGTCCTTGAGGATTTATCTTGGGCACTGAGACTAGTGTATTCTGAGTGTTTCTTTGTTCCTTAGCTAGAGAAGATTCTTTTTCCGGAGGGGTCTTATTTTTCTTAGGGGCAGACTTTGAGATTTCCCCTTCTTCAACTCCTTGTGTTAACTCATTTCCTTCTCGTGTTGCTTACATCGGGACTTCATGTTCTTTCTCATCTTGGGTTGAAGAAATAAAAAGGATTCTAAGAGGTTGAAGTTGCATTTCGATTTGAACCTTGGGGGTTTTGAGGTGGCCCCATTCTTCCTCTATTTCCCCCCTTTTTTACATTTTCCATTGTTCCTCTTGACCCTCTTTTAGTCCTTCTCCCTTTTCAAGTTGATTTTTTTTGCAATCCTTGGTGAAGTGGCCATATTCATGGCATAATCTGCACTTGAAAGGGATTTTCTCTTGGTCCAGAACTTGACAGTGGCTCCATTCACCCTAAGTCATGTTGATTTATGAGGGTAACCCTTTTTTGAGATCCACCTCCACACAATTTTTTGCACACGCGGACCGATATACTTTGGGCTCTGCTTGATCTATATCTCTGCCTACTCGATTGTCAATTCCTCTTAAGCAATCTTCACTCAACACGATAGGGGATGCCACAAAAGCTTGACCTAGACAAGAACTACAATGGGAATATCCTCATCAAGGTCAAAATAAAGAGACCAAGAAATGAGATACATACCTTTGGATCCAAAGAAATAGGGCCCACTCTGAAATGTATTGCCATTTTGTTCCTTTTATTATACATTTGTTTGTATTATTATCCTTTAATATATATTTATGTAACCACTATAAGAAAAATCAATAATCCTGGAGCTGTGCGCTGACGAACGCGTTGCTGCCTGCGCATCTTGATCCGGGCCGCGTTCTTGCTAGGGCTTGCGCCCATGGAGGGGCTGGGCTCTTCCCAGGGGCCTCGTCCCCCTCCCCCGCCCTCTTCTGCTGAGGCTTTCGATCGCTTATTGGCAGGGCTTCCTAAGAAGAAGAATGTTGAAGCTGCGAAATTTGTTAAGAAAATTGATGAAATACCTGAGATCTCTCTTCCAGCAGAGACTCTGATTCAGGTTGCTTTATCACTGGCTGAACGAGCCCTCATAGGCCAGTTTACAGGGCTTTGGCCATCCCCCAAAACCACTGAGAGCTGGGTCAACAGAAACTGGGCGCCTCTGATCAAAGAAAGTGTTACTTCTTATTTTTTGGGGAGAGGTTACTTTCTCTTCGAGTTCACTTCAAAAGATGACAAAGATCTGATCTTCCAAAACGACCCCTACTTCATGGGCCCCCAGGGTTTGTATCTAAATAAGTGGACTCCAGACTTCGACCCTGCTGTGGATGTGCCCAAAGCAGTCCCGGTGTGGGTTAGACTCCCAAATCTGCCAGTTCACTGCTGGAATTGGGATTCTCTGATGCATATTGGAAATGCCCTTGGGAAGTTCATCGATCGAGCAAACAACAAGGACCAGTATGACTGCGCTAGGATCTGCGTGGAAGTAGATATGGAGGTTGGGCTACCAGAGGCCATCAAAATCAAAGTCGGAAGCTGGACGCATGTGCAGAAACTGGACTATGAGCAGCTGCCCTTCAAATGCCGGAAATGCCATGTCTATGGCCACTTCGCCAGAGGCTGTCCATCCAACAATGAGGTTGTGCAAAGGAAGGAGGACGGATGGAATCAAGTCAAGCGCTCCAAAACCTCCCATAAGGCTCAAAAGCCGGGAGGCCCTAGTGGCAAAGGTCCCCAACAGGCCTCTTCTCAGCAGATCCCGTCTAAGTCCGCTTCTGAAAACAAGTTCGAACTCCTAAGCTCGCACCAAGAGGACACCCAGGAGGTGGATGTTCAAAAGACAGCATCCCCGGTCAAAGGGACTCCCTCTATGTCTTCCAAAGACGGAAGTGCTGCAGAAAGCTCAAAAGGAATACCTGTTGAAGACGAGGAAGAGGTCCAGGAGTCGGAAGATTCGGAGGAGGAAGGAGAAATAGGCGACTCTCGGGCCTCTGTTAGGAGATCCACAAGAGGTCGCAAAACAGATCGGGAGAAAAGAGAGCAGGAAACGTACAAGGAAAAATTACAGGGCAGCCAACCAACTCTGGAAAAGTTGCTTGCCTCAAAGTCAAGGATGTTGAAAAATCAGACCCATGGCTCCAAGGGGGCCCTCCAGAAACATAAATAATGAAGGTCATCTCCTGGAATTGTAGAGGTATGGGGAGTAAAGTCAAGGAAGAAGCCATGAGAAGCTTAATAAGAACAAAAACTCCAGACATACTTCTCGTCCAGGAGACTAAGTTGGAAGACGCAGTCTTCCTGCAAGCATGCAAGAAATTTTGGTTCAAAAGTGAAGCAAGAGAAATCTCTGCCCGGGGCGCTTCAGGAGGGATTGGCACTCTATGGAACCCTAACAAATTTGTAGTCACCTTTGAGGCTAGAAATACTCACTGGTTGCTGCTGAAAATGCAAAATCTGGATACCAAAGAAATCCTTTGCCTCTTCAATGTAAATTCTCCAGTCAATGTTGGGGAAAAAAAGGAATGTTGGGATACTATAAGGCAACAAGCAGACCTGACAAATCTGGAAAATATAATTATTGCTGGAGATCTTAATCTCACGCTTCACTCGTCTGAAAAAAGAGGTGGCAGCGCTGTTCGTGATCCGGCAAGGGAATGGGCAGAAGATCTTCTGCAGGACTGGGACTTGCTAGATATCAAACCCTCTTCCGGTAAGTTCTCTTGGTCTAACAAAAGAGTGGGCCTTGGTCATATCGCTGCCAGATTAGATAGATTTTTCATTCAAAGCTCTTTTCTGTTACTAGGTTTAGAACCCAGAATGCATATCCTTGCTAACAGCGTCTCGGACCATAAGCCTATAAAGCTCGAACTCCTGGCCCATCTAGACCTGGGTCCTATTCCATTCTGTTTTAGTCCTCTCTGGGTCAAGGAATCTAACTTCATGCAAATAGTCAAAGATTGTTGGAGTCAGCCTGTCAATGTTTCTCCCTTCTATATCTGGGAGGAAAAACTCAGAAGGGTAAAGGGTGATCTAAAACGATGGGCAAAAACCCTGTCCAACCCGGCTACAGAAAGAAAAGCCATCAAAGTCTCTCTCGCCTCTCATCAATCTCATATGGAGCACGCTATTGTCACAGAGGAGATTTTAGACCAAGAGGCTCATTTGCAACAACGCTATCATAAGGCCTGTCTAGCTGAAGAAGAATACTGGAGATTAAAATCTTGAAATCTCTGGCTCAAAGCAAGGGACAGGAACTCTGCCTTTTTCCACAAACAAACCCAAGTCAGGAAAAGCTTCAACACTATTTCTGAGATTAAGGAGGATAACATCATCTTCAAGGATTTTGAAGACATTAAAAAATCAGCCTTCTCTCACTTTCAAAACTTGTATAGTGAGGATAAGGACTCGGACCAATACTCAGATCTGCTTGACATCATTCCCTCTGCAATTTCTCCTCGTATGAATGAGATCCTTGAGGCCAAAGTCACCAAAGACGAAGTTAAAAAGGCCCTCTTTGATATGGATCCGGATAAGGCCCCCGGGCCGGATGGCTTCTCTGCCAGGTTCCTTCAAGTCTGTTGGCCGATTGTTGAAAAGGATCTGCTCAAAATGGTTCAGAAGTCTCAAAATGCTCAGAAAATAGGAGGTAGCACAAACTCCGCTTTTCTAGCCCTAATACCAAAGGAAAAAGGGGCCAACAATTTCAACAGATTCCGCCCGATTTCCTTATGTAATACTGGGTACAAGATTATCACTAAAGTTATTGCAAATAGACTGAAGCTCATTCTTCCCAAAATAATTCCGGAGAATCAAGGAGGCTTCATTCAAGGAAGGCAAATTGTGGACAATTTCACCCTTGTTCAAGAAGCAATCCACTCAAGTCTTCTTCGAAAAGAACAAGGTATGGTGATTAAACTTGATTTAGCAAATGATTTTGATCGTGTAAATCATAGTTTTCTTTTAAAAGTAATGAGCAAATTTGGCTTTGGAGCAAATTTCATCAAATGGATCCGGGCATGCATCTCGGAGCCATGGATCGCTCCTCTTGTAAATGGAAGAGCCACTGATTTCTTCAAAGCTTCACGAGGGCTAAGGCAGGGGTGTCCTCTTTCCCCTCTGCTTTTTGTCATCCAAGCCTCTGTCCTCAGCTACCTGTTAGACAAAAACATGCAAGATCAAGATATCAACAGACTTTGTATTGCTAGAGGGGTAAAAAATATAAACCACGCCCTATTTGCGGACGACACTCTGTTTTTGGGAGCTGCCTCTCTCTCCTCCGCCTCTAAATTTAAAGCAGTTTTGGATGATTTCAGTGAAGTCTCTGGCAGCGTTGTAAATAAGAACAAATTTCATATCTACAGCTGGAACACCTCGCCCAGATTGCTCTCCGCTATTTCTAGATGTTTGGGTTTTGCTGCCTCCTCCAATTGGATCTCTTTTAAATATTTAGGCCTTCCTATTTTTCATAAGAAATCTACAAGCAAAGACTGGCTCCCTCAGCTAGAAAAATTCAAGTCTAGGATCCAAGCCTGGGGCTTCTCCTGGCTCAACACTGCTGGCAAATCTGTCCTTATTAAATCTGTGCTCTCCAGTCTTCCCCTATTTCAATTCGTTGTGCTTCTTGCTCCGGCAGGTATATTAAAAAAAATGGAAGAATTCATGCGGAGGTTTTTTTGGAAGGGAGGTAAACAGAATGAAAACAAGATTCCCCTTATCAGTTGGGAAACCATCTCCAAGCCTCTGAGGGAGGGTGGTTTGAATTTCAAAAATCTCTGTCAGCAAAACGTGGCTATGGCAGCCAAGATTATTTGGAGGATCATTGCGCCCAAGCCTGGCTGGGCCCAATTGGCTCTCTGGAAAAAGTATTTCAGGGGTCCTCGTTCCTCCTGTTTAGACAATGTAATCCATTTGCCTTATTCGTCTTTTCTCAAACTGTATGTTAAAGCTGCTCCCTTAATCAAAGCGCACTCCTATTGGATTCCAGGAAATGGCAAAAAGATCAATATATGGGCTGATAAAATTATGAATAAGGACCCAATTGAAGACAGAGCCTCCATTAGAGCGCTGCGTTGCTGGATGGATAGAGAGGGGCTGTGTTCGTTGTGGGATATTTCTCTTTGGAAAGACTCTGCCTGGGCAGGGTGGAAACGAATTGAGGTGTCGGCTCACCTGACACTCGAATGGTCCACGCTGCTGGGCCTCCTCCATGGCTTGGCACCCACGCGCATGAGGAAAAAAGATGTGAAAGGCTGGGGGCTGAATGCCAAAGGTTACACTATCTCCATGGGATACAACAAGCTGAAAGAGAGGCCTTATGTCCCCCCTGACCCTGCACCTTGGCAGGGGGTCTGGCGTTTCCCTTCTTGGCCCAAAGTCGACTTCTTTGCTTGGCTCCTCTGCCACGGCGAGATCCTTACGTATGACATCTTGCAGAGAAAAGGGTTCTATGGTCCCTCCATCTGCTCGCTGTGCAATGAAAATGCAGAGACTGCTGCCCATCTAGTCCTCGAATGCAAGTTCTCTAATCAGATCTGGTCCTCCTTCATTCACAACTTGGATCCCAACTTTTTGCTACCTCATTCCACTGCTGATCTTTTTTCCAATTGGGCAATCAGATATCCTGGCCCCCCTTCTAAAAATCAACTTATTAAATCTGCATGGGCTGTCCTTCCAAAGGTTATTTGTTGGCAGATCTGGCTAGAACGAAACAGAAGAATCTTCAGAAATATTAAACAGAATCACAAGGTCTTAGAAATCAATATTAAATGTCATCTAAAGGAGTGCTTGACTGATATAAAATATGATTCCAATCTCAGCCAACAGGACATTGCTTGGGGATCTTCCCTTGACTTGCAATTTCAACCAGCAGTTAGAAACGTCCCTCCTCTCAAAGACTGGCAAATAAGGAAATCCGAAACTGACCTTCAAGACTGGCTCAATTCACATTCAAGGCACTCTCTCTTTTTTGATGGGGCAGCAAAGGGCAATCCGGGCAAAGCTGGTGCTGGAGGTGTTGTTGTAAGTCCAAATGGGGAAAAAATTCATACCTTTGCTTGGGGGCTTGGATTCTCATCCAGCGTTCAAGCTGAAGCTTTGGCCCTCTACCAAGGCCTCAAGATCCTCAAAGATTTAAATATAAGTGAAGAAAATGTCATAGGGGATTCCCAGATCATTATAAACGCAATGGTTTCCAACTCCCCAGCCTCGGATCTCAAGCTAGCAAGGCTGATATCCAGAATTAAGGGTATGGGAAACGCTTTTCAGAAGTTGAATTACTACCATGTGCTGAGAACTCATAATAAACAGGCGGACATTGAAGCCAATAAAGCTACCCTCCTCTCTGTCGGGGTCAAGTTGAAAGACGAAGAAGAATCTTGGGAACCTATCCCATAAGCTGTCCGTTGTCATGTTTTACTGTTGGCTCTTAAATAAACTTGTTTGTATCTTTAAGTTAGAGAAAATCTCTGAAATAGAATTTTTAGATAGTCTGTTATGGAAGAAATTTGCAAGCTTCGGCTGCATTTTCAATATTAGCAGTGAGATGCATCAGGATTTAGACATCCTCAATGTAATCAGATTTCTGGCATTCAGGCCAAGATGAATATTAATACCACATAACCATTTCTGTCAAAAAATATATATATATATATTTATGTATTCTTGTTAATTTTTATATCTTAATTTATTCTTTAACTTTCAAAAAATATTTTTTAATTTTTATTTATTTATTAAAAATAGAAGTTTTCAAATTTTCATTTTTATTTTTATGAGATTCCATATTTTCATATATATATATATATATATATATATATATATATATATATAATTTTGGCTTTGACTCATTTGGTTCCTATTATGATTTATTTGCTAATATTATAACTAAATTATACTTTAATATATATTTATTTATTCTTCTTAATTTATATATCTTAATATTATAAATTTATTCATTCATATAAGTAAATAAAAATAACCATATTATTATTAAATTAATTCATGTTTTTAAAACTATCACTTTTGTTTTTTTTTATAAATTTTTAATACTAATATTTTGGTATTTTTATTTATTTATTGTTATTCTCATTAATTCATGTTTTCATTGTTTTTTATTTTATTTTATTTATATTTATATTTATAATAATTTTATTTATTTTCTAATGTTTTATAGGAATATAATTTATTTATTTTTTATCTAACAATTGCATCTTTAGTGTAGTTATTTGTTCCTTCAGTTTGACTATTCATCTCTGTCATGATGATGAACCATAATAAATAATTCATAATACATAGACCCATAAAACTTCTATATATGATTTCTCTAAAATATATTTTTATATAAATTATGAATCACAAAAACCTATATTTCTAAATTATATATAGAAAGAAAGAAAGTAATTTTTAATTTTATCATCCTTAATCTCGAAGTAAAAGGCGTAAAGCCCATTGCCGCATGCTAAGAGGGATACGTTTCTTTTCATCTTTGGCTTCTAGATTTTGTTGATCCACAGGTCCATCGACTTGGGAGAGGGCCACGTGCGAGTAAATTTGTTGATCAAGGCTCTATCCGAGTACGTTAGAGTGGTTATGCAGAATGCAGATGGAAGCATAATAAAGAGGATGTTCTCCACCCGTTTCACAAATTTTGATTATTGCTCCTTCAACCGCAACTTCTCACGAAGGCCAACCACTAGGGTTTGGAAGGTTGCCAAATCTTCGTTTGGAGGGGGAGGAGCCCCCTCCAATCCACACGCCATGAACATTCAACCTCTGTTTTAAAAAACGGCCGGTTCAACTCCGACCAGGCCTGGTCGACCGAGCCATTAGGCTGGCCGGTCCGACCAGGTACAAAACCAGCTAGGTTGGCCGGTTTATTACTGAGCTGGCCGGTTTTTGTACCGGCTCAGCCGGCTCGGTAACAAGCCGGCCAACCAGGCCTGGCCCGAGTTAACCAGGCCGAGCCAAAACAGCCGGCCAGTGGGCCCAAAAAAACCGACTTTGTGGACTTCAAACCGGATTTTAATATGCTGTTAGGTTTGTTTTAGGTTGTCTAAGCCCTCCCCATGCTATTTAACTAACCCAACCCCTCCATTGAGCTCACATATTTCTCATTCAATTTGCTTGAGCATTTGTGAGAGTTTTCTGAAGATTGTGGAGTTGGTTTTGGAGCAGCAGTGAGGAGCTTATTGGGCAAGTTTTGGAGCAGCAGTGAGGAGCTTATTGGGCAAGCTTTGGAGCAGCATTAAGCTAGAGGAAGCTAGAGGCTAGAGGTATTTATTTTTTCTCTTCTAAATCTGCCTTTGTTTGTTTTATTTATTTAGCAAATCTAGCATTTTCCATTTGCATTTGCATAGTTTTTGGAATTTGCCATTTGGTGAAAGAAATGGACATAGAATGAATAGTTTTTTTTTTGTTTTCATGTTCAGATTTAAACATTTTATTTTGAAGTCAAAAACTCAGACCAAAATGGCACCTAGAGCAAAAGACTCTGCTTAGGCATATGCTGAAATGGTTGGGGATCAAATGTTTTGCAAATTTTGCAAGAAAAAAATTAAGGAGGGTGGAGGGGGCATTCATAGACTGAAACTACATTTGGCTGGTGTTAAAGGCCAGATTACTGCATGTGAAGCACCAAACATTGGGGAAATTAGGAAGCAATTGAAATAACAATTTGACAAGTTTGAGCAAGAGAAAAATAGGCAAAAAGAAATACAGGCTGAAATTGGGAGGAAGAGGAATCTACAACATATGATGGCTGCCAACTCAAGTTTTGAGTCTTTTAATTATGAGAATTCCTCATCTATCCCTTCCACTGATGCATCAAAAAACCCCTTTCGCTATGTTCCTCCCTCTAGGGAGTCTATTTCTGACAAGGGTAAGGGTGCAATGAGACATAAGGGTACTATTAAAAGTTTTTTTGTGCCCTCATCTCCCTCTGGTAGTGCAACTGCATATGGTCCTAGTCCTCCAACTGTGCAGCCCACTTTAGATGCTCATTGGAAAAAAGAATTGAGAGATGTTGCTTGTGAGTACATTGCTAGATGGTGGTATGATGTTGATATTCCCTTCAATGCTACTTGTTCACCATATTATGAACCTATTTTTGATGCCATATATGCTGCTGGAAAGGGCTTCAAACCTCCTACTATGCATGAGTTAAGAGGATCTTTTTTGCAAAGAGAGATTGCAAACATTGATGATTATTTGAAAGAGTTCAAAAACTCATGGGCACGTACAGGATGTACCATCATGTCAGATGGATGGACTGATCAGAGGAACCGTACCATCATAAACTATCTTGTCTTTTGCCCACGGGGAACCATGTTTCTAAGATCAGTTGATGCATCTGATAGGGTGAAATATGCACAGTTGTTGTTACAACTTTTGGATGAGGTTGTTGAAGAGGTGGGGGTGGAAAATGTTGTTCAAATAATCACAGACAATGCCTCTAACTATGTTCTTGCTGGTAAATTGTTAGAGGAAAAACACCCAACCATCTTTTGGACCCCATGTGCTGCACATTGCATAGACCTCATGCTTGAGGATATTGGAAAAATAGACTGGATCAAGAACACTGTAGAGCATGCCAAATGCATCACAAAATATATTTACAATCACTCATGGATTCTGAGTCTGATGAGGAAATACACAAGGGGCAAGGAACTTATTAGGCCTGCCATCACTAGATTTGCAACACATTTTTTGACATTGCAATCTATGGGTGCCCAACATAGAAACTTGCAAAAGATGTTTTCTAGTGATGAATGGAATGAAATTCAGTGGTCTCGCAAACAGGATGGCAAAGATGTGAAAAGGAAAGTCGTTGAAGAAATATTTTGGAAAAAGGCAGCAGACATTGTGAAACTTGTTGAGCCATTGGTTAAGGTGTTGCGCTTGGTGGATGGGGAAAGATTGGCTATGGGCTTCATTTATGAGGCTATGGATCAAGCAAAGGAGCAGATAAGGGCAGCATGCAAGGACAAAGTGGCTAAGTATGGGCCCATTTGGGAAATCATTGATCAGAGATGGAACAATCAACTCCATCGCCCGATACATGCAGTTGGGTATTTTCTGAACCCAAGGTATCATTATAAAGCTCAGGAAACAGGAGCTTTGACTAGGGAGGTTAGAGATGGATTGATTGACTGCATTGATCACATGATCCCCACAAAGAGTGAGCAGTTGAAGATACACAAGCAGATCACTATGTTCAGCCATGCCACTGGTACCTTTGGCAAGAACCTTGCAAGGATTGCAAGGGAATCAGATGAGCCAGGTAAACAAAGAATTTCAATTTTCAAATTTATATTTTATAATTTATTATTTTGTATAATTGTTTATAAAATTATAATTTCAATTTCAAAGTTGGATATAAATTGTTGAGCTAACTGAAACTCATTTTTTGCAGCACTATGGTGGGAGGCATTTGGTAGCCACTGTCCTGAATTGCAGATGTTTGCAATCCGCATTTTGAGTCAAACTTGCAGTGCTTCTGGGTGTGAGCGCAATTGGTCTGTCTTTGAGAGGATTCACACACACAAGAGAAACCATTTGGAGCAAAAATGGTTAAATGATCTAGTGTTTGTCCAGTACAACCTCCGACTAAGACGAAACCAATTGCTGAACAAAAGACCTGATTCAGATCCCATTGTGTTGGAGGATATTGATCCAACATCAGATTGGGTAGTGGAGTCTTGTCCACCAGAGTTTGACAGGGAGAGTTCACTTGACTTCGATTTAGAGATGGAGGCGACTATGCTCAATGTAGATCCACTAGTAGCAGACCCAGTCCCAGGCCATCCAGTTGCAGGTGCAGGCACTTCCTCTAGTCGGCCACGACGGAGACGCATAGCTCGTCTATCTAATTCTCAAGGTGGTAAGGGCAAGGGTATAGTTCCAGTTGAGGATGTTGATTCAGAGGAGGAGGCGGAGCGAGTGTCTTCCCCCTCTGGTTCAGAGTTTGGGGAAGAGGACATTGGCTTGTCAGAGTCAGATGACTAGCAGTAGTTACTAGTTATGTTTTGTTGTAGAGGCCATTTAGAGCCTCCTTAGTTATGTTTTTTGTTTTGATCTCTATATCATCATAATGTATTGGTCCTTGGACAGTGCACTGGGTGCAATTTTGATATAATGGGTATATTCATGAGCCTACTTTGATCATATGTTGTCTTTTGTCTATATTGTAATGCTTTGTGTTTGGAAACATGAATAAAAATCTTTAAATTTATGTTTTTGTACAAAAAAATTAATATTTAATGTATTTTTTACAAAAACCGAGTCATTGAAACCAAGTCGACCGAGTCATTACCGATTCCGAGTCATTACCTCGGCCTGGTAGTTGACCAATTCCGTTTTTTAAAACATTGCATTCAACATAAAAAGCACCATCGTTTGCAAGCTTAGGGTTAGGATTGCATCACTGCTTTAACACATCTCATAAATTATAATTTATAATAAAATTTAGGTTTCCTTTATTTGATTTAAACAATTTTCAGTGCTCGAACAAAGAATTTTGAGATCTATAAAGTAGATAAACGTCTTTCTGATCAAGGATTAAATTTGACGAGCCCCTCTACCCATCATAAAAAAAAAAAACATTATGACGATTTTTTTTTTTGAATGACCCTTCATATCACTTTTAATATTTCATTTTACGAATTTCCTCTAACTTAAAATTAAAAAAACACACACACACACACACAATGTATATAAGAAAATATTGAAGTGAATGTAATTAAACTCACTTTTAATATTTCATTTTACCAGTTTTCTCTAACTAAAAAAAAATGTATATAAGAAAATATTGAAGCGAATGCAATTAAACTTTGAAGATATTAGGGTGAAAAACACCGTGTCATTGCTAAAAATATATTTCCAAAGTTTCAATTTTTAATTAGATTTATTTTTCAGAAAATCTAACGTTTTAGTTTAAATTTCAATAAGCTTTTGTTAAAATGATGTCTAACATGTGTATATTAGATATTGTCAATAAAGGTCTTCAAATAAAAGTAAAGGTCAGTTGAACTTACTGAAGTTAAGATGAAGCCTTTCCTAGAGAAGAGTCTGCTACTCATGAGGCTCAGTTAAAGGGAAGATAAGATGAAGCCTTTCCTAGAGAAGAGTCTGCTACTCATGAGGCTCAATTAAAGAGAAGTTAAAATGAAGCCTTTCCTAGAGAAGAGTCTGCTACTCATAAGGCTCAGTTAAAGGGAAGTTAAGATGAAGCCTTTCCTAGAGAAGAGTCTGCTACTCATGAGGCTCAGTTAAAGGGAAGTTAAGATGAAGCCTTTCCTAGAGAAGAGTCTACTACTCATGAGGCTTTGTTACGGAAGAGCCTCGTCTTGCAGGAATTCCATGGAGGAGGGAAAACATTCCATGAAATCGAACATTCTATCAGATTTTTCCTGTATAAATTATTCAAATGTATTAAAATCTACTCGAAGTTACCCTAGTTTAGGTGAAGTCTCTGTTTGAGGAAATTCTAGTACTTGTGACTCAGACGTGATAGGGTTGGAACAATAGTCCAAGTGATTTTTAATTTTAAGCATTGATCAAATATTTAACCAAATAGCAATAACAAAATAATACTAATCAAGACTTTATTAAATTAGGACTATACATGTTCACTCACCAAATACATATTGATAGACTTGATGAAGAAATTGGAATATAAAGACTCTCACTAAGCTATAACTCACTCACATAAAGAAAACAACTATTTCTATAAACATCATCTTAAAACTTACACAACCCATAATCTCAATTCCTTATTATCTTTAAATCTCTAGTTTAATGGGGAATTGAATTATTTATCACTCCTAACAATATTTTAAAATAAAATATATAACATAAAAAACATACCCACTTCTAAAGCCTCATCTAGGAATGTATAACATAAAAAACATACCCACTCCCAAGCATCATTTAGGCTTACAAAATGTGACTAGGGTAAATCCATTTTAACTTTGGATCCACCAAACCTGAAAGGGTTCAAATTTCTTTTCATTGAGTGAAAAGAGGTTTGCGTCACACGATATTTGATATCTCTCTAAGCTTGGTAGATACTGAGTTAAGGTGGATCTAGGTTGGTTTAATTTTACCCTTTAAATATGTTATGTTCCACATGAATACCATGAATCAATACCATGGGTTCTCATACCATGTGTCAATACCATGAAATTATTATTATTGTTATTATTATTATTATTTTTAATCAATTAAAAATGTTTTCACATAGTGTGATTTTTATTTTTAGGGATAAACAACACATTACATTACATTACAAAAAAACTAGATCCATCTTAGATACATCTTGAATTTGTAGCTATCAAGGGCCGAGAGGGTTTAGGTTTTAACCCTGTACAAAAATTATCTGCAAATGAATCTTAAAAACAAAAAATAAACAATAGCGAGAGCATAAAACATAAAACAGATATAAGATATTTTCCCTTGGATCCCAAATGGGGATGACAAGCTTGATTTTTCATTATATTCCTTTTAGTGTTACAACGCATATATACATGCCAAAGCATACATAAACCCCAATTCATTAACCCTGGATTAGAACATAAACGTAGTTCCCTTGACCGGATCTACAAAATACAAGGGGCCAAAAACCATCATGCCCCAAAACCATGTGCAAACCCATGCACAAAAACATGGGCGAGTCCGCCCACCGAAAAATAGTGTCCAATTTTTTTTTCTCGGGGCGTTGCCTCGGACCCCGAACAGGGGGGGCTACCCCCCTGTGACCCCACGCGTGACTAGTCATGGAAAGAATATTCAAATCTCTTGAGATGCAAACCACTTTAGAGTGAAAGGAGATTTGATCTAGTAGATTTGAATTTAAGATGGATATAAGTCTTTTTAATTCCCCCTTTAAATATGCTAAATTCCACATGAATACCATGGGTCAATACCATGAAGTTATTTTTATTTTAACGCTATTTTTTTATTAATTTAATTTGACATTGACCAAATAAAAATGTTTTCACATATAGCTATTTTTAATTTCATTTTATTTTCACTCACTTCAAAAATAAATAATTTTATTAGAAATAAATAAATTATTATATTAAAAATTATTGTATTATTTTTTAAAATACAAATATTACATTTTAAAATATTATATTCAAAATGTAGAGTACAAAAACTGTCTATGGTAAATTGACTATTGACTATTTTACTTTAATCTTATTTTAGTTTATAATTTTATTTTATTTAGTTTTAATCTTAATCTTAATTCTAATTTTATTTTTATGTAATTTGACTAAGTCACTCTATTAAGTCACAAGTTATCTGGAACTTACCAAAATACACTAAATTGCTTGTTGTTGACAGTAAGAACTGCCCACAGACAAATGGAGGTAGGGTGAAGTAAGGGTTACCTTCAAGTAGGGTGTCAGAAGAATCAACGACTATGAGCCATATATATATATAATTTTATTTTTATGTAATTTAACTAAGTCACTCTATTAAGTCACAAGTTATCTGGAACGTATCAAAATACACTGCACTGGGGGCAAAATACACTACATTAGAGGTCCTTGACAGTAAGAACTGCCCACAGAAAAACTGTGGTAGGGTGAAGTAAGATTACGCTCAAGTCGGGTGTTAGAAGAATCCACGACTACCAGCAATATATATATATATATATATATATATATTTGTTTATTTATTTATTTTTTTGAAACTTTTGATTTTTTTATATAGATGTTACTTGACATTTTTCAAAATTATTTGCAAGTTAATGTGTTTGTTTCAGAATAAACTGTATTTTACTATAAAAAGTGGAAAAACATGGGGCATGGGTGTCAAATTTAACCTTTGTTTCGGATTAATCACATCATTAAGATAGATTATTTCGGATTAATGATGTGATTAATCCGAAAGACATTTATCTAATTTTCAATGCATTATTAAAAATAATAATAATAATATTAATATTAATAATAATGAATGAATTCAATTTATTATATTATAATTTTTTTTTATTAATAAAATTACAAATATTTTTTTGATAAAAAATCTTGATATAAGTATTATATCTATATATGTATTATGAATTAAATAATGATAATTCATGTTCATAATAAAATATTTAAGTTTAATGAATAAACATATAAAAATTTAATATTTATAATAAACTCTTTTTTCATATATATATATATAGGCATAGTCTAACTTATAAACGAAATAGCTTTTTCACTACAATACAATTTCAAGCAATAATGCAATTTTTGGTTATTTAAAATACATTTTTGAATGCATACATGTATTCAACAGAAAAAAGATCGTGGGACACTGGAATTCTAAAGCCAAAATTCTAAAACTCAAATTCAAGTTTTTAAAAATCTCCTTCGGAAATGAACCAGAAAAAATTGTCGTGAAAAAGACCATTTTGTCTATAAGTTAGACTAGAGAGACACAAATAATATAATTAAAATTAAGTATAGATCTATCTACCAAACATAAAGAAAGATAAAATTTTTGTAGTTACACATTTTCTTTTTCAAATTAAAGAGGTTTGTATTTTGAGAGAGAACCCCTTTCATGTTTGGCAAATCTAGAATTGGATCTATGTTGGTATTATATACACTAATGTACATAATATTGTTTCTAGGAGGAAAAAACAATTGATTTTTTTTTTCATATACATAAAAATAATTTTATTTTATAGTAGCGAGTGATAAGAAAATGATTGGATGTGAGATTGAACCTTAAATCTCTTAATTTTCACAAATTTTATATTACTTTAATCACCAATTAAGCTACTCTCCTGAAACTTTAATTTTCTATATATATTATAATTATCACATATAAAAATATATTTATTTAATATTTAATATTAATAAATAGATAATTATTATAATAAAATATAATTAATAAAAAATAAAATAAAATAAATATTATAATCTAAAACGTTAATAAAACCAAATAAAATTAAAAATATATATAATAAAAATCCCAAATGAAAATTGACATATAACAGGAAAACATATAACAGGAAATAATGGTAAACACCTAGGTAGGAAACACAAACGCAAAAAAAACAAAAAAGTTAAGTAAGCCCACATCTCAACTTTGAAATGCAGAGCCAACAAAACAACAAACTCACGCTAAAAGGATGATAAATGATAAACAAATCTTTCTACGGTAAAAATAAAATAAAAATAACTAGCAATTGCATCGGGGGTGCAAGGGAACGCCGGAAGGAGGAGACATGAATCATTTTGTGGTACATGTTAGGGAAAATGATGAATGTGAATTTATGAGGGGTAAAATCTGCCATTGATTGATTACATGAATTTTTAGATTTCAAACTATGAAAAATAAATATATTGTTTGCTCAACTTCAAGGAAGAAAGAAGGTAGGTAATTTCATCTCCATGACTTTAATTTTATAACTTTGGGGTTATTATCTTAAATCATTGTGTCTTAATAATAGTAGAAGTAATTTACTCAAATTTTCACGAATGTAATTTAAATTAGAAGCAAACTATTTGGAAATAAACAATAGGTTCACTTGTGAATCGATTTATAATCGTATAAAATGAGAGCATATAAAGGAAATAATTTGTGAGATTTAGATATGTAGGCATAACTGATATGATGAAAATAGATAGTATACAATATAGTAGACCATAGATCTCTTGTGCATCGTATAGATCTTTCCCAAGGCATCATTGACTTGTATTGAAGTAATGTAATGCTAAAAAGGTTGTACATGTTATTGAAACTCGCAGTAGTAGGCAGTTTTACATCATGGTACAAGCAAAAAGAGTAAGAGTGATATTGTTAAATACAGAAGAAAACCCGTTTGGAACAAAAAGGAGGAACAAGTGATAGCATAGTAGACTGATCATGCATGCAAGGTGATCGGTTGCAAGTAGGGGGTATTCCTAGTCGTAAATACAAGGGGTTGCCCAACATCGACAACACCAATTTACGTCCAAAGTTGGGACACGACTAAGATAGTATGCTCGAAGATGCCTATGTGCATCTATTTCAGGTACATGAATGAGGAGACGCGTGAATTTTTTGATCTTTTGGAGTAGTTGCAATGTTGGGTGCAAACGGTATGGTGGTAAAGTAGGTGGAACTAAGAAGCGTTGTTGTACAATGAGGAGTGCATTCTCCTGTTCAGGGATTTCTTCGTAGAAGTTGTTGAGTTGATAAAGGTAGCTGCGATCCATAGTTGCTGCAAGGAGAGGAAAAGCATGTAAGTGAACATGTAAAAATTTTACACTAATAACGGAAAGCATAATAAGAAAGAAATAGTAGGAACAAATATGAACTGAAATGATATTGGAAAGTGAAAATGTAAATGAAGCAGGAAATTTGCAAGGTCTTATTATGAGGAAGAAGATGAAAGAAGTAAAAGTGGAATGCAAGCGAAGGGAAGGTACCAATAGTAGGAGCTCTTCAAGGAGTGTGAGTAATAGATTTGGAGGCAAGGTATGCCTCTTCTTGTTTCCTGCGCATGACGAAAGGGTTCTCCTGCATTCGTGAATAGCGTGAGAAGGAGAAGGCAGGGGAGATGCAAAGATCATTCAGCGAGCGAACTCTTGAAATAGCTGTGAAAGTGAGCCCCTGTCGGTCAATGTTGCCGATGTCGATTGTTGCTTTATCTAGTGTCATGCCTTGTGGTTTATGGATTGTTAAGCCCCCTGCCATGCTGAGAGGCATCTGTGTGCGCGAACCCCTTGTGATGGGGGGGATTGGCACAAATGTAGGATTCAAAGGATCCCATGGTGGACCATTGTAGTGAGGGAAGGCAACTACAACAAAGGACGGTAGTTCTGGTGGTGTACAACTTGGTGCATATACGATTACGCGAACGATGCCGAGCGAACCGTTAACAAGACCAGCGCCAACCCACAAATTGCTTTTGAGAATAACACATTGGCCAATGTAGAGGAGTATTTTCTTTGATAATTGATCATCTTTTGGTTGCCTAGTTTCGAGTTGCCTCTTTTCGGCAGCATAACAACGTGCAACTGGCTAATTTAATAATTTTAACATCGATTTATTGTGCAGGTCAACAGCCTCATTTATTGAATAAAGATGCATTGAATTGGAGAATGACTGGACTTCGGCTTCAAGAAGATTTGTTTTTGAACGTGTCATAAGAAGATTCCAATCAGTAACAGTGGGGGTTGCATTGCGAAGGTTGGAGAGGATTTCGCAGAAGGAAATCTGTGCAGGACTTGTTCCTTGTTTCCAAAACATTGTTGCAAGCGTAACCATAGTATTGAAGCTTTGCCAAAGTGCAGTGCCACGAGAAGTTCCTACATACATTAGTGTGTCTTTTATAGGTGGTAGTTGGCCAAGGTCACCCACAAGGATTATAGAACGTCCACCAAATGGGTTGTTTCTATTTGATGGGAATGCCTCGCGCAAGCGATCATCAATTTGAGAAAGCAATTTAGGACCAATGAAGCTCATTTCTTCAATTAGAATGTAATTGATATGTTGAAGTTGTTCTTGAAGGTTTAGGAGGGATTGACCCTCTAAAGGCTCCATAGAGGATATAGGGATGCGAAGAGCAGAGTGGATCGTCAAAGCATTAATGTGGAATGCTGCAACACCGGTAGGAGCAAGTAGTAGCAGGGGGTATTTTCCGATGGTGGAGCTTTCAAGGAATGCATTTTTTAAGCACTCAATTAGGAACGACTTGCCGGTACTAGCAGTGCCTTGGATTATCATTTTGAGTGTTTTTTTTGGCAATGTTGTTGCGGAAGTGGGAGAAAATGATATTGAATGCAATGGTTTGGCTTGGGGACAAGGAGGAAAGGGAATGTGCGCATGGAGTTAGGAGTTGGTGGGATCTTGTGGAGGAGAGGGTGGAGTCGATGAAGCGGATGTATGTTTCTTGTAAGTGTGGAGGGATTGTAGAGTGGCCCCAATTATGGTTTGTGTCAAACTCACGATGGCCAAGCATTTCAAGCTCATCGAGGAGGAGGTTGTTACCTGGGTGGAGTTGAGAGAGAAATTTCCATTCATGCATGTCAAGTGTGGGGGCATGGGGAGGGTTGTCTGGGGATGAACAGATAGATTTGGAAAGGTCCGGAGTGGATGGTTTGCGGTGGACATGCCAAGGTTGATATGTGTGTCTAATTTCTTCCCAGTGTGCAACAATTCCTGCATTGGATATGCCAATATCATTAGGGAGGCTACAGAAAGGGAAGTATAGAAGCAGTTCACTCCAGCAGAAGTCTACATAGGATGGTGATTCTTTCAATGGAATGGAGGTGTAACGAGGAAGAATGCAGACAACCATGGGAGGGAATATTTGTTTCCATGGTGATGTTTTTCTACGGGTGGAGAAGGACCAGGAGCGTGCAACTTCAATAAGAGACAAACTTTCAAGTGTAGGTGGTCTTTGCATGTAGGAGGCAATGAAAGGTGTTGATGGAGGATGACCATCTAATTCATGCGATACATGTTTGAAGACTTTTTTTTTTACATTGAGGGAGACAAAATAATGACTACAATTTGTTAGTGGGGTTTTTTGTAGCATGTGGCATGTTTCTTGTGCACCAATGTCTCGATCAGAAACAATTTCGGTGTAGACTTTGCGGACGATAGTCATAGTAGGAGCATTCGGGGGGGGAGCATTGTGAGAGGTGTGAGAGCATTTGGTAGTAGCTTTCAAACTTTGCCTCTGATTTTGCTGCATACTTTGAAATGTAGTTCAACACAGCATGGCGTGAGAGAACTGGTTGAAAATCAATGTTGGCCCTCCATAATTCAAGTAGTTGAGGATTGTGCACGTTGAGTTTGTCATCATTTCTAGTAGGGGAGTACACTTTTTTGCTAGAACCATCAATGTGAAGAGATGACGTGTTGCAAACCTCCCATGGGGCTCCATAGTGGCAAGTTGATGTGTTATTTCTTTTGCGTAAACATGTAGAAGAGTGGCAATTTTTGTGTCTTTGAATGGAATTGAGGACTTTTTCATAGTCTTGTAACTGGTTACCTGTAAATATTTCATGTGTGCTAAGGAGGCATGGATCTTGTAGAGATGAATGATTTATTCCAGGAGCTCGATTGTGAAGCGGGCGAGGATTCCAAGCAGTGCAGTACTTATCAAAAAATTTCGTAACCGCGCGGACATCTGTGGGGTTGGTCCAATCGAGATTGTCCTTAGCAGGTGCATTTGGAAGCCACAAAAACCCATGGATATGTGCGGAGCCACGATGTTTCCATTCATACCTTATAAAGGAAGGGGACAGATAGTAAGATTGGATGCATGGAAGTGAAAGTAATGAAAGATAAGAGAAGGAAGGAATAGTATGCATACCTTCACCAGTAATCCTTTACAAGGAATCCTTTAAGTAGGACCTCTTCCAGGAATATTGTGAATCTGCAATGGATATATTGAGATGCACGATGTGGGTTTCTAATAATGTTTTGGATTCTCCATCGAGTGTGCTCATTTGAATTGGATGGAGGGTTGGAAGGCATCAAATTATGCAAGTCGGGCCATTTTGTATCAGCCGCAGTTAGTGTGAAGAATATGGTAGGGGTACCAATTTGAATTATCATGTCCGTAAGTTCCCCTCTATCCCTGGTCCAGAAAGAACGGCTTCCACGCAAGGATGACCCGAAACGCATAATTTGGTCTAGAATGGTGCAAGGTGGGGTTTGTTGGAGTTGGTGGTGAAGGTCAACGACTGTTGCTGGAAGGGTGTTTGAAAGGTCCATTTTAATGAAGACAGAGGCAGTTGCTTGGCTGCGATGGCGCATGATAAGGTTGTACAAGTAATATCGGAAGCGAGGATGCTGTGCAAAATGATTGTCATTGTAGCGCATTAGATGCAAAGCGTATTCTTGCATAGCCACTTTTGCAATTCTTGGTTGGTTAATCATGGGAGATCCTGTGGGGAAGAGGGTGGGGAAGGCCATGGAGAATAGGCCCTATGTGTTGTATTCATTGATTGGGGATAGGCCAATGATCGACCATTGAAGTGAATGGGTGGTTGTTGAATTGGACGAATCTATGTAGGCAAGTATTTCATCAAGTTCAGAATGACAGTTTGGTAGAGTTGAAACAAAGGAGGATGGGTGGAGGTCAGACGGGCATGAGTGGAGAAGTTCAAAATTAGGAATTTCTGGAATGGCTTCATGGAGTGCGATGGAAGCTGTGTTGATATGGTGTAGCATGTTGGAAATGTTGGTAGGTGAAATAGGCAAAGCAGAGAGGGAAAGTTGGTTAATATGGACATCTTTGTAGTATGGGTCGTTTTGTAGTTTGAATTGCAAAGCTACATGGACATGTGATCGACTAACAAAAAATGCATAGTTTTTTTCATCATAGCTAGTTTTGTTTACAACAAGGATGTCTAGTTCTGACAACATGCGAGGAAGAGAGGTGACAATATTTGTGATATCTTGTGGAAAACTAATAGTATGACTAGAATATTTCAATTGGCCACCACGTGCATAGGTGACTTGAAGAACGAGATTGACACGAGCAATGAGCATCTCTTCAACTTGAGTTAGGCAGGATAGGACATATGGTTGGATACCTGGGTCCATGTTATTTGTAGAGGAGAAACGATGTGTTGATCGTTCGGCAGCACAACAGGTACAACAAATTATTCCATGACTTGTTTTTGTTTTCATGGATGGGTAAGCTTCATGACAAATTGAGCAAACTTGGATGGGACAAAGTGCATCGATCCTTTCACGAAAGCGAAAATGTGCATGTTGGAGAAGGATGGGGAGAAATTGTTGAGGAGGTGGAAAGGGAGGAACATGGGGTGGCATATGTAAAGGGTAGGCAATATTTGAAGGAGTTGAAGCGTTTGGAAAGGGTCGGTCAGGAAGTGGAGATGGAAGGGGAAGTTGGAAAGTTTGGGTGGGATGTATGGGGAGGACGAAATTTTGTGAAGGAATGGGAGTTATGTTGGTTTGAGAATGAAGGTTTGTTCGACGATTTGAATAGAGGAGGTGACGACGTGCATTGATGATGTCTTTGTTAAGTGCGTAGTGGGGTCGTTGCTGTTCCCTTCCCACATTGTTTTCTGGTAGGGTTGGCATAGCTGTTGCAAGTAAGGAAAGGTATGTCAAATGCATGAAGTATATTGCGAGTGATTATTAAAGCGAAAATGTATTTAGTATGGGTTGCTTAGAAATGTGTGTTGGATATTTCAAATTGAAAAACATTTATTTTGAAATCAACTACATGTTGCATGTATTGGCTAGAGTAAAGTGAAGACATATTTTATATTTTACAAAAATAGAAGAAGCAATTTATATATTATTTTTTATAGTAAGCATAGCATATTGATATGTACATTTAGAAAATGTGTGTGTTGTAAATAAGATCAAACAATGAAAGAGGAAAGGCAAAACCATGTGACTAAATTTTCATATATTAGAAAGATCCATTAAAGTATAGTGGAATGACATATATACAAAACGTCATGAAGAAAGGAGTGGACGCTCAAGCGTTCAGGAGAACTAGTAGAAAGTAGAAGGGGAATGAAAATATATAGTTACGATTACAAAAGATGTCTGAAAAATGGATGAGGAATGGCAATCAAGGTTTAAGAAGACTGCAAGGGGAACGATGGGAAGGAATTCAAAATGTGTGGCGGAGGGTGGGCATTTTAGTAGGAATCTATTATGGGGAAAGTATGTATCGAATGAGAGGTGGGGGAGAGATGAGTGAGAGCAAGAAACAAACGGCTAGAGTTTGTGTTAGAATGGGTTGGGGGGGGGTGTTAGAATGGGTTGGGGGGGGGGGGAGGACATGATTGCAGGGCCTCTAGGAGGGTAGTTGATGCCTCATTGTACGCAAGTTCTTCTGCATGCATAAGAGTTGGGCGTAGTCGTTCAACACCATTGAATCTATCCCTCTTTAAAGATAGTGTGAAGAGGAAATGTCGTCCTTTGATTTTGCTGTATATGTCGAAAACACTTGTAGGATCGGTTGAGAGGAGGTAGAGGTCCTTTGCGGAGACGCCAAGAAGGGCATTTGCGGCTTCGTCGAAAGCGACAACATTTTCGAGGTGGCCAGTGTGGTCTTGCAAATGGAGTCGAAGAATGTAGCAATAGTCACACTCATTGAATGAGCCTTCACATTTCGAGCATCGGTAGGTGTTGTCATCTTGTCGTAAAGCCTTTCTCATGCATTGCATCCCATCAATGATAAGGGGACATGCAAGGAAGTAGAAATCATCCATGTTAATAGAGGTAGCAGTAGCACGGAGCGAAATCCATGGGATATTTTCATCAAGTTGCATTGAAAAAATGTCGGTAATTGTTTTCGAACTCAAAGGCCTCTTACTTGTACTTGTGTATTTGCGGCTGAGCGACGGTGAGGGTGCGTTATTTCCTTCTTCGTCACACCATTCTTTCAGTTGTCATGTTTCAGGGACATCTGGATTTATAAGTAGCGAAGCGGTCAAGATTGTGCCGATAGTTTGGCCATTGAACTCGACGATCCTTCCCCCTTTAATTGCAAGAACATAAATTTCACGAGCCATGCGCATTTCGGAGAGTGCACGACCTTCAGCATGGCAGTGTTCGCCCCACAAAGTGACATAAATGCTGCTCCCGGACATATCACGAAGAGTTATAGTTTTCTTGGGAGTCTCAAAGCCATCGCGTTTGCGAATGATAGACGCAGGAGAGAGGGAGGCGACAATACCTATGACATCAACGATTGAATTAGGAGGCGAAAGTTTGAGGGAACGTATAGGCACAAATTGATAGGTATGGGAAGGAATTGTAAGGTCATCAGTGAAGATTTGTGACACTGTTGATGAAGAGAAGAGGAGGATTTCGAATGGTCGTTTGAGATGGTTATATGAAGGGTTGGGGATCTTTATGGTCCCATTTGCAACATTGTAAATGTGGCCAATTTTAATGAGAGCATGTAGGGATTCTGCCAACTCATTGAAGGCGGAGACGTGGATTTGATCGTTGTTGCAATCGACAAGGTCAAACCCTAGTGATTTTCCAGTGCCCCGTGCATTGCTATATTCACGAAGGGGTGTCTTTGAAAGGACTCTGCCCTGGATGGACCAAGATTTTCAGGTAGGGGAGAGTGCTTTAAAAGGGAGAGCAGTTGTAGATGCTAGGGTGGAGTTTTGGGAGGAGAAGGAGTGAATGTAAAGGGAGGGTGGCGATGAAAAGGGAGACAAAGAAGAGGAGGATGAGGTGGCTTGGATCATCTGTTCAATGGAGAGAATAATAGGGGCTGGGTCACCAACCAATGGTGCAACATGCTGCAGTATGTCAAGATCGATGAGACAAAGTGACATGCAAGAATGAGATATTTATTAGCAAAGAGGGGAAGTAAAATGTTAGGAATGAGAATTGAGATAAAGAAGGGACATAAGAGGAGAATCATCAAAGGGGAGGAAGCGGGGAGTTGGCATGTGCGTAGCTTACATGGAATGATGTGCATACGTGCACAAGCTTCTTTTGAGGCGAATTATCGAGCCTATTTGCAACTCCTCATTTTGCGCAAACTCTGTATGTGAAGAAGGAAGTAGAACGGTGTGCTTGTGAGCACCATCAGACAGTGATACGCGGTAGCGAGGCGTTGTAGCTCGAGCATAATTTATTTGTTCAAGTGCAATGATCTGTAGGGTTGGCTGCAGGTCGATAGCACCAGCAAGGAGAGACGAGAGCCCATTGCGGGTCAAGGATGTTTCCATCATGATGCAACTGGTTTCGTAAAACAAGGTGCTGCTAGCGAATATAAATATGAAGGTAAAGAAACTGAAGAAGAGGATGTGTACATAAAGGAACAAAAACTTCTAAGTTTGCAATTTAAGAGAGTTGAAGGAAATAAACAAGAATTGACAAGATTCATAAAAACTTTCTATTAATTTTTTTAGCTGCTCACCTTAAACCATAAATCCATTGTGCCTTGAATGGCCCAATATAACGAAAAATCTTATACAATGATAAATCCATAGTCCTTGGAATTATTAAAATTTTTATGCCTTCTATAAATAACAAGAATTTAATACCTTTCATGTCTTAATGATCACAAATTTGATTTCTATAAAAGAAGAAAAGTTGTCTAAAATACAAATAATGCAAAATTCATGTTCAAAATTAGTGGTTGGTGGTTAAAAATTAATATTCGTGTTTCTTAATTGAAATTTAACTAAATAGTTCAATGATATAGTTGAAGATAATAAATCATAGATTGTGGGGTGTAAATTTTCTAATATGTATTGAAACTAATTAGGTTAAATAAATTTGTACAACATTAACATTATTTTCAAATAATATTTATGACAAGAAATTGTGAATATATCTCCATTGTTAATAATTTAGTTTTATGAACTAATCATGTTGATTTTAGATAAATTTTCAATATGCCTCCATTGTTAATAATTTAATTTTTTATTTTTTGAACCAGTCATCTTGATTTGTGTTTAAGATTTTATCCCATTTCAAGAGTATGGAAGAAAAGATCTTAAAACTAGGAACAATTTGAAGTTGGACAAATGCAAAGTTTAAAAAAGTTAACATTTTGAAGTTGGACAAATGTAAAGTTTCTACTTCAGATTATAGCTTCATGGGATGATGTCACCAAAAAGTTTGCAATTGTATTTTTAAATATAAATTGATAAAGTGTTAATCAGAAAGAGCTTCTTTGAATATTGCAAATTGTTTTTTTTTATCAATGATGTGGTATTTTATTATTCATTTAGCATAAGAGATTTATACAAGGATTTCATTTTGAGTTAGATTCTTATAGGCATTGTTACAATTCAGATATTATTTGGTGTTTGGGTTAGGGGTTTATATATATGCATAATTGATTTTTATATTAATTTTTTTTTAATATTAATATATTGTTACAATATTATATATTGAATTGCAATAGGTAGATATCTTGTTGAATACTTAATCTATATATATATATATATATATTTTAAGATTATATTTGATGTTTCGGTTAGGGATTTATATTTATGCATAACTGATTTTTATATTAATTTATTTTAATATGTTGTTACACTATTATATATTGAATTGCAGTATGTAGATATCTTGTTGAATATTTCAATTTATCTTTTTTTAAGTTATATTTATAGTAGTGGATAGTTAGTATTGAGTTAGGTAATTAGTATTGAGTTTGAGCACCATAGTAATGCTTATGTATAGATATAGCTCTAAATCTTGCTACATTTTATAATGTTCTCTATAATTGTGTATACAATTGTATAAATATATAAATAATGTAGACATCTTTTTAATACTTCAACATGACATTTTAGTTAAAAGATCTATATTTATAAGTAATTAGGCAAGAGAAATGTCTATTTTGAAATAAGGTTTCTAAAATTTTAATTATGTCTGTAAGTGTGTCTATTTTGTAATAGGGTTTCCAAAGTTGTAATTTAATTATCAATTAAGGTTTTTAGAATTTTAATTTATTTATCAATAATTATTAGGTAGATGGTAGGGATTTACCCTTCACTGAAAATATTCTAGAATATTCATAATAGTAGTCACATATTAAAAATTGAGATTTATTTTAAAAGTAATTATATCATCTCCCTTTTTAATTAAATTGATTAATTAAAAAAATATATCATATGAACATGAGTTATGGGTTTTTGGACTTATGGTAAGTAAATTATGGTAATAGTCCAAAAAGCTTATTGACATATTAATAATCTCTATAATAATGTGAGAGTGAATCACCCTAATTAAGAATCTTGTTAATTTTTTTAATATATATGTATTTAATTCATATATTGATTTTTGTATAGTTAATAATAATCTATTATATTATATTATAAAATAAAATTATAATCTAGTTAAACTTTTAAAAAATATGAAATGTATCATAAACAATCTAAATATAACATTTAAATTAAAAAATCTATAAATGTATAACTCATTCATTTTAAATTAGAATTTTAGATAATTCTATATATTATTAAAATTCTACAAAATTTAATTTTAAATTTGTAGAAAATTTTATAAAATCCATTGTAAATCTGATATCAGATTTCAATTCTATAAATTGAAATCTATGACTTTGTGTGGTGTTCACTTAATATTTATTTCAAGTTTTACATTAAATAAAAAAATTGAAAATAAAAACTATTTTGGAAATATCAAAATAATTTTTCTAAGTATTGAGTTTGACATAAAAGAATTGAAGATAAAAACTACCTTGGAAATATCAAAATAAATTTAGTAAAATTCAAGCATTTGACATAAAAAGATTGAAGCTAAAAACTACCTTGGAAATATCAAAATAACTCTAGTGAAATTCAAACATAAAAAAATTGAAGATAAAAACTACCTTGAAAATATCAAAATAACTCTACTGAGATTCAAGGTGAGTTTGAAAATAGAAACTACTCGAAATAAGGACAGAAATCCCTTTGGGATATTACAGTCTCATGACTGAAGAACGATTATGAATAACATAGTGGGTTATTTTGGAGATAAATTGAATGAGTCCCCTTTAAAAATTATGTTATTTTTATGTTCTATGGTGATGATGTATTTTTCTATTGTTTATTCTCTGGGATGCAGGATACCAGTAAACAGATCGGATAGTTGTTATGTTTTTAAGATACAATGATAGCTCTTGATATGGCAATGTTTAACCATTGACTAGATATATAATGGGTGCAATTTGATGGTTACATAAATGCATAATAGTTGAAGTGAAAGCATGAATAACTGGTTAGGTGCTACTCTCAATAATCACATTATATGACCCCTATACAAAATTGGTTTTTAACACAGTGCCTGTACTACAACAGACCTTGTTTATTGAACATCAATGTGGACCCTGGTCTAAAATAAAGCCAGCAATAAATAAGTTATTTTCACCCATTGGCCACAAACAACCCACACTAGTAAATGATATATTGTATTTCCCATTAGCAAGGTTCGTCTTGGTCAGTGGTTTCAAACCTATAGTATAGCACTAACCATGATTTTATAACTTGGTTTCTACATGAAATTACGAATAAACTGAAGCTCGTGTTGAAATTACGAATAACCGGTTGGGTGTTAGTCTCAACAATCACTCCATATGAGCCCTATACAAACTTAAGTCTCGACATAGCACTTCAGGTGAGACCTTCCTCATGGCAATTTAAAATATTGACACCTAGAATACGACAGAACCCCTCTGTTGGAGAATAATGTGGCCACGTGTTCTGCTGCAAGAGAATCTATCTCTCTTTCACACTATCTCACCACCTAACTCAATTCTCCGCTTATCACCCGCGGTGCTGTAACTGTGCCGTTTTTTGTTTACCCGTTTCTTATTTTGTTTCCTCTCGTTTTGATGTGTTTCCTCTGGTTGTTTATTCTATCCAACTCTTCAACATTCTGTAATTTTATTCCGATAAAAGATTTAAATTTATTTCCATCCCTGCTTATTTCGGTATTTCGAGCTGTGAATATCTCGATTCACCATCTTCCTTCTGGCAAAAGAAAAACGGTAATGCTGGTGCTGCTGGGTTCACATGTTGGATTTTACATGAAATAGCTCTATTTCCTACAGGACGATGATGTCAAAGCAGAGGATGAAGAATTTGCGCCCACTTGTATTTCTTGCGGTGAAGCTCAAGTCTGTAAAGAAGTAAAGGGTAAGCCCAAGTCTTCGTTTGCATTCCACTCCATTTCACGACATTGTTCAGATTATTCAGTCTTATCTTGTTTAATTCTTAAAATTTGTTGAAATGCCTTCATGCTGGAAAGCCAGAAGTTGTGAACGTGTTGACTTCATCCAATTTTTTTCAAATTTGTTACTTGGTATGTTGCAGGTTGATTTGCGCCTCTATAGAGAGGCGGACAAAACTAAGGATCACAAATAGGAAGATGCCCCTGTTGCTGAATATATCGCCGAATATGTAGCACCTTCTCTTGGCCTTCCAGGAGATCATTGGGGTGCTGATATTCCAGATGCACAATAGGGGTCCCTGAACTTAGTGTAATATTGGAATGAGTGGAGGAAGCCAGACACTCAGTATCTTGAGAGACTGCTTTGAGTATGTGGAGCAGCACCGTCAGGCGAAGCCAGAAAAAATCAGCGAAGGGTAAGGTGCTCTAGATGATGAAGCTTCGTACGACTTTGCTTCCGATTAACTCCAACATCAAATTGCTTTTTCCTGTAATAAACTCTATGTCTGCTACTTAGTCTGTTGTTAGTGTTAGTGTAACAGGGAACTATCTGCTTATTCTTGCAAAACTACCTCTTATTCAGTTTCTTATGTTTAATAAATCTACTATATATTTGTTGATGTGCCATAGCCTCACATCCTGCGCTTATAATGGTCTAGACTCTAATTGCTTCCTTACATGATCAAGAAATCAAAGTTATAATACCATTATCGAATAATTGTGTTTCAGAGATTTGTAATTGATCTGCTTTGTTATTGATATCAAACCGACTCTTACCACAATAATTGTAAATTATGTTACGGACATCTGCAATTCGCCTCCTCTGTTATTGATTTAAATCCTGTGTTTTCTGGGGATGATAAATGTAGATAGCTATTCTATATAATAGTTCTGTGTTAGAAAACCCAATCACAGCCAATACAAAAATAGCAGTAGATGCATATACACCAATGATTATACACCAAGTTTTGACTGGAGAACACCCTAGAGTATATTGATGATATACTAATTTTTGAAATACTAAGGGACTCTATAATAAGTTTTTTAGTCCTGTTTCGTGTTCTAACAGGATACACAGTCCTGTTTCGTGTTCTAACAGGATACACAGTAACAGTACAATGACTTTTCTACTTCGTTTTCTGTTTCTTGTGCTTCCAAAATATACATATGCGAACTACTTATTTATGTTCAAACCAATTATTTTCACCAGTTGTCCAGAGCATATTTTATGAACAAAACAAAGCTCCTGTTTCTCCCATTTTCATTTTTAGTCCCTGTTTTCCTCTGCAAACTCCCATGTTCGTTTTCTAATAACCGTCTCCCATGTTCTTTCCACATGTCTGAAAAGGAGGATCAACTTTTAAAGTCTGCAGAGAATTCAGCTATTAAGATGGAGACTATGCAGACGAAGGTGGACGAACTACAGTGGCAGATTGAGGAGAAGGACGGCTTAATCAAAGCTGCCATCTTCAGTTATGCTATAAGAAGGTAACTTAGAGGACATTGTTGACTATTTTTTGAAATTTGCAATGCTGTTTGAATCAAACAGTTTGTCCACAAAGTTGTATTATTTTCAGTTTGACCTCATCTAATATTGTAACCCTTTTCACTGTGCGATGAAAACATTAAAAAACATCTCATTGATATTCTTCCTAAATTTGTAATGCACTGATATTCTTCCTAATTGCAGGTAACAGAATCTTACCAGCAATTTCTAAATCCGAAGTTCTTCAAGGTGGAACTTGGCTGCAACTGCAAATTCTTCAGGCTGGAAGCTGGAAGCTGGAACTGGGCTACAACTGGGCTGCAAGCTGGAAGTCGGCACTACTCTGTTTAGCTAGATCGAAGTCCATTTAAGCACATCAAAGTCAGCTATATTGTAGTCTTCAATGCATTAAATGGATTAAATGGTTGCGTTTCTTGTTTTCTATGTATTAAATGATTCCAGGAATTAATATCGGATGCCATGAAAAGACACAAAGAATTGCAGGGAGCGGAGGTGCAGTTACCTCTTATCCACCAGCAAACAGTTCTTATCCACCAGCGATCAAATATGTCAATCATATTCAATTTTACATCTATTTAAATTTCAGTGATTGAAGAATTTCAAACGTAATAAATTTCAATCTGCCGTGTAAATTTCAGTCATTGAGCAAAATCAAACTCTAGTGCCATGTAAATTTCACTCATTGAATAAGAATTTCAAACGTAATAAATTTCAGAGAAATCTGCAAATCTAAATTTCAGAGATTGAAATTTCAAATCAACAGCTGGTCGGCAAATAGAACAATTTTATTGCTTGAGGAGCTGCCACATGTCAAGATTTCACTGGCTGCAAGGGCGATGAGAAGTGTTTCTCATTGGCTGGGGTGAACAATGTTTGCTCACCCCAAGCCCGCAAAGAAAACGCCTCCGGCGTAAAAATAAATAAATAAATAAATTAATAATGTAATAAAAAAATAAACAATATAATAAAAAAGTGAACCATGGTTAGATACATCTAAAAATAAATAAATAAATATTAAAAAAAATGATTATGATTATGGATACGATTTGTATTATTATTTTTAATTAAAAATTAAAATGGATGTATTATTTTTAATTTTAATTTAAATATATATAAAAGGAAGGGATAATTTTATTTCTCAATGTAGATTTTTCTAAATAAATAAATTTGAAAAACATTTTTATATAGAATAAAATTAACAAAATCTTTTACAGATAAAAAAAAAATATTAATAATATTTGGGATTTTTTTTGTTTTATTAGTCTTTGTCTTTTGAAAAAGTCAATTTTTTTTATATGGATGAGAATTAACAAACAAAATTCTAGGAAAATATTAATAATGTTTAAAATAATAAAAATAATTTTATTTGTTTGCTTTTTTAAGAATCTTAGAAATCTTGTTAATCCCATTGTAAATAGAATGATGGAAAGAAAAATAATATATATGAAAGTCTATAAAATGAAATATTTGTTTTATAAAAGGCTTACACAAATCTCAAAGAGTATCCATTTTCATCTCTAATGAAAGACAATGCACTCTAAATATATTTTTTTATAGGATATAATGCATGTAGAGTTTAAATATGCACTTGGAGTGACACGAGGGGTGAGGAGGAAAGGGGGGGTCATATTTGACTCTAGAGGAAATTAAGAAATTGAATTTGGTTAGGAATTGGGATAAGCATGAATAAAGAAGCTGAGGTCCATGCTCTTTACAAGGGGACCCTTCTTTTGGAAGCTAGACAAGTAAAAATATACATATTGTAACCAATTTCAAGTTTATTTTTAGAGTTATACAAAGAAAAACAATATCAAATTGTTGTCCTTTACTTTGACTAGTAAGAAGGATTCATCGAGATATTAAAGATCTCGATAAAATAGTCTTTTATAATGTGATATTCCATTAGAATGAGCTAGTTGACAATGAAACAGAAGGCCTGAAACTAAATTTTGGGAAAAGTATAATAAATGGGGGATATGACATCATATCCCCTTAAAAATTAAGGTTATCTTTGTATACAAGTTTTATTTGGTGGCGAGGCTAGGCTTCCCTTCCTAATGTCAATGGAATGATAGCGTGAGACTTTACTCTCCATACTTTTTTATGTATGAATTAATAATTATTATAAGAGACTTAAGTTGGTTGATAGTTTTAGGTTGAGGGATTGAGATATGAAATAAATTCTAGATTTTTCCTTTATGGTTGTGCCTGTCTTGAGCTTCCTCCCAGTTGTTAGATAGCTCAGAGCCCCCATAGGATACCTTCATCCCAAGCTACAAGTTCAATCCCTTGCTATTTTCTATTGAGTGCTTCATTTTTGAGGCTTTGGGTGTTAGTTTCTCTTTGTTATTTTTCCAATTCATCTTTGTCCACATTTAGAGCTCTTGTTTTGGGATTTTTTTGTACGCGGTTTCCTAGTATCAAGGGTTAAAAAGCTATGTTGATATTTTTTGTGCTTATTGGAGAGACAAGGCCAATCCTTTAGTTGAAGTCGATGGTTGGAAAAGGATGACACACTACGCGTATAGTAAGTGCCTCTTCTATGAAATTAAAGAATTAGAGAAAGGGTTAAAGTACTAGATGGAAGCAATATATGCTCACTATGGTTTTATTGATGTCTACATCAGATGTGAATGCTATCAAGTAGAGTTGGAAAGAAAAATCAAGGCATAAGCTCTATTCAGAGGCATCTATGCAATTGACACAACAAGACATTGAGCATGCTTGAGAAATTGGAAAAAAAAAGGTAGATGCTTTTATGGGTGTTCAACTTACCAAGAATATAGAGATTACTCTTCAGGTTAACTTTTTTATGCAAGTTATTGAGAAGATGGTGTCCCATCTTGCATTCCATGTATGGTTGGCCTTGGCTCACGCTGTTCAACCTCACTCTTCCTTTGTTGCAAATTGTTCTTGGGCATCCTCGACCCCTACACATGTTAATGTCCCTCTAGATGAAAATATCAAAGATCATGGTTTTTGGAAGCACGAGGGAAATATTGGAAAAATGCATTACATTAAAGAGGTTTAAAAGGACTTGTGATTTCAATTCCCATTTTTGATTTCTATGTGTTAGAATGTATTTTTTGAACTATTTGCTTATTAGGACAATGTCTTTTTTTTCCCATGAAAAAATCATAATTTTCATTGATAAAAGGAAAATTACATGTTGTATCATTTGCATAAGAGCCTATGCAAAAACTATGATCAAACCTTCAGTCATATGAGTTCAGTGAAAGCAGAGAAATAAATATTTACACAGTACTGAGCATGTCAAAATAATTAGCTAGATAATAAAAAGGCTACTCTGATAAGCCAAAAAAACAGCCGCTGATCAGGCAGTCGGTTCAGACAACCCCAAAACCATCTGCTTCTTCGATGAAAGGCGTGTTGTAGTACTGGTACTCATCTGATCCATCCCATTCATTAATTAACCATTGGCCCCATGTTAACTGCACGACTTCCTTGGAAAGGTAGTCAACCACCTGGTTCCTTTCCTGTAAATATGAGCAAAAATAATGGCGTCAAAATGTGATTTAAGAGCCATAACCTTGTCCAACAATCCTCTGAGCGTGTCCATGTGACAATGGGCCTCATTGTTGAACCAATTAATTACAATCTTGGAATCTCCAAATATCTGAATCATGTTGCAACTTTTCTCAAGGGAAAAGACAAGTAGAAGTTTGAAACAATTTTTGTTGGTGCACGGGCCTAGACCCATTATTAGAACAATATCTTAAACAATATACTTGTTCAATTATAATAAATCTATTTGGAACTCCTACATATTTTTTCATTTATAATTTTTATGAATGTAAAATACATACTTATTTTTGCTTTGTAACAATTGTTTGACATAATTGCAACCTTTTCTTTCCATATTATAAATCTTAACTAGCCCGAAATGCCTAGTTCAAGTGATCCAAAGCCATACATGAAGTTCTTTTATATTGTTGCCAGTTGTTGATCACACATTCCACTCTCTTAGATTCCTTTGGGGCAAGGCCCTGTAACACAAGGGATGATGGTTTACTCAGTTTACCATCCACGAAATGTGGGGAAGTACTTTTGGGTTTTCCCTCTTTTCATTCCATGTAAAAAAATATATATAAATCTTAATTGTTTTTTATGAAACTATAAATAAAGTTAAATATACCTTATAATGTAGATAAAATGTACTTATGTCAATTGGTTTTGTCTTCCTTACCCAAGTTCAAATTTCAAATCCTCCTAAAAATTAATTAAACTATATTTAATAAAATAAAATGTACTTATATATACAAGTTTCACTTATTTGCCAACTCAACTATGGATCGTGAACTCAAGAGTGTCAAGAGAATTGAACCCATGACATCTCACAAGAGAATTGAACCCATGCCATCTCACAAGAGAATTGAACCCATGGCATCTCAATACTACTTATATATGTTATGCTAACTCTCAAGACTACTTATATATGTTATGATAACTCTTATTAAAATATGATAATTTACATTTTGACTTTATTCCATAATTTTTTAAACTCTAATTTTGAATATATTTTTTATTTTTTTGAAATTTAAAAAAAGAGTATCTAAATAATTCTTAAAATAAGACTTTCAAAATATGATAACTTGAATATATATATATATATTTCAAGATTTACTTTTAAGAAATTGAATTAGAATTGTATATTAATATATAAATTGAACTGAAATTTATTAAGTCTAACGTGATTTTGTTGTTAGAAATTTAATAATACAAGTTTTGGTAAGATTGTATAAATTTAACGAATAATTAGACAAAATTAATAAAAAATAAAAAATAAAAAGTAAAAAATTACACCAAATCTTATATACTAATGTTATATATCTATTAAACTTAAATTGAAATCCTTTACAACACTTGGGTGGTAGTTCGAGGCCCAGACAGGTTCAAAACCAGAGGGGTAGAGTGCGACAGGTTCAAACTGAGAGGGTGGTAAAGTATGTATGGGGTCTCATACACCAATTTAGTGTCTAGCTTAGCTGTGACCTTAAAATTGGTGGTGGTGGTACAATACATTAGATAACATTATATTATTGCAATTCTTGTTGGATTATTACAATTCTCCATGCTAAAATAATTATATTTAAAAATAATAGTTAAATGAACGATATCTTCCTAATTTCCTGGAATTTAAAAAGTCAAACACATTATATGTTAAAATTGAATTTAATAAAAATATATATATTTTAAATAAATAAATAAATTAATTTTAAGTTATAAAGAGTTATGATGGTTAAAAAGAAGAAATGGAATCTTTCCCACTTAAATTTAAATTCCACAAATAATATAATAAATATTAAACATTTTATTAGTAAACCTTTATCGCATTAAAAAAATTGTTTAATTGTAAATATTAATATATTAACTTTTAAAATTTAAATTTAATAATACAATTTTAAAATAATTAAACCGATCAAAAAAGACAAAGAAAGGATAAAGCAAAAGTGCGAGAATAAATTTATGGATGACATTGACATCCATTTTAGTGAATTTCAACGCATCATCCATTTGGGTGGATTTCAATCTATTTTGAACTGAATTAAAAGATTTCAAAATACTTAATCAAAGCAAATTTATGCCTTTGCCAAATTTCAAAATATTAATTAAAAGAAGCAAAGGTGTGCTTTTGCAAAATTTAAAAATACTTAAAAGGCAAAGTTGTGGACTGATTATGCAATGTCAATCCATATGAAGCTGAAGCTGAAGCTGAAGCTGAAGCTGTTTCGCAGGATTCCAACCCTACTTCATTTTAAAACAAATGCAAACGTTTCTAATTTTCCAGCTTTAATTAATTTTAGTGGAGAAAAGGATATATTTCCGTAGCAGGTAGGGCCGCTCGAAACCTGCTGGCTGTATGAAGAATTATGTCAACTTTCGGTCCCGCGTGTTCTCTTCACCCAAGAGGAGTAGGTGTTCGGGTGAGGGAAAAACATGTCGAAATACCATTTTTCTCTGTATTGTGGTCATAACACGCATGTTTCCGCCCCAGCCCATGGTGGGTGATATCCAAGAGACTTGGTCTCTGTTCCAATGGCGTTGGCGCAAGTGAAATAATCGATTCTTTCATTTGGGTCGCCTCTTCAGGTATTTAGCAGAGTAAGGATATTTCCTCGCAGGCGTAATTGCAGAGCCAATTCATCCATTCAAGGTCGTAAAGCTGGGGAAAGGATTACAAAATGGAGTTTTCAGTGGTGAATTTCATTTTGATATTGCTATGGGCGTGCTCTGCTTCTGTTTGTGTTAACACTGAAGGAGGGGGAGGATTCCGGTACCAACATCAGCAAGAAGAAGCGAATGGAGTGTCAAAGGAGGTGGTTTATTACCTGGGAGGCGAGCCATCGTTGTCCTCTGCTTCTCATGACGGTCATGGGGATGTGGTTTGGGTGGTGCAGGTGTCTGACTTGCATTTAAGTGCTTACCATCGAGAGCGAGCAGAGGACTTGAAGAAATTGTTGGCCCCTGCTCTATATATGATTCGCCCCTCACTTGTGCTCATAACAGGAGATCTCACAGGTCCATTTTCCTCTTCCTCAAACCTTCTTCAATTGCTCCTTTATTTTACTTTTAACTCGTCCAATCAATCAATGCATCCATAGTCTGTTAAGTCACCAATTTACTGTGTATACGTTGAGCACGCCATAAAAGTAGAGGAAGAAAACACTTTGCAGTGCAGTGGAAGACTTTCTACTGTTGGTATGGGTCTATCATATATATTCATGTGAACCAGGAATCCACACATAAATTGCTTATATCTATTTATTTTAGTACCTTTCTATGCCTCTAGAGAAGAGGCATTCAATCATATTTCAGTTCCCATTGGCCTACATCATGTGTGATTAAGCTCTCAGCTAAAATATGCCAACTCCTCCTGCTAAATACCATAGTCATCTGAACACAGGATCTGGAGAGGGATAACAAATTTCAGAATTTTCTTTTTTCATTTTGATTTAGAAGCGCTGATATTACACATCTCATCTATGCTAGACTGTAAAACAGTAAAATGCGCCCGCTTGTAGCTACTAGATGAAATTAGGATGATTTCCACCTCGTCTATCTGATGGATGTGAAAATTAGTTCTCTCACAGTTGATGGTTATCAGCCAAGACAAATTGCTGTCTATAAATCTTGTTCGCCAAGCTTCTATTTCCAAAAAGCTGGTGCAACCCGGACAATTCTTTTGAAATGGCAGTATGCTCCAGTGTTGCAAGATGTTTTGAATTGAACATTTCTAAATCACTGTTGGTTGAAAGAAGTGGAAATGATATATTGGATTATCATCCTATTGCCTAGGCACTATATGAGCGCATCCAACGACATCCCATTTCCATTTTCAGCGGAAAATGTAAATGAGAATTTCAACAAGCCAAAATGAAGCGGAACATTTGCCTCATTTCTTCAAATTGAGGAAATGGACATGCTCATGAAAGCTGTTGAGCACTGAAATGTGTCTGTGTTTTTAATCTAAATTATTCTTGTTTTGACAGTCTGCAAATGTTTTTTATTTATCTTTTTGGCATGCTTAGATCTGTTAGGTTCGGATATAAAAGGAATCGGTTGTAGGACCGAGGTAATAATGCTGGCCCTATATAACAGTTTTTAGTTTTTTCTTGTTAAGTATATATTTTTACCTTTATGTGAAATACATATCCTATGGAAACCTGCCGGGTACTCCCCCTCATTTCGGGGATGGTACCCAGTGTAAACTCAATTCTGCAGAAGCTCAAGGCTTTGACAACACATGGTTCAATGTCAATAAAATAATATACCAATTAAGAGCTCAACATGCCATTTTGTAGGAATTGAACCTGGGCAGGGAAGATAACACTCCTTCAAACAACTGCCTGGGCTAAACCCAATGGAAAAAACTCTACAAACAGTTGTTAATATAAGCCACTATGGTTATAATCTCTCCATGTAATGGTTAATTATTCTTTTAGATCTGTGAAGTAGTATCTATCTCCCAATTCAATTATTGGCAAAAGAAATAATAATAATTTCTGCAATCTTATCAACAATCAGAAATCAAAATTTGTTATTCGAACAACCATAAGGTAGCTGGGTTTGCATAGAAACTTTCAAAACTCATTTGTTATACAGAATATAATTATGCATGAATTAAGTTTCTAAGAACTGGATCATGTCTACAATAACAACTCTATTGACATATTCAAATTCTATTAATCTAAATAACAAAGTGAAGAACATCTGTAATAAATAACAGAAGAATACTCCACAATCTGCTTCAGCTTCCAAGCTTCACTTGCCCAAACAAATGTTTAATGGCTTGTAACACCCCATTTTCTCCCAGTCCGTATTCATAATTATGACTCAGTGTTGCTGTTGCGGCATAGACACTTTGGTGATTTTCGAATATTGATGGACCAATTTTAAATTATGTGAATGCTTTTCTTTAATTAATGAAAAATTGCTGACCAACTGACTGAAGGGTGCAGCACTGTTACTGGCCATGACACCACAAGAAAAAATCAGTGAGGGAGTTGGGAAATCATCTTGCCTGTTAAGCAAACAGCTACAGCCAAAAACCCATTTTTCCAACACCAAAATTTGAATTTGAATTTGAAATTGTTTTTCCTCTTTTCCACTTCCCCAAAATCACTTATTGATGGGAGCTGGGTAATTGGGCAGCCAACCATGCACAGTTATGGAGGTATGGAGACTAAATGGGCAGCTGAAAATGGTCAGAGTAGCGTACAACAAGTACCCATCTCGAGTTGCATGCTCCAACTCACGGAATTTCCTGACACAGGCCAGAAAATCGCGGGTTTTACTAGGCCTGAGGAAGGAAATGCATGTGGGAGTTGAAGTTGCCAATTCCCTGAGTGTGTAGAGTGGGTTGAAGGCCTCATGAATGCAGAGGAAGAGAGAGAGAGAGAGAGAAAGAGCTGAGAGCACCCACAAGTGAAAAACGAGCTGATTCGTGAGTGGGTTTTCTGCTGGTATTTATAGGAAGATAAAATGTCCTTGGGCAGCCAAAATTCATGCCCAAATGGTGCCGAATTTGAATGGGAACGACTTCTGAGTGTTTGAACATGATAAATCTGGAATTTGACTGCAAATTTGAGGCATGAAAACCCAAACCCGAACTGGGAAAAAGGGACTGCAAATTTGATGCTGGTTGGGTTGGATAGTGGGCACTGAGAGGGGATGACCCTGAGGGACTGCAAATTTGATGCTGGTTGGGTTGGATAGTGGGCACTGAGAGGGGATGACCCTGAGGGACTGCAAATTTGATGCTGGTTGGGTTGGATAGTGGGCACTGAGAGGGGATGACCCTGAGGGACTGCAAAGTAGAGAAGGGAGTCCCTTTTGCAGCTATAAGCAACTGGGAAGACCTCTGGACAATTTTTGGAAGTCCTGGCTCAGTGAGTAGAGGGTGACACTCATTGCTTGCTTGCGAAGGAGAGTGGCTGTCATAGCTAGGAGTTCTTCTTAAGATTCTGAGTTTTCCCTGGTGGTATCATGGCTTGGCTAGGGGGTGGCTAGCTGTAGGTAAGAACAAACACAACTAAGCCTATGGTTGGATGGAAAAGCGCACACCCTTCTTCAGTTGCAGGCAAATCAATTTAGATAAGTCTCTGTGTTTGTTTTTCAATTTGACGTTCTAAAGTTGTAAATGTATCAAGTTTATTGTCTATTTGAATATTACATGTTTTGTATGGTTATCTCGTTATGATTTCTATATCATAGCTTAATAAACTGGGTTATTGAGAAAGTATTTCTAAAGATGCCACTTGGTTGCTGACAGGTGTCACAGTTAAAATGTTAAGTTTTCTAAGAAAATTTAACATGATATAGTTTTCACAAAACATCTGAAGCTAAACCTTAAAATGCTAACACATGTTATTTTGACCCCTGCAATTCTTGTTTGGGATTAGCTTGTACCCTTTAGCTGGTTGAATATTATAATGTTTCTCTACCTCACCCAAAGGCTGCCGTGGGCATATGGCAATACCATTATCCAAATGGGCATAGACCTGGATGGAAGGTCTATGATATGGTGTTGTTGACTAGAATAGATGGAGCTATGGTTTCCACCTTATGTGAATTTCCACCTAGTTATGTCAGATGCTAGCAAGTTTTATAATTTATTATGAAGCCTGGAGCACCTACTTGGATACAGTTCTTTGGCTGTTCAAGGTGAACACTATTTGAAATTCCTATGCTATATATATATAGAGGGAGAGAGAGAGAGCAAGATTTCTCATTTCCTCATGGTTAGAAGATGGGTTTCATCTTGAGTTTGAAATCTTAGAAAATTCCTGAGCATCATGAGGGGTGGATAGCAAGCAAATCGCTGGGTTCTAAAACCTTGTCTAGAGTCTGGAAAATGCTTGGTACTGGTTGGAGCATGAATGCCCTTGTGTATCGCCACTCCTCAAGTGCATACTTGTACCCTATGAACTTATGTATTTAAATGCTACAGATCATGAGATTCCAAGACTAATTGATCTTTACCATTGCAAGTAGATAGTTCCCTGCAATTTTTGTCACTAGCTACATGCTTGTAATAAATCCAGGAGGTAAGCCTTGCTACTAGGGCAGGCTTATTTCCACCGCGTGGATTTGAAATCTTCATGTCAGATAGATCACTCCCCATCATAATGCATAGTTATGTAATGCCAGGGAAATGATAACACAGTCAGAAACTTTCCTTGCTGTGTGAGTGGTGAGCCTGTACCGTTGGAGAAAATTCTTGTGCCGAGCGATACATGGGATAGTATCACAAGGAAAGTGTCTTGTCACATGATATATGGGACTATATCGCTGAAACAGTGGCCATACCAAGCGGCCCATGGGATAGTGTCATTGGTGAATTACCTCATTGAGCGATACATGGGGCCGTAGCGTTGGATGGGTACCTCGTTGAGTGATACACGGAGTTGCATTGTATTGACATTTGGGATATGGTGAGCCTTTGGGCAAAACCACTGCCACATTTCGTCAAGCAGCCTTTGGGTTGATATCAGACCCAATTTCATAATTGCGTGATACTCCAATTTCTGACTACATTCTAGAGCCCAGATGGGAACTGGTTCGGCCGAAGAAACAAAGTTTTTGGCTTTAAGAAAATCCCATGTCTCTGGAAAAGCAAGATGATGAGTGATATATCTATTCTTGTCTGGTAAAGATTCACTCTCTGATTGGTACTTGTGTGGTTGGTTAACTGACTTGTCAGAACAATGCCTTGTGTCGCTCAGCAGACCACAATTATCCTTGCAAAATCATCCTCGCCAACAACAAGAGCAAGTCTCATCTGTTGTATTTCCCAAGAGGTGATTCCCGTTTGATATACCTTGCTTATTGTTGGGCAAAGTACCCTTGAAATGATACATCACATAAGAAGGAAGAGTTTCTAGTGATACTACCAGGAACACTTGGGTCCAAGTCATACAAGAAAATCTGTGTGTTAGCAATACTAGAAATCCCATCTTGCTTATCGTATAAGTACCCTCATTTGGGTTTTGAGTTTTGACACATTGATAGACGTCCTTGATGAGCAGTGGTAGCCGTGGCAGAGCTTCCACCTGGATTACATCTTAGAGCAACCAGAACGTGGGGTTTGTCATCTTCTGACTTTATCTTTGAATTCATCTAGGGCACAGTACATTGCCCTCAAGGCTTCTCTTGACTCAACTGTGGCTGTGGGAACCAATAAATTTATTCCAATTAAGGTATATGTAAACCCTGATGCTTGAAAGGATATCTAGGGACTGGGTCTGTGACACTGGTACCCCCTGCCAACCTTGGGATTCTATGCAAACCCCTAGCCTCTGAGACTGTGATCTTGGTGGATTATGAATGGGTATAGCATTCTCAAATTTTTAGCCCTGTTAACTCTACAAATCTAGCACAAGCTTGGTAATCTCTCCAATATTTTCTCTTTGCTAAGTTCTGTCATGAGAAAAGCTACCCTAATCTTCTCCTCCCTTTTCCTTTATAACACAAGTTTTATGTATTATATACTATTAGTTCATAAGTGCAGGTCTCCCGACCCACACCTTTAACCAACTTTCTGATAAATAAATTTACAGCCCCCTTATCCTTTTCTTGATAAATGAATTACTAGTACTACCCTCTTATCCACTTGGTACAAGCAGAGGGTAACATTCTGTTTTTTATTTTATTACATCTTCCTCAAGATCAGGTTTATTATTTTCCTTATCAACTCCCTTTCATTTCATGGTTTTTTTAATATACATAGTACATATAGTGTATACATTTTTTCTGGGAAAAGTCTTTCTGGGAAACTCCTGTGCACTTCCTCGAATTCACAGATGGTACCCAATGCAAACCTGTTGGCACTGATTACAATGCCTGACCCTACAGGGACATTGAGTGAGGCACAGAACAGAGGCAGCCATCCTGATTCCTAGGGTGTCAATCCTGAGACCCCTTGCATGAAGCTCAAAGGACTAAACTGCTTGAGCTAGTCTACAGGGTTCACTCACACACACATCAACCTATGCCCTACAAATTTATACTATTGCTTTTTCCTTTGCTAATACGGCAAGAGATGTACCCCTAACACTTCTTATTGCTTGTAACCACTCTGCTCACCATGGTGTAGACCACTGTTGCTGGTGGCACTGTACATGGTACAAAAGTGATTAAATCCTCATGTCCCAAGGGAGGAGGCCATCACATCTTCGAATTGTGTAATAGGTTTCTTAGTTATCCACCACATATATCCATGGGACAATGGACCTCATTGTCCATTCCCAGTATAGCAAGATTAGTGGAGGATATGCAATGGCTCACTCCACCCTCCACATAACTAGGTCTTGTTATTGTTAACTGTCCTTGTCGCCTGTACCTCCCTACAATTTAGTGGGAAAAGCCTTCAACCCCACAAAGTGTGGTTGGTGCCAAGGATCTCAGAGAAGGGGCTGTCACACTGATCCCGGCTCTCTCCGTTTTAGCTTTCTCCTAGGTCAGGTAAGGGGGGTGGTCCATAAAGTGAAGAAACTAAGTTAAAAGAATATAAGGTTTTAGGAGATTTTGTTAGAGTGAAACATGGATTACTTTTTAGAGATTCATGAACATTTATGAAAAACTTTGAAATAATAATGACAAACCATTCAACCAGTGCCTTTACAAATGACTTGCTCAAAAGTAGAAGTAATGCTAAAATAGATGAGAACACAGTAATCTTGAAATGGAAACAAAAGCTGTTAGCACAAGATATTTGCAAAATAAAAATGACTATGAGATAACCAAATCAAAACATTGAAATATATCTTGTTATAGTTAGAAACAATTAAAAAATTAGATGCTAAATATGAAATTAGACTGTGCGAATATGGAAAGTCAATACTTGCATGAGATTAACAACCATCAAAAGACAAGTAAAAAGAAATGTGATGAAAAGTGCTTTTGATTACTTTTAGTTAACTGTCCCCTCAAATCAACTCTTCAATCCCCAGACCTCACTCTCGCCCAAATCATGTGGATCTCCAGTGAGGAGTCAATAGGGGAGTAGAGGGTCCCTAGAGGTCTATACAACCAACTTATGTTGGAGGTAAAGTTTTAATGAGTGTTGATATGAAAGCGATGTTGATTTATCCCAATTAAATGATACATGCAATGTTCCACAAGAGATGAGATAGTGCTTACTTGCAATAATGAATCAAACTTTGAGAGACAAATAAACTTATGTGTGTTGTAGCATTAATAGGCAAGTGGAATGAAATAATTTCTCATTAAGATACAATCTTTATGCTTGAAGATAATGCTTCAATAGTTCCTCAAAATGTATAACATGCATGGACGAAATAGTGAAGCATAAACATTAACTTAATTGAAACTTGCCAACCATGTAAATTGCTCACACATATGAAAGGAGATTTCCTCAAGTTTGAAGCTTTTGGAGCTCATGCATATAAGTTTAATTAAACCCAAGATTTAGTGAGATGGATGTAGAGTGCATTAGTTGTTATTTCTTTAGCATGCATGAGATGAAAATCAGAAAATGAGTCAATCCACACAAGAAGTTCCCTTCTCTTCAACCAATGAAGGGGGATACCATGGGAAAAAAAGATCCCAAGCTCCCTCAAGAAAAAATGTTATTTTATTAGTGGTTACAAATGAGAAAAAAGAGCCTCTAAGAATGCTGCCCAAAAGGAGATCCTTTTACAAAGATAGAGCTTGGAAAAAAGCTAGATCTCCTCCTCAAAGATGACAAAAAAAGCTCATGGGGAAAACCTTCAAAACATAAATTTTACAAGGCTCCAAGGCCCACGACCAAGATGATGTTGCTGCTGTCCCAAAGGTGCTCACGACCTCCCTAAAAATCAATTTTTTAGATAGTGGAAGGCTTTGCATGTAAGGAGGATCCATAGTTTTTCGCCATCTTTTCCTCAAGCTCCTTGTTGTCCATGCTCAAGCTTATGGGTTGCGAAAGAAAATCGAATGTAGAATGAAATAAACAAGATCTAAAGTACAAATTAATATTCAAAGATGCTAGCCCAAGAAATGGGAGTGAACCCCCATTCTTGCCTAGTCTAGAAAACGCTCTTGAAGTAGCAAATATGGCTTTAAAACGCTCTACAAAGGAAAAAATTTGGATTTTAAATTTAGATTTGATGATCAAGTAGCTTAGAGGAGGGCACTCCCTTTTGATTTACGATTGATGCAAAACTTGGAGTTGGAGAAACTGAGTCTTGGATCGTTGTGAGTTTAGGAATGAGTTAGTCTATTTGAGACGTTTCCCATGCCCGGATGGAATTCTTGCACACAATGTAAAAATGGATCTTTCCAACACACTTGAAATCAAACGTTAACTCGCAAGAGGATTAAAACATTAAATGAAACAAGATAAACTAAGCATTTCACCGAAAATACCTTAGCAAACTTACTTCTAAGATAACACTCTAAAACAATGGCACATGCAAGATAGTTTGCATCTAAGAAACCGGATTTGTAGGGTGGGGCCCACGAGTCCCAAATCTGTTGTGTCGGACACGACACGTACGGATTCGTATCATTTTCGCTAGATTCGATCATGTCTGTACAGGACACGTCAAATCCCGATCGTGTCCTGTACGGACACGATCGAATCCCATACAACCGGATTCAAACAACGAAAAAGTGTGTTGCTGAAGTTATAAAAGTGGGGTTTCTCTCGTTCTTTCTCACCGTTGTTTGTTTGTGAAGTGAGCAAGGATCAACGGTTAGCAAGGAGAAAGGGAGTGTTTTCAAAGAGATTTGAGCATCTGGTAAGTGCACTGTCTCTTTATGTTTTTGCATTTAGTTTGCTGTTAGTGTTTGCATGTGCATATATTTGGTCATTTTTGTTTATTTTTTACAGTATTCATGGCTCAATCAAGGGCAACAAGGTAGGGGCAAAGAAAGGGGAAGAATGTCCCCATTGGAGATGCCCCTCCTATCCCTATTTCATCAGGGTTTGCAAGTATTCCATCTATTGGAAGTGGGGCTACAACAACAGCTTCAAATGTTCAGGGAAAACAAACTCATGACCCCAAATACCCATTGTGGAAATATGTGACAAGAGAGGCAGGGCCAGGTAGCAAGGCAAAGGGAGGAGGCATTGTTTCATGGAAATGCAATTTTTGCAACTCCCATTTCACAATCACATATTTCCGTGTGAAAACTCATTTGTTGGCTTTGCCAGGTTGTGGCATTTTAGCTTGTACAGTGATTGAATCGCCATAGAGGAAGGAATTGGAGAAAGAGGCATTTGTTGGTGCGGCAGCTGTGGCATCAAAATCAAAACAAAACAATAATGATGACCCCCTTCCATTCTTAAGGAAAGCAACAACAAGTTCCCTTTTGAGAGTTTTAGTAGGGGGCAATCAGCAAAGAGAAAGGCAACTGCACTTGGTCCAATGGACAAGATTTTTCAAAAAGAGAAGAGGGAAGAGCTTGATCTCACCATTGCATTTTTTTTCTATTAGAACTTCATATCCTTTAATGTTGCATTGTCACCTCTATTTATTGAGATGTGTCGAACTCTTAGTCATGGGGCTCCATCAGGGTATGTGTCTCCTGGGTCAGAGAAGCTCAGAACCACATTGTTGAAAAAGGCAAAGAAAGAGGTGGACAAAATGCTTGAGCCTATTAAATCAGCATGGTCAACATCTGGGGTTAGCAGTGTTTCTGATGGATGGACAGATCCAACACGCCACCCACTCATCAACTTCATGGTGTCATCCTTGAATGGTCCAGTTTTCTTGAAATCAGTGGATGCACTTGGACAGTACAAGGATGCACAATATATGGGTGAGTTATTTATTAAAATTATTAAAGATGTAGGTGTCGATTCTTGTGTGCAAATCATTACAGATAATGCACCTGTTTGCGAGGCTGCTGGCATGATTGTGGAAGCAAAATATCCACAAATATTTTGGACACCTTGCATTGTCCACTCATTGAACTTAACACTGAAATCTATTGCCTCTGATGTGCTTTGGATTGGAGCCATTATTGAGGATGCACGACATATCTGCAACTTTGTACAACACCATACAAATGCCTTCACTATCTACAAGGAGTACACCAATCTATCATTGTTGAAGATTGCAGATACACAGTTTGCCTTTTTATTCATCGTGTTGAAGAGGTTGAGGGAGGTCAAGGCCGCTCTTGGGGCTATGGTTATTTCAGAGTTTTGGTCTTTTTGGAGAAAGACGGATCAAGCAGCCTCAAAGAAAGTGAAGGACACAGTGTTGGATGGTATCTGGTGGGAGAAGGTAGATCTAGTTATTCATATCATGGAGCCTATCATTTCCTTGCTTCGATTTACAGATACAGACCAACCCATCCTAGGAGAGGTTTATGAGGGATGGGATTTTGTGATTGAGTCTGTGAGGACCATTGTTTTACAGAGTCAGTGCCCAGAGTATGAGACATCACCAGAGGCCTTCTTCACTAGCATACGTGATATTCTTGTCAGCAGATGGGACAAGAATTGCGCACCTTTACATTGTTTGGCTCACTCCTTGAACCCAAAATACTACAGCCATGAGTGGCTGAATGGTGGACCTTCCCACAGATTCCCTCTTCACATGGATGGTGAAATCTCACAGGGGAGGAAAGATGCATTTAGGAGGATTTTTCAGGAGAGGGTATCCCTTGATGAGGTGGAGGATGCCTTTGCAGAGTTTTCCACTGGCACTGGCCGATTTGCAGGCTATGATGTGATTCGAGACAAGGGGGCTAAGAAGCCCTATATGATGTGATTCGAGACAAAGGGGGCTAAGAAGCCCTATTCTTGGTGGGCATCTCATGGGGCAACAAGCCCTCCTTTACAACAGTTAGCCATGAGGCTCCTCTCTCAGGTGACTTCATCCTCTTGTTGTGAGAGGAATTGGAGCACATATGGGAATTTGTGTAGTGTGAAGAAGAGCAGGCTTGAGTAGTCCAAGGCAGAGACAATGGTGTATGTGCACACCAACCTTCGTCTCATCTACAGGCAGAGGGAGGATTGGTTGAAGGGAAAGACAAAGATGTGGGATGTCTTTCCCGATGATATGGGTCTGGACAACAGTGTTGAGTTGGCATTGGCCAACTTGGATCTCAATGCGCCAGTGCTAGAGCCTGTCACATTTGATGATGGCGATACAATAGAGGCGTCATCCTGCACACCAGTAGATGCAGAGATGACAAAGGAGGAGGATGCAGCAGAGGAGAGCAGTGGTGAGCATGACGGTCAGGATGAGGACAGTGATGCTGATTATGATGATGAGGATTGATGACTCATTGAGGCCTGTAGTCTTGTAGACTGTAGTTGTTTTGTATTTTCTATTTCTATTTTCCATTGGCAGTGCACTACCTAGAGCCTAGAGGCTAGTACTTATGTAACACATTTTGATTTTGATGACCTAATGAGAAAACTACAATATCTTACTATCTTGTCTTTCTGAGTAAATTTGTAATATGTATGATTGACAATTGTATGATGTATTAATGTATCGATGTATCATGTATGAGTATTTAAGATCTTAAATCTATGTTTGAATCAATGAATTTGTATGAATTTGGGTAAAAAATATCTAATTTTTAATATATATATATATATATATATATATATATATATATATATATATATATATATATATATATATATAACGTATTCGGACGAGTCCTGTTCTGGGGGTCATCGTGTCCCGAATCTGATTCTCAAATCTGCGTGTCCATCAAATCTCGAATCCCCGTGTTAGGTGACTTAGGTTTGCATGCACCAATCCATGCTATATGGAAAATATGGATTAACGTAGATCAAACAGATAAGGAAATGCAAGCATAATAAACACAAACACAGAAATGAATCACCTCATTACGCCAAGAGAACATCCGCTTCGTAACCCCAAAGTCTTGATTTTATTGATATGCAAGTACAAAATGACAGAGTTTCCTTAGGCCCAATAGCTCATAACATGATACAATAAAATAGCCCATGGCTTTGTTATATAGAGAGTTGGGAGCAATTCCCAAGGATGAATGCGTATGAGAACTGAACTTGGAGGAAATCCCAAGGAAAGATAAGCCAAGTTCAATGTGGAGAAGACTGAGACACCAAGAGCAAAATCAAATTCATTTTGTGCATACTAAGAGAAATCAAATTCCCCATATGATCCAGCCAACTCATCCATAAGCCAGACGAAGTCTTGTGCTACATCAAGTCCACCACTGCAAACTCGAGCAAACTGAAACCTTACCTGTAGATGATCCTAGTGAACTTCTACGTAGGCCCCCGAGAACTGCATGTTTCGTCTGAGTAACTGCACAGTCTAAGCTCAAGGAATAGCGTAAATCCTCTGAGTGAAGTGCTAAGTGCTGTTGCACTCCGGATAGCTCGTGAGAAGAGGTCCCCACTTGGTCTTCAGTCAACTGATCCTGTAGAATATTCCTTTTATGCTCAATTGTCTTTAATAAATTCAATTTTCCTTGTGTGTAATTGCCGCTTCATTTCTACGAAATTCGATTTTGATAAAGTCAATGTTGAATTAATGATGCGATGTGCTCAGTCATCCTCCACATGTCCGTTGACTCAACTCTTTGACTTAGGATAATTTCCAAGTCATTTCCACATCATTTTGTCACATTGAATAATTTATTTCTCTCTATTTTATTTAATTCTAGCCTAATTAAATGCTACAATTTCCACTAAACTGAGAAAATGTGGGTTTTGAGGGTCCAAAACTCATTATTAACCCCTCAAAGTGTGTCATAGTAGAAAGTTGAGGGTGAGAGGTGTAATTTTGATTAGTCATACCCCATATAGCTTTTCTAGACAACACTTATTACAATCCAATTACAGTTTTTATTGCAATTTTCGACTGGCAGGAAATCTAAAAAATTTAAAAATCACTACAGAGACCTAACGAAATTCCATGAAATTTTTTGTGTGATCTAGTATGGTAATATAAATTGACTCTAGACACTAGGACTCACCCCAAGGCCTCACCATCAAGCCGTACTCCGGCTTTGGGGTAAAGTTGGAGGAAAAAACTCAATTAATTATTAAGTCCTGATAGGGAGATGATAATTAACCAAGTGAAAAAATACCTCCCAGATTAATACTCACTTGTTGGCAAGGTCCCAAGCTACCTAGGCTTTTTACAGACTCAATACTGACTCAAATTCATCATTACTAACATCACTTATTACGATTCCCCGTAGGGTGTGGAATCTGGGTACAAGAGAAAGATGATGAGAAGTAGAAGTAGAGTTTAAAAGCTCTGTTGAACCGATGATATCTGATGGTACAAGTGTCTTCTGGTTCATCCTTGGGTATGGAGTCTCCACATTATCATTAGGTGCCACTCCAGTGGTCAACATTTGGCTCCATATGGGGATGCATGCTAGATATGAAGCGATAGTGTGAAAGAGCCTAGAATCTGCATCCACCAACCAAAAATATATATTAGTAGTATCCATTCAAAATATCATCAAATAAAATATAGTACAGAAATGGAAATTTTATTCTAAGCATAATTTATTCATGAAAGAAATCTACTTAAACAAAATTAACAAGGGTTAAGGTTAGAAATATGATACAAAAAGATGCTCCATGGCATCAGATGTCCTCCATGAAGTTCATGATGAGAACCTGCCTACTTTTCGGCAGATCCATGGGCTGGTTTTTTGATGTGCCCTGGCCAATTCTAAATATTTTAGGACTTTGATCCGTCCCAACACTGTGTTGTACATGGTCATCAGATTTACCAAATCCATTCCTCTTTTTTCTTTTCTTCTTAATAGATTTTGACGTTAATGTTGACATGATCAAAGTAGACCTTTGTGCCCGATCTTGAAGATGCTCAGATGGAAAATTTGAAGTATCCAAGACTTATTTGACCTGCCTTTCTCCATTCTGCATCTTTTTTTTGACATGGGTGATGGATCAATCGCATAAGTATAAACCTAATTTCCCCCAACTTCCTTACTATTCAGGTCACCTTCAATTTGTTGATTTATGGTAGCATCGGATGTGCTCTAGCCTTGTAAATTTGTATATAGGCTAGGACACATGTATTCCATAAAACTCAGAAATGGTTTTGGACAATTCCACTTAGAGATGGTTTAATTAAAATATTTCATCATTTTTTAATGTTTTTCCAAGTCTAAACTTAGAGAAACTGATTAACTAAAGGCTATTAATTAAACTAAGAGTGAATCTTCTAGATAATGTCATGGATCACCTCCAAGTTAATCTTAGCCCTTGATTATGTTTTAATCTTGGCCATTGAAGGTTCAACAGAAGAATATAAGGAGGAGGGTGAGGGGCCTATGGAAAACACATTGTGACACTTGAGCCATTGAGCATTTTCGATTTGTGTGAGGAGACACAACTTTTGATCAAGGATCAAATCACTAGGGTAGGGTTTGCTAAGTGATTGTGATTCAGTGATCAGATCCAGAGAGGGGCAGAAGCAGAGATTGGTCAGGTGGACCAAGAATACATTTAAGAGTGAGACAACATTTACACAGAAGAGAGACAACGCAGTTTTCTCCAGAGGTGACGCAATTTTTGCAGAGAATCACGGAGAACCAACGCAATGTCTCTTGGAGTCGGTCCAGAGAAAGCTAGAGGTTGGGGTTCTGAGCCAAGAGGGCCAAAATCCAGCTTCAGATCAGCCAGATCAGTTGCAGAGAAGGGTGATGCAGTTCCTCAAGCTTGCCCACGTAGGCTTACGGAGATCCAGCGTAGGCAATCGCATAGAGGCAGTGAGGGCTTCACCAGCGCTATTTTTGATCAGCCGAAGACTTGCTGAGTGAAGTATATCTCACAGTTATTTTTGTTGTCTAGATTTCTTTGAAGGGTTTGCCGGATGTTGGCACCCTAGTTGTATTCAAGATTCTGCTGCTTAATAATACAAACCCTCAGATCTGCTGCACCGGTTTTCCCAAGTTGGGTTTTTTCGGGGACTTAGTCCAAAAAACACTGTGTCACATGTGGATGTTTTTCATTGTATATTGTTAAGATTGTTTCAACACTTAGATTTATTTCTGCAACATTATTTGTGTAGACTGCTTCAGAAATTACTTTGATATTTCACAGTAATGAAATAATTATGTAACATAATAGAAGAAGTAATTCATATTTGTTGCAGTAGGAATCCAGATCTAGGATTCTTCACATGGTATCAGAGCTTATTCAAGCTGAAGTGCAGGAGAAACATAAGTGAACCAACAGACCAGCGCTGAAGAGTCTGGGATCTGCGTAATTAGCAGCAAACCCTCCCAGAAAATTACGGTGTCCAGGCCAGTAGGGCATTTCAGTGCAGAAAAGGCTCCCTCTGAGAGAGTTGACAGAGGGGTAAAATTTTTCAGTTGCAGAAGAGGCAGCGTAGCTGAAGGACACAGTTACTGCACAACAGTAAGAGCTAGTGCATAAGCGTTAGAAAATTCTGAAAAACACAGTTGGGGATTTCTTGACCTCAGAAGAGTTTCTTACTCAAAGAAACTCGGTTTTTCCCGTGCAGCAGCAGAAGCAGTGACTTACTCCTCAAGGAGTGCGTAAGTCTAGCTGAGCAGAGGGTTAGAGGAAGATTTCGACAAAGTTGAGGAGATGGCCAACAATGGACTGCATGACCAAGATAGATTGGAGGCTGCCTCCAACTATGTTATTTGGAAATCAAGGATAGAGTTTCTCCTTGATGAGCATGATCTGAAAGCCCTCATAGACAGCGCAGTTGCAAAACCTCTTGATGCAATACACCTGAGGCAATTCAAGAAGAATATGGCAAGAGCCAAGCGGTTGATCCTAGATGGAGTAAAGGATCATATCGTACCCCACATAGCTGCAAAGACCATGGCTAGAGAAATGTGGGTAGGGCTGGAAAAGCTATACCAAGGATCTTCCAAGCAGCGGAAGATGTACCTTGAAGAGAAGATGTGGAATATCAGGATGACCAAGGGAGAGCGTTTTGACTCCTCCTTGTCTCGGATTTAAGAAAACCGAGATCAACTCTCTGCAGTAGGATCTGCTCCTAGAGACTTAGAGCTAGTAAGGCTCATGCTGAACTCTGTTTCAGAGGATTATCAAGTCTTTGTCCAAAGTATATTGGGCAGAGAAAGACTTCCATGATGGGAAGCAATGTGGGTAGCCTTACAACAAGAAGAGTTGAGGAGAGATCTCCTAAAAATCCACTTGGAGGATGGCAGTAGCAGTTCAAAGGTCAAGAAGGAGGAAGAAGATAACACTGCCCTTGCATCAAAAGGGGAACAAAAGTAGAAAAAGAAAGATCTGTCCAAGATCAAGTGCTTTTGGTGTGGGGAAATGGGACATTATGCCACATTGTGTCCTTTTAAGAAAAATGATAAAGAGGAGAAGGAAGATCCACAAGCACGAGCTGCCAAGATTGAGGTAGAAAAAGATTGTGCCATGTTAGCTCATATTCCGAAAGGAGAGAAATGGGCTGACTTGGATTTGTAGATCTAGAATCTACAAGGAGGCGGGATCCTTGAGTATTTTCGGACTCTTGGATCACATGTGAGCTACTACAGCCTAAAGACAATAACAGGATGGACAGTTGCAGCGGAAGATGAGAAGACAATGCAGTGGCTAGCAGTTCTAGAGCCTGATCCACGAAGAGAAGGAGCAACAGCATCAACAGTTGAGCAGCAATAGCGCAATGCACACTGGTGCAACGCAGTGCAGTGCAGTGCTCATGTAGTGCAGAGCAACAACAATGCAGTATTTATAGAGAGCTAGTGCAGAAGTTAGCAACTGTCAGTCTTATTTTTCAGTTGCAGATCTACTTGTCCAATTTTGGATGTTTTTTTGTTGCAATTAGCAACAGTGCGGTAGTTGATGAGCAACAATAGCAGATGAGCAGCAATAGCAGATGAGCAGCAACAACGCAGTGCACAAGTAGTGTAGCGCAATGCAGAGTAGTGCTCACGCAGTGCAGAGCAGTGCTCACACAGTGCAACAACATGGTTGCAGAATTCAGAGGGAGTTGCAGTACAGTGGCAGTTGGCAGCAGGATGCAGAGTCAGTAGTAGTACAGATGCAACATTTTCTTGTGCAGTGTTGGTGAGCAGCATCAACAACACAGCAACAGATGTTACAAAAGTCAGATGAGCAACACATTGAGTTGTTTTGCTAGAGCACTTTTCTCGCTAAGAGGGAGTGTTGATTTATGGTAGCATCAAATGTGCTCTAGCCTTGTAAATTTGTATATAGGCTAGGACACATGTATTCCATAAAACCTAGAAATGGTTTTGAACAATTCCACTTAGAGATGGTTTAATTAAAATAATTAATCATTTTTTAATGTTTTCCTAAGTCTAAACTTAGGGAAACTGATTAACTAAAGGGTATTAATTAAACTAAGTGTGAATCTTCTAGATAAAGTCATGGATCACCTCCAAGTTAATATTAGCCCTTGATTATGTTTTAATCTTGGCTGTTGAAGGTTCAACAGAAGAATATAAGGAGGGTGAGGGGCCTATGGAAGCCCTATGGAAAACACATTGTGACACTTTTTTTTCTAATTAAGGCTAATTCTATTAGATCATAAGAAACAAGAAGTTACAGGTCGCATCCTGTGGAAAGAACGGATTCAATCCATAGGGAAAGTGCCAAAGAGTTCTGTCAAGTACTAGATTGCCCTTAAAGGGGAAACCAGTTCTTAGAAGTTCAAAAAATATTGTTGCCCATCGCGGGAAACCAACAAAAACAGATAGCAGAGATGTACAAAAAAACCTAGGATAAACATGATTGCACAGGCTAATGCCGTAAAGAGTTAAATAGATAAAACTAAGGGAGACCTGCATGCTTGTCATTGGAGGCTGGAGGCTCTTCGAGGATCCTGCACACGTAGCCCACGTCCATCATGCCTGTGTCCAACGCATGTTCATCTTGCGGAGGGCGTGGCGAGGCGGGGTCGCTCAGGGTCGCCGCATCATCAGTAGTCGGAGGAGCTACATTGTTGTGAAACCAACTCCAAAAATAGAAGAAAAGAGATATCAACGCCTTAGAAATAAGCCACTTCGAGGGGGCAACCTCCAATACATTACATGAATGAACAATTCTTTGATGATACAAATGACAAAACCTCCTTTCTATATATAGGAGTCCATGGGGCCACAATGTAATCCTAGCCGACCTAACAATAATAATGTAAGGGCACAATAATAACAATATGGGGGGTTACAGGGGTACAACAATAACAATAAGGGGGGCTACGCTAACATAATAAGGGACTACACTATTAATATAGGGACTTAACATGCCCCTCTCCTTCAAACAAGTGTTGTCCTCAACGCTTGATTATTTCTTGATGCTTCTGTATAAAATTCTCTACTTTTGAAGTTTCTTCTTCATTTTCTTCCTCCTCTTCACAATCTATGTAAAATAATTTCTTCTCAGTGCACTTATGACTTTTAGTGTATTTGCTATCACAATTGTAGCAAAGCCCTTTTGCTCTTTTTTCTTCCAATTGTTGTGGTGTCAACCTTGTAGGTTGTGGAAGTCTAGGAGTAGCAACACTTCCATCTTTATAGATTTGAGTGGTAGGCTTCCTTGTTGCCATAATTTTACATTCAATTTTTCTTGCCAACCTGAATGCCTTCTCCAATGAATCAGGTTCCCAAACTTGAACTTCATGTTGGATGTTATCCTTTAAAGTCCCTATGAAGACATCAACCCTGTGTTCCTCTGGAATATCAGTTACCCTTATATTCAATTTTTGGAAGTCCTCAATGTGCTCCGCCACTAAACCCTTTTGTTTGAGATTTATCAATTAGCTAAAGAAGGTGTTGCTCTTTGTATCCTCAACTTGATCCTTCAAACAAGACTTATGCAATTCGGAAAAAAAATACACACCTTTTATTTGCTTTTAAGGAGCTTGATATTGAAATTGACTTATATCTATACTTGTAGATCCTCAATATCTGAAATTCGGCCCTGTAGTAGTCCTCTGAAGCTTCTTTCAAATGCCATAGGTCTGACTTGATTTGGATTCTTCAAGGCAAAGTATGTCAAATCTCCCACAATGACCTAATTATGGACTGGTTCAGTAGAGCGAACTTGTACGACTTGTCACGTGTCACTGTTTGCTCCTTTGGCTCTGAAATTTATAGACATGAAACTACAGTCTGTGTACTTCTAGTTAATTTTTACAGAATTCCAATCCGATGCTCAGAGAGAGTTATGAAAATTTTCCCATGATCACCTCTTTGAGATGAAATTCGGAAGCCTGAAAAAGACCTAACTTCCACAGCTCATATCTCAGAAAATATTGCGAACCAAGTTCTGAAATTTTGCGACGATGTTCCTCAGGATTTTGGCTTCGCTCTCTTAAAATTTCAGCTTCTGAATCTTCGTAGAAAAAAATTTATAGCGAAAATTCCGCGATGACCTGTTTAGGTTAAATTCAGGAGCCTACAAAAAGCCCTAACTTCCACAGATCATATCTTCGAAAATAATATGAACCAAGCTCTGAAATTTTGCGACGATGTTCCTTAGGATTTCGGCTTCGCACTCTAAAAATTTCAACTTCTGAACCTTCGTAGAAAAAAATTTATAGCGAAAATGCCACGACGACCGGTTTGGAACAGCGAAAACCTTAGAATCCAAAGCTCTGATACCAAATGTTGTGAAACCAGCTCCAAAAATAGAAGAAAAGAGATATCAACGCCTTAGAAATAAGCCACTTTGAGGGGGCAACCTCCAATACATTACATAAATGAACAATTCTTAGATGATACAAATGACAAAACCTCCTTTCTATATATAGGAGTCCATGGGGCCACAATGTAATCCTAGTGGGGCCACAATGTAATCCTAGCCGACCTAACAATAATAATGTAAGGGCACAATAATAACAATATGGGGGTTACAGGGGTACAACAATAACAATAAGGGGGGCTACACTAACATAATAAGGGACTACACTATTAATACAGGGACTTAACATACATGGTGCTTAGGGCAGTCGCCAATGTTCAACTCCAAGCTGCCGCCCACATCCAGCTTCGGGCTGCCTTCGTTGTTGCTGTCAGAATCAATTGAACCATTGCTACCATTGGTAGCACTGCGAACCGGAAGAGCTTTCAGCTTGCGAGGGGTGAAGGCGGGCTCAGGGGAGATGGTGGACTTGCAAGCTCGTTTTTTGCTGCGAAGGGGAGAGGGAGGCGGAGCCGAAGCAGGGAGTTGCTCAGAAGGCTGAGGATTGTCAAAATCAGTCCAATCAATGGAGAATTTCAGGTCGCGACAGAGGTAGGGCGAGATGGGAGGGTAGGGAGGGCGGGAAGGCAAGCCACGCCCACCAGCTCTTCAACATCGCTGCCTGTGTCGCCGCAGCATGACAGTCCAGGGGGGCGAGTCTTCAGACCAGAGGGAGGCGGGAATAGGTTTCCGGGAGGGGAGAAGACCAGAGGGAGCCTCCGTCCTAGAAGAACCAGGGCCCTGCTCCAGAGATGGAGAGCCAAAGGAAGAAGGAGCAAGCAGAGCCGAATGTGCAATGGAGAGCCAGGGTGGTGGGTTTAAAGCCCAAGATGAGCAGCATTAAAAAGACGCAGACCTGGTACGTCGACGGTAGGGTGGCGGAGGGTGGAGTAATGATGCCCTCATGCCAAGCTTTAAGATGGTGCCACTTCCAAGGACGGAGCACGTGGAGCAGCCATGTGTCCATCCTCATGGCAGCCCTATGGCCCTTCTTCCCTTAACATGCCACTCGCATCCGGGACACATTGTGACACTTGAGCCATTGAGCATTTTCGATTTGTGTGAGGAGACACATCTTTTGATCAAGGATCAAATTATTAGGGCTGGGTTTGCTAAGTGATTGTGATTCAGTGATCAGATCCAGAGAGGGGCAGAAGCAGAGATTGGTCAGGTGGACCAAGAATACATTTCAGAGTGAGACAACATTTACGCAAAAGAGAGACAACGCAGTTTTTTCCAGAGGTGACGCAGTTCCTGCAGATAATCATGCAAAAACAGCGTAGTGTCTCTTGGAGTCAATCCAGAGAAAACTAGAGGTTGGGGTTATGAGCTAGGAGGGCCAAAATCCAGCTTCAGATCAGCCAGATCAGTTGCAGAGAAGGGTGACGCAGTTCCTCAAGCTTGCCCATGCAGGCTTATGCAGATCCAGTGTAGGCAATCACGTAGAGGCAGTGAGGGCTTCACCAGCGCTGTTTTTTATCAGTCGGGGACTTGCTGAGTGAGGCATATCTCACAGTTATTTTTGCTGTCTAGATTTCTTTGAAGGGTTTGCCGGATGTTGGCACCCTAGTTGTATTCAAGATTCTGCTTCTTAATAATACAAACCCTCAGATCTGCTGCACAAGTTTTCCCAAGTTGGGTTTTTTCCGGGGACTTAGTCCAAAAACAACTGTGTCACATGTGGATGTTTTTCATTGTATTTTGTTTAGATTGTTTCAACACTTAGATTTATTTCCGCAACATTATTTGTGTAGAATGCTTCAGAAATTACTTTGATATTTCACAGTAATGAAATAATTATGTAACATAATAGAAGAAATAATTCAGATTTGTTGCGGTAGGAATCTGGATCTAGGATTCTTCACACAATTGGCCAGTTTTCAATGGAATAAATGACCTCCTCATAATAAGATGAGGCTTGCTTTAGTGGATCGAGAGGGTCATGATCTGTTTATTTGTTCTATTCCCATTTTTCATCTGACCTAAGTTGGAATTTTTGTACCTATAATCTTTCCATTTCCTCCAACCTATTCTGAAAAGTGACCTGATTAGCCTTCATAACACTTATTTCCTTGGCATGATTTGTTTCCATGGTGTTATTAATTGTACTTATTTTTCTTCCATGGCGAGCAACCTGCTTTGAATAAAGGGCATCTCATTAGAATGATTGACTTCCATGGCCTTTATTGCTTGTGCCTGATTTACCTCCATGGTATTAATGAGTTGAGCTTGGTTGAGATGCATATCCTTAATCATTAGAGTCAACTCCTTTATGAGATCCTTATCATTCTCATCAACTTTTGCTTTGATCTTTCTTTCATCTCCATATTTTTCTTCAAAGGCGTCAATGACTGATTCGAGAGAATCAAAACTGTTAGCAGGTAAGTCTATGAACCAATCCATAGCATCGCCATCTAATGAAAAGATGAAAAGTCTCATTTTAACGTCCTCATGGTTAATATCATGGCACCATTTTCTCACACAAAAGTGGAAATTCCTAAGGTGAGTTTCAGTACTAATGGCATTGTTACCTAGAAAACTAGGCAACTCATCAATAGCCTCAATGGCTTCATCCGGAATAAAATTCAGGTAGCCTGGAATGTTAGTAAAATCACAAAGGGCGAACATATCATTCATGATGTCATGCTCACTTGACTCTGAAAGAGAAAATGGATATCAAAGAGAGGCTCATGTCCAAGATTAACAAGAATTCTACAAGAAGGCTTCAAGCAGGAATCCTTGCAGAAAATGAAATAAGTGGAGTCGCCACTTGAACAAGAATCTAACTCTAAAATCCAACATGCAAAAACCGAAAGTTAGTCGATTTCCTAGGTACAAGAAAACTTGTCCCCGATAATGGCGCCAAAAATGTTAACTGTCCTTGCCGCCTGCACCTCCCTACAATTCAGTGGGAAAAGCCTTCAACCCCACAAGGTGTGGTTGGTGGCAAGGATCTCAATCTTCAGAGAAGGGGCTGTCACACTGATTCCGACTCTCTCTGTTTTAGCTCTCTCCTAGGTTAGCAAAGGGGGGTGGTCCCTAAATTGAAGAAACTAAGTTAAGAGGATTACTGTGTTCTCATCTTTTTGAACATTACTTTTACTTTTGAGAAAGCTATTTGTAAAGGCACTGGTTGAATGGTTTGTCATTATTATTTCAAAGTTTCTCATAATTGCTCATGAATCTCTAAAAAGCTAAGTTACCAGGATTCAGATACGGATACGGATACGGATCCGCTTGTTTTTTGAAAATCCAGGATCCGGATACGGCAAGGATATGTCAAGTACAAAAAATTTAAAATATAATAATATTTTTTTAAATTTTAAAAAACACTTTAAAGTTCAAAAATTGAATCCATCAAACACTTTTAGAACTGAAACCATTAGATATATTATATAGATGAAGACTGAAAGAGTGAAATGATGCATCCTCCCTCATACAAAGTAACAAAAAGGATCATAATATCATAGATGATAAATCATAAATGATACTAGTAAAAACATTTACATATTCTCAAATGGATCTACATTATCTTCTGCATATTGCAACTCTACATCATGAATAGATGATGGGTGTCCTGGAATGTAGGAAGTTGCATCAGTAGGCTAGACTGGTGGTGGAACAATATTCTCAAGAATGTTGAGGTGAGTCATGGCATTCAATGTCAAGTTCAAGTCAGAGATCTCAGGCTCAACATCCCACATCCTGCTTGGACCTTTTTTATACTCTGGTTCAACATGTGATAGAAGACGGAGGTTGGAATGAACATACACAAGATCTTTATCCTTTGCCGCTCTCAGCTTGTTTCGCTTCACTGAATGGATGAAGCCATATGTACTCCAATTCCTCTCAGCTGATGAGGAACTAGCAACCTGGTGGCTAGAGTGGAGATATGAATGCTATCCCCACCATGGAAGCCCCACCAAGTAATAGGATCAAGATTCCCTCGATCATCCATAGCTACTGGATTTGAAAAGCTACCAGTGGATTGTACAAATGCTCCAAGTTCTTGGCGTACTTCTATTGCAACTCCCATATCTCTATAGATTTTCCTCAAAGTTGTCTTGTATCATTGTACCACTTCAGAATCCTTGTTTGGCGCTGTTCTACTAGGTAAAGACAAAATTTTGGAATGATAATATTTAGGGTGCAATGCATAGGCTAAAAGGTGTAATGGTGTGGTCATTTTGTTCCACCTTTCTGTAACTATGTCCTTCACTATATAATAGAATGTTTCATAAGGGTCATTTTCACTTGCCCTGATAATTTCCCTTATCCTCTCCAACATACTATCAATGTTTTCATAAACTTCCCCCAAGCAAGGTGTATCTGTGTCAAATGCCTTGATCAAGGTCAAGATTGGTTCAGTAAACCGCAGAAGGTATTTAACCTTGTTCCACCATGCATCATCAAGAATGATAGACTTGATTTTTTGCCCTCTATTAGAAGTGGAAGTCTTCCATGATTCCCAAAGAGGGTCAATGACCATTGACTGTAATGCTTGTCTCACTTCCACAAGCCTCTTTATGACAAGAGTGTAGGAAGCAAAACGAGTTTCAGCAACCTATAATTTTCAAAAAATCTCAAATGAGAAATCATATTATATAAATTTGTAATTAAAATTAAGAATTTCCAATACAAATAAAAGTAAAAACTGATTAAAAAAATAGTACCTTCAGTAGCTCCAACTTTGCAAAACTCCGATATATGGCCTGAGACATTGAATGATTGGTTATGAACATTTGGATTTCTTTTCCTGCAAGATATATTTTATTAATCCATTCAATCTCACCAATCTTGGCAAGCATAAGGTTCAATGAATGCACTGCACATGGAGTCCAAAATATGTGATCATATCGACCTTCAACAATCAACCCTGCAGCTTTACAAACTTGTGCGTTGTCCATAATGACTTGGACAACGTTATGTGGCCCCACACTTTCTATTGCCTCAATAACAATTGTGGATATGAAAGATGCATCTTTCTCTATTCCACTGCAATCAATTGTCTTCAAAAACATTGCCCCTTGGGGGCATACTGCAACAACATTAATTAATGGACGGTTTCTTTGGTCTCACCATCCATCAGAAATGATGGACACCCCTGTTTCTGACCATGTATCCCGGATTGTTTGTAGCTGTCTATCCACGGATTGTCTCTCTGTTGCCAACAAAGTAGTGTGAACCTTTTCATATCCAGGGCTTTTGTACCTTTTTGGTGCTTCATTAACTGCCTTAATCATTTGTTGCCAATAAGGAGAACGCACCAAATTGAATGCTAGCCCATTTGCATAGATGCAACGAGCCACATGTTCATCGGCTATGTCTCTACCTTGATTATTGAAAGCTGCTTCAAGAGGGCCTAGAGTTGGCCTTTTATTAGTTGTGGTAGTAGGCCTAGATAGACTAGATGGCAATGGAGGCCTAGTTGTAGAGCTTTGCACAGGGTGTTTTGATTTTCCCTTAACAAGCGTCCTGTCAGCAACTTCTTGTAAAGATGCATAGAATTTCATTTTTCCAGGACTCAAACATTGGCTAGGTTTTCCATTAGCATCTTTTGGCCCAGTGCATACTTGCACCCCTGTGTTAGTTTGACCAGTGAAATGGGCTTTCACTCTTGTATATGAACCATTTTTTATATCTTGACATTCATTACACTTCCATTTATAAGAACCACCTCCGGGATTTTTTCCAATAATCTCCACATACTGCCACAGAGGAGATTTTGGGTCTGTTTTGATGATTTTCCCTTCACTCTGGTCATGCTGTGATGGTTCCATAATGATAATGGTCTAAACTCTATAGGTTTTACCTTGCTGCATATAAAATTTAAAAAAAATATATTATCAATACACAATTAAAAATTAAAATACACTTTTGACTATATGGAAATAACTTAATAAGTTATAACTTTATAAACACACAACCCCAATGTCACAAATAGAAATACCAAAAAATTACAATATAGTATATACTATATACATAGGGCTAGGGCTATATCATATATCATATATATGGATTAAGGTCCTAGTCTCCTAGACTATATGAGTAAATTATAAATTAAAATTGTTAATAGGCTAATGTATTAATAATTTAATATTTATTATTAACTTACAACTTATTTAATATTAAGACTTAAGTTGTATAATAATTAATTAATTATTAAAAAATATTATGGTGCTCACTGCTACCAGCAATTAAACAATTAAAATTTATATGGTAAATTGAAAACCGACTAAAATCTTGTCCAAGTTATTACATATGTGACATATATATATATTCGGAATTCCGCTATTCGACATATGTGACATATATATTATATAGTGACATATATTAATATAGTTATAACTTATTACATATGATATGTCATATATATTCTGAATTCAACTTAATATAATACACTGTACAGTGATTAAATTAAAATATATATATATACTTTAAAACTATGCAGACATTGGACAATAATTAAATTTGAGCGTGGCTGAGCCTACCTTGGTCCGCCGCGAAGCTGGGAATGAAAATTGCTGACCGCCCCGAAGCCAAGAATGAAAATCGCTGAAACAGAAAACTTGCAGAGTCTGCCTGCGGGCTGCCTGACGGTGTGCTGTGTGTGTGCTCCCTGCGTGTGTTGCCTACGTGCTCAGTGAACACTCTGCGGTGGGTGTGAACAGTCTGCGTGCAACAGTGTAAACAGACTGCGTGTTGCCTGTCGATGCTCAGTGAATAGTCGCGGGTGCTACTGCTCAGTGCTGCAGTATCGCCGAATAGTTAAAAAGGTTGAGTTGCGGTTTAGACTTGAGATGCTTGTATTTTAAAGCTTGTCGCAAGACATCAACGCAAACCTAAATCGATGCCGCCGACCTTTAACACAAACCTAAATCGAAACCTAAAACTTTAAAAGTAAAATCTGACATTTGAAATGTAATATTTCCCGTTTCCGGCATCTGATTTCTCCTTCACCGCGGGATCCATTTCCCCTGCCATGAGCCGTTTCCTATATTTGCTGAACCGTATTTCTGCCGTATTTTTCCGTATCCGGATCCGGATCCGATTCGAGGATCCGGCAAACTTGGCCCTCCGACTGCCGGATCCGGTAACTTAGCTAAAAAGTAATCCATGTTTCACTCTAACAAAATCTCCTAGAACCTTACATCATTTTAACTTAATTTCTTCACTTTAGGGACCACCCCCCTTAGCTGACCTAGGAGAGAGCTAAAAGAAAGAGAGTCGGGATCAGTGTGACAACCCCTTCTCTGAGATTCTTGCCACCAACCACACCTTGTGGGGTTGAAGACTTTTCCCACTGAACTGTAGGGAGGTGCAGGCGGCAAGGATAGTTAACAGTTACTGCCCAAAATCTCTCTAGATAGGAAAGTACTAACCAAAATGGGAGAGCCTAGAGGAGTATACTAGGCAAGCATTGTCACTTGAGTGGCCTTGCCTCTTACTTCAAACTAAGGAGAAAAGGTTCCTAGCCTAGGGGGGTGTTCCTAAAATCAAGTTTCAACCTAGACAATGTGCTGTAGCGTGGGAGTAAGATTAGTTTAGGTTGATTATTGATGTGATTGACCAAACAACCAAATTACCCTATAAATACGTGAAAGAAGTGTGATGTAAATAGTGAAATTTGATTATTAAGTTATCCAAACAGCTGGAAGTTTGAGATGGATCCAAAAAAATGTGCACCACAGTGATAGAAACAGTGCTATCTCCAGCAATAAGTGCAATAACCAGAGAATGTTGATTTTTTAAAGAGTAAATTCAATTCCAAAGATATCTTTATCCGAGAGATTACCATTCACATTTGCAAACGTGATCAGAAAAGATATGAAAGGCTGCTCATCAACCAACACAACCCATGCGAAATATTGTAGAATTGAAGTATAACTGTTGTGCTTAACAGATTTATACACTCTAATCCACAGATCAGTGCTTAATTCCAAAATATGTGTAAACCATTTACCAGCAAATGATGCTGTCAATAGGGCAGAGAAAGCGAAAAATCATTGATGTGACTATTACCAGAATGCAGTGAAAGTTACTCATGAACCGGCAATCAGACCAATGATTTAATTTTGTCCACAAGTGCAAATTAAGGTCCTGTTCTGGATTTGCAAGTTTTAAATCACGATACACCAGCATTCATATTCAACAAGATAGTGTAGCATAAGATGTCACGAACCTGTAGATTCCATCCCTTAGAGAAGTAAACAGCAGTGTTATCAAAATAGAACTTAGGTGTGATTTAACTTGTGGTTTAGCTCCTCAGAATTCGAGTTATGCTGCTGTTATAATATTGCTAAATTATTACACTTCAGAACTGGAAAACATTGCTCAATTCATCTTCTAAACAAACACAATGTCCCATTCACCAATTGGTATAAATTGCAAAATAATTATAGATCAAGACATGAGACAATTGAGTGCCTAAAGAGATGAAATATTGCATGTGAATTGTGTTTATTTAGATATATATCTATCCATGCACCATAAATGAACTATGAGCAAGATTTATAATGTCATTAGTGCTTTGAATGTAAATTCCTCTTAGAGATGAAATACAAGTTTAAGAGAAAAACTTAAACCAAGTCAACAACAACCAGCCAATGTTAAGTGCAATGGTTATGAGCCATATCTTGAATTATTGGACATATCAAATTCTGTTATTCAACCCTTAAGTGCAACAGATTGCAACAGCAATGAATACTTAAAGGAAATAAAAGGTTTATTTTAGATCTTCAGTGAGAATTATAAAATCTGAACCAAAAACTTCAATCTCATGAATAATGCAGCCAAAGAAAGTTCAATGTTAGATTAAGTGAGCAAGTTGTTCAGCCTTATTGAGCATCAATTTGATGTATAAGTGTGATTAGACCATGAACCAAAGTTGTGAAAATTTCTGAATATTACTTTATGCAGAAACCCTACTGTTAAATCTGGTTATACTTCTCCTACTTTAATCAAGTTATTAATGCTGAAATCAGATTAATATCGAAGAAAAAAAAAAACAAACTTTCACTGATTCAGATCTAAGCAAAGATACATGCACATAGACAAAGTGATGCAAGATTTTCTGGACAACTGTCCCTGGAAAAACCCAATGCGGGAAAACCGGTCTTCTGGCTGCTGGAGGGTTTATATTATTAAGTAGTTTCTGAATACAACAAATCTGGGCACCTTACTAGTTAAACCGACAGAGAAAAATTAGATCTGCAACTAACTTGCTGTTTTGGAGACTAAAACTTTGACTGATCCACACCCTCAAACGGGATTTACAAGACTCAGCCAATTTCTGCCTCTAGAAACCCCAATGCTGCCCTTGAAGCTCTTGCGTTAGCCCTGCTAGCCTCTGCACTGGCCTAGAGAGGGCTACGTAACCCCATACTAGGTGACGCAGTCCCTATGCTGCCCTCTATGGCCTCTGTGTAACCCTAGGGGTCTCCTACTGGCTCAGCGCTGCCCCTTCTAGGCTTGCGTAGCAGGTGAAGCCCTCTTCGCTGCACAACTGCTGCTGCCCTTGCTTCTCTGCGCTGCTCCTGGTTGCTGCCTCTCTGCCTCTTGCTGATTCTTGGCTCTGGGATCAGACTATTCCCTTGGCCAATACTACCCCTCGCTGCAGCTGAAACGCTTCTGAAAATTCTTAGCAAACCCGCCCTAGAATTTTAGCTTAGTTTCAGTGCTCTGCCTCCATGTGTGTTTTCCAACTAACCCCAAGCCTTTCCTTTATACTTTCTCGTTGGGAAACCAACGACCATGATCTAATCTTGAATCGTTGGCTAAGATTAAAAGAAAGCTTGATCCGTGTGACTTGAGTCATTTTCATCACATGTTTTAATTAATTACCTTTAATATTTTAATTTTCCTTAGTTAGACTTAGGCTCGTTAATTATAAATATTTGTTTATTAATTATCTTCCAAACTGGATGGAATTTCCCAAATCCCTTTCTGGGTCTTGGAGATCTCATGTACTCTAGTCACTCCACGAATTTTGGGAGCTAGAGCACATCTGATGCTACCCCAACACTCAAGAAAACTCAACACTCCCTCTTAGCGAGGAATGTGCTCTAATACAACGCTGCTTCACCTTGAAGCTCTGCACTGATCTCTGATGTGGGTCTCTGCACTGATGCTAGACTTGCTGCCCTTCATCACTGTGTCATTGTTGCCATTCTGTACTGCTGCCCATGGCGCTGCCACCGTCACTGCCACATTTGTACTGTAGCTCCCTCTCAATCTGCTGCACTGCAACTTCAGTTGCTGAGAGAAACAACTGAAGCTCCTGCCCAATCTTTGACAGACAAGTCAGTTGGGTTGCATCCTCATCACTGAAGCTCCATAGGCTGCTGATCTCTGCTGACATCTGGAGACAGCTACACAACTACAACTCTGCATTGCGTAAGCAGACCTTCACTGTGCTGCTGAAGTCACATCAGCACCTGCATTGAAATCTCCCACGCTTCTGCTGTGCTACGTTGTCCTCCTGAAGCCTCTACGCTGCTGCAACTCTACTTTGCGCTGCTGAAGTCACATCAGCCCTTGCGCTGCTGCTGCATCTGCACTGCGCTACTCCCTTTAGCGTTTAGCTCCGCCTCTGCTCCATCCGTGATTCTCTGCAGCCATTGCTCCACTTGTCTTGCTATTGTCTTAAAACTCCCGTAGCTCGGATGTGATCCAAGAGTTGAGCTACTCAAGGATCCCGCCACCACTCTGTAGCTGCTCTACATATCCATGTCGCCCCACTTTTGTGGCTCATGAGCGCTCATGGCTATGTCATCTTCGCAACCATTGTCTACCACAACAACCTTCGAGGTAGAAGCTTCCTTGTCCTTCTTCTTTTGAGGACAATTGCTAGCAAAATGTCCTAGTTTGCCGCATTGGAAACACTTGATTTTGGATAGATCATGCTTCTTCCTCCTTTGCTGCCTCTTTGATGCCAAGGCTGCATCTTCTTCCTCTTCCTTCTTCACCTTACTTGATCCCGTGCTGCACTGCCTCTTGGTGAATCGACGAAGTTCTCCTTGACGAAGGATTGCCCACATACTGTCCTAGTTGGGAAGGTCTGCTCTGCCCAAGATACTTTGGACAAAAGTTTTCCAATCCTCTGTGACTGCATTGAGTGCAGTCCTTACCATCACATCATCCTCCACCTTTGCTCCCATGGTAGACAACTAATCTCTGATCGCCTGTAATCTAAAAAGGAAGGGCTCGATTTCATCTCCCTTGGCCATCATGACTAATCGCAGCTGATTTTCCAGAAGCATTCTCCTCTGGACGGATTTTCCTTCATATAGGGAAGTTAAGGCTTTCCACATCTCTTGGGCCGTTTTCTTGTTGGTTATGTGTGGAACTATATGATCCTTAACCTCATCCATTATGAAGTGTTTGGCATGTGACACAACTTCCTCATGCTTCACTAGGAGAGCAGCATCGGTTGGCGTGGCCAAGACTTTTGCTGCATGGTCCCTTAGACCGTATGCCTCCATGACTACCAGGATTCTGACCTTCTAGACTGCAAAGTTGGACAGACCATCCAACCTATCCTGATCACGTAGTCCGTGAGATGCCATCTGCTCAACAAATCTGTCGGAACTCCTCCTCTCTATACTAGAGATTTGGATCTAGGGTCCTTGGCGAAACGTGCACCCTTTGCTCCTTCTGACAATTGACCTCCTCTCTTGGAAGTCTGCCAAATCAAACGAATCAGCTCTCTTCGATCCTTTGATCGATCTGCAGATTTCTTTGGCTGGAAACCCTCTGAGACGCTGTTCTCCTCCCGCTCTTTGTCACCTAGTGCTTAGGCTAAATTCTGAATCTTTAGAAATTTAACCCCACCAGCAACTTCTAAAGCTCTGCAACACTACTTTCGGCACTCTGAAACAGCAACGGTTTCAAATCTGTGTCACCCTTAATGGCCTCTGCGTGAGCAGACAGTCCCAATGTTGTCTCTGCGTTGCCTCTGCGCAGTAAGTACGTGGGACTGCGTGGAGACTGTGTAGGATTACGTCACTCTGGCCTCTGCGTGGCTCTGCTCCCTCTGCTGTTGCGCTGTCCCTTCTGGTCCGACTTTTTGTGGCTGCTGCTGCTTTCTGCAGCAAGGATTCTTCAGTCTTTTGCTGGTGATCCTGCTAGATTTGCAATCGCTCTGATACCATGTGAAATTTTTTGAGTATTACTTCATGCAGAATCCCTACTGTGAAATCTGGTTATACTTCTTTGCAGAATCCCTACTGTGAAATCTGGTTATAATTCTCCTACTTTAATCAAGTTATTAATGTTGAAATCAAATTAATATCGAAGTAAACACATAACAAACTTTCACCGATTCAGATTTAAGCAAAGATACATGCACATAGACAAAGAGACACAAGATTTTTTGGACAATTGTCCCTGGAAAAACCCAATGCAGGAAAACCGGTCTTCTGGCTGCTGGAGGGTTTATATTATTAAGTAGTTTATGAATATAGCAAATATGAGTACCTTACTGGTTAACCCGATAGAGAAAAATTAGATCTGCAGCTAACTTGCTGTTTTGGAGATTGAAACTTTGACTGATCCACATCCTCAAACAGGATTTACAAGACTCAGATAATTTTTGCCTCTAGAAAGCCCAATGTTGCCCCTGAAGCTCCTACGTCAGCCCTTCTAGCCTCTGCGCTGGCCTAGAGAGGGCTGCGTAACCCCAGACTCTGTGACTTAGTCCCTACGCTGCCTTGGATTGCCTTTGCGTAACCCTGGGGGTCTCCTGCTGGCTCAGCGCTGTCCCTTTTGGGCCTACGTAGCACCTGTGTAGTGGCTGAAGCACTCTACGCTGCGCAACTGTTGTTGTTGCCCCTGTTTCTCTGCGCTGCTCTTGGTTGCCGCTTCTCTGCCTCTTGCTGATTCTTGGCTCTGGGATCAGACCGTCCCCTTAGCCAATACTACCCCTCGCTGTAGCTGAAACACTTCCGAAAATAATTAGCAAGCCCACCCTATAATTTCAGCTTAGTCTCAGTCCTTTGCCTCCATGTGTGTTTTCCAACTGACCCCAAGCCTTTCCTTTATACTTTCTCATTGGGAAACCAACAACCATGATCTAATCTTGAATCGATGGCTAAGATTAAAAGATTGCTTGATCCATGTGACTTGAGTCATTTCCATCCCATGTTTTAATTAATTACCTTTAATATTTTAATTTTCCTAAGTTAGACTTAGGGTCGTTAATTAAAAATATTAATTAATTAATTATCTCCCAAACTGGATAGAATTTCCTAAATCCCTTTCTGGGTCTTGGAGATCTCATGTACTCTAGTCCCTCCACAAATTTTGGGAGCTAGAGTGCATCCGATGCTACCTCAACACTCAAGAAAACTCAACAAAAGTTAAATTTCAAGAGATGAGTGCCAAATCTGCTCTAATCCTTAGCCAACCAAACGATATATTCCAGCGTTTAAAGATCCTGAAATAGACATAAAACATGAAATTGTTAGCTTAGTTAGAGCATTGTTTGGATCCATTATGTTCTGTATTAATTAGATCCATCCATCATATAGAAGTTAAAACAACTCGATCCAAGTTACTCTCCCTTACTGATATTTGTTGTGACTAAGCCAAGAGAGAAATGCAAATGTTTTTAGGATTTAAATCATGAAGTGAAGGATTTGAAATAAAACTCAAGTGAACCACCATATCTGAAAGGTTTTTAATGGTTGGAGAAAGGATGGATGAAACCACTTCCTACCTTCCATTTGGGCTATGGGGTCACACTTGTCCAATTCCTACCTTCCATTTGGGCTACGGGGTCACACTTGTCCTTGCTTGAGGTTTATGTCCTCATCTCAAGTTTCGGGATACAAGCAACACCGAAGGATAGTTTAAAATTTTGATCCTCCTAATTACAAGGTGACAATTAGTATCCTGCCCCTTTTGTTATTGATAGTTTCTTTAGAGTAGGAAACAGGTTTGCAAGCACTAGGGATTGTTGGGATTCTCATGCAGTCTTTGTTTGAGCATATGGATCATGTGCTCTATGGTGAGCACATGTCACCAAGTTGGAGCCCGCTGTTACCCACCGATGTGGGTGACCTCTAGTAGAAAAAAATTTCTCCTATTGTTTCAGCTTGCTAGTCAGCAGCCCTATTATGATCCACAGATAGCCAATTTTAGATGCCTCTCATCCACTCCTTGGTCGGTGCTTTCTTTCATCTAGCCCGCTCATCTGATCAAGGTGGGTCATCTATTATGAGGTGCAGTAACCTTTTTACTGTTCAAGTGCTTTCATTTAATGTTAATGGCATTCTAGTATGGCTCATGGGTTCAATTGGATGATAGACTGCTTTTGATTGTACATTTGTTCCCTTGTTTCACCTTGGTGTTTATCACATGCCCCTAATCTAGTGTGACCTTCCTTGAGGCCTTTCTTTCACTATCTAGGAGTGGTGCAAATAAGAGGTTGTAACGATGGTAGCGTTTTATGAATTTGCGTGCTTAACGCCTTCCATCTTTGGGTTGATTGTTATTTGTCACTGGTGTTGGTTCCCTATTTTCCTCATCATTTGAGTAGGGGCCTGGAAACTTTGCCCTAAGAGGTCGATGCAGTAGAAAGAACAAAAAAATCATGAGCCAAATGTTAAAATGCAAAGGGATAAAAGGTGCGTGGAGAAAAGCCAAGCTTGAGCTCTACCCACCTCATTAGCCCTCACCTAGTTCCTGGATAAATCATGATCTTTAAAATTAAAGGAACATTGAGATCCCAACCCGATGAACAAAGAACCACTTCATCTTTAAGGGGTCAATAAGGATTATCATGAATCAATGAAAGCTTGTAATACTATGTATGTAAATTTAATGATGTAAAAGGCGCACAAGAGGGGTGGTAAAAATAGGTTGAGGAAAGGGGCAACTAATGTCCCACAATTGCTCCCTCTTCACATTATAATGCTCAAGGATGCTGGGAACTTCATAGCTCAGTGTAAGACAATGGTGTTGAAAATGTAGCGAGTGAAGGTCTTCTGGCTTGTGCCTTAGCAAGTGAAGACCTTGATTTGTCTTTCTCTAGCATGAATGCGAGCTCATGAGTTAGACTTCAGTTAGGATGAGTTTATATCCAGTTTACTGGAATGATCATCAAGATGGCATACATAGAGTTGGAGCATCAGTTAAGTGGAGTCTTCATCAGTTTGACTATAGAATGAGGTGGCAATTACAAGTTCAGTTAGAGAGGGTTAGTTTTCAGTCTTGATTGAAGGAAGAACGAGTTAAGACTCCAAGTGTTGATTGGAGAGAGAAAGAGTATCACTCTTAGTTAACCCACTATTAGAACTCGACTTCTAAAATTGAATTGGGCCTTCCTTGCATGCTCGAATTGGGTCTATAAAGAGGAGGAAGAGGGCCTTCCTTGCATGCTCGAATTGGGTTTATAAAGAGGAGGAAGAAGGCACATAATTTAAATAAGTTTGTGAGATCATCTTTGATTGCGGAGAGCGCATAATTGAGCGTCAATTGTGTGCAAGGATTTAGGAGATTGTGTGTGTGCGCAAATTTGAGGAGCAAGTGTGCACAAGTTTAGGAGCTGAATTGCACTAAAGAATAGGAGCCACGAGTGCAATAAGAAATAGGGACTTGTGCGCTAGGATTTAAGAGCTCCTTATGTGCTAGGAAATAGGAGAAGTGCGCAAGGAAACATGGGGCTCTAGTGCACAAGAAAATAGGACCTCGGATCAGGCAAGAGGCAGGGCAAGTCAAGGCTTCAATAGGGGAACAATTGCGTGCTAGAGGGCTGAGATCAACCAGTGATCAAGGAAGGCCGAGATCAATTGTATCAGCTAAGGTTAGTGAGAAGAAGCATAACGCTTTCTCATAAACAGATTGCTTTGTAATAGATCCAATTGCTCAAGAACAATTAATAAAATACCATAACAAAGAAGCAGGTTTTCCCTTTTGGGTTTCCTAGGCAAACAAGTGTGTCAATTTGTGTGAATGTGTTTTTATCTCTCGATTATTTTCCACCATAGTATTAAAAACTGGCCGGGTCAAACTGGAAACCGGTCAAACTGACTGGCCAGACCCTTGGCCAGTCAAAACCAGTTGAAAAACCCGGTCAAACACTGCATTTCACCTGAAATTTCCGGTTAACCGGTGCTGACCGGTCGGTTCCGTCCTTAACCGGCTGGTCAACACCTAAATTCCTATAGGGATCCACGCACGGCCAACAAAGAAGTTTAGGGCTGATTTGGAGGGAAGGGGAGGGTTGTTTCCCTTCAAAAACACCCTCCCCAATCCTTTATAAGTAGGGGCAGCCTCTCCTTTGTCTCACACCAACTCATTTGCAGTTTGTGAGTTTGATTGAGAGCTTGGAGAGTGTTAAGTGTTTGCTGAAGCAGTGATCTTGGAGGCTTGGAGTTGGAGTTGGAGCTATCTTGGAGATAGTTTGGAGCTTTCAGTAGAGTTGGCATCTTCAAAAGGACGCTAAGGAAGCTAGTTTGCATTGCCAGGTAAGGATTTTCACTTGAAAAATCCACCATTTCATTGCTGTTCATGTATTTATTTTCTCATTTGTTTAGCTATGCTATTGCTATCAAATCTCTAGTCCTATGCTATCAAATTTTGTATGTTTGACTGTGCATTTTGTTTCGTAAATTTAGCCTTGGTTGTCCATTTATCTTAGCTGCAATTTTTTTTAAATGGCAGATTTATTTCCAAATTTCAATTATTTCAAGTCAAGATGGCTCCAAAAACGAAGGACAGTGCATGGGCCCATTGTGATGTGGTTGATGGAAAGATGATATGCAAATTTTGTGAAAAATCTATTGGAGGTGGGGGTATTCTTAGATTGCAACAACACTTGGCTGGGATAAGAGGCCAAGTAAAGCCATGTGATGCACCTAATGAAGTGATAGGTCCGGTTAGGGCCGAATACCTTGCCAAGTTTGAAAAGTTTGAGGAGACTAAGGCTAGGGAGAAGGCCATTGAAGATGAAATTGCAAGGAAGAGGGAACTAATAGAAACCCTGATATAGAGTGGGTATGATGATTATGAGATTCAAGACTCCACTTCTATTCCTTCAACCAATGACCCCTTTCACTATATTCCTCTTGTTGGCCAAAAATCAAAACCAACAAAGAGACCCAACATCGAGAGTTATTTCTCATCCACTGCTAATCCCAAAGCCACTTCCTCCCAGCCAAGTCGTCAACCCACTTTGGATCAACATTGGAAAAAACAATGCAATGAAACTTCCTATCAGTATATTCAATATTGTTAGATGGTGGTATGATGCAGATATCCCATTTAATGCTCCTCGCTCACTTTATTACCAAGCTATGTGGGACTCTGTTTTAGTTACAGGAAAGGGCTTCAAAGACCCTACTGTGCATGACTTGAGGGGATCTCTTTTTCAACAAGAGATTTGTAATATTGATGAGTATTTGGCTGTCTATAAAGAGTCATGGCTCAAAATAGGTTGTTCCATCATGTCATATGGATGGACTGATGGAAAGAACCGTACTATCATTAACTTCCTTGTTTCTTGCCCTCAAGGAACAATGTTTTTGAGATCAGTTGATGCATATGATAAGGTGAAGGATGCAACCCTTCTATTTGAGCTTTTGGATGAGATTATTCAGGAAGTGGGGGAGCAGAATGTTGTGCAGGCCATCACAAATAATGCGTCAAACTATGTTCTTGCTGGAAATATGCTTGAGTCCAAGTATAAGACCATATTTTGGACTCCATGTGTTGCACATGGCATAGACCTCATGCTTGAGGACATAGACAAAGTGGAGTGGGTAAAAAACACTATAGAGCATGGCAAGTGCATTACAAAATACATTTACAACCACTCATGGGTATTGAGCCTAATGAGGAAAAACACTGGGGGCAAAGAGCTTGTTAGGCCTGCAATTACGAGATTTGCAACTCACTTCCTCACGTTGCAATGTCCCAATTCTCAACAGGAAAACTTGCAGAAAATGTTTTCTTCTGATGATTGGACTGAATCTCGGTGGGCTTGTAGACAAGATGGAAAAGACACCAAAAAGAAAGTCTTTGACAATTATTTTTGGAAAAGGTCTTCAGAGCTGGTAAAAATTACTGAGCCCCTTGTTAAGGTGCTAAGGATGGTGGATGGGGAAAAGATGGCAATGGGATACATTTATGAGGCTATGGATCAGGCAAAGGAGCAAATACGGGCAGTTTACAGGGACATGCTAGCTAAATATGGCCAAATATGGGAGATCATTGATAACAGATGGAACAATCATCTCCGTCGTCCTATGCATGCAGCTGGGTATTTTTTGAACCCAAAGTATCATTATAAAGCTCGGCTAGGAGATCAGCAGGATGGGGAGGTCAGATCTGGATTGATTGATTGCTTGGAGCGCATAGTCCCTATCCGTGCAGAGTTTTTGGAAACACATAAACAGCTTACTCTTTTTATTATGGCAGCTGGTACCTTTGGAAAGAACTTGGTGAAAATGGTAAGAGATGTGGATCAACCAGGTAAGCAATTCCAATTTGTTTTTCTTTTCAAGTTAAATTGTTTGTAAATAAGTAATGAAACGAACTATGTTACTAATTAATGTTTTTTTATTTGTAGCACATTGGTGGGAGTCATTTGGCCGCCAATGTCCTCAATTGCAAAAGTTTGCAATTAGAATCCTCAGCCAAACTTGCAGTGCTTCAGGTTGTGAGCGCAATTGGTCAGTTTTTGAGCGCATACACACAAAGAAGAGAAACCGTTTGGAACATAAATGGTTAAATGATCTTCTATTTGTGCAGTACAACCTTCGCTTGAGGCGGAACCAACTGATGAACAAAACACCTAATCTAGATCCCATTGTGTTGGATGATATTGATCCAACATTAGAATGGGTGGAGGAGGCCGAAGATCTAGCATTTGAGGCAGATTTGATGCAGCATTAGCGGGGGGTGAATTTGAAGCAGATTTGGTGGCGTCATCAGACGGAGACCCAGGATTGGTAGCTGCATCAAGGAAAGGCAAACAACCAATGGAAGGCACTAGTCATGCAGATTGAGTAACTCGTGCTTCCATTAGGTCCACTTCTATTGTTATTGGTGGCAATGGTATTGAGGTTGCAGATGAGCCTGAGGCTGAGGCATCCTCAGACTCTGATCCAGATGATGTCTATGCAGCTGTCGATGTTGATCCTGTGTCTAGTAGTGGTGATGAATTTGATGATTGATCATGATTCATGTGTAGTCTTGTATTAGGCCAATGGCCTCATAGCTTGTAGCATTGTTTTTGGACTTTATGGGCCATTTGGAGCCTCATTGCTTATGTATTTTTCGATGATATGCATTGCACTTGGTGCCAGTTTGATATATTCACCTTTTCATGGTATATAAATGAACAAACTTTGCATATTTTGCCTCTATTGGCTTGGAATCATGGTTGCAAATCTTAAAAATAGTTTTTTTAATTAAAAAATAATTATTTAATGTATTTTTTTTTAAAACCGGTTCGTTTAGACCTGACCAGTACCAGTTAGACCGGTTCTGGTCCGGTAACCGGTTCATTAGGTCCACCGGTCCGATCACCGTTTTCGGTTTTTAATACTATGTTTTCCGCTGCTTATAGATTGTTAAGAAACTTTGTATCTTGGTGAAAGTAACTTTGGTTTCAATTTTCAGTTGCCTTGTTTTCAGAAATTCATCTAAATAGTTGCAGAGTTTCAAGGAAAATTAATAGATGGCATCCTCCATGAAGTAAAGCCCAGTTCATGACATTTCTCACAACTATCTTAAGGGGTCGGCCTAGGAACTGTTCCTCCCCTTAAGGTTGGAAGCACCTAATAGGGCCTTGTGATAACTCTTCCATAGCTAAGGAAGGTAACTTGTTTATAATTTTTAAGCTAGAAAGACATTTGAAGATGTTGCTTTTGTGAAGTACTTTGATGCCTTTTACCTCGAATATGGCCCTCTGATACTTTTATGGTTCTTGCACCTGTGATGTTGATCTCACTTGATTATGTGAATACGTGTTAGATATTTCCTCCCAAGTACTATTACCATCCCTAGAGGGATTGAATGATGCCTCACTAGCACTTCAGAGATGATGTCCTACCCACTTGATTACTGCATAGGGCACTTTGGTAGAGGATGTTGGACACTTATTATGAAGTGTTGACCTTAGGATGCTTGTGCATAGTTAATGATCCCCTCATTCTCCTATAGGACCTTGGATGTTTCCCTCCAAAGCCAGGATGTTGCCTTGAGAGTTGATGTACCCTAGAGTTGACAAGGTACTCCCATGTTGGCATTGCTCCCACTTGATGGATGTTGCCCTCTTTTTGAGGATGTTCGATGATGATGATGACATGAGACCCCTTTGGAGGGGATAATACACTGTTCTCCATGATGACGTCATGCTCTAGCACTATGATGTCCTACTCATGATGCTTGGATTGGTGATATGGGGACATTTAAGGATGACATTTGGTTGAGGGAGCTTTGCTTGATGATTAGACATCCATTTGATGAAATGTGACCTTTGGGATGAAATGCACCCCTTGAAGCCATCCATTGCACCTATTGTGGAGAGACACTTTTGGAGAATGATGTCACCCATGGAGGGGTTTTAGCTCACACATGTGGGTTAATTGAGGCTTATTTTTATGTTTTATCATTGAGTTAGCTATCTTTCGGGGTCGACTTTGTTAGTTTTTGTAACATCAAATGTGTCCTAGCCATGAAATTTTGTGGAGAGGCTAGAATACATGAGATCTCCAAAACCCATAAATTGTTTTTGGAAATTTCGCCTAGAAGTGTCTCAATTAGATTATTAACCGTTTTTTAAATATTTCCTAAGTCTAAACTTAGGGAATAAGGCGAGAATAATCTAGAAACTCACACAGATCGATCCAGAGATGATCTTAGCCATTGATTAAGTTTTAATCTTGGCCGTTGGTGCTCCAACAATGGATTTTAAGAGGAGATCGATGTGGTGATGGAGTATACACCAGTGCAGATACTCAGTTGCCTAGGCAGTTCGATTTTCTCGGTGGCAGTGATTCAACAGAGAAGATAGAGCGAAAGGGTGAGTAGCAAGTGGTAGAGGAGGGTAGCACCATTCCGGGAGGAAGTTTTCCAGCTCTGGGAAGAGGCAAAGGAAGGAAGGCCGAAATCCCCATAGGGTCTGTGTAAGCACTGTGCAGAGGGTGACACAGGAGGCTAAGCGCAAAGGCGAGGGAGGTAATTTCAGAGGCAGAAATTCGCTGTGGGGTGAGAGAAAATTCTCACAATAATTTTGCTAGTGTTTTACTCAGATTAGATTTCCAGTTGAGCATCTAAATTATTGTACTCGAAATTGCTGCTGAAGAATAATAATAAAACCCTCATCTGCTACATCGATTTTCCTGCATTGGGTTTTTCCAGGGACAATTGTCCAAAAATAACTGTGTCAAAATTCTTGTGTGTGCTATAATTTGTTAGTTTTCAGTATTTTATTTTCCGCAGTATTTTTATGTGAAAATTGCAATTGTGATTTCATTCGTTGTTTGCCGTAGCAAATAAACTGCATAATTAAATTTACAGTTAGAGGAATAATTTCCAGTTGTTGAAATAGATACAATTTTCACATGGTATCAGAGCCAAGTTGATCACCCAGAGAGCTTATATTCGAAAGAAGGAATTTCGCTGCTCAATAAGAGCAGTGGACTGAAATTCCCAGGGGCAACGTAGTCTTTTGCCAGAAGGCCGAGTTACTTGAGGAAAACTCGATTCTTCTGAACAAAAAAATTCGATTTTTTAGAGCGAGTGATTCCAAAGGCAGAGGGAGCAACTCAATTTTTTTCTTTTCTTTCGTTGGGCATATTTCTAGCTGGACGTAGAGGGTTTTCCAACAATTACTAGAGCAAAGCCAGCGTTGGGTGAAAGAGGAAAAGCACACTGTAAATTCTTCAGCATAACCATGGAAAAAATGGACATTCAGGAGGCTTCAAATTTGTCTTCCAGGTTGGAGTACGAATTTGCTTGCTTGTCAGGATCAACTTCACAGGGTGTCTGGTATATAGACAGTGGAGCATCAACTCGTAATACATATGACAGGGGTTAGAGAATATTTCTCTAGCTACAAGGAGTCACAGATGGACTTCCAGATTACTATGGGAAATAAAAAGAAATGTACTCCAGTAGGGAGAGGTACCATAGATTTTCAGAGGGAGTCAGGAGCAAGCACGAGTGCTACAAATGTATTACATGTGCCGGGATTAGGTATGAACTTGATTTTAGTATCTCAGTTACAAGATAGGGGATATGATATTCACTTCGTAGGGAAGAAAGTGTTTGTCAAACACCCAAGTTGGAAGAAGGTAAGATAGATTGGTGTTCGAAGCAACAAATTGTACCGGTTGTAGCTCGACTCTCCAATGGCACTAATAGACAGTGACAATAGCGGAGGGAAGGAGTTGAATGAGTTATGGCATAGGAGAATGGGACACCTACACCATGGAGCACCCAAGATGCTAAGAGAAACAGTAACAGGGGTTCTATAACTTGGCACGGAACACGATGACGTGTGTAGGCAATGCATACTTGGGAAGTATGCTAAGGAAACATTTCTAAGAAGTGACAACAAAGTAGATGGTGTGTTAGGACTTATGAATTCAAATATTTGTGGCCCTATGTCCACTAGAGCTCTTAGTGGTGCCGAATACTTCCTCACCTTTATTGATGACCATTCCAAAAAAACCTGGATCTACTTCTTGAAGACCAAAGATGAGGTCTTCGGTCGTTTTAGAGAGTTTAAGGCTCTCATGGAGAATGTGACAGGGAAAAAGATCAAGGTGCTTCGCTTAGATAATGGTGGAGAATATATTGATAAAGACTTCACAGTTTTTTGCGCAAAGGAAGGCATCATAAGAGAATGGACAACTCTATATAATCCACAGCAGAATGGGGTAGCGGAGCGGAAAAACGAAACTGTAGTTGGGGCAATGTTGTATGACCCGGATTTGCCCAGATTTTTATGAACAGAGGCTTGTAATACAAAAGTATATATTCCAAACAAGACTCCTCATAGAGCATTGGGGAAGAAAACGCCAGGAGGAGTCTTCACAGGGAAGAAGCCAGAAGTTAGTCACTTCAGGATCTTTGACAGTGTTGCTTATTGCCACGTGCCAGATGAAAAACGAACCAAATTGGATCAGACTGCAGAGAAGGGTTTCTTGTTGGGTATAGCGAGACCTCAAAGGCATTCATAATCTATGCTCCTGTTGAGATTTTGTGTATTTGGGGTAGTATGAGTTGTGCTCTAGCTCCCAAATTTTGTGGAGGGACTAGAGTACTCTTGATCTACAAGACCCAGAAAGGGATTTGGGAAATTTCATCTAGTTTGGGAAATATTTAATTAATTAATTATTTTAATGTACTTCCTAAGTCTAAACTTAGGAAAATGAAATAATTAAATTTAATTAAATTAAACATGTGATGAAATTGTGTTAAGTCACACGGATCAAGCTTTCTTTTAATCTTAGCCATTAATTCAAGATCTGATCATGGCCGTTGGTTTCCCAAAGAGAAAAGTATAAAGGAAAGGCATGGGGTCATTTGTAAAGACACACAAAGGCAGAGCACTGAAGCTAAGCTGAGATTCTAGGGCGGGCTTGCTAAGAATTCTCAGAAGTGTTTCAACTTCAGAGAGGGGAATTTAGACAAAGGGGATGATATGATCCCAGTGTCTAGAATCAGCAAGAGATAGAGATCAGCTCAGAGAGGTAGCGCAGAGAAGCAGAAGAGCAGCAACGAAGAGGGCAACAACCGTGCTACGTAGGTGCTGCGCAGTCCCTCCTAGGACAGCGTGATTCAGCTGGAAGCCCTCAGGGGTTACGCAGAGACCCAAAGGGGCAGCGTAAGGGCTGCGTTACAGGACTGCGTCACCCAGTCTGGTGTAACGCAGCCCTTTCCAGGCTAGTGCTGAGGGACGCAGGGGTTTCAGAGGTTGATGCAGAGGCTTCAGGGGCAGTGTTGGGGTTTCTAGGGCCTAATTTTGGCTGAGGTTTGTAAATCCCGTTTGAGGGTGTGGATCAGTCATTATTTTGGCTTCAGAATAGTCGATGAGTTGTAGATCTATTTTATCTCTGTCGAGTTTTCAAGATCTGGAACCCAGATTTGCTGTATTCAGAAAATTCTTAATAATAAAACCCTCCAACAACCGACATACTGGTTTTCCTGCATCAGGTTTTCCGGGGACTTTTTGTCCAGAAAATCATTGTGTCACTTTGTCTATGTGTGCATGTACTTTTCTAGATCTGAATTGGTGAAAGTTTATTATGTGTTTTGCTTTGATATTAATATGAAATTTTCAGTTAATAACTTGATTAAGTAGGAGCATAACCAGATCTAACAGTAGATTTCTGCGTAAGTGTAACATTCATAAATTTTTACATGGTATTAGAGCAATTGCAGATCTAGGAGGGTCACTAGCAGAAGACTGAAAGTTCTTGTTGCAGAAAGCAGCAGGAAGAGCAGCAGAAGGGCAGATCTGCAGGGACAATGCAGTTTTCAGAGAGGCAGAGTTACGCAGAGGGCAGGGTGACGCAGTCTAACGCTGTCTCCCAGCATGCCCACGCACTTACTGCGCAGAGGCAGCATAGAGGCAACGCTGGGATTGTCTGAAGCGAGCCAGTGTGATGCATATTTGAAGCTGTCAGATGCAGAAGAGCCTGAAGTAGAGCTGCAAAAATTCAGAAGGAGTTGGTGGGGTTAAATTTCTGAAGTTTTTAGATTTTTAGCATAAGCACTAGTGATAAAGAGCGGGAGGAGATCAACTTCTCAGAGAGTTTCTAGCCAAAGAAACTTGTAGATGGATTAGAGGATCAAAGAGAGCTGAATCATTGTTGATTTGGCAGATTTCCAAGAAGGGAAATCAGTTGTCAGAGGGAGCAGAAGGTGCCTGTTTCGCCAAGGGCCTTAGATCCAGTTCTCTAACAAAGAGAAAGGGAAGCTCCGACACATTTCTGAGCAGATGGCTCCTCATGGATTGCGTGATCAGGATAGATTGGATGGCCTTTCCAACTTCTCAGTTTGGAAGGCTAGGATCCTGATAGTCCTAGAGGCAGATCATCTAAGAGACCATGCAAGGCAAACTATGGCCACACCGACCGATGCAAATCTCCTAAGGAAGCATAATGAAGCTGCTGGGCATGCCAAGCGGTTGATCATGGATGGAATTAAGGACCATATTGTCCCACACATAGCTAAAAAGAAGACAACTAATGAGATGTGGAAGGCCTTAACTTCCCTATATGAGGGAAGGTATGTCCAAATGAAGATGCTATTGGAGACTCAGATGAGGTCATTCATGATGACCAAGGGAGAAGACATGGAACATTTCCTCTTCAGATTGCAGTCGATCAAAGATCAATTGATTACAATGGGTGCTAAAGTGGAAGATGATGTGATGGTCAGGACTGCTCTTAATGCAGTCACAGATGAGTGGGAAACCTTTGTCCAGAGTATCTTTGGCAGAGCGGACCTCCTAGATTGGGACAGCTTGTGGGCAATTCTGCATCATGAAAAACTCCGCAGAATCACCAAGAAGCAGTACAACTTTGGTTTGAGCAAGGTGAAGAAGGAAGATGAATAAGATGCAGCCTTGGAATCAAAGAGGCAACAGGGAAAGAAGAAGAAGGATCTGTCAAAGATCAAGTGCTTCCAGTGTGGTGAATTAGAACACTTAGCCAGCAATTGTCCTTAGAAGAAAAGGGACAAGGAAGCCTCTTCTTCCAAGGTTGCTGTGGCGGATGATGGGTCGGAAGATGATGCAGCCATGAGCGTTCACGAACCACGAAAGTGGGGCGACATAGATCTGTAGAGGAACTACAGAATGAGTGGCGGGATCCTTGAGCAGCTCATCTCTTGAATCACTTGCGAGCTACGAAAGCCTTAAGATAGTAGCGGGACATGTGGAGCAGTGGGTGCATAGATCACGGATGAAGCAGAGGCAGATTTGAAGGCTGGAAGGAGCAGCACAGTGCAGATGCAGCAACAACGTAGTGGCAGCAGCAGCCCAGAGGCTGATGTGACTTCAGCAGCGCAGAGCAGAACTGCTTACGCAGTGCAGAGCTACAGCAACGTGGAGGCTTCAGGAGGACAACAATAGCGTGAGAGATTTCAGTGCAAGGGGCTGATGTGAGTTCAACAGTGCAGAGGGAGTCTGCTTACACAATGCAGAGCTGTTGCTGTGCATCATCCTTCAGATGCCAGCACAGATCAATAGCCTATGGAGCTTCAGTGATGAGGATGCAACCCATCTGAATTGTCTGTCAAAGATTGGGCAGGAGATTCAGTTGTTTCTCTCAACAACTGAAGTTGCAGTGTAGCAGATCAACAGTGGCAGTGCTATGAGCAACACAGATGCAGCAAATTGAGAGGGAGTTGCAATACAGATGTTGTAGTGGCAGTGCAGCGTCATGGGCAACAGTACAGAATGGCAGCTGCAGTGCAGAGTTGAGTGGAAACAGGCCAAGCATCAACAACACAGAACCAGTGCCCAAAATCTTGTAATGCATGGTGTGATGTATTGCTAGAGCACACTCCTGATGCTAAGAGGGAGTGTTGAGATTTTGTATATTTGGGGTAGCATCAGTTGTGCTCTAGCTCCCAAATTTTGTGGAGGAACTAGAGTACACTTGATCTACAAGACCTAGAAGGGATTTGGGAAATTTCATCTGGTTTGGGAAATATTTAATTAATTAATTATTTTAATGTATTTCCTAAGTCTAAACTTAGGAAAATGAAATAATTAAAGTTAATTAAATTAAACATGTGATGAAATTGTCTTAAGTCACACGGATCAAACTTTCTTTTAAACTTAGCCATTGATTCAAGATCTGATCATGGCCGTTGGTTTCCCAACGAGAAAAGTATAAAGGAAAGGCTTGGGGTCATTTGTAAAGACACACAGAGGCAGAGCACTGAAGCTAAGCTAAGATTCTAAGGCGAGTTTGCTAAGAATTCTCAGAAGTGTTTCAGCTGCAGAGAGGGGAATTTAGACAAAGGGGATGTGATCTGATCCCAGTGTCTAGAATCAACAAGAGACAAAGATCAACTAAGAGAGGTAGCGCAGAGAAGCAGAAGAGCAGCAACAAAGAGGGCAACAACTGTGTTATGCAGGTGCTGCGCAGTCCCTCCCAGAACAACGTGATTCACCTGGAAGCCCTCAGGGGTTATGCAGAGACCCAAAGGGGCAGCGTAAGGACTGCGTCACCTAGTCTGGGGTAACGCAGCCCTTTCCAGGCCAGCGCTGAGGGATGCAGGGGCTTCAGAGGCTGACGGAGAGGCTTCAGGGGCAGCGCTGAGGTTTCTAGGGCCTAATTTTGGCTGAGTTTTTTCAATCTCATTTGAGGGTGTGGATCAGTCATTATTTTGGCCCTAGATCAGCCAGTGAGCTGTAGATCTAATATTTCTCTGTCGGGTTTTCCAGATATAGAACCCAGGCTTGTTGTATTAAGAAAATTCTTAATAATAAGACCCTCCAGCAGCCCACAGACTGGTTTTCCCGCATTGGGTTTTTCCGAGGACTATTTGTCCAGAAAATCACTGTCACTTTGTCTATGTGTGCATGTACTTTTTCTAGATCTAAATTGGTGAAAGTCTGTTATGTGTTTTGCTTTGATATTAATCTGAAATTTTCAGTTAATAACTTAATTAAGTAGGAGGAGCATAACCAGATCTAATAGTAGATTTCTGCATAAGTGTAACATTCAGAAATTTTCACAGCTCCTAAAAATAGGAAGATTGTAGTAAGATGGGACATGAAGTTCATGGAAGACCGAGTTGTCAAGAGATCTCGTGAGATGCCTGCAGGTGGTCAGAATCAATCAGCAGAAGCTCCTTTGATCTAGTAGCAGGGGCAACCAGTGGGACCGGCAGGAAGACAGTCACAGGGATCGAGTACAGTAACTAGTACCAGTATTTCCTCAGGGGGCAGGAGATTTGGGGAGTTCCTAGGAGACAAAGCAGCAGGGGCAGGATGAGGAGCAGCAACCTCCCACCACTAGTGGTCGAGCCAACAGAGAAGTCCGTAAGACATTGAGAGATGCAGAGGAGTTTATTAGAACTCCTAGGACAAACAAAAGACACTACAAACAACCTGACAGGTACCAAGCATTGGTGGCTCAGGTTGTAGAACCTTTCAGTTTTCAGGAGGGCGCACAACATCAAGTGTGGGTAGATGCCATGGTAGAAGAGTACAACTCTATCATGACGAGTGACGTTTGGGAGGTGGTGCCAAGGCCTGAAGATAGGTCAGTTGTAGGTTCTAGATGGATCTACAAGATCAAGTATGCTACAGATGGCAGTGTGGAAAAGTACAAGGCTAGGTTCATGGCAAAGGGGTATGCACAAAATGAAGGGATAGATTATGAGTATACCTTCGCCCCAGTTGCCATATACACCTCTCTTCGGTTAGTTGTATCCCTAGAAGCTCAGATGGGATGGCAGATTCACTATATGGACGTCAAGACAACATTCTTGAACGGGGTGATAGAGGAAGAAGTGTACACAGAACATCTAGAGGGCTTCGAGACTCATGAAAGGTGCACTCATGGGTGCAGACGAAAGAAAGCTATAGAGACTCAAGTAGGTGTGCAGACGGAAGAAAGCTATACAGACTCAAGTAGGCTCCCAGGGCATGGTATGGTCGGATTGACAACTACTTGTAGCAGATGGGATTCGTCAAGAGTGACGTTGATCCCAACCTTTACTATTTTATGGTAGAGGGTGAGCCACTCATCCTAGTTTTGTATGTGGATGATCTTTTTTGATAGGATCATTAGGGCTCATAGAGGACTACAAGAGGAACCTGGCAGCAGAGTTTGACATGAAGGATTTGGAGTTGATGCACTATTTCCTAGGATTGGAAGTGTGGCAGAAGGATGGGGAGATCTTCCTTGGGCAAGGAAGATACACTATAGATATTATGAAGAGGTTCAAAATGCAGGATTGTAGACTGTTGATTTTTGTAGCATCGAATGTGCTCTAGCCTCGAGATTTTGCAGAGAGGCTAAGACACATGCATTCTCTAAGATCCAGAAATCGTTTGGGAAAATTCCGTCCAGAAGTGATTTAATTAAAATAAATAATCAATTTTTAATATTTCCTAAGTCTAAACTTAGGAAATATGATTAATTAAAGGGTATTAATTAAGTCGGGTGTGAATCTTCTAGATAAAGGCATGGATCAAGTCCAAGATAATCTGAGCCATCGATTTAGATCTAATCCTGGCCGTTGATATGTCAACGAGAGATTATAAGAAGGAACTCGATGGGCACTTGGAGAACACACTTGAGATTTGCAGAGATGATTTTGCTGGGAGATCGAATTCTCAAAGTAGCAGCGCTGAGTTTCCAAAGAGAGATCCAATGATTTCGTTACAGTGAGGGGCAGAGATAGTAAGATCAAAGGATGGTTTCCAGATCCGGGGAGTGCAAGGCAGAGAAGACATCGAGAGCCACAAAGAGGCAACGCAAAGCTTCAAAGGGAGTTTGCTATTTTGTTGAGAGACAGTCGAGATCCAGTCCCAGAAGCCAGGGTGTGAGTCCAGAGGGCTAGGGAGTCGAGTTTCAGTGAGCAGAAGATCAGAAGGAGAAGGTGACACATTTCCAGGAGCTGTGACGCAGTGACTACGTATGCTAACGCAATTACTGCGCAGAGACAACATAGGGAAACTCTTCTCCAACCCAGATTAGTGTTGGATTGCTAGTGTCAGTGTGATATTTTCTCACTAAATCTTTTGTCAGTATTTATCTCCATCAGATAGCCTGTTTGGGAATCCAATGGTTTGTACTCAGATTACTACTGCATAATAATAAAATCCTCATCTGCTGCACCAGTTTTCCCAAGTTGGGTTTTTTCCGGGGACGATTGTCCAAAAATAACAGAGTATTTGTGTGTGTGTTTCTATATTTCCTACGTTGTATTTTCGTAGTATTTTATGTTGTGTAGGCTGCAACGTATTTGATTTCGATATTTACCGAATAACACCATAAATAATTTGTTTAATAATTAACAAATAGGAGAAATCTAATCATTTGTTGCAGTAGGATTTTGAGTAACGAAATTTTCACATGGTATCAGAGCACAGGAGAAGCTGGAAGAGCTCAGTTGCAAAAGGAAAGAGGGTGATCAAGGAACTGCGTAGGCAACTGCTCGAAACCCCAAGAGGCTGCGTAGTCTAGAGGCTAGCAAGACAATTTTTTTGAGGAAATTTGTCTCTGAGTGAGTCGATAGAGCACAAAATTTCTAGATCAAGAATTTCTAGAGGTAGAGGGAGCAACAACAACAATTTCCATGCAGAGCAGATCTTCAGCTAGGACACAATCATTTTGCAGCAGTAGCTGGCAGAATAGCGCCTGGAGGAAAGATGATCACACTGAGGGAATTTTGTCCTTAGAGAATTTTTAGCCAAGAAATTCTATTTTTCCATGCAGACTAGCAGTAGCCAAGAGCATATTTACCCACTCCAGCAGGGAGAGAATATAGCTAGTCAACAACCGCACAGAGGAGAATAGGCAGAATTCGACTTTTGTTTGGCGAGATGGCATTAGTTGGGTTGAGAGATCAGGATCGGTTGGACGGAGCGTCTAACTATGTAATTTGGAAGGCAAGGATTTCCTTCCTTCTAGATGAATATGATCTCAAAACCTACATCGATAACGTGGTAGTTGTCCCCACAGATCCAGATCAGAACAAGATGTACAAGAAAGAGATGGCTATGGCGAAGAGGATGATCGTTGATGGAGTTCGGGATCATGTGGTATCTCACATAGCGGGCTTGGGAATAACCAAAGAGATGTGGGACTCCCTTGCCATGCTCTACGAGGGAACTTCCGAGCAACGGAAGATGTCTCTGGTGGAAAAGATTAGAAGTACACGTATGCGGAAGGGGAACACATAGACCATTTTCTCACCAGACTTCAGGATGTCCAAGATCAGTTGGCAACTGCAGTGTCAACGCCTTAGGCTACAAAGATGGTGAGGATAACTCTAAATTTAGTCTCAAAAGAATGGCAAGTGTTTGTCCAAAGTATTTTGGGCAGAGAAACATTGCCAAAATTGGATAGGATGTGGGCAGATCTGCAACAGGAGGAGCTGAGGCGAGACTTGGTGAAGAGCACCATAGAAGGCAACAACAGTAGTGGGACGAACATAGAGGTGAAGGAAGAGGAGAATGCAACCCTCGCATCAAGGGGGCAATAGGAGCAACACAGAAGAAAGAAGGACGTTTCGAAGATCAAATGCTTTAGATGTGGTGAACTTGGTCACTGCGCTACCCAGTGTCCGCTTAGAAAGAGGGACAAAGAGGAGAGGTAGGATCAATAGGCTAGATCCATAGAGATCGACAGGCTATCCTCCAGACTAGAGGAAGAGTTTGCCATGATCATCGACATACCTCCAGGGGTGAGGTGGGGTGATTTGGTTTTGTAGCCCCAGAGAGCTACAAATGGGCAAGATCCTTGAGGAGTCCACCTCTTGGATCAATTCCTTGCTATGGGAGCCCATAGCAGCCGTAGCAAGATGGACTAGTGGTAGTTGGTGCAGTCAAGTGCCAGAGTGACAGATGCAGTATCTAGTAGCAGTCAGGACTCAACATTGCATAGCAGAGTTGGCAGCAGTGCAGTGGGCACTATGCAGAGTCAGCAACAACGCAAAGGCTTCAGTGACAGCGGAGAGACTAGCAGCAGTCAAGACTCGGGTGGTAGATGCATCAGACTAGACATAGTTGGTTCAGTATGATGGACATCTCTCAGTTGCAACAACAACAGATGAGAGACAGTTGCAGGTGTTGCAATAGCAGCAACAACAGAGTTGCAGTGCAAATTCAGTAGTTGGCAGCAGTATACAGGGTCAACAACAACATGGATGCAACGCAGAATTACAATTGCGCAGTAGTTGGTGGGCAGTGAGGCCAGACATTAATAACACAATAGGAGGTGGTATAGAGTCAAAGTATTGCTATCAGGAGGGCAACAGTACTAGAGCACATTCCTCGCTAAGAGGGAGTGTTGATTTTTGTAGCATCGGATTTGCTATAGCCTCAAGATTTTGCAGAGAGGCTAAGGCACATGCATTATCACTGAATGAGTTGATTAGCATTTACATGTCTGAATCGAGCTGCCATCCCTAATGGAAGATCAATCATTTGAAAATATGGAGATGAAATTGCCATCTATTGCAACCATGGGTCAATTGGTGTACGGTTGAATGGGGTTGCCTTCACATTTTAAGTCAGCCATATTCCACATAAAAAATATTTATGGATTTCTTTCTAAGTCAAATGATTGGTAATGTGGAATATTTAATGGGGCCATTTTCATAACATAGAGCCACACATATGACATTACCATGGAGTGTCCAAGTCAGGTGATATCAACTGGCAATTTTACATAAAGTTTAATATAATGTGAAGCTGTTTGTTTTCTTACCTATGAGCATTATGGACTATTCGGTTGATTAGTTGGTTGATCTATGCATAGAACTATACCAAGCTAATCTCACGGACCTTGAAGAAGATGCATGACATTTCATGAATCAACATGTTATCAAGTTTATAATGGGCCATGTTACCGAAAAATCTAGCACCTTAGTGCAAAGCCTCACTAAGCACTCTAGTTTAAGGACAACAATGGGATCAACCACCACCTTAGTAACTATTCCCCTGTTGTTTTGTGGATGGATACTATCCACACAAGGAAGGCTTCCCTAGTGGATCTCGAAGATTAGATAACCCAAGAAGTCGTGGGCTAAATACCCTTAGTGAGATAAGGTAATGACTTCAAAGGACCTATGGCTAAATTTAGAGGGCTTGGATAGCCCTGGAGAGGCTCAAATAGATCCCAAACACAAGCTACCTTTAGATTAAGAATAGTTATAAATTAGGGTTTTTAAGACACACAATTTACAACATGCAAAATTTATAACAATAACAAAATAGCCTATAAATGATGATTAACCATAAATAAACAAATCCTATTAAATGAGGAAACAAGGAAATAGGTTGCAACAATTTTTGAATGGTAGAAAATGCATAAAATAGCTACAAAACCCTAGACATCAGCCATAAAAGAGTGGCTGAAAAATGCATAAAAAAATATATTTTGCCTTTTCAATTTAGAAAATGCAAAGCCAAACATTAGGACTATGAGGTCCAAGGTTCTCCATACTATTAAATGCAGATTTTGTCATAACCTAACCCTAATTTTCCTTAAAAAATTAAAAAGAAAGTTTAGGGATTTAAATTTTTTAAAAGGATTGACACACTAAATAGACTAGTTCCTTTCTCAATCCTTGGGCACATGTAGTTAAAGGGTGAGGTCTATGGAAGAAGACTTGATTGAAGCGAGTTATGAGATAAATATTAAAATCTCTCCATCAAAGGCCTAGTGACTAATAATCAATTGAATATTCAAGAGCAAGGAAGCTATACTAAGGTTCCTTGATGGAAATTTGGTGATAATTTTGCGAAGGGGGATGTTAGAGCCATAAAATATTTAATACATTAAGATACAAATTTCATTGAAACCCAAATACTAGAACAATTGCAAAATGGAAGAAGATACTCATAATAAAAATTGCAGGAAATCACCATAGAATCACTTCTTGAATCCAAGAGGAAACTCCCTCCAATTACATTATCCTCCCCAAGACAATTCACTACATCAATGCTCCATTGCATGCAAGAGAAAATTGGGCTACTAATTCAAAATCTCTCAGGTGAGTAATGAGTGTGTGTGGTAGTGATCCAACCTAAATCAACTTACTCTATTTATATGAGGGCAACCAAGTCGATTCAATCCAATAATTTAGTAAAAGCCCTAAAAATAATAAATTAAGTGATTACAAGTTAAGTAGGCCACAAGTTGATCTAAAAGATAGTTGTCTCAATGGTAAAGCATAACATAAAGCCTTCTTTAGCTCACGTATGTGAGCAAAAAGTCCTCCAAGGATGATGCCATCCTAAAAAAATCAGTATCTCCATCAAAATGTGCCATGGATGGGTCAAAAGAGTGCTCCTCACTCAAAAGGCCTGTAATGTACCAAGCAATTCCTCAAACAATTTAGATGCAGAATTGCAACCTTTCCAAGCAAACGCTTCCAAAAATACCAATGAATCTTGTTTGACACTTTTTAACAAATACTTTGTTGCAAACTTCAGGAAATTTACTTCAAATGCAACAAAGAGGTTTTGTCAAACAATATGCATGCAATTTGGAAAAGAGAGTAATCTGAGACGAAGTGTGATATTTTATTGAGAGCAAGTGCCAACGTTTACAATGCTATTGCAAAGAACACCTGGGACTTGACATCAATGGACAAAGCTTCATAATGACTAATCTAGAAATGATTTTTGTAACCAACTCGACCCTCCAAAGAGGCTGCTATAGAGAGTACTTTAGATCTGGAACATATAATCAATGACTCCCTTCGAATGCCAACTTCCTTTGAGCTGTGATGACCATAAATAGTACTTGGCCCTCTCCAAGAATATAGCTGTATATTTTAATGGTTTCATCCTTTTCTTTTAAGACAGATGGATTGATCTATTGCTCAACAAGTTTGCCAAAGAGATGACAATGCCATCTACTGAAGAATTAAATCTGGAGCTAGATAACAACTCTACAAGCAATCGACCTTCCCAATGATGTAATAAATGTTAAAATTTCAATCTGGAAATTACAGTTGCAATGATAGATTTATTTCTCCTAGTTATTACTCCGATAATTTATTTACAGAAATCTATCAGTAAACTTCAAAATAAATACTACTGCAACATTCACAATTATATATGCAGAGAAGTAAACAGTAAAGAACATAAGCATACGAACCAATCACATGTACACACTTATTTTTGGGCAGTTGTCCACGAAATAACCCAATGTGGGAAAACCAGTGCAACAGATGAGGGTTTTATTATTATTATTCAACAAATGACTCTTTACAAGGAATACGCTGGCAGCAATAAACAGAAAACACCTAAGACAAAATTCTTGGCCTCTCCCTAAAATTTCCTGACACCCGGAAGAGCCTCTTACTTCCTCTACGTCTGTCTGCATGTTTCTCTGCGCAGTCCCTGCCCTGGACTGCATCACTCTGCGTGGGTTCATTGTGCTGCAGCTCTGCGCTGCCTTCTATGACCTTCTGCGTCCCTCTGTCCTCGTGCTCAGTCACTGTTGACTCCCTCTTCTCCTTCTGCTTCTGAAACTCTTCGCCTTGCAACTCTCCCACTGAAATCGAATTCTATTACTTCAAAATCGATCTCCTTCGGGTACTGAGTGTATGCCCAACTTACTTTCGAAATGACCCTCAAGCCTTCTTTTATAATCTTCTCGTTAATGAATCAACGACCCAGATTAGAAGTCTAATCAATGGCTAAGATTAAAACTTGACTTGAACTTCGTTCTCTAGAAAATTCATACTCTGTTTTATTAATACCCTTTAATTATTTAATTTCCATAAGTTTAGACTTAGGGTCTCCATTAAAATAATTAATTATTTTAATAAGACATGAATCGAGTGGAATTTCCACAAATGGTTTCTGGGTTTTTTGGAATACTGATGTCCAAGTCTCCTCACAAAGTTTGAGACTTAGAACACCTTCCGATGCTACAAAAATCAACAATAAATAGATTCACTGCTGAGCATAAGAGAACTCGTCCTCTCATCTGGAATCAAAGAGATTTCCCTTGCAGACAAAAGTGGAAAGGGATAGATGAACCAATTTTCCTTTGAAAGACTGCTCAACAAGATAGCTGCCAAATGGAGACTAAATCTGGAGCCAATCAATAAGCTCCTCTTGTATTCGACCCTCCTAGGTTTGTAATATTTTGGCCTTCATATGCCTTTATTAATGTACATGAAATATGGCCTCATAAACCACTGTCAATTCACCAGTGATTCGGCTTCATAAACCCTCTCCTCAGACACAGAATTCAACCTCTCTTCATATATATACTCGATCTCTTGCCAAAGGAATTTCTAAAGAATTCGTGGTAGTATAGCACTTGGAACCCTCGATCCACCAGAAGGAAAAATACAACCCCAAAATATGAATAACTAATCTTTGCATGGGCTATTCGATTTGGCCTCAAATTTTGGAAGGAAGTATTTCTCTACCTCCTTATATTTGTCTACTCCAAATAAAAATCTCGACCTCCTTATCACTGCAAACAACTTCTGCTTGGAAGTAGATTTTCGGCCTTAAACAATTACGAAGTTCACAAGAAATCAGCTCCCAATCCTTGTACTTGTCTCCTTAGGAAAATAATAGCACTCAGTCTTTAGGAGTAGGAGGAATAACCCCACAACACTGAGTCACAATGATACCAATTACCTGCAACCAATCTCGCCAGAACTTCAAAAATAACAACGAAGAGGAAATCCAACTAGGGTGGCAAATAACGTCCACCGAAGATGGAAGAAATCTAACTAGGGTGACAAGGGATCCATTAAATCTAGTGTGACAGCTTCAACAGAAACCCTTGGATGTGAACTCACTTGAGCTCCTCACCAATAGCAAATGATATGATGGAATAGAATGATCAATCATTGAGCTCCATTCTCCTTTTATAATGTTCTTTGAGCCTTCTCCAAGCTTCTACAACTTCTTTTGATATTATTTCACTGAAGAAGTCATTTTTCTCCTCCTAAGTGACTTTTGCCCCCCTTTTTTATTATTTATTTACTATTTAACCTTTTTATTTAATAATATCCAAACTGGGTAATTTTTCCATGGATCTCCTAGATCAACTTTCCTTCTCGCTAGCCTATAGGAAATAACTAGGTAGCGAAAATGTAGTTCTCATGCACAAGAAATTTGGGGACATTAGAAGAAGGCCTTCCTCATCAACAAGGTGTCCACTCATTAACCAAAACCCTTCATCAACAAGGTGCCCACTCATCAAGCAAAACCCTCCTCATCAACATGTCATTATCAACCAAGCCCACATCATCACTTCAGGCCACATGAGGGTGACATCACAATGCTGGGGCATGACATCATTATTTAAAAAGGTGTAACACTCCCTTTGCACTGCTCAGTTTGTTGCTTCTCTGCCTCTTGCTACACTCTTGGCTTGGGATCAGATCATCCCTCTCGCCAATATTACCCCTCGCTACAGCTGAAACACCTATGGAAATTCTTAGCTAACCACACACTAGAATTCCAGCTTAGTCTTAGTGCTCTGCCATTGTGTGTGTTCTCCAACTGACCCCAAGCCTTCCTTTATACTTTTCTCGTTGGGAAACCAATGGTTGTGATCTAATCTTGAATTGACAACTAAGATTAAAAGAAAGCTTGATCCGTGTGACTTTAGTCATTTTCATCACATGTTTAAATTAATTACCTTTAATCTTTTAATTTTGGTCCTTAATTAAAAAGATTAATTAATTAATTATCTCTTAAACAGGATGAAATTTCTCAAATCCCTTTCTGGGTCTTGGAGATCTCATGTACTCTAGTCCCTCTACAAAGTTTGGGAGCTAGAGCACATCCGATGCTACCCCAACACTCAAAAATCTCAACACTCCCTTTTAGCGTGGAATGTTCTCTAGCACAACACTTCACCCCGAAGTTCTGATCTGATCTCTGGTGTGGGTCTCTGCGCTGATGCTTGGCCTGCTGCCCTTCATCACTGTGCTGCTGCTACTCTCCCATATTGCTGCCCATGACGTTGCCACCGCCACTGCCAGATTTGTACTACAACTCCCTTTCAATCTGCTGCATCGTGCTGCCAACTATTGCACTGCAACTCAGTTGTTGAGAGAAAAAACTGGAAACTCCTGCCCAATATTTGACAGAAAAGTCAGTTGGGCTGCATCCTCATCACTGAAGCTCCATAGGCTGCTGCTCTGCGCTGACATCTGGAGGTGTTGCACAGCTACAGCTCTGCAATGCGTAACCAGTCTTCCTCTGCGCTGTTGAAGTCACATCAGCCTCTGCGTTGAAGTCCCCTACATTGCTGCTGCGCTGCGCTGTCTTCCTGAAGCCTCTACGCTGCTGCAGCGTTGCTCTGCGTAAGAAAGCTTACTCTGTGCTGCTGAAGTCACATCAGCCCCTGCGCTGCTGCTACCACAATGTTGATGCATCTGCACTGCGCTGCTCCCTTCAGCCTTCAGTTCTGCCTCTGCTCCATCTGTGATTCTTTGCACCAACTGCTCCACTTGTCCCGCTACTGTGTTAAGGCTCCCGTAGTTCGGATGTGATCCAAGAGATGAGCTGCTCAAGGATCCCGCCACCACTCTATAGTTGCTCTACAGATCCATGTCGCCCCTCCTCTTCTCTAGAGGTACATGAGTGCTCATGGCCACGTCATCTTTGGAGCCATCATCCGCGACAACAACCTTGGAGGTAGAAGCTTCCTTGTCCTTCTTCTTCTGAGGACAATTGCTGGCGAAATGTCCTAATTCACCGCACTAGAAACACTTGATCTTGGATAGATCACGCTTCTTCCTCCCTTGCTGCATCTTTGATGCCAAGGTTGCATCTTCTTCCTCTTCCACCTTACTGGATCCAGTGCTATGCTGCCTCTTGGTGAACTGACGGAGTACTTCTTGACGGAGGATTGCCCACATACTGTCCCAGTTGGGAAGGTTTGCGTTGCCCAAGATACTTTGGACAAAAGTTTCCCAGTCCTCTGTGACCGCATTGAGTGCAGTCCTCATCATCACATCATCCTCCACTTTTATTCCCATGGGAGTCAACTGATCCTTGATCGCCTGTAGTCTAAAAAGGAAAGGCTCAATTTCTTCTCCCTTGGCCATCATGAATAACCGCATCTGGTTCTCCAGAAGCATTCTCCTCTGGATAGATCTATCCTCATATAGGGTGGTTAAGGCTTTCCACATCTCATTTGTCGTCTTCTTATCGGATATATGTGGTACAACATGATCCTTAACCCCGTCCATGATGAAGCGCTTGACCAGTGCCGCTGCTTCATCATGCTTCGCTAGGAGAAGAGTATCGGTTGGCGTGGCCAGGATGTTTTCTGCATGCTCCCTCAGACTGTATGCCTCCATGACCATCAAGATTCTGGCCTTCCAGATTGCAAGGTTGGACAGATTGTCCAACCTATCCTGATCACGTAGTCTATGGGGTGCCATCTGCTTAGGTTTGATCTGTCGGAACAGATTCTTCCTCTCCCCGCTTCTCAAGTGAAGCTCGGACCTAGGGTCCTTGGTGTAAAGGCACCCTCTGCTCCCTCTGACCACTGATTTCCTCCTTGGCAATCAACCAAACACAACGAATCAGCTCTCTTCAATCCTCTGATCGATCTGTAGATTTCTTTGGCTGGAAATCCTCTGAGAAGCTATTCTCCTCCCGCTCTTTGTCAACTAGTGCTTAGGCTAAATTCTGAATCTTCAAAAATTTAACCCCACCAGCAACTACTGAAGCTCTGCAACACTGCTTCCGGCACTCTGAATCAACCACAACGTCAAGACTGCGTCACCCTGGCTGGCCTCTGCGTGAGCAGACAGTCCCAACACTGTCTCTGCGCTGTCTCTGTGTAGTAAGTACGTGGGCCTGCGTGGAGACTGCGTGGGGATTGCGTCAGTTTGGTCTATGTGTGGCTCTGCTTCCTTCTTTTGCTACGTTGTCCTCTCTGGTTTGACTTTCTACGGCTGCTGCTTCCTGCAGCTAAGATTCTTTAGTCTTCTTGCTAATGATTCAGCTAGATCTGCAATCGCTCTGATACCATGTGAAAATTTCTGAATATTACTTTATGCAGAAACCCTACTGTTAAATTTGGTTATACTTCTCCTACTTAATCAAGTTATTAATCTGAAAATTCAGTATTAACATCGTAGTAAACACATTAACAGTACTCACTGATACAGATCTAAAAATGAATACATGCATATAGACAAAGCGACACACAAGATTTTATGGAAAATTGTCCCCGGAAAAGCCCAATGCAGGAAAACCGGTCTTCTGGCTACTGGAGGGTTTATATTATTAAGTAGATTCCGAATACAACAAATTTGGGGCCCTTACTGGTTTATCCGACAAAGACATATAAGATGTGTAGCAATACTTGCTGTTCTGGAGACTGAAAACTAGACTGATTCACACCCTCAAACGAGATTTACAAAACTCAGCCCCTTTCTACCTCTAGAAACCCTAGCGCTGCTCTGAAACTGCCTATGTCAGCCCTACTAGCCTCTGCGTTCCCCTGCGCTGCTCAAGAGAGGGCTATGTAACCCCAAACTGGGTGACGCAATCCTTACGCTGCCCTGGACGGCCTTAGCGTAACCCTGATGGCCCCTTGCTGCCTCAGCGCTGCCCTTTCTGGGCCTGTGTAGCACCTGCCTAGCGGCTGAAACCCTTGCGCTACTCTTGGTTGCTGCTTCTCTACCTATTGTTGACTCTTGGCTCTGGGATCAGGTCATCCCCTTAGCCAATACTACCCCTCGCTACAGCTGAAACACTTCTTGAAATTCTTAGCAAACCCGCCCTAGAATTCCAGCTTAGTCTCAGTGCTCTGCCTGTGTGTGTGTGTGTTCTCCAACTGACCCCAAGCCTTTCCTTTATACTTTTCTTGTTGGGAAACCAATGACCATGATCTAATCTTGAATCGATGGCTAAGATTAAAAGAAAGCTTGATCCGTGTGACTTGAGTCATTTCCATCACATGTTTTAATTAATTACCTTTAATATTCTAATTTTCCTAAGTTAGACTTAGGGTCCTTAATTAAAAATATTAATTAATTAATTATCTCCCAAACTGGATGGAATTTCCCAAATCGCTTTCTGGGTCTTGGAGATCTTATGCACTCTAGTCCTTCCTCAAATTTTGGGAGCTAGAGCACATCCGATGCTGCCCCAACACAAAAAAAACTCAACATCATCAAGTGTATTTCAACGTAAGTGTTGGAGAAGTCTTGAACATTCCCTCAAGGGATGACAATTGTACTTGTGAGAATGCATCAAAAACATATTGTCAAAATCAAGTGAGATCATCATCATAGGTAAAATAACCATAAGAGTGTCATAGTGGGCCATATCTAATGCAAAAGGCACAAAAGTACTTCACACAGATATCATATTCAAATGTCTTCCTAGCTTAGGGTTTGTAAACAAGTTACCATGCTTAGATATGAGAGGGTTATCAAAAGGCCCTATTAAGTGCTTCCAACCCAAAGGGGAGGAATAGTTCTTAGGCCGACCCATCAATTAGTAGGTGCAAGTGTTTAGTGGTATGGTAGGGGTTTACTTCATAGAGGATGCCACGAGCTTTGTACCAACTATGAAATTCCATCACCCTTGAGTGCTATAATGTGAAGAGGGAGCAATCGTGGGGCCTAAGTTACCCCTTTACTCAACTTATTTTTGCCACCTCTCTTGTGCACCTTTTTCTTCATTGATTTTCTTTTTTTGCACAACATAGGTTACAAGCCTTTATTCATGCATCATTGATCCCTTAAAAAGATGAAGTCGGTTTATTGTTCATTGGGGTTGGGATTCATAGTTTCTTTCTTTTTTATTGCTTATGCATTAGCTGGGAACTGGGTGAGGGCTGATGAGGGGGGCTGATCTCTTGCTAGGCTTTTGTCCACACACTTTATTATATCTCAACTCAATATTTTGCATTTTATAATCATTGCTCATGCTCTTTATTTTCTTTCCACTGCATCAACCTCTTTGGGTAAAATTTTCACCCTCTTGTTAATTTGGCAGCGCAGGGACAAATTCCCTCCTTTGGACGACCTTCCTTATCCAGAGAAAGCCCTCTTTTCCCTTGAAAGAATTTAATCTGGTCAAGGAAAAATATTATTTTTAATGGAAAACCCTCAAGTACACAAAAGTATAGGTCAACCTAAAGGACAAATTGGGTCTCCAAAGTCACATATAAATACACATACAGGTCACCTCATTAACTCAACATATCTTCTCTATCCTCTCTTGATTGGTTCGTACAGGTTTGAAGCAAGGAGTCCGAGTTCACAAGTGCGAAGGGAAGAAGGCCTATTTTTTTTTTCTGCGTTGACTTTTTGTTTGGGCAACTGTTGACCACCTTTGACTTGGCATTTTGACTTTGTTTGACTTGCAAAAGTTTGATTTTTGGAGGCTGAATTTCTTGGTGAAGGAACCGATTTTTTTTGGGCACTTTAACTTGGGTTGACCGCAGATCTGTTGATTGAAGTTTGACCGCAACTTCCTCTCCCCTTTTACAGAGTGTTTTTGGGACTGTTTTGATGGAAGTTTGACCAACAAAGGAGGCTGAATTGCTTGACTGTTGACTGAGCTGATTTGGAGTTGATTTCACTGCTGAATGTTGAATGGTTAGGGCATCTTTGACTGCTGTTGACTTTGACTAAAAATTGCAGACTTTGACTTCGGATCAGATTTGAATTTTGGTCTCATCTCTCATTGGATATTGGTTAGTTGAATTGGATAGTCAAAGTTGTTGACCTTTGACTCATTATTGGTGAATTGGAACATTGTATCTCTCTGCTGAACATATGATGACAATCTAATAGAAGAAGAATTTGAAAGGGTTTTCCCCCTTGTGGGGTTTTTCCCTAGTCTTTGACCAAATCTCGTGTCTCTTGTTATTGCTCTTGGTTGTCTTCTATTGCATATTGGATTTACTGTTCTATCTACAATTGTCTATTGTTATTGAAAGATTAAATTTATTTGAATGTGATTGCTAATTGAAGAAAGAATTGGGCTAAGTGATTGTGCTAACATAGAACAACGGAAAATTAACATGGTATCAGAGCTGAGTTGAAGACAAGCCCAAGGAGATAAGAGACTAAAGCAATCATCTTTGAAGGAATCTATTTGGAAGAAGCTACCTGATCAAGATGTCTACCTCTTACTTCAAGGATACAAAGAATCTGTGTGACTCATCAAATTTCGCTGCTTGGAAGATGAGGTTGGAAGTCATATTGGATGATAATGATGTCTTAGAATATGTGGAAGGAAAAGTACTTGAGCCACCGGAAAATGCTCCTACTGCTGCCAAGGCCAAATATAAGAAAGGTGAGATCAAAACCAAGAAAATTCTTATTGAATCTTTGAAAGATCATTTGCTTACATATGTTGGAAAATTGAAAAAGTCTAAGGACATCTATGATATGCTAGTTGGGATGTACGAGGTCAACAATTTGAATCACATTCTTTCCTTGAAGAATCAACTCAAGAACATTAAGATGAACAAGGGGGAATCTGTGCAATTCTATGTTATGAGGATATCCTAATTAAGGGATCAATTGTAGACTACTGGAGAGCCTATATCTGATAGAGAGCTGGTGCTTGTTACTCTTCAAGGTCTTCCTCCTATTTGGGAAACCTTCATTACTACTATTAGCAACAATGATAAGTTCCCGACATTTGATGAGAGCATTGGTAAGTGCACTCAAGAAGAAACCATGATGATATCTAGAGGGAGAATTCAAAAGCATGAAGAAGGAGAGCCCTCTACTTTCGCTGCACAAGACAAGAAGAGAAAAGGAAGAGGGAGACCATCTGGTTCAAGAAAGCTTGCCTCTAAATCAGAGGAATGCCATAGAAGAGGAAGGAGAATTGAATGCTTCAATTGCCACAGGCATGGCCACTATGCCTGAGACTGTCTGAAAAAGAGAGATGCTCCAAGGTCCAACTATAATAAAAATCGTGGCTTCAACAACAATAGGTTTAATGAGAGAAGAAGAGGAGATGATAGAAGAAGAAGAGATGCTGCTGATAATCGTGAAGAAGGCCATCGTCCTAAAAAAAAATCAAGGAACTCTAGGCATGAAAATAATGCAACTGCCGCTCAATCTGAGTATATTCTTATTTCTGCCCTTTGTAGTTCCTCTTCTCCATATTCATGTGATGGTTTGTAGATATTGGGGCTTCTAGACATTTGTCTGGGTATCGGGAAGTCCTCTTAAATTTGTTTGAGAGGGAGACTAATCTAAAGATCATCCTGTGAAAATTCTTTGAAATGCAGCAATTGGAATTAATTCTCCTAACTGATTATTCAGTTTATTAATTTTCCGATTAATATCGAATTAAGCACTCTGCAATTTCTTCACAAATAAAAATAAACGTTGCGGAAGTAAAAATGTTGGAAACTGAGAAATGCTAGCACACAAAAATTATGACAGAGTTATTTTTGGACAAATGTCCCTAAAAAAACCCAATGTGGGAAAACCAGTGCAACAACAAGGGTTTTATTGTTATGCAGCAGCAAAATTTCTGAGTACAATAAAACGTCGTCAAATTGGAGATTCTATCCAAGATAAATATTGGAAAAAATATACTGAGGGATTTTACCCTCTCTCCAAGTAATCTCGACCCCTGACTGCCTCTGAAAAGCTAGCCATCCAAACCCTCTGTGTAGGCCATGTGTCACCTCTATGCAAAACTTCACACGCTCAACTTGAAATTGTTGCTAATCAAGCCGTCCTGCCTGCTGTTGACTGGGAAACTATCTATTTGACACTCTGGAAAATCTTCCCAGCCTCTGGAACTGAAAACGACCTTCCCTTCAGCCCAATGATCAATCGAACTGCCTATCTTGAGGCTCTGCGCAACCTCCTGGAGATAAATTTTGACCTCCTCTTTCTTACTCTCAGGAACTGGAAACTCCGCTGGAATAATGCTATGTTGTCCCTCTGCCACCTGCTTCTCGATCACTAGCTCGATCTCCACTGCTGAATCACTCTTGCTACTAGGAATTTGAACTGCCTTGATCACTAAGTATCTGCATTGGTGTATTCTCCTTGTACCCATCAACCTCTTCTTATAATCTTCAGTTGGGACTACAAAGACAAAGATTAAAACTTAATCGATGGTTGAGATCATCTCCAAGTCGATCTGTGTGAATTTCTAGAGAATTCTCACCTTTCTCAATTAATTAATATTAATTAACTATTTTTCCTAAGTTAGGCTTAGGAAATTTTTAATTATGATCAATTAATTTAATCGAGCCATCTCTAGATGGAATTTCTAGAAACAATTTTTGGGTTTTGGAGAACTCATGGGTTTTAGGCTCTCCTCAAAGTTTTGAGACTAGAACACTATCCAATGCTACAAAAACTAACACTCCCTCTTAGAAAGGAAGTTGTTCTCTCCAACTAGTGTTGCACAACTATCACAACAACTTGTCTCTGCAACATCCTCCAATCACGCTGTTGATGTCTGACAACTGTAGCTACCTGCCACTGTCTACCAACTACTGCACTAATGTTGATTTATCTGTCACTGGCTATAAATAAACCATGTTGCATCAATGCTGCTGCTGACACTACACTGTACAACCTATACTGCTGCCAACTTTGCATCTGAATTGCAACCCAATTCCCACTCAAGTTGCTGATGCGACTGCAACTGAGAAGCATCCAAAATACTGAATCAACTGTCTTTGTGCTGCAACTGTCTCTTGAGCGTCTGACTGCTACTAGCGTTTGCATTATCTACTACGAAATCTGCGCTGCTGCTAAGTCTACACTGAGCCTCCTTCTTTGCTATCAACACTGCTCTGTGCTCCCCAGTATCTGACTGCAACTAGTCTGCAATTGTCACTCTGGAATTCACTGCATCAACCAACACTGATCCTCCTGCTATTGAATACTGTGGGCCCCTGTAGCGAGGTATTGATCCATGAGGAAACACCATTCGATTCTCGCCTCACTAGACCCTGCCCAAATATCTGCGCAAATCTAGGACTAAAGCTTGATATCACCCCACCTCTCTCCTAGAGGTATAGCTGCATACATGGCGAATTGTTCCTCCAATTGGGAGGATACCTTGTCTATCTCTACGATTGCTGCCGCATGATCCTGCTTCTCCTTCTTGTCCTTCTTCCTTCGAGGAAACTGAGTATTGTTGTGGCCAAACTCGCCACACCTGAAGCTCTTGATCTTAGATAGATCCTTTTTCTTCTTCTTCTCTCCTTGCGAGCCTTATCCCTGTTTCGGACCTTTTGCTTTCCCTTTCGATGCAAGGGCCACGTTGTCTTCCTCCTTCACACCTTTCGATCCCTTGCTGTTGTTGCTGATGGATCTCTTTACTAGAGATCACCTCATCTCCTCTTGTTGCAGATCTGACCACATCTTGTCCCACCTAGGAAACATATCTCTCCCAAAATGCGTTGGACAATGATTTCCCATTCCTCGGAGACATTGTTCAGGGCCAAACACACTAGCTCTGTATCTTGAGGAGCTTCTCCTATAGTTGCAAGCTCATCCCGGATATCTTAAATTTTGGTGAGAAAGGGATCTTTTCCTTCACCCTTCTGCATCATGGTGTTCCTCAACGTTTCCTTGAGGAACACCTTCTACTGCTGGGAAGGATTCTGATATAACCCTGCGAGAGCATCCCACATCTCTTTGGCCGTATTCTTGGCCGACATGTGTGAGACTATATGGTCTCAGACTCCATCCAGGATCATCCGCTTCACCTTGGCCATTTCTTTCTTGTATTCTTTCAGTTGATCCCCATCAGTAGGTATTGCCACAATGTTATCTGCATAGGTTTTCAGGCCTTGCTCATCTAGCAGGAAGGACATCTTGGCCTTCCAGATGATATAGTTGGAAGCTCCCTCCAACCTGTCCTGATCTCTAAGGCCAACTATGGCCATGTCTGCAAAACCTCCAACTGAACTGGAAATCTCCCTCTTTAACTTGCTCGACTGCTAGCTCTGCTATTTGCACCCCCTTCTGAAATGAGAAAAACATCCGCTGCTACTGCATGCTGCAGCTGGAAATATTGGATTTTTGAACTAGAAACCCTCTAAGAGAAATTCCCTCTGTGTGTGTACTTTATCTTCCACCCAACATTGATTCTGCTCTAGCAAATTGTTGCAAAACCCTTTGTGCCCAAACAAGAAATCTGCTCAGCGAAAATACTGAGCTGTTGCTCCCTCTGCCTGTTAGAATCGCTATTTCGGATAAATTGAATTTTCCTGCCACTTGCAACTGAAAAATCAAACCCTTGCCCAACAATTCGCGCTGCTTGGCTGGGCGCTGTGCAACTCCTGAAAATTTCGGCCTGCTACTCCCTCTGAACAACAATTTTTTTTTCTCTTCCGCCTTTGAGCTTCCTGTCTATCAAATATGCTCTGATACGATGTGAAAATTCCTTGAAATGCAACAACTGGAATTTATTCTCCTAACTGATTATTCATTTTATTAATTTTCTAATTAATATCAAATTAATCACATTGCAATTTCTTCACAAATAAAAATTAACGTTGCAGAAATAAAAATGTTGGAAACTGAGAAATGCTAGCACACAAAAATTATGACACTGTTATTTTTGGACAAATGTCCCTAGAAAATCCAATGTGGGGTGAGGGTTTTTATTATTATGCAACAACAAAATTTCCGAGTACAATAAAATGTTGCCAAATTGACGATTCTATCCAAGAGAAATACTGACAAAAATATATTGAGAGATTTTACCCTCTCTCCAAGTAATCCCGACACCTGAATTCCTTTGAAACGCTAGTCGTCCAAACCCTTTGCATAGGCCCTTCGTCACCTCTGCGTAGACCTTCACACGCTCAGCTCGAAACTGTTGCTAATCAAGCTGCCCTGCCTACTACTGACTGGGAAACTGTCTCTCTGGCACTCTGAAAAATCTTCTGGACCTCTAGAACTAAAAACGATCTTCGCTTCAGCCCAATCAAACTGCCTATCTTGAGGCTCTGCGCAACCCCTGTGCAGGCTCATGGAGATAAATTTCGGCCTCCTCTTTTTGACTCTTTGAAACTTGAAACTTCTCCGAAATACTGCTATGCTGCCCTTTTGCCACCTGCTACTCGATCACTGGCTCGATCTCCACTACTGAATCACTCCTGCTACTAGGAATTCAAACTGCCTTGATCACTGAGTATCTGCACTGGTGTATTCTCCATCCACCATCGACCTCTTCTTATAATCTCCAGTTGGGACCACATCGACCTCTTCTTATAATCTCCAGTTGGGACCACATCGACCAAGATTAAAACTTAATCGATGGCTGAGATCATCTCCAAGTCGATCTGTGTGAGTTTCTAGAGAATTCTCACCTTTCTCAATTAATTACCATTAATTAACCATCTTTCCTAAGTTAGACGTAGGAAATTTTTAATTATGGTCAATTAATTTAATTGAGTCATCTCTAGGTGGAATTTTTAGAAACGAATTCTGGGTTTTGGAGAACTCATGTGTTATAGCTTCTCCTCAAAGTTTCGAGACTAGAACACTATCCACTGCTAACAAAACTAACACATCCTTGGAGACAACTCTACATATCTAGTGAAGGGTTTTGGTTCTGTCAAATTTCATTTGGATTATGGGGAAACCGTTATTCTTCAGGTTGTTATGTATGTTACAGGATTAAAGAAGAACCTGGTATCTATATCTTCCTTGGAAGACAAAGGGATAAGAGTTGCCTTCATAAGAGGAAAGGTCCTCACTTGGCCTATGGAATCTTGCATGAGGGATCTATTCACCTTGGGATCTAGAATTGAAGGACTCTATAGAGTTTTATAGAATTAATGGAAGACTTCTGTGAGCAATGATACATGATAACAATCATCAAAGTGAGCTATGGCATCAAAGGTTTTCTCATCTACATTATGATGCCCTCCCCAAAGTTAGAAGTATGGTTTTCGGAATGCCTGAAGTTCAATCTAACCATGATGGAGTATGTCCGGGATGTGCCAGTGGAAAGAAGTCAAGGGGACCATCCCCTCCAACAAAAGCAAGACCATTGATATTCTACAACTCATCCACTTTGATTTGTGGCCCCATGCCAGTGAAATATCTGGGTGGATATCTATACTATATACTCTTTGTGGATACATGGATATTCTAATTAAAGCACAAGGACGAAGCATTTGAGATGTTCTAGGACTTCAAGGCACTAATAGAGAATCAAATAGGGAAAAGGATCAAGGTCTTCAGGCCTGACAATGGTGGAGAATATACCCCTAATGAGTTGATCAACTTCTGCAAGAAGGCTGGAATTAAGAAGGAGAGCATTGTATCCTATAATCCCGAGCAGAATGGTGTGGCTGAAAGAAAGAACAGGACTATCACGGAAGCTGCCCGAGCCATGCTACATAATCAAAATATGCCAAAGTTCCTTTGGGGAGAAGCCACTAATACAACTGTTTATGTTCAAAACATGACTCCTCATCAAGCCCTAGGTGACAAGACTCCTGAACGGTGAAGAAGTGTTCACAAGTGTGAAGCTCGATGTTGGACATCTGAGGATATTTGGCTGCCCTATGTATTTTCATGTGTCGAAGGACGAGATGAACAAGCTGGAAGCCACTAGAAAGAAAGGTACATTTGTTGGGTGTTGTGATAATTCTAAAGCCTTTAGGATATATGTGCATGGTCAGAGGAATGTTGAGTTTAGAAAGGATTGGACTTTCGATGAAGATGTTGCCCTTGGAAAAGCAAGGGATATTCCTCGTGCTCCTGTTGAGAATAAGGATGATGATGTGGATCGACTAGAAGGTCCTTCAGTGCCCGAGTTGGAGAAAGGTGTTATTGATAATCCCATGGAGCCTATGGACCCTTGGATTCTCCTCCATGTGATCCCCCTGCTAGGAAGAGACCCCTTTGGCTTCATGATACATTACAAGATGCTGAAAGACATGATGCTTCCAGAGGTACCTTTAGATAAAGCAAGAAGCCATGCCGGTACCAAGGATATGTTGTAGCTATGAGCTTCACCATACAGGCTGAACCCCACACCTTTGAAGTAGTAAAAGAGAAGGTTTGGAAAGATGTTATGGTTGAAGAGAATGAGCCTATCATGAATAATGATGTGTGGGATGTTGTTCCAAGACCCGAGGGAAAGTCTGTCGTGACTTCAAAATGGCTATAAAAGATCAAGCATGGAGTTGATGGAAGTATTGAGAAATGTAAAGCAAGGTTCATGGCTAGAGGTTTCTCCCAGAACGAGGGATAAGACTATGATGATATATTTGCACCTGTTGCCCGCTATACCACTATTAGATCTATTGTTTCCCTTGCTGCTAGTCAATGATAGAATCTTCACCAGATGGATGTGAAGATTGTGTTTCTTCATGGCATACTATAGGAAGTATCTGTTGAGCAACCATTGGGCTTTGAAGTACTTGACAGGAAGACTCACGTTTGTAGGTTGAAGAAGGAAATTTATGGTTTGAAACAAGCCCCTAGTGCCTTGTATGCCCATATTGATAGTTACCTGGTGAAGCTTGGATTCACGAGAAGCAATGCTGACCTGAACCTCTACTTCAAAGTGGTCCAAGGTATACCCCTTATTTTGGTTTTATATGTTGATGATTTATTTTTGACATCTTGACATGTAGTGAGCCTCTGATGCTTGAGTGTAAGAGGGAGCTGGCCTCTGAATTCAAAATGAAAGATCTTGGTTTGATGCATTACTTCCTGGGATTAGAAGTGTGGCAAAAGCACAAAGAGATTTTCCTTTCTCAAGGAAAAGATGTTGCGAAATTGTTGGAGAGATTTGGAATGGTAGAATGCAAGTCTTTGGACACACCAATGGAGATGAACTTCAAGAATTTATGTGGAGATGCTGTTGGACTTGACCTGGAAAATCCCTCTGAGTATCAATAGTTGATTGGGGCATTGATGTTCCTAGTGAACTGTCGTCCGAACATATGTTTTGCAGTTAATACTTTGAGTCAATTCATGTCTGAACCTCTACATGAACACTGGGTTGTTGCCAAGCATGTGCTGAGATATTTGCATGGGACGATTAATCTTGGTCTGAGATATGCTGCTGAAGATGTGAGGCTTCAAGGATACATTGATGCTGACTGGGCTAGAAACGTTATCTACAGGAAGAGCACATTAGGGTGCTGCTTTAGTTTGGGTTCTGCCATGATATCTTGGATGAGCAGGAAGCAAAAATTCGTAGCTTTGAGCACGACCGAGGCAGAGTATATTGCTGCTAGCATGGCTAGTTGTGAGGGAGTATGGTTGAGGAAGCTCTTTGGAGAGATGTTTGAGCAGGTCCTGGATACGATGGTGATATATTGTGACAAAAAGAGTGGGATCTGATTAGCAGAGAATCCCGTGTTTTGTGACAAGTTCAAGCATATTGAGATTAGGTATCACTATATACAAGACACGGTGCAGAGAGGAGCCATGAGACTCCATCATTTTTTGACTGACAAGCATATAGCAAATATACTCACGAAGACTTTGCCAAAAGGGAAATTCTTGATCTTCAGAGAGTAGCTTGGACTGATCGAGGCGACCCTCCTAGGTAAGGGTCCCGACTGATCGAGAACACTGAGCTATGCTCTTCCCCCCTGTTTGAGCTCATAGGGAGAGGAATTGAACCAGAAAGTTTCTGGGGTTGAGGGAACTTTGGACAATAGTATAGGGTGTGATCCTTACCCCTTTGGTAAGTTGATTTCACCTATTGTCATTGTAGGGTGTGGGTATCTCCCCCTACCATCAAGTCTATGACTTGGCAAAGTATACCCTAGTTGGCATCCTACCCATAAGCTAGGATTGTTGGGATTGTTCCTCCTCATCTGGCCAATGGGTTAAGGTGACTTGAGATAGGATGTGATCCTGATAATTTATGGTTTGTTGTATCTCACTCGAGTGATGGGACACAGGTGTTTTGCCACTTGACTCTTGAGGGTCTAGATGGGAAGATTAACGGACAATAGGACAAAGTGTGATCCTTAAGTCGATCTCACCTATTGCCAAAGGTCAATAGGATAGAGTGTGAGCCTTACGCTTGCGGTAAGTGGATCTCACCTATTGTCTTTAGATATAGTGTGGTAGTTGGAACTCCCCTACAATGATGATTCTTCTTCTTCAGATTCAAGAATGTTCAGCAGATGAGCAGAGACGAGATATGACGTGGTTCATTGATGAAGATGATGAGTATTTTGAGATGAGATTCATGATGTAGTCAGAAATTTCTCCCTAGTTGAGAGGGAGTGTTAATTTGGCAGCTCAGGGAAAAATCCTCTCCTTTGGACAACCTTCCTCATCTAGAGAAGACCCTCTTTTCCCTTGGAAGAATTTAATTTGGTTAAGGAAGAATATTATTTTTAAAGGAAAACCCTCAAGTACACAAAAGTACAGGTCAACCTAAAGGACAAATTGGGTCTCCAAAGCCACATATAAATACACATCAAGGTCACCTCATTTGGACATCACATCAACTCAACACATCTTCTCTCTCCTCTTGTGATTGGTTCGTACAAGTTTGAAGCAAGGAGTTTGAGTTCACATGTGGGAAGGGAAGAAGGCCTATTCTGATTTTATGTGTTGACTTTTTGTTTGGGCAGATGTTGACCACCTTTGACTTGGCATTTTGACTTGCAAAAGTTCAATTTTTGGAGGCTGAATTTCTTGGTGAAGGAACCAAATTTTTCTGGGCACTTTCACTTGGGTTGATAGTAGGAATTTGAATTGTGACCACAACTTCCTCTCTCATTTGACAAAGTTTTTTTGGGATTGTTTTAACTGAAGTTTGACCAACAAAAGAGGCCGAATTGTTTGAGTGTTGACCGAGCTGATTTGGAGTTGATTTGACTATTGAACGTTGATAGGTTAGGGCATCTTTGACTACTGTTGATTGCTGTTGACATTGACTAAAATTGCAAACTTCGACTTTGGATCAGATTTGACTTTTGGGCTCATCTCTCATTAGATATTAGTTAGTTGAATTGGATAGTCAAAGCTATTGACCTTTGACTCATTATTGGTGAATTGGAACATTGTATCTCTTTGCTGATCATTTGATGACAATCTAATAGAAGAAGAATTTGAAAAGGTTTTCCCCTGGTCTTTGACCAAATCTTATGTCTCTTGTTATTGCTCTTGGTCGTCTTTTATTGCATATTGGATTTACTGTTTTATCTACAATTGCTCATTGTTATTGAAAGATTAAGTTTATTTGAAACTGATTGCTAATTGAAGAAAGAATTGGGCTAAGTGATCGTGCTAGCATAGAACAATGGAAAATTAACACCTCCTACTCAATAATGAGGAAAATAGGGAACCGATACTAGTGATAGATAGCAATCAACAACCGAAATATGGGATGTGCATACTGTTACCCACCACTTCGTGGGTGATATCCATAGGAGAATTTTTTCTCCATGATGGACCTCAGCTGGCAGCCAGCAACCCCTTGTAGCCTCCTTTTAGCTCATTGTGCCATTTCTCTGCCACCTGAGCCAGCCATGTGGTCCCTCACCCATTTGTATTAATTGTATGTTTGAAGGTGGGCCTCCAGAATCTAAAGGTATGTCTTGTCATTTGGTAATTGAGTATTGGGTTTACTTATCATGGATACTTCTGGGCATGGATTGATGGGGGGATTTGGCAGAAAGAGTGGATTTAGTTTGTGCTCGTGTCCCCTTGATCTCTTTTGGATGTTACCCTTGCATCTTAGTCCCGTGGGATCTCCTTTATTGACCATTTGGTTCTAGGGTGGTACTACTTGGGAAACCCCGACTTTGGGTGCATGGTCCTGCTCCTATATTCGCATATATTGCTCCCTTTCCACTCATTATATCCCCATTCATCATTTCCCCCACCTGGGTCCACATAGCCCCCATGGGTCCACATAGGGTCATCCTCCCTATCCCCTTGATCACACTTAATAGGAAATTGTACCACAAAATGCAAAAGATGGCCGAGACAAAAGAATAATTAGCACGTGGGCAAAAGCCAATACATGAGCTCTGCCCCATACCCATGGCCATCACCCTGGTTCCATAGGCCCTAGATGAGCCTCCTTTGTCATTCAAGAACCCATGATTGTCCTAACCTCTGGAGGACAATGAACCGCCCTACCTTAAAGAGGTAATCACTGTTATATTTGACACATCGTGCTCTTATCCTTGAGCTCCGAGTCGTTAATTAAAGAAAATTCATAAAAGGAAAAAGGGATATAAAGAAGGGTGGAAAAATCAAGGTTGGGACACCTCATGTACCTTGATTGCTCCCTCCTACATATTATATACCCTGGTCTGGACTTCCCCTTATCTGGATGCCCCTATGCCCCGATATGTGGCCCAAGATTGCCCCTCTCATTCCCTACTCCATTTCACTTATTTATCACTTGCCACCCCCATTCAAAGGATGTACCTTGGACCTACTATCCCCCTTAAGGGCTGAAACGACTTAACAAGGTGCGTGGCAAACCCCCTTCGGAGTATGGAGACACTAGCACATGCCAAAGCCCACTACGAAAGGGCATGCCATTGTGAAGTGCCCACTTTGTTATCCATGATTTGTAAGCTCTTTTACACGATTACTCTAATGACTGGTTGTACTGGAATCCTAGGGGAAGCATTGGATCTTATATAAGATTGCAGGTGGTTTCCATTTGGGTTTGGTCTCCTTATACGCGGTCCTAACCCCAGAGGGCTACATTGGCACATATAGGGTGTGCATACAGAGCCATGAGCCTCCACAACAACACACAACACTCCACGGATCCCCGTCGATGTCCAAAGTGTGAAAATTCCTCAATCTGGAATCCTATTGCAACAACTGGAAAATATTCACCTAATTGTTAATCTTTACTTAACAATTTATATGCAGTTATTTACGACAAACACTGAATACATCACGCTGCAATCTACACAAATATAAAAATGTTGCGGAAACAAAATATAGTGCAGGAAAGAAATAAACACACAATCGACATCGTTATTTTTGGACAATGTCCCTGGAAAAACCCAATGCGGGAAAACCGGTGCAACAGCTAAGGGTTTGTATTTTTATGCAGTAGTTTATGAATACAAGTCTTTGACTGTTGAAATTGACAAGTCATACAAAGGAAAAATTGACAAATAATTCTCATGCTACCACGGGAATCCGACACTAACCTCAGCTTGAGATGTGCTGCCTCTGCGCAGTGATTGCGTCACCCTACACAGTCTCTGCGTTACAACTCGATGAAACCTTCCCTCTTGCCGTTGGATCTTCTATTGACTGGAAATGAGGCTCTACTGGCCTCCGGAAACTCCCTCTGGCTTCTGGCACTGACCCTCGACTGTTTCCTTAACAAAATATCAAACTCCCTTTGAAGCTCTGCGTTGCCTTTGCGTGGCACTGTGTAGTCTCTCTGTGGCTTTCACTGCCTCCCTTGCGTTGCACTCTTCAGATCAGGAAAATCTTCCACTGGACAACTATCCCTGCCCCTCAATGCAAGAAATCACCTCGATCACTCTTCGGGCACTGTTGCGCTGCTCTCTTGAGAATTCGATCTCTTGATTCCTTGCTCGATGTGTTCTCCAAGTGCCCATCGAACCTCTTTTTATAATCTTCTCGTTGAAACTTCAACGACCCAGATTAAGTCTTAATCAATGGCTCAGATCATCTTGACTTGATCTTCGTCTTTTTCTAGAAGATTCACACCTACTTGAATTAATACCCTTTAATTATTTTAATTTCCCAAGTTTAGACTTAGGCATCCATTAAAAATAATTAATTATTTTAATTAAACTGTCTTCGGGTGGAATTTCCCAAAAGGATTTCTGGGTTTTGGAGAATGCATATTTCCTAGCCTCCTTGCTAATTATTGAGGCTAGAGCACATCCGATGCTACCAGAAATAAACACAGAGACTACTAGTGATCTACTTTTGGGATGATGATGACGTGCTTGGTACACTATGCCCAGCAGGCCGTACAAGAGCCCCACACTCTTGGCAGATGTCCCAGGACTTGTACGATGTCATGACCGTGTTCATTTCATCACTCAAGCCCTTGCAGAGGATCTACATGCATCTTCAACTCATATGGAGACCCATGGGGTCATTTATGTGCCCCCATACCCACTGGGACCACCACAGGTCTACTACTTGGAGGACAAGGGGCCACCCCCTTGTCCATCATATTTTGAGGAGTTTATTCCTCATTGTGGCAGTGCAGGATATAATTAGGCCTTTGGAGGGCCCCACGACATGTACATATTATTATTTGGCCCCCTGAGAGGCTTATTTTTCCATTTATGAGCTAGTTTGGTGGACTTGTCACCAATGGGGGTTTTATTTGCACATTATTTTATTAGTAGGGGCTAATGTAAGCTCATAGGCTAATTCGAACTCATAAGAGGGGTTTAAATTGATGTTAGCTACATTCATTTATATCATCACTTCACTTGGGATCTCTCTATCTTTAAATAACTTCACATTTCTTCTTGGAGGATTATTTTGGATAATGGATGAATTTTGATTTATGGATTTGGGCCATTTTTATCTTGGAGCTTTGTTTTTTGCATATGTGATGCTGGTTGGATATACTCTCTAACACTATAAGTGAATTTTGATGATATATTTTTGTCGCTGCATACTGTTGAACTTCGCTATAATTAGGGCTAATTGCTGCATGATTGGAATGTGGAATTAAGTGTCTATTTAGCTCGTTTAATGTATGGGCCATTGTTAGATGAATGAAATTTCCTAGAGATTGTTTTGTCTTGATAAGCTTGCACCATTTGTATGAAGTATAAATGCTTGAAGGTCACTTTTCTTCTCTTTTCCTCAACATTGGACGAAGTTGACTTTCCAAGCCTCCTTGATCAAGAAACCAAATTCTCAATCATTATCATCCTTGACTCCATATCCCCGAGGGAATTAGGCACTGGTCCCTCAAAAGGGTGGTCATTTTCCTGTTCTTCCTTATCTTTTCCCCCCTTTTCCTAGGTCTAGCCCTAATAGGTCACTTAGGGCATCACTTTTCCGGGAATTCACCCACAGGAAAACTTCGATCTCCTACAGGCTACTGCGCTGTTGGGTCCCCTCACTCTCCTCCAAATTTGAGGCAATTTCGATGGTTGAATATTTGGGAACCTCAAGCCCTAGCTCTAGGACCAAGTTTTGCCTAGGTATCCCCAAGGCTAGACCCTAGTAGAATCAATTTGACCTTTAGAAGCAAATTTTCTTGTTTGATCCTTTCCCCTCACCTTGTCCAGGATAAAACATCATTGGATGCTATATTCCATCCTCGAACCTGTGCTAGGTCCACTTGGTCTCGCATGGTCTCGTTTCCTATAAAAAATTAATCATCAAGGGCCATTTGGGAAACTAAGTTCTTATAGGGTTTTAGGGATCGGGGGATTACCACTACAAGTCATACCCTTCATCCTTACCCTCTAATCCTTCTCCCTTCCCCCTAGAAGATCAGGCCCCTTGCTTTAAGAGCAGAAGCAAGCTCCACTCTTTACATCTTCCTTGAGAAAGGGCTCCTGGGATCACTTCAAAGTTCACACTTATTCATTGATTTATCCTTTATAAGTGACTTCCCAAAAACATCGGGACTCCTCCCATCGGTGAAAGTCCATAAAGAGCAGGGAGTCTTAACCGTGGTGACAGTGGGCTAAGCCTCCACCATTGCCCTTAGCCTGGAAATGGCTCTCTTAGGAAACCCTTTATGTCCCCTACTGGTTTGAGTGGTAACATTTCTGGCGCCATTGCCGGGGAGGAAGCAGGTCTGTCTCCCTAGTGGATCATTGAGGAATTAATTCATTGATGACACTCATTATTCCTTTGGCGACTCCATTCATTGTCAAAACCCCTAGTTTTCTTGAAGGTGACAATATTCCTCCTTTAACTAGGGCTGCTGCAAGAAGAAAGCGTGAACCATCACCTGTTGGAACCGCTCTCTTCCCTGAGTTTGAAAAAGTCAGTGACCCCACCCCAAAAATGACGGAGACTTTTGACACTGACAGAAACAAGATGACCAAAAGTGAAAGACATTTGGTTAGTGTATTTGATCTTTTGAACATGAGTGATGATCCCAAATGATTACCTGAAAAGTACAACCGATGGTTACCCAGGTTCAAAGGATTTGCCACTATGAGTGCCCATGACTTTGTTGAAGAATTTTATTAGTAGTTATCCCTTAGGATAATATTTGATGAAGATAGAATCATGATGTTTTTTGATTTGTCACTTGAGAGAAAAGCTAGATAATGGTACCTTAGTCTTCTCCCTGGTTGCATTAGTGACTTCGATGATTTTAAGGATCTATTCATAAAGAGGCAATCTTGCAATGCTCAAGGAACCTTCAACATTGAGAAGTTTTATCAAATATCAAAGCGAAGGGAAGACATTCGGGAATTCATTCAAAAGTTTGATAGGGTGGTTTGGGATATCCCTGATTACCTAAAGCCCTCCGATGCCAACATCCTTGATAATTTTGTCAAAGCTGTTAGGGGTCACCTAACCTATGCCTTAAGGGACAAGAAACCTTCCACGTTGGCTAGGGCTAAAGAGATGGCAATGTAGGTTGAAGAAAACCTTCATATCTCGAAAATGAATGTTGATGACCTCCCTAAAGCCAAATCCGAGACTAAGAAAGAGAAATCAAAAGATCAACACGAGGAAACCCTTCTTGCTATCCTCAAGGAAATGGAAAAGCTTACAGAAGAAGTCCATTCACGAGATCAAATTGTTATGAACAAGATCATTGCTTTGGAGAAGGCCCAAAAATCAAGTTATATTCCAAAAGGAAAGCCTTTTCCAAGAAAGCAAAGTGAGGAAGATAGGCCTAGCTCATCTCAAGTCCCAAACACGTTGGCTCCAACCAATATAGTGGACCAAGATTCATCTTTTGAAGATGAGCCTAGTGAGAGTGATGAGAGTGATGATGATGAAACAAATGAGCAAACTAACCTTGTAGAATCCGATGTATTCAACATTCTACTTGGGGGTTCATACACTCATCCTCCCATCAATGAGGTCATAACCAAAGATGAGAAAGAGAAACCTAGTCTAAATGCTGATGAACGTAGTGGAAGATTCAAAGGGGTCCAATATTGACGAAGAGACAACAACAAAGACCTCGCAGCCTCCAAAGAGCCTAACAAAGAGAACTCTCTTCCCAAGCAAAATCCTCCCAAAAATTTCCTCTCTAAAGAGCCTCTCAAGGAGAAATCCCTTTCAAGGAATCCTCCAAAAAAGGATTCCCAAACTAAAGTTGAACCAAAAAAGGCCCCTTAAAAGGGAGGAAACACCAAGAAGAAAGAAAAGGGAAAACATGTTGGGCTTAACATTGACATGGATGCTGCGATTGGGAAGATGACAATATTTTTCCCTTTGAAGGAGATTGCTAAGCTTCCCGTGCAGCAACAACAAATTAAGAAGTCCTTGGGTTTTGAAGAGGAAGAATTACCTGAAGTACAAAACATTCACATTCCCAATCGTAACCCTGGACATGAACCTTTGATGTTCACTTTGGCTATCAATGTCCTATATCTCCATAATTGTATGCTCAACTCTCGGGCTTCCTCAAACATCATGCCTTTAACTGTTTTGAAGCAATTGGGTCTCAGCATCACCCAACCGTACAATAAGGTGCGTGGATTTAACTCCAAACTTGTGGAAGTGGAAGGTCTCATTACAGATCTTAAGGTCTCTTTGGCTAGGAACCTCGACATATCCCTTCTCATGGACATTGTTGTCATTGATATTCCTGATGTGTGGGGGATGTTGCTATCTAGGAAATGGGGAGCCATTGTTGGGGGTCATGTTCAAATGGACCTATCATATGCTACCATCCCCCAATCTGATGGGACCCCTTTTATCCTTCAAAGGGAACCCACCTACCTATCTCATGTGATTGAGCTTGGGCCCTATTATGAAGCACATGACATTGAGAAACCTTCTCCTGTTCTCCCTTCACAAGAGGTCCGTATCCTGAAAAGGCCAAATCACAAACCAAGCAAAAGGTGGAAATCTAAAAAAGAATATAAAGTAGGGGACTTGGTCTTAGTGGACAAAGAGTTGGTTCCCGTCAAGATTCATGGGAAAGTTGGGGATGACTATCACTACATTTGCCAAACTCAACGACGAACTTTGCCCTCAGCGGGTCTCGCATTGCTCCTTTCCTTGAAAGTTGATACTTGACGATGTAATATATGCATGTTAGAGTAGGATGCATTGCATCATGATTTTGCATTAGAAATAACTGCATATGATATTTCTCATGATAAATTAGCTGCATTTAGATTAAAATTTGCATATTTTATCACTTGTTGATTTTATGAGTTGACATTAAGCATGGGTGATCATAAGACACCGTGAAAAACATGCTACCCCGTGGCTTTGATCTTTGACATGTGGAGATAACAGGTCTATGATGACCAAGAGATTCCTGGAGTTTTCGTGACCCCTCTCGTTCGAGTAGCCTTGCCCACTTCTTCAAGAGATCACGTCCTAGTTGGAGCCAGATGTTACCCACCACTTCGTGGGTGATATCCCTAGGAGAAATTTTTCTCCATGATGGACCACGACCGGCAGCCAACAACCCCTTGCAGCCTCCTTCTAGCTCGTTGTGCCATTTCTCTGCCACCTGAGCCAGCCATGTGGTCCCTCAGCCATTTATATTGATCGTATGTTTGAAGGTGGGCCTCCTGAATCTAAAGGTATGTCTTGTCATTGGGTAATTGAGTATTGGGTTTACTTACCATGGATACTTATGGGCATGGATTGATGGGGGGATTTGGTGGAAAGAGTGGTCTTAGTTTGTGCTCCTGTCCCCTTGATATCTTTTGGGTGTTACCCTTCCATCTTAGTCCCATGGGATCTCCTTTATTGACCATTTGGTTCTAGGGTGGTACTACTTGGGAAACCTCGACTTTGGGTGCATTGTCTCACTCCTTTATCCACATATATTGCTCTCTTTCCACTCATTATATCTCCATTCATTATTTCTCCCACCTGGGTCCACATAGCCCCCATGGGTCCACATAGGGTCAACCTCCCTATCCCTTTGCCCCCACCTTGGGTCAGGCCTGGAATGATGCTCGGGAGGTTGAAGCAGCTAAAAGAAAATAAAAAGCATAATTGGAAACATTTAACAGGAAATTGTACCACAAAATGCAAAAGATGGTTGGGACAAAAAAATAATTAGCACATGGGCAAAAGCCAATACACGAGTTCTGCTCCATACCCATGGCCATCACCTTGGTTCCATAGGCCCTAGATGAGTCTCCTTTGTCATTCAGGAACCCATGATTGTCCTAACCTCTGAAGGGCAATGAACCGCCCTACCTTAAAGAGGTATTCACTGCTATATTTGACACATCATGATCTTATCCTTGAGCCGCGAGCAGTTAATTAAAGAAAATCCATAAAGGCAAGACATATAAAGAAGGGTGGAAAAATCAAGGCTGGGACACTTCATGTACCATGATTGCTCCCTCCTACACATTATATACCCTAGTGTGGGCTTCTCCTTATTTGGCTGCCCCTATGCCTTGATATGTGGCCTAGGATTTCCCCTCTCATTCCCTACTCCATTTCACTTATTTATCATTGTCCACCCCCTTTCAAAGGATGTACCTTGGACCTACTATCCCCTTTAAGGGCCGAAACCACTTAATATGGTGCGTGGCTAACCCCCTTCGGAGTATGGAGACACTAGCACATGCCAAAGCCCACTACGAAAGGGCATGACATTGTGAAGTGCCCACTTTGTTATCCATGATTTGTAAGCTCTTTTACACGATTACTCTAATGAATGGTTGTACTGGAATCTTAAGGGACGCATTGGATCTTATATAGGATTGCAGGTGGTTTCCATTTGGGTTTGGTCTCCCTATACGGGGTCCTAACCCCAGAGGGCTACATTGGCACATATAGGGTGTGCATAGAGAGCCATTAGCCTCCATAGCAGCGAAAAATATTCCACAGATCATGTTCAGAGACTACTAGCGATCTACTTTTGGGATGATGATGATGTGCTTGGTACACTGTGAAAATTCGGTCAAACTCGGGAATCCTACTGCAGCAACTGATGGAGAGTCTTCTATTCGTTATTTACTTAACAAATTATTTACTGCATTCTACAAGTAAATATCAAAATCCATTCACTACAACCTACACAATTAAACTGCGGAAGAAATACAAGTGCGGAAATAAATCTGAACACACATAGATCACACAACAATTCGACACAATTATTTTTGGACTAATGTCCCCGGAAAAACTCAATGCTGGAAAATCGATGCAGCAGATCTGACGGTTTATGTTACTATGCAATAAATTTTGAGTACAAATCTATGATTGACGAGACTGTCAAATCATACAAAGAAACTAATAGAAGAGATCTCGTGAGACAAGCCTCACTCCTCTTTGGGAAACTGGCACTGATCTGCACCAAGGCTTGACTGCACTGTGTTGCCTCTGCGCAGTGAATGTGTACCCACGTAGACTTTGTGCTACAAGTACGACTGTCCTTCTTCCTCTGCGTTGGTCTCACTGCTGGCTGGAAATTGAAGCCTACTGGCCCTTCGAAAAGTCTCTCCGGGATCTGACTCTGGCTCTACGTTGTCTCCTCAGCAAGAAAACGACTTTCCCTCTAGCTTTGCGCAGTGACTGCATAAGTACTGTGTCACTGGCTCTGCGCTGCTGCTGTGGCTCTCTCTATCTCTGTTGCTGTGTATTCTTCGACTCAGGGACTCTTCCAACCAGATCTACTGCCCCTCACTGCAATCAAGAATCACTTAGATCTGATTTTCTTCCGAGCACTGCTCCATCAGAAAAATTTGATCTCTAGATCCTCTGTGTCTCCACAATGTAATTTTCAAGTGACCCTTCAAGTAATTCTTATAATCTTCTCTTGAGACTTCAACGACCCATATTACATCTTTAATCAACGACTAAGATTAAATTTTGACTTGATCCATGTTTCCTAGATCATTCTCACTCATATTCTATCAATACACTTTAATTATTTTATTTTCCTAAGTTTAGACGTAGGTTCCCTTTAAAAATAATTAATTATTTCTATAGAATACAATCCGAGTGGAATTTCACCAAACGATTTCAGGGTTATCTGGAATACACGTGTCTAAGTCTCTCCACAAAATTTGAGACTTAGAGCACATCCGATGCTACCCAAACTCAACACACTATGCCCAACAGGCCCCATAGGAGCCCCACACTCTTGGCTGGTGTCCTAGAACTTGTACGATGACATGGAAGCGTTCATTCCATCACTCGAGCCCTTACAGAGGATCTACAGGCATCTTCGACTCATATGGATACCCATGGGGTCATTTATTTGCCCACACACCCAGTGGGAGCACCACATGTGTATTACTTGGAGAACAAGGGGCCACCCCATTATCCATCATATTTTGAGGAGTTTATTCCTCATTGTGGCACTTCAGGATATTATTAGTCATTTGGAGGGCCCCACGACATGTACATATTATTATTTGGCCACTCGAGAGGCTTATTTTTCCATTTATGAGCTAGTTTGGTGGGTTGTCACCAATAGGGGTTTTATTTGCACATTATCTTATTAGTATGGGCTAATGTAGGCTCATAGGCTAATTTGAACTCCTAAGAGGGTATAAATTGATGTTAGCTACATTCATTTGTATCACCACTTCACTTGGGATCTCTCTATCTTTAGAGAACTTCACATTTCTTATTGGAGGATTATTTTGGATAATGGATGAATTTTGATGTATGGATTTGGACCATTTTTATGTTGGAGCTTTGTAAGTGAATTTTGATGATATATTTTTGTTGCTGCACACTGTTGAACTTCGCTATAACTAGGGTTAATTGCTGCATGATTGGAATGTGGAATTATCTATTTAGCTCGTTTAATGTATGGACCATTGTTAGATGAATGAAATGTCCTAGAGATTGTTTTGTCTCGACAAGCTTGCACCATTTGTATGAAGTATAAATGCTTGAAGGTCACTTTTCTTCTCTTTCCCTCAACATTGGATGAAGTTGTCTCTCCAAGTCTCCTTGATCAAGAAACTGAATTCTCAATCATTATCATCCTTGACTCTATATCCCCAAGGGAATTAGACACTGGTCCTTCAAAAGGGTGGTCATTTTCTCCTTATTTCTTACCTTTTCCCCCTTTTCCTAGGTCTAGCTCTAATAGCTCACTTAGGGCATCAATTTCCTGGGAATTCACCCACAGGAAAACTTCGATCTCCTAGAGGCTATTGTGCTGGTGGGTCCCCTCACTCTCCTCCAAATTTCAGGCAATTCCGACGGTGGAATCTCTAGGAACGTCAAGCCCTAGCTCTAGGACCAAGTTTTGCCTAGGTATCCCCAAGGCTAGACCCTAGTAGGATCAATTTGACCTTTTGAAGCAAATTTTCTTGTTTGATCCTTTTTCCTCACCTTGTCCAGGATAGGAACACCATTGGTTGCTATATTCCATCCCCGAACCTAGGCTAGGTCCACTTGGTCCTGTGTGGCCCTGTTTCCTATCAAAGATTAATCATCAAGGGCTATTTGGGAAATCAAGTTCTTATAGGATTTTAGGGATCGGGGGAGTACCTCTACAAGTCATACCATTCATCCTTACCGTCTAACCCTTCTCCCTTCCCCCTAAAAGATCAAGCCCCTTGCTTTAAGAGCAAGCAAGCTCCACTTTTTACATCTTCCTTGGGAAAGGGCTCTTGGGATCACTTCACACCTATCCATTGATTTATCCTTTATAAGTGGCTTCCCAAAAACATAGGGGCTCCTCCCATCGGTGAAAATCCGTAAAGAGCAAGGAGACTTAGCTGTGGTGACAGTGGGCTAAGCCTCCACTGTTGCCCTTAGCCTAGCAGTGGCCCTCTTAGGAACCCCTTTAGGTCCCCTGCTGGTTTGAGTGATAACACATACAAGGGACAAATTGAAAGTGTTAAGTATGGATTATCATGGACACACAACATCAATCAACACCTCCTATTTGTGCTCCTCTTAGACAATGGAAATGGACAGTGGAAAGAAAGGCCTTAAGGAAGGGGTAACATTGCACTAGGGACAAGGGATAACCACCAAGGTGAAGCATGGGTACAAGAATACAACCAAAAGTAGTCTATTATCCAATGTGATCCATACTAAAACACCCATAGCATTAAGTGAAAACACTTGATTACAAAATGGTTAATGTACCTTACAATAGATGACCCACCTTCATTTGATGAGTAAAATAGATGTCATAAAGCACTAACTGGAGCATGCATGGAGGGCCTTTGATTCTATCTATTTGTAGATCATAGGGTTGTTGGTTGACAAGTTAATCAAAATAGGTGAAAACTTTTCTCTTAGGGGTTACCCACTCGGGTGGCTAACAAGCTATGTCACATGGTTCAGGTTTGAGTTCGAGGTCGACAATGATTAAGCTTGATTTGAATTCAAAATTTTCAGTAAGGGTCAGATGAGGTTCGATTTAATGGCGAACCTCTTCCAAACTTTATTAAAAAAATCAAATTTGAATCGAACTTAATAGTTGTCGAACTTGAACTCGAACCCGAACCATGTGACATAGCCTGTTACCCACCTAAGTGGGTAACCCCTAGGAGAAAAGTTTTCTACTATTTTGGTCAACTTGCCAACCAACAACCCTTATATATATATAATGTTTAAAATAAAATATAACAAAATAATAAAATTATACACACCTAATTATATAATTTTTATATAGCTTAAATAAAATTGTTTTTAAATTATATAATTTCATTCATACCCTCTTTATCCATAATAAAAATAATAAATTTCAACATATATATCATGAAACCATATTATATGTTAAAAATTTAAAGTATACAAATTTAGGACCAAACCCATCCGCTTCGACTGCTTACAGCAAAGGCGTTCCCAATCTGGATCATTCCCCAAGAATTACGACTTTTTATAGTAAGGGGGCCAATCATTGAATTCTTACCAATAGATTGCCCTATATTACATCTACATTGAGATGGACAAGCCCATCGAAGCTTCGAACATGTCAAGCCCTTTTGTTAAGTGCTTCATAGGGTGAGAGCAGAAAATGACCCCACTCTACACGAATCGGAACAAGTGGTTGTTCTCCACAAACCAACAGAGAAAGACTCTCGAACTAGACACAACGTGGATGGAATTTTTCATTTGAACCAATGGAGAAAGACCCTCAGATCATACATTACACGAATGGTTTTTCGTCGATGACGACAGTGCCCAAGAACGATGCTAGGGTGCAGGCGGGAGCTCACGACTTTGGCAACCCTTGCCAAACTAAGAAAAGGACCATGAGCAACGACCTTAAATCAAACATGGCCGAATCTGAACATTTCATTGAGGTTTGCTGAACTTCATACCTCAAGGCTCAAGTTTGACGAACCCTATGACATAGGTAACAGGTCCACATGTGTAAAGTGGTGCCGCCTTCTCATCACATTTGTATGTGGATTGATTTTGATGGAAGCCCATCTTGGAAGTTTAGGAGACTTTCTAGCACTTTTTATAATAAATGAGATATTATTATTATTTTATTGTAAGAGGTTGAGCTAAAGACTCTATTTAAAGAGCACCTCCCTAACATATTTGGGCATGGTTGGATTTGTGATAATTCTCTCCCTTGGAGCTTAATGCAATATTCCTTGGATGTGCTTGGAGGCTCTGCAACTATCGTGTGGGTGAGGTTGTCTTTCACATTTTTTTGTTGCTTCCACTTTGCTAGAATGGCTTTTGACATATGCTCAAGGACTAAGAATTTGGTATGCTCCTTCTATCTTAATTTTAGGTCATCAATGGAATTTTGTTCACGATTGTACTTTATTTATGGATGGTTGTGTTAACTCTCCTTGCCGCATACACCTACCTACAAGTCAATGAGAAAAGCCTTCAAACCCCACAAGGTATGGTTGGTGGCAAGGAACTCAGAGAAGGGGCTATCATACTAATTCCGACTCTCTCTGTTTTAGCTCTCTCCTAGGTCAGCTAAGGGAGGTGGTCCCTAAAGTGAAGAAACTAAGTTAAAAGAATATGAGGTTCTAGGAGACTTTGTTAGAGTGAAACATGGATTACTTTTAGAGATTTATGAGCATATATGAGCAACTTTGAAATGATAATGATAAAATCATACAACCAGTGCCTTACAAATAACTTGCTCAAAAGTAAAAGTAATGGTCTCAATAGGTGAGAACAAAGTAATCTTGAAATGGAAACAAAAAGTTGTTAGCACAAGATATTCGCAAAATAAAATGATTTATGAGATGACCAAATCACAACATTGAAACATATCTTGCCATAGTTAGAAACAACTAAAAAAAATGTTAGATGCTTAATGTGAAATTATATTTGCAAATATGAAAAGAAAGCATCACAATACTTTCTTTTGGAATAAATTTTGCATAAGACCCAAAACCATCAAGAGACAAGTAAAAGGAAATGTGATGGAGAGTGCTCTTGGTTAATTTTTGTTAAGTACCTCTACAACAAAGATTTCAAATCAACTCTTCAATCCCCTGACCTCACCCTCGCCCAAATCATGCGGATCTCACAATGAGGAGTCAATAGGGGAGTAGACGGTCCCTAAGAGGTCTATACAACCAACTTATGTTGGAGGTAAAGTTTTAGTGATTGTTGGTATGGAAGTGTTGATTTATTCGAATTAAATGATACATGCAATGTTCCACAAGAGATAAAATGAGATAATGCTCACTTGTAATAGTAAATCAAACTTGAGACAAAATGAAAATAGACTTATGTGTGTTGTAACATTAATAGGAAAGTGGAATGAAATAAGTTCTCCTTAAGATACAATCGTTTTACTTGAAAGAAAATGCTTAAATAGTTCCTCAAAATGTATAACATGCATGTACTAGATAATGAAGCATAACCATGAAATTATTTAAAACTTGCCAACCATGTAAATTACTCACACATTTCCTCAAGTTTAAAGCCTTTGGAGCTCATGCATGTAAGTTTAATTAAACACAAGATTTAGTGAAATGGATGTGGAGTACATGAGTTGTTAATTTTTTAGCATGCATAAGATGAAAATAAAAAAAACAAGTCAATCCACCCAAGAAGGTCCTTCCTCTTCAACCAAGGAAGGGGGATACCATGGGAAAAAGATCCCAATATCCCTCAAGCAAAAAAGGTTCCTTTATTAGTGATTACAAATGAGAAAAATAAGCCTCTAAGAAGGCTGCCCCAAAAGGAGATCTTTTTACAAAGATAGAGCTTGAAAAAAAAGCTAGATCTCCTCCTCAAAGATGACAGTAAAAGCACATTGGAAACACCTCTAAAACATAAATTTTACAAGGCTCAAAGGCCCATGACCAAGGTGATCTTGCTGCTGTCCTTAAGATGCTCACGAACTACCTAGAAATCGGTCTTTAAGGTAGTGGAAGGCTTTTCATGCAAGGAGGATCAATAGTTTTTTGCCACCTCCTCTTCAAGCTCCTTGTCTATGCTCAAGCCTATGGGCTGCAAAAGAAAGTCAAATATTAGAGCAAAATAAACAAGTTTTAAAGTACAAACTAGTATACAAAGACACTAGCTCAAGGAATGGGAGAGAACCCCCATACTTGTCTAGTCTAGAAAGCGCTCTTGAGGTGGAAAATATGACATTAAAAACACTCTACAAAGAAAATATTTTGGATTTTAAAATTTAAATTTGATGATCAAGTAGCTTAGAGGAAAATGACACTCCCTTTTGGTTCTAGTTGGATGCAAAATTTGGAGTTGGAGAACCTAAGTCTTGGGTAGTTGTGAGTTTAGTAATGAGTTAGTCTATTTGAGACGTTTCCCATGCCCAGACGGAATTCTTGCACCCAATGTAAAAATGGATCTTCCCTACACACTTGAAATCAATGTTAACTCGCAAGAAGATTAGAATTTAGAACATTAAAATGAAACAAGATAAACTAAACACTCCACCTAAAATGCCTTAGCAAACTTACTTCTAAGATAATGCTCTAAAACAATGACACATGCAAAATAGCTTGCATGCACCAATCCACGCTATATGGCAAATATGAATTAACATAGATCAAACATATAAGGAAATGGAAACATAATAAGCACAAACACAAAAATGAATCACCTCATAATGCTAAGAGAGCATTCGCTTCATAACCCCAAAGTCTTGATTTTATTAATATGCAAGTACAAAATGACAGAGTTTCCTCAAGCCCAATAGCTCATAACATGATACAATACAAGAGCCCATGACTCTATTATATAGAGATTTGAAAGCAATTCCCAAGGAAGAATGCATGTGAGAACTGAACTTTGATCAAATCCCAAGGAAAGATAAGTCAAGTTCTATGTGGAGAAGACTAAGACAACAGAGCAAAATCGAATTCCTTTTGTGCCCCCAAGGGAAATCGAATTCCCTATATGATCCAGTGAACTCATGCATGAGTGAAGTGAAGTCCTGTCCTACATCCAATCCACCACTTAAACTCGAGCCAACTGAAAACTTACTTGTAGATGATCTCAGTGTAGCTCTGCGTAGGCCCCTGAGAACTGCGTGATTCCTCTGAGTGACTGTGCTGTCTGGGCCCAAGGAAAAGCGTAAATCCTCTGAGTGAAGCTTTGAGTGCTGCCGCACTCTAGATAACTCATGAGAAGAGGTCCCCACGTGGTCTTCAGTTAACTAATCCTGTAAAATATTCCATTGCTGCCCAATTTCCTTTAATAAATTCAATTTTCCTTGTGTGTAACTGTTGCTTTATCTCTGGGAAATTCGATTTTGATAAAATAATGGTGAATTAACGAGTGTGCTCTGTCATCCTCCACATGTTCGTTGACTCAACTCTTTGACTTAGGATAATTTCGAAGTCATTTCCACGTCATTCTGTCACATGGAATAATTTATTTTTCTTTATTTTATTTAATTTTAGCCTAATTAATTGCCACAATTTCCACTAAACTTAGGAAATGTGAGTTTTGATGGTCCAAAACACATTATTAACTCTAGGTATTTATTTATTAACTTTTTACATTTTTCTTGCAGGTCAAAAATTTATTTGGAGGAGTACCCTAGTCTTTGGGCCCATTGTTGACCATTTCTTCACTCATTTGTTGGATGTTGGCATATTTTTAGGAGGGCACACTTGTCCTAGCATCTCTGGACCACATATGTGACCATTTATTAAACTTTTGACCACTTTTTATGAGGTACTCATGTTTTAGAGGAGTGTGAGTGTGATTTATGCCCACATATTGTATTTTTCTCATAGTTTTGACTTGAGTCAATGGTTTGTTCTCATGGTTTGAACTAGCACATTGTATTGCACCTTGTATCGAGGAGGTTTTTTATCTATATAAGGAGGTTGTCTTTTTCATTTTCATTTGTTGGAGAATATTGAGAAAACTTGCCTATATAGTTTTTGTGCTTCTATATTTTTCTAAGTGTTGTTCTAGGATATTTTTCAAAGGTTTGTTAGGATTTTTTTTGGCGTGTTGGAGGAAAAAACTACCACAAGGCCAAAGAAGGGCACCTTGCTCCCCTTCGTAGGGCAATCGAGGTATAGTTCTCTTGCCTTATTCCCTGTGAACATTATCATTTTGTTTCCTTTGCATGGGGGTAGGATGTCCTATGGTTCTTCCTTCTTGGCTTGAACGAACCTTAAGACCAACTTGATGGTACTTGCATAAGATTCCTAGAGGACCATCCCTTCATCCATGCTTGAAGCCTTCGTAGCCCTACCTAACACTTGAGAGGCAATTCTTCTTAGTACCCTCAACATTGCCATTTTTTAAACCAAGTCCTCACCTAGGATTGTGTAGGGACCCCATAGGCCTTTTTAGGCACATGTCTATTAATCTATTCAACCAAATAACCGAAAACCTTTTTCCTTTTACCTTTCCTTTTTTTGTTTGTTTTTGCAATCTAGGGCTTCAAGCACTTGATCTATTTAATCAGGTCGCTAGATCTAAGCTTAAGTGTTAAATCTCATACCACTTGGATATTTCTCATGCTAACTAGTCTTTCATGATATATTTTTTGAAGTTAGTGTAAGCTTGGGTATTGATCTTGTTTAGTTTGCTTAGTTTTAGATATAAACCTCATCATCAAGTAACTCTTAAGTTCTTAAGTTCATGTTTGGGTTACTTTGATTTATGTTTGGAAACACATGGTGAATACTATTCTTCTCTCTTTTAATTTGATTTACAAAGGTTTGACTGCCAACATTGAGCTAGTGTTTGTGGACCATGGTTAATATGTTTGGAATAATCAAATCAATGCTCTAAAGGAGACAATGCTTCCTTCACTAGGTGAATGACTTGCATATTTGGCACTTGGAATTCATCTTTAAAACTTGGAGTTTGGGTTTGAAACATGTTACATACATTGGAGATGTTCACTTACTTGTGGTGGATGTGGCATATCAAATAGCATAAACACACTCTTCATACTCATATGAATGTATGAGATGTCTTGTTATTTCATGTTTCAACACATGTGGTAAGGGTTTACAATCTGCATAAGGGTTAATTTTCAGCCTTGTTACATCATCCTTTGGCAATGTTTCGACCATTTACAATCTTAAACAATCTGTAAACCAAATCGATGCAAGAAGTGGTGGAACGACTTGGTTCCTAATGCTAACATCACATTGAACTTAAGACTGCTTGATGTTTCGACACTTGTTTACTTTAGAGTTTGTGGCCCTTTTTTTATGGAAAACACCTACAACATATAATCTCAACCAAGCGCATTTCACTTTTAGTAACTTTTTATACATAGTCACATATAGCTTGGGTTTATGGTTAATGTTGCCAACATTTGGGGTATTTTCTTCACTACTTAAAGTAATATTCATTATGACCTTAATATTTGATCTTTTAATGATGATAAATGTTACAACAAAATCTAACCTAGTGCAAAGCCTCACCAGGCGACCTAGACAATGTGCAACATACAAGAGTGTTACCATAGTCACCTCAACAACTACTCCCCTCTCTTTAGTGAAGGACCTAATCAAAGAAAATGGAGGCTTCTTTGGTAGGGCTTAGGGATGAAGTAACCCAAGGATCTTAAGCTAAGTGCTCCCTAAGGATCCTACAACAAAAAATCGCCGTATAAAGGTATGACAAAGAAGGGTTTGTAGTGGATGGAGTAAATTCAAGATTCAGGTTCAAGGGATCTATGGGTCAATCTGAAGGCTACAATTAGCCTAAGGAGTCTCCAATAGGTTATCCAAAAACACCAAATCAAGAAAAACTCAAGGTTGCTATAAGCTAGGGTTTGAGATCAACAAATTGTAACAAAAAATTAGTTTATAATAGCAGCAATTTTAGCTGTTAAAATTTTGTAAAAGTTATGTGAGATGAAAACTAAATTTAAGAGTAAACTAAGGACAAAACTACAACAAATTTTGATGGTTAATAAAACTTATAACAACAAGTAAAGTTTGATGTCAACTCTAGAAAATGACTGGAAATGCATGAAAAAATTCAAATTAGCTTCTCTAATGCACTTCTAATCAAGACCTAACCCTTGGGCATGCATCAATAAGTCATTAAATTGCTAAAAACAAGAGATTTTGTTGCAATTTAATCCCAATTTACCATAAAATGAAAATGATTTGTATATTCTAGATGTGTTCTCTAAGTGAGATAGATCTAGGGCATTGGAGTTTAGGAATCAAACTGGTCTAGGGTTTTATTTGGAGAGATTATAACTCCAAACAAAACTAGGGAAAATAAATATCTAACCCTAGGGTTTGTGATTTAGGTTCTCAATTTTTTGGATGATTAAGAGAAAGAAAATCTTATCTCTATTTTTTAAATACTTGGAGCAAATACTTGATTTAACTCAACAAGGGACAATGAGAGCAAATACCAAATAAACACTTGGCACAATATCATTAATCCAGTGGAATATAATACCAAGATTAAGCAAATAAACTAACTTACATCATCGTGCAACATCTAAGATCCACCATGAGAATCCATGAAAAGAGATTACATCACATAACAAGATCCACCCAAGAAAGTTGCTCAACTAGGCCTCCATTGCACACAAGAGAGAAAGATCACTAGCAAATGGAAGTTATGATCCAATTGTGATAGTGATCCAAGAGAAAATTGATTCCTCTATTTATATGCAGGCAACCAAGTTGATTTCCTTTAAATTAGAATAAAGTCCCTAAAAATTATTAAATCCATGATACAAGGTGGATGGGTCATCAAGCCAACCTCCAAAGGTAGCCAAAACAATGAAATAACATGAAAATAAGCCTCAATTAACCCACATGTTTGAGTCTAAAATCCTCCAAGGGTGACGTCAACGTCCAAAAAGCATGTCTCTCCATGAAAAGTTGCAAGGGATGACCCAAGGCATTTGTCTCATCCCAAAAGTTGTGTCTCCTCATCAACATAGTGCCTCATCACCAAAGAGAACCATGCTAAGACTAACATCATCATCAAATGTATTAAAAAAGGTGACATCATCATGCTAGGGCATGACGTCACTATGGTAAATTTTTGACATTATCATCACCACTACTAGACATGGGATCTGTGAAAATTCTGAATATTACTTATGCAAAAACCCTACTCTTAAATCTTGATTTACTTCTCCTACTTAAGCAAGTTATCAATCTGAAATATTCAACATTAACATCGAAGTAAACACATTAACAGTCTACACAAATACAGATCTAAACTGAATACATGCACAATGATAGAGGGACACACCGGATTTTCTGGACAACTATCCCCGGAAAAACCCAATGCGGGAAAACTGGTCTTCTGGTTGCTGGAGGGTTTTTATTATTAAGTAGATTCTAAGTACAAAAAATCTGGGCACCAAACTGGTTAACCCAACAGAGAAATAAACAATCTGCAACAATACCTCTGTTTCAAAGATAGAAAAACTGATTGATTCACACCCTCAAACGTGATTTACAGGGGCTAGGACCTTTTCGGTCTTTGAGCATAACGCCTGCGGAAGCCCTCTCGTCGACCCCTACGGCACAGCAAGAAGGCTGCGTCCTGTTGGATTCTGATACCCCTGCGCTACCCTGGTTGGGCCTGCCTCAGCCTTGCTGGCCTCTTGTTGCCTTTTGCGCTGCCCTTTCTAGGTCTGCGTAGCACCTGAAGCCTCTACGCTGCGCAGCTGCTGCTCCCTCTGTGCTGCTTTGTATGCTGCTTCTCTGCCTCTTGCTGCACTTTTGGCCTGGGATCATATCATCCCTCTCGCCAATACTACCCCTCGTTGCAGCTAAACACTTATGGAAATTCTTAGCAAACCACGCCCTAGAATTCCATTTTAGTCTCAGTGCATTGCCACTTTGTGTATTCTCCAACTAACCCCAAGCCTTTCCTTTAAACTTTTCTCGTTGGGAAACCAACGACCGTGATCTAATCTTGAATCGACGGCTAAGATTAAAAGAAAGCTTGATCCGTGTGACTTAAGTCATTTTCATCACATGTTTAAATTAATTACCTTTAATCTTTTAATTTTCCTAAGTTAAACTTAGCGTCCTTAATTAAAAAAATTAATTAATTAATTTTCTCTTAAACATGATGAAATTTCTCAAATCCCTTTCTGGGTCTTGGAGATCTCATGTACTCTAGTCCCTCCACAAAGTTTGGGAGCTAGAGCACATCCGATGCCACCCCAACAGCTACCCCAACACTCCCTCTTAGCGAGGAATGTGCTCTAGCACAACACTCCACCCCGAATTTCTGCACTGATCTCTAGTGTGGGTCTTTGCGCTGATGCTTGGCCTACTGCCCTTCATCACTGCGTTGTTGATACTCTCCCGTACTGTTGGCCATGATGCTGCCGCCGCCACTGCCACATCTGTACTGCACCTCCCTCTCAATCTATTGCATCGTGCTGCCTACTGCTGCACTGCAACTTAGTTGCTGAGAGTAAGCAACTGATTTTCTCCTGCCCAATCTTTGACAGACAAGTCAGTTGGGCTGCATCTCATCACTGAAGCTCCATAGGCTGCTACTCTGTGCTGTCATTTGGAGGTTGCTGCACAACTACAACTCTGCACTGCGTAAGCAGACCTCCTCTGCACTGAAGTCCCCTAAGCTGCTATTGCGCTGCGTTGTCCTCTTGAAGCCTCTGCGTTGTTGCAGCTGTGCACTGCGTAAGCAAGCCAGCTTTGCACTGCTGAAGTCACATCAGCCCCTCTCCACTGCTGCTGCTACGTTGCTGCTGCATCTGCATTGTGCTACTCCCTCTCAGCATCCAGCTCTGCCTTTGCTTCATCTGTGATTCTCTGCACCCACTGATCCACTTGCCCTGCTACTGTCTTAAGGCTCCCGTAGCACGGATGTGATTCATGAGTTGGGCTACCCAAGGATCCCGCCACTACTCTGGAGGCACTCTACAGGTCCATGTCGCCCCACTTTCGTGGTTCATGAGCGCTCATGGCTACGTCATCTTTGGAGCCATCGTCCGCCGCAGCAGCCTTGGCGTTAGAAGCTTCCTTGTCCTTCTTCTTCTGAGGACAATTGCTGGCGAAATGTCCTAGTTCGCCGCATTGGAAGCTCTTGATCTTTGATAGATCCCGCTTCTTTCTCCCTTGTTGCCTCTTTGATGCCAAGGCTGCATCTTCCTCTTCTTCTTTCTTCACATTACCCGAACTGGTGCTGAACTCTCTCTAGGTGATTCGACGGATTTCTTCTTGTTGGAGGATCGCCCACATATTGTCCCAGTTGGGAAGGTCTGCTCTGCCCAATAGACTTTGGACAAAAGTTTCCTAGTCCTTTGTGACAACATTTAGAACCGTCCTCACCATAACATCGTCCTTCACCTTCACCCCCATGCCAGTCAGCTGATCCCGGATCGCTTGTAGTCTAGATAGAAAAGGATCGATCTCCTCCCCCTTGGCCATCATGAATAACCTCCGTTGGTTCTCCAAAAGCATCTTCCTCTGGACAGATCTTCCTTCATACAGTGTGGTTAGAGCTACCCACATCTCATGAGCTGTTTTCTTATTGGCTATGTGTGGAACCACATGATCTTTGACCCCATCCATTATGAAGCGCTTGGCATGTGCTGCTGCTTCATCATACTTCGCTAGGAGAAGAGCATCAGTTGGCGTGGCCAGGACTTTCTCTGTATGCTCCTTCAGACAGTATGCCTCCATGACTACCAGGATTCTGGCCTTCCAGATTGCAAAATTGGACAAGTCGTCAACCTATCCTGATCACGTAGTCCGTGAGGTGCCATCTGCTCAGAAAATGTGTCAGAACGAATCCTCCTCTCTATGCTAGGGACTTGGATCTAGGGTCCTTGGCGAGAAAGGCACCCTCTGCTCCCTGTGACAACTGACTTCCACTCTTGGAAGTCTGCCAAATAAAAAAACAAATCGGATCTCTTCGATCCTCTGATCGATCTGCAGATTTCTTTGGCTGGAAATCTTCTGAGAAGTTGTTCTCCTCCCGCTCTTTGTCAAGTTGCTCCGGCTAAATTCTAAACTGACAGAATTTTAACCCCACCAACAACCACTGAAACTCTACAGCACGGCTTTTGGCACTCTGAATCAGCAAATAGCTTCAGGATTGCCTCATCCTAGCTGGCCTCTACATGAGCAGACAGTCCCAGCACAACTTCTGCGCAGTAAGTACGTGGGCCTGCGTGGAGACTGCGTCACTTTGGCCTCTGCATGGCTCTGCTTCCTTCTGCTGCTACACTGCCCTCTCTGGTCCAGCTTTCTGCTGCTGCTGCTGCTTTCTCTGCTGCTTTATGCAACAAAGATTCTTTAGTCTTCTTGCTGGTGATTCAGCTAGATATGCAATCGCTCTGATACCATGTGAAAATTTCTGAATATTACTTATGGAGAAACCCTACTGTTGAATCTTGATTTACTTCTTTTACTTAAGCAAGTTATCACTATGAAATATTTGGCATTAACATCGAAGTAAATACATTAACAGATTACACAGATACAAATCTAAACTGAATACATGCACATTGGCAGAGTGACACACAAGATTTTCTAGACAACTGTCCCCGGAAAAACCTAATGCGGGAAAACTGGTCTTCTGGCTGCTGGAGGGTTTTTATTATTAAGTAGATTCTAAGTACAACAAATCTGGGCACCAAACTGGTTAATCCGACAGAGAAATAAACAATGTGCAGCAATACCTTTGTTCCGGAGACAGAAAAACTGATTGATTCACACCCTCAAACGAGATTTACAGAGCTCAGACCTTTCCAGTCTTCAGAAACCCCAACGCTACTCTGAAGCCCTCTGCGCTAGCTCTACTAGCCTACGTCAGCCCCTCCACTGTTCAGGAAGGGCCTGCTTCACCCCAAATTGGGTTACGTTGCCCCTGCGCTGCCCTAGATGGGCCTGCATCAGCCCTGCTGCCGCCTCTGCACTGCCCTTTCTGGACCTGCGTAGCACCTGAAGCCTCTGTGCTGCGCAACTGCTGCGTAGCTTCTCTTCCCTTTGCGCTGCTCAGTCTGTTGCTTCTCTGCCTCTTGCTGCACTCTTGGTTTGGGATTAGATCATCCCTCTTGCCAATACTACCCCTCGCTGCAGCTGAAACACTTATGGAAATTCTTAGCAAACCACGCCCTAGAATTCCAGCTTAGTCTTAGTGCTCTGCCACAGTGTTTATTCTCCAACTGACTCCAAGCCTTTCCTTTATACTTTTCTCGTTGGGAAACCAATGGCTGTGATCTAATCTTGAATTGATGGCTAAGATTAAAAGAAAGCTTGATCCATGTGACTTTAATCATTTTCATCACATGTTTAAATTAATTACCTTTAATCTTTTAATTTTCTTAAGTTAAACTTAGGGTCCTTAATTAAAAAGATTAATTAATTAATTTTCTCTTAAACAGGATGAAATTTCTCAAATCCCTTTCTGGGTCTTAGAGATTTCATGTACTCTAGTCCCTCCACAAAATTTGGCAGCTAGAGCACATCCGATGCTACCCCAACAGTTAAAAATTTCAACAGGATCATCAACTTGAGCTATATAAACATCATCTGGCTCAGAGTCTAAGAACTCCTCAGACTCCTCTACAACCTCAGTAGTAGTAGTAGTGGCAAAACTAGACATCAAAACTACAAATCACTGATCAACATGATCACTAATAAAACTCATCATTGATTCAACACCATTAGAAATTGGATCATCAACAAGAGTTACATAAACATCACCTTCCTCAAAGTCTCCAGACTTGGATTGCTCAACCTTATAATATGGTAGAAATTGAAAAAGTTTAACATGCCTAACCAATGATTTTGGTTTGAGTGAAGGGTTCATCTCCTCAACCTTATAATATGGTAGAAAAATATTAACATGGCTTATTGATTATTTTCCTTCTAGTGAAGGGTGCATTTTTATTAAGGCCGTTGTAGAGGAGTTCAACAATCAATACCACCAACATCAACGAAGTTCAACCATCAATGCCACCAACATCAAGGTACTTAAAGGGCTTCATGTTTTGGATCAAATGCCAACCTCATACCCTCATACATGACAAAATCAAATGGAAACATTGCAATCCCCCAAATACTGAAATCCTAAAAACTATTATGTTTGCTGGATTTTGAGTGAGAAATAAAATTTTAGTTTCTCCATATGAAATCCAATGAGGTCGAAACCACTCTCAAGCATCCTGAGTCATTTCATGGTAATGTTAAAAATTTAAGTAGAAGGATGAACCAACATTGCTAGGGTTGAGATGTGTGAGGCAAACGAGGGGAGGCATGCTTTTAAAAGCTTGGAGGGGTTGGTTTTGGAGGGAAACAACCCTTAGTTTCGCTCAAAACTACTCACAAATGCTAAAAAACAAGTTACACGGGGTCTGTGGCCAAGCTGGTAATTAACCAACTGGTTCCATCATAAACTAGCCAGTTCCATCATAAATCGATGCTTTTATGGCCGATCTATAGGAAACCCTAGCCTGCCAGGAGCTCTAACCTAGTTTTTCAACCGATTCATCCTCGCTCCCTAATGAGCCCACTGGTTTGACCAATTTTGAATACTATGCTTGTGCCAAGCCATCCCCCAGGTCAACATCCCTCAAAAGTTGCCCAACGTCCTCTATCAATACGTCATCGTCAAAGTGGTTGGACATCACCTATGGAATGCCGGAGAATGTTAATTTTCCTATGAACCTAACATCCAACAATCCATTGACTTAGCAGATTACAGATCTACTAAATGAATGCACAACTTGTTTCTTAACTTAAGTTAGTGGAAGCAAAAACATAACCAATCTCACAAAAATTGTTAATTTTTTCAGATTGTTCGATGCTGTATCAATTACTTTAGCCCAAATCAATACTTCAATTAGCAATCTTTCTAATTACAATTAGTCTTTCCATTCATCAACAATAATTGAAGATAGAACAATAAATGCAATGACAAAGGAGACAATCAACACATCAACAAGAGACACCAGGTTTGGTCAAAGACAAGGGAAAAACCCCACAAGGTGGAAAACCCGTTGAAATTATCCTTCTATTAGATTGTCATAAAATTTTCAACAGAGAGTACAATGAGCCCAATACAATATCATTAAGCAAAAAAACCCAACAACATTAAGAAATATGTTCCCAACATCAAAATATATCAGAGACAACTTTTCCTGTCTATTCAATTGCAGTCAACTTCAGTCTTCGGTCAAATCTGAGTCAAACTTTCCAGTCGCATGCAGGGGGAGCTATGGGAGTGACTGAAGGCTTTTAGTTGCACCCTTGAGCCTGCAAGTCAACGACAATTATCGAAATTTCCCTGTGACGTGCTTGCGACTGTACTCCAAAAACCCTAAAATAGATGCAAGCCTTAGACCCTGTAATTTCGGACTTTTGCGAACTTCTTTTGTCGTCCCAACCTTAGTCCTGTGCGAACCAATCAATGAAGAAGAGAAGAAGATGCTTGGTGATGTCTAAATGAGTTTGAGGTCACTTGTATTTATAGGCTTCCATGGGTTTCCAATTTGCCTTAGGGCCAACTTGTCCAAATGTGCACATGTGGGCTTTCCTTCATAAGTACACTTTCTCTTATCTGATTTGAGTCATCTTTAGGTCGATTTTGGTCCTCTCGAAAAGAGGAATTCAATGAAATGATCATCTCCATCAAATAGGCTGACCAAAGTAGAATTTGACCGTAGTTGCATAATTTAACAAAAATAACACAACAAATTCTATCCAATCAAATATGTTTTTCATTAAAAATTTTCAGAACCTACTTAGGCTCCCATTCTGGGATAATGACCCAACCGAGGAAATTACATGTACAATAATTGGTTTTGGTCATGCTGATCAAGCCCTCCTTGGATGATCTAGATCTCCTTGTTGCCCCTTTTCGTGGACCCAACACACAAGAGTATCACACTCTTCAATGAGATGCCTCTCAATCTTGTGCTTTTGTACGGTGTGTCTTTTCCCTCTCCTTGGCCCTTCTTTGATAACTTTTCGTTGGACTAAATCCCCAACCCTAATCTCCAAAGTGATTGATGGCCGAGATTAGATCTCGCCTCACTTGAGATCAAGGGTTGAGATTAAAATATAATCACTAAAGTAATTCTTTCACTTTTCCTAAGTTTATTGTGCTTTCCTAAGTAAAAACTTAGGCTAAGTTACAAAAGCAACTTGCTCACACTAGAGAAAGTATCCTAAGGAGACTTTGGGTGACTTCTACATGCCTAGACACTTAGGCTCGTGTAGAAGTACCTACCCGAGCTACAAACATCAACACTCCCTCTTAGTGAGGGAGGTACTTCTTCCCCCCTGGAACTGACTTTGATATTGGAACTGCATCCTTTGCCTTGGTGGCTCCCTCTAAACTGGATGCCTTCCTTGCCACCTCAGTTGGAAACATCCTTGAAGTCCTGCTCTCGTTGGCCTAGTTCTTAGAAGCCTCTTTCTCTTGAATATCTTGTAAGGTCATCTCATACCAATGTCCCTGAAAAATTTGGAGGAATCTGTCGACTGCTCCTCCCCTCCTGAACTTGAATGTTGACTCCCTCTGAGCTGCTCAACCTTCGAAGCTTCTTACTCCTTTTTATTTATCACTTCTCTACTTCTTGCGAGTCCTGTGAAAGTCCTTTTAGCACCCACACGAAATATGTTGGTTTAAGGATCTACAAATATCTTTCTTGTGGATTTGTCTCATCCCTTTGGGACATCCACTAAAAATCCGCAGCCAAACCTTGTCTGGTACGATTTGTTGGAAAATCAGAAGACTTAGAGATTATATAGATTTGCCTTAACTTGATAATTACTTGTGATGTGTGTTGGCCTTTTATTACTTTATTAGATCTTGTTCATCAAGCAATTACCAAAAACAATGAAGATCACAACGAGACAAAGTACACAAGATATAGGCTCCAAGCCAGGACAAAACCCCTCCAAGGGGAAAACCCAGAAAAATGCTTCTCTTTTTATAGAATTTGTTCACAAAGAGATTTCCAAGACCCAAAGACTAAAGCCCAAAATTCTCCCAAGCACCAAGTCAACCCATCCCATCGGCAAAGTCTTCTTCAAGGCAACTTCCAAACTTCAACCTACTGCAACTTGTCCAGAATTTTGGCCCTGTAACTGCTCCTCAAAATTTCGGCCTTGCAATTTTGGCCTCCTGCAACTACAACTTCACAAAAACCCTAACTTCACACGTGTGAACATAAAGAGAGATTTAGCCCAAGAAACTTCGATTCTTCCTTCCTTTCCTCGTCCTTTTAGCTCTTCTTCTCCTTCGCTATTGCAGATTAAACTTGTCTTGGATGAGTATCTCAAATGAGGTCGAGCTCCTTGTATTTGTAGCTTTCTTGAGGGGTCGAATAGCCCTCCCTTTAGGTCGACTTGTCTTTAACTTGGGGCCGACTGGGTCTTGGAGAAATACATGGCTTTTTCTTGACAAAATAAATATTTTCCTTTGTTACAATGAGTCCAAATGGGACTATGACACATGACCAATATTATTTTTTATCCTAGAAATAATGAAAAATCCTAAAAGCACAAAGAACATGCTTTTGAATCAAACTTGAGTATGAAACCCACACTCCAAAATAAAATATAATTTCTTTTTCTTTCTTTATAAAGAATATACAATGCCATGATTATAATTAGGTCGTTGTGAAGACCAAGCCTAGTTACAATTTTCAACTGTTGATTTTTGAGTAGCTTGGGTTCAGGGTTTGGAGGGAAAAGCGTCACAAGAGTCACTTGTGGGCTTGGAACCCAAGCATGGGGTTTTGCACCAATCGTGTTTTGGGGCATTTCCATGAGCTCATTTCTACATGTGATGGATGAGGATGATAGCTCTTGGTGAGACGAATATAACGCAACAAGAATTGTTCGATTCCGAGTTGTAGAAAGGGAGATATGAATTTTTGAAGTTAATTTTGGGGTTGGCACCACAAGTTTCAAGGTCGGCCTAGGGTTATGTTAGGCATATGACAACTGAACAACCCCTAAATTATGACATTTTGGAGTCCTCCTTTATGGTATATATAGGAGGTGAGTGGAGGAATTATTTCTCATCCAAAAGTGTAACGCATACAATAGAAAGGAACTTGTTAGAGGCAAGGGAAGCTCTGTCTTAGCTGCAACAAGGAGAGGACAAGTATAGGAAGGCCGAAGAAAGGTTAAGGACTGTTTTAGGGCTGGTTTAGGGGTCCGAAAGCTGCTGAAAGAGGTCGAGGGGCCTTGCTGGTAGGCCAAGGCCTTAAGGAGCTAAACGCAGGTCTGTTGAGGGCTATTTGTATGGGCTGGAACCTTGGTTGAAGGGTGCCCTAAACCTACAACAGAGTTGTGTGTTAGGCCGCAGGCCATACCACCACATCAAGGGTTAGCGTGGGTATGTTTAAGGGATGTTGCAGCTTGTGGGTGCCCTAACCAATCACAATTAGGAACAACAACAAATGCAGACTTGGTGTAGCAGTTGGAGGTGTGTTGGGTCATGATTTTGGATTAGATTGTTGGGCAACCTGTGGGAGCCAATTTGGAAGTTTGATTGGGTGATCATAAGCCTTCATCGGTGCAGATCTTGTAGTGTAGTATTGGGTTCCATTGATCTGGTGGAGGGTAGTGTGTTGGCTACCCAAAGTAGCCCCAGATGAGCTATCTTGAAGTGACGAAGAGGAGCTGAAGGTTGGTGGAAGATTGGTGTCGAAGTGCAACACCTTGATGGACAAAGGTGACTGCTAGCCTGACAGATTGGAGCTCGGGATTAGGCCTACCAGGAGAGCATATTGGATCAACCCGTGTACATGCTACAGAAGTGACTTGCAACAGTGTTAGGTGGCAGCCCTCTTGGAGTCTCGATGTGTTGTCCTTTGAAGGACTAAGGGGGGACTAGTGAGAAGTACGAAAGAGAAGGACCGATAGGACAAGATACGACATCGAAGCTGCAACGAAGTTTGCCATTATATCTTGTATACCATAGACTGTTGTATTATTCAGAATTGGTTTAATATAACGAAGATTGGGGATGTACATTATTGTACAATTTTGTTAAAAACTGTGTATATTTGTGCATGTGTGATTTACTGCATTATATTTTCCTCTTTGCAAAGTAGTTCTGGTTGATATTCTTGGTTTGGTAGCGTTAGTGATTTTAATACTCTAACCTAGACCCAAGATCGTGGAAATTTAACATGGTATCAGAGCGTGTCTAAGCTATTTTGGAAATCAGTGAATTAGAGTTGTGCGCAATGAAGTACGGTGTGAGAGGGAGTTGGGCACATTGTAAGTGAAGGGATCACTACAATGTCCAAGTTGCAGGCAGGTCTTTGGTATGAGGACAGGTTGGAGGGGTTGTCAAACTATAGTCCTTGGAAGGAAAGGATCAGGTTGGTCTTGCAGGTCTACAGGATCCAAGATTTTGTCGTGAAAGTCATCAAGAAGTCAACCGACCCTAAGGAGCTGGAAATATTGAAAGACTTGGATGCAAAGGTGAGATTGATCATCCTAGATGGTGTGAAGGATGCCCTAATACCTCATTTGTCCGTGAAGAACACTGTACATGAGATGTGGATGGCTCTTCATAATTTGTTCCAGAATAAGAACGGGAATTGGGTAATGGTATTGGAGGATAAGTTGAAGTCCACCAAGATGATAAATGGTGAAGGAGTGACTTCGGACTTGACGAGATTGTCTCAGGTCAAGGATGAGCTTGCTGTTGTAGGTGTGAAAATTTCAGATGGAAATATGGTAAGGATTTCCTTGAAAGGGGTCACCAAGGAATGGATGCCCTTCATCAAAGTAATCGTTGCCAGAGAGAAATTGCCAGACTGGAATAGACTGTGGGACGACTGCATTCAGGAAAAGTTGCAAGACGAGGATCGTCATCCATCGAAGAGGGCAGATGAGGACGTGGCACTTGCAGTGCGAATGAGGGGTAAGCCAAAGAAGGACTTGAGTAAAGTCAAGTGTTTCAACTGTGGCGAGATGGGTCATTTTTCATCGAGATGTCCGATGAAGAAGAAGGAAGATGATGAGAAGAGGAAAGGAAAGTAGGTCGCTGGTGTTGCCACTTCAACTAAGATAGATGATCTCACCAGAAGATTGGAGGAGGAGGACTTTGCTATGATCTCTCATTTCTCGCAAGGTACCATCAAGGAAGATGGATGGTACGTGGATAGGGTCACAAGAGGTTTTTGAGACTCTAGTCGAATGGGACTCGAAGTTGCACATGGTGTTGGGCGACAAGAGTCAGTTGGAGATCCGATGATCGGGTGTTGTGCCATTCAGGATGGAGACAGGACGAGTGATGCAGGTCCAGGATGTACTGTTTGTACTAAGACTCAAATATAGCGTGATTTTTGTCTCGATGATTGAGAAGAAGGGGTTTGATGTCTTGTTCTAGGATGGGAAGGCAAGACTTAGGCCTAGAGGCTCTAGCTCCGCTGGTATCGTGCTTGGAGTTAGAGAGCATGGTCTATATAGGCTGACAGGCAAGCCTATGGATAATGAGAAGTAGGTGGAGCAGGGACAGGCTTCAGAGGAGCAGGTACAAGTTTCCGAGAAGAAGGTCCAGGTTCCAGAGGCTTAGAGAGAGTCGATTTCTAGTGGCAGCTTGCAGGTTCAAAGGGAGACTTTGCAGCGCAAGAAGAGCGTGTGGTCAGTGGGGAGAAAGGGTGCTTCCACATCTCTACCAAGAAGGAATCATGGAGGGACTGGAAAGCGATGTAGGAGAAGAAAAAGAAGCAGGGTGCTTCCAACTGTGATAATGACACTTCCGAGAGGCGTAGTTCACAGAACAGAGATTGTTGCGATGGTGAGCGCTAAGAGTTGGGCAAGTGTTGCGAGTAGTGATGATGATGAGTTACTTCCTAGTCTTGGAGGTACCTCCCTCGCTAAGAGGGAGTGCTGATTTTTGAGTAGCTTGGGAGGTACTCCAAGCCCTAGGGTTCAGGCTTTGGAGGGTAAAGTGCCACAAGAGTCACTTGTGGGCTTGGAACCTAACCATAGGGTTTTGCACCAATCGTGTTTTGGGGCATTTCCATGTGCTCATTTCTACATGTGATGGATGAGGAAGATAACTCTCGGCGAGATGAATCTAACGCAACGAGAATCATCCAATTCTCAGTTGTAGAAGTGGAGATATGAATTTTTGAAGTTAGTTTTGGGGTTGGCACCACAAGTGTCAAGGTCTGCCTAGGGTTATGTTAGGCATATGACAACTGGACAACCCCTAAATTATGACGTTTTGGAGCCCTCTATGGTATATATAGGAGGTGAGTGGAGGGCCTATTTCTCATCCAAAAGTGCAACGCATACAATAGAAAGGAACCCTTGGAGGCAAGGGAAGCTCCGTCTTAGCCACAACAACGAGAGGACAAGTACAGGTAGGCCGAAGACAGGTTAAGGACTGTTTTAGGGCTAGTTCAGGGGTCTGAAATCTGCTGAAGGAGGTCGAGGGTACTTGTTGGTAGGCCAAGGCCTTAAGGAGCTAAATGCAGGTCTGTTGAGGGCTATTTGTATGGGTTGGAACCTTGGTTGAAGGGTGCTGTAAGCTACATGTGAAAATTTCACACTTGAAATCCTACTGCAATATCTGATATTATTTCTCCTACTTATTATTCAGAAATAAGTTATTTACAGAAATCTCTTCAGTAGATATTAAAATAAATTCAATTGCAGTCTTCACCATACAATAACTGAGCAAAATAATAAGGAAATACTAGCACAAAAATGACACAGAGATTTTTGGACAATTGTCCCTGGAAAAAACCCAATGTGGGAAAACTGGTGCAGCAGATGAGGGTTTCTATTATTCTTCAACAATAATCTCCTTGTACAATTTACAATCAACAGTAATAAATAGAATTCTCTATGATAACATTGGATAAATTTCTCCCACAATTTCCAGATGAGAAATGACCCTAGAAGGACCCTCTTGGGCCGCCTGCGTCACCACTGCGCTGGCTCTGCGTGGGTGCTGCACAAAACTGCGTCACCCCTCTACGCTATGCCCTTCCTGCCTCTGCGCTCTCTCTTCTTGTTACTGTGTCACCTGCTCCTGCACCCTGGATTAATGCTGAACCCTCTTTGTCTCTCCTCCAGCTGCAACTCTCCCTCTGGATTGATTTTCTCTTTTCGAACTTCAGCGATTGAGAAAATCGATTTACTTGGGCAACTGAGTATCTGCACTAGTGTATTTTCCAAATGACCCTCAAGATTTCTTAAATAATCTTCTCGTTGACATTCAACGACCCAGATTAGAAGCCGATCAATGGCTGAGATCATTCTGACTTGATCCTCGTCTTCTTCTAGAAGTTACACCCACAGTTTAGATTAATACCCATTAATTATTTTAATTTCCTAATTTTAGACTTAGGGTCACATTAAAAATAATTAATTTATCAAATAAAACTTTCTCCGCGTGGAATTTCCCCAAACGATTTATGGGTTATCTGGAATACATGTGTCTAAGCCTTTCCACAAAATTCGAAACTTGGAGCACATCCGATGCTAACACAAATCAACACTACCTTTTAGCGATGAATGTGCTCTAGTAATACACCCTGCTACATACTGCTTGACCTTGAAGCATATCCCTCTACGCTACGCTGCTATTGTAACTGTACAACGGCCCATGACATTGCTACTGCCACTGCTGCATCCGTACTACAACTCCCTCTCAAGTGCCGCATCATCCGTTTATGCTATTGAAACAAATTTTCAAGCATCCCCATATTTTCCCTGAAGTGAACAAACTTTGTTCTCCCTAGGGCCTTGGTGAGGATATCTGCTACCTGATCTCCCGTGGGAAAGTACTGCAACTGTATTGCGCCCCGCTGAACACAATCTCTGATAAAATGACACTTGAAGTCGATGTGCTTCGACCGATCATGAAAAACAAGATTCTTAGAGTGCTTCATGCAACTTTGATTATCACATAGAATGTTGGTCGCCTCCGTCTTCCTTCTGAATAAGTTCACTAGCAGTTTCCTAAGCCATATGGCCTCACACAAAGCTATGCTAGTTGCCATATATTTAGCTTCAGTTGAGCTCACTGCTACGGACTTCTGCTTCCTACTGCACCAGGACGTCATTCCTGATCCAATACTGGAACAATACCCTTAGGTACTTTTCCGATTTGCCAAACTTCCTGCCCAATCTGCATCTGTGAATCCACTCAATCTGATATCATCGCCTTGGATGTATTTTAATCCATAATTGACTATTCCTTGCACATATTGAAGAACATGCTTAGCAACTGCCCAATGCACCCTCTTTGGTTTTACCATGAACTGACTGAGGGATTTGACAACGTAGCAAATGTCCGGCCTGGTGTTGACCAGATACATGAGAGATCCTATGAGTTGCATGTATAAGGTGGGGTCCACTTCTTGATCTTCAGATGCATCGATTTTCTTCCAATTGGTAATCATTGGAGTAGTCATGGGTCTATAGTCCTGCATTCTGAATCTCTTTAGAATTTTTGTAGCATATCTCCCTTGCCCAAGGAAGATTTCTCCCTTCTGCTGCCAAACTTCCAATCCTAAAAAATAGTGCATCAGCCCCAAATCCTTCATGTTGAATTCTTCTACCAGATTCTTCTTGTAGTCCTTGACGAGCCTTGATGATCCTCTCAAAAATAAATCACCTACATACAAAACCAAAATCAGAGGCTCATTCTCTATTGTGAGATAATAGAGATTGAGATCAACGTCTCTCTTGACAAATCCCATCTATTGCAAGTAACCATCAATTCGACCATACCATGCTCCAGGTGCCTGTTTTAGCCCATACAAGGCTTTCTTCAACCTGCATACATGAGTTTTCTTCTCATGTGTTTCGAAGCCTTCTGGTTGTTCGATGTAAACCTCTTCTTCTATCACCCCGTTCAAGAATGCAGTCTTGACGTCCATCTGGTTAATCTCCCATCCCATCTGCATTGCAAGGGATATAATGGATCTGATAGAGGTATATCTGGCTACACGGGCGAAGGTTTCTTTGCAGTCTATCCCTTCCTTCTGAGCATATCGCTTAGCCACGAACCTGGCCTTGTACTTCTCTACATTGCCATCTGCAACATATTTGATCTTGTAGATCCACGTAGAACCTACAACTGATCTGTCCTGTGGTCTCGCTATGAGTTCCCAGACATCATTAGTAGTGATAGAGCTATACTCCTCTTCCATAGCATCCACCCAAACTTGATGTTGTTCGACCTCCTGAAAGCTAGGGCTCTTCAACCTATATAACCAATGCTTGGTCTCTGTCACGCTGTCTACGCTGCCTTTTCCCGGTTATAGGAGCCCCAACAAACTCCTCTACGTCCCTCAACGTCTGTCGTACTTCTCTGTTAATTCTGCCATTGGTGGTGCATGGCTCAATCAATTCTTCTTCTAGTTGTCCCATTTGCTGTGGGCTACCTAGATTTTCTTCTCCTAAAGAAATGCTGGTACTGGTCACAGTGCTTGACCCTGATGGCTGTCCATCTGCTAGATCTTCTCCCTGCTGTTGTTGTACAAGAGGAACATTCTCTGATCTCTCTCTAGGAGGCATCTCTCGGGATTTCCTGAAAGCTCTGTCTTCCATGAACTTTGCATCCCTTCTGACTACAATCTTCCTGCTCCCAGAAATGTAGATCCTGTATGCCTTCGAGGTCTCGCCGTATCCTACAAGATAGCCCTTCTTTGTAGTCTGATCTAGTTTTCTTCGTAATGTGACAGTAAGCCACACTTCCAAATATCCGGAAATGACTCACTTCTTGCTTCTTGCTAGTGAAGACACTCTCTGGCATTGTCTTGCCCAAAGCCCTATGCAGATTCCTGTTCTGATATACACAACTGTGTTGCATGCTTCAACCCATAAGAATCTAGGCATATCCAGATCATACAACATGGCTTTCGACACCCCAACAATGGTCTTGTTCTTCCGCTTTGCAACCCCATTCTGCTCCGGATTATACGAAGCTGTCCACTCTCTCTTGATTCCTTTCCTAGCATAGAAATCTGTGAAGTCCTTGTCTGTGTATTGTCCACCATTATTTGAGCGCAAAATTTTTATCTTCTTCCCAGTCAAGTTCTCAACCAGAGCTTTAAATTCTCTGAACTGATCAAAGACTTCATCTTTGGTCTTTACGAAGTAAATCCAAGTCTTCTTGGAATGGTCATCAATGAAGGTGACAAAGTATTTGCCACCACCAAGAGCTCTAGTGGACATTGGTCTGTAGATGCCTGAATTTATTAGACCCAATACACTTTTTGCCCTCTTGTTGCTTCTGGAATATGCTGCTTTAGCGTACTTCCCTAGTACGCACCCTTTGCACATGTCATCATGCTTGGTGCTTAGGACTGGAACTCCCGTAACAATTTCTTTAAGCGTTCTCAGAGCTCCATGATGTAGATGCCCCATTGGTCTGTGCCATAGCTCATTTAGATCTGTTTCGCCACTTAGACTGTTGCCTACCAGTGCAATTGGAGACTTGAGCTGCAACTTGTATAGTCTGTTGCTTCGAGTTCCAATCTGAGCCTTCTTCTTCCAACTTGGATGCTTGACGTACACCTTCCTTCCAATGAAGTATACATCATATCCCTTGTCCTGCAATTGAGACATTGAAAGCAAGTTCATTCCAATTCCAGGCACATGCAACACATTTGTGGCTCGGAGAGTATCTCCTGCTTTTGTTTGAAATGCTATGGTCCCTTTTCCTACGAGGGTACACTTTGTCTGGTTTCCCATATTAATTTGGAATTCATCTGTTCCTCTTGATAGCTGGAGAAATGATCTGTTACTATAGTCATATGGGCTGAAGCCCCGCTATCAATATACCAATCATCTAATGATGCAGAACTAAATAAACACCAACATTGCCTTTCCAGCCTTGAGGCCAACTCTGAAATAACGTGATCTTCCATCTTCGTGCTTTTCCTTTTCCCGAGAGCTTCTGCAGAAGGAATGCGTAAGCCCACAAGAGTATGATTTGCTGCTGGAGCAAAACAACAAGTTCCCTTTAGCGTAAACCCTTCTGCTTTCTTGTCCAACCTTGCTCTGATAACATGTGAAAATTTCACACTTGAAATCCTACTGCAATATTTGATATTATTTCTCCTACCTATTATTCAAAAATAAGTTATTTACAGAAATCTCTTTAGTAGATATTGAAATAAATTCAATTGCAATCTTCATAATACAATAACTGAGCAAAATAATAATGAAATACTAGCACAAAAATGACATCGAGAGTTTTGGACAATTGTCCCCGAAAAAACCCAACGTGGGAAAACCAGTGCAACAGATGAGGGTTTCTATTATTCTTCAGCAATGATCTTCTTGTACAATTTACAATCAACAGTAATAAAGAGAATTATCTATGATAACACTGGAGAAATTTCTCACACTATTTCTAGATGAGAAATGACCCCACAAGGACCCTCTTGGGCCCACCTGCATCATGACTGCGCTAGTTCTGTGTGGGTACTGCGCTGAACTGCGTCACCCCTCTGCGCTGTGCCCTTCCTCCCTCTGCGTTGTCTCTTCCTGTTACTACGTCACGTACTACGTCACCTACTCCTGCACCCTGGATTGATGCTGAACCCTCTTTGTCTCTCCTCCACCTACAACTCTCCCTCTGGATCGATTTTCTCTTGCCGAACTTCAGCCACTGGGAAAATCGATTTACTTGGGCAACTGAGCATCTGCACTGGTGTATTTTCCAAATGACCCTCAAGATTTCTTAAATAATCTTCTCGTTGACATTCGACGACCCAGATTACAAGCTAATCAATGGCTGAGATCATTCTGACTTGATCCTCATCTTCTTTTAGAAGTTACACCCACAGTTTAGGTTAATACTCATTAATTATTTTAATTTCCTATGTTTAGACTTAGGGTCACATTAAAAATAATCAATTTATCAAATAAAATTGTCTCTGGGTGGAATTTTCCAAAACGATTTCTGGGTTATCTGGAATACATGTGTCTAAGAATCTCCACAAAATTTGAGACTTAGAGCACATCCGATGCTACCACAAATCAACACAACAAAGCTATGTGGTAGGCCGCAGGCCATACCACCACAACAAGGGTTAGTGTGGGTATGTTTAAGGGCTATTGCAGCGTGTGGGTACCCTAACCAATCACATTTAGGAACAACAACAAAAGCAGACTTGGAGCAATAGTTGGAGGTGTGTTGGGTCCATGATTTTGGACCAGTTTTTGATTAGATTGTTGGACAACCCATGGGAGGCAATTTGGAGGCTTGATTGGGTGATCATAAGCTTCCATCGGTGCAGATCTTGCAGTGTAGTATTGGGTGCCATTGATCTGGTGGAGGGCAGTGTGTTGGCTACCCAAAGTAGCCCTAGACAAGCTATCTTGAAGTGACGAAGAGGAGTTGAAGGTTGGGTGAAGATTGGTGCTGAACTGCAAAACCTTGATGGACAAAGGTGACTGCTAGCCTGGCAAATTGGAGCTCGGGATTAGACCTACCCAGAGAGCAGATTGGATTAGCTCGTGTACATGCTACCAAAGTGACTTGTGTGAAATTTTCTGAATATTACTTATGCAGAAATCCTACTGTTAAATCTTGATTTACTTCTCCTACTTAAGCAAGTTATTAATCTGAAATATTCAACATTAACATTGAAGTAAACACATTAACAGTCTACACAGATACAGATCTACACTGAATACATGCACAATGACAAAGTGACACAGGATTTTCTGGACAATTGTCCCCGGAAAAACCCACTGCAGGAAAACTGGTCTTCTGGCTGATGGAGGGTTTTTATTATTAAGTAGATTCTAAGTACAACAAATATGGACACCTTACTGGTTAACCTGATAGAGAAATAAAACAATTTGCAGCAATACCTCTGTTCCAGAGACAGAAAAACTGACTGATTCACACCTTCAAAGGGGATTTACAAAACTTAGCCCTTTTTAGTCTTCAGGAACCCCAACATTGCTTTGAAGCCCTCTGCGTCAACTCTGCTAGCTTGCATCAGCCCCTGCGCTGCTCTGGAAGGGCTTGTGTCACCCTAGACTGGGTTACTTTGTCCCTACGCTGCCTTGGTTGGGCCTGCGTCAGCCTTACTAGCCTTCTGCTGCCCTTTCTGGGCCTACGTAGCACTTGAAGCCCTCTACGCTGCGCAACTGTTGCTCCCTCTACGCTGCTCTGTCTGCTACTTCTCTGCCTCTTGCTGCACTCTTGGCCTGGGATCAGATCATCCCTCTCGCCAATCCTACCCCTCGCTGCAACTGAAATACTTCTGGAAACTCTTAGCAAACCACGCCATAGAATTCTAGCTTAGTCTCAGTGCTCTGCCACTGTGTGTGTCTTCCAACTGACCCCAAGCCTTTCCCTTATACTTTTCTCGTTGGGAAACCAACGGTCGTGATCTAATCTTGAATCGATGGCTAAGATTAAGAGAAAGCTTGATCCGTGTGACTTAAGTCATTTCCATCACATGTTTAAATTAATTACCTTTAATTTTTAAATTTTCTTAAGTTAGACTTAGGGTCCTTAATTAAAAAGATTAATTAATTAATTTTCTCTTAAACAGGATGGAATTTCTCAAATCCCTTTCTGGGTCTTGGAGATCTCATGTACTCTAGTCCCTCCACAAAGTTTGGGAGCTAGAGCACATACGATGCTACCCCAACACTCAAAAATATCAACACTCCCTCTTAGCGAGGAATGTGCGCTAGCACAACACTTCACCCTGAAGTTCTGCTCTGATCTCTAGTGTGGGTCTCTACGCTAATGCTTGGCCTGCTGCCCTTCATCACCGTGCTGCTGCTGCTCTCCTGTACTGTTGCCCATGATGTTGCCACCGCCACTGCCATATCTGTACTGCAACTTCCTCTCAATCTGCTGCATCGTGCTGCTAACCACTGCACTGCAACTCAGTTGCTGAGAGAAACAACTGGAAACTCCTGCCCAATATTTGATAGACAAGTTAGTTGTGTTGCATCCTCATCACTGAAGCTCCATAGGTTGCTGCTCTGTGCTGTCAAACAGAGGTTGCTACACAGCTACAACTCTGGACTGCGTAAGCAGAGCTCCTCTATGTTGTTGAAGTCACATCAACCCTTCTGCGCTGAAGTCCCCTACGTTGCGTTGTCCTCCTGAAGCCTCTACGCTGCTGCATCTCTACTCTGCGTAAGCAGGCTTGCTCTCCGCTGCTGAAGTCACATCAGCCCCTCTGCGCTGCTACTGCATCTGCACTGCGTTGCTCCCTTCAGCTTCCAGCTATGCCTCTGCTCCATTTGTGATTCTTTGCACCCACTGCTCCACTTGTCCCGCTACTGTCTTAAGGCTCTCGTAGCACGAATGTGACCCAAGAGTTGGACTACTCAAGGATCCCACCACTGCTCTGTAGGTACTCTACAGATCCATGTCGCCCCACTTTCGTGGTTCATGAGTGTTCATGGCTATGTCGTCTTCGAAGCCATCGTCCGCCACAACAGCCTTAGAGCTAGAAGCTTCCTTGTCCTTCTTCTTCTTCTGAGGACAATTGCTGGGGAAATGTCCTAGTTCGTCGTACTGGAAACACTTGATCTTAGACATATCCTGCTTCTTTCTCCCTTGCTGCCTCTTTGATGCCAAGGTTGCATCTTCCTCTTCTTCCTTCCTTACTTGCCCGAATCGGTGCTGAACTGTCTCTTGGTAATCCGACGGATTTCTTCTTGTCAGAGGATCGCCCACATATTGTCCCAGTTGGGAAGGTCCGCTCTGCCCAAGAGACTTTGGACAAAAGTTTCCCAGTCCTTTATGACAACATTTAGAGCCATCCTCAGCATAACATCATCCTCCACCTTCACCCCCATGCCAGTCAGTTGATCTTGGATCGCTTGAAGTCTGGACAAAAAAGGATCAATCTCTTCTCCCTTCGTTCTCCAAAAGCATCTTTCTCTGGACGGATCTTCCTGCATATAGTGTGGTTAGAGCTACCCACATCTCATGAGCCATTTTCTTCTCAGCTATGTGTGGAGCCACAAGATCTTTGACCCCGTCCATTATGAAGCGCTTGGCATGTGCCGCTGCTTCTTCATACTTTTCCAGGAGCTTCGCATCGGTCGACGTGGCCAGGACTTTCTTTGCATGCTCCCTCAGACCGTATGCTTCCATGACTACCAGGATTCTGGCTTTCCAGATTGCAAAGTTGGACAAGCCGTCCAACATATCCTGATCACGTAGTCCGTGAGGTGCCATCTGCTCAAAAAATATGTTGGAATGAATCCTCCTCTTTATGCTAGAGACTTAGATCTAGGGTCCTTGGCGAGAAAGGCACCCTTTGCTCCCTTTGACAACTCACTTCCTCTCTTGGAAATCTGCCAAATAAAAAATGTATAAGCTCTCTTCGACCCTCTGATCGATCTGCAAATTTCTTTGGCCGGAAATCCTTTGAGAAGTTGTTCTCCTCCCGTTTTTTGTCAACTTGCTTAGGCTAAATTATGAACCGACATAATTTTATCCCCACCAGCAACTACTGAAGCTCTACAACACGACTTCAGGCACTCTAAATCAACAAACAGTTTCAGGACTGCGTCACCATGGCTGGCCTCTGCGTGAGCAGACAGTTCCAACACAACTTCTGTGCTGCTTCTGCGTTGACTTTGTGCATTCAGTACATGGGCCTGCGTGGAGACTTCGTTACTCTGGCCTCTGCGTGGCTCTGCTTCCTTTTGCTGGTACGCTGCCCTCTCTGGTCCAACTTTCTACGGCTACTACTGCTTTCTCTGCTGCTTTCTGCAGCAAGGATTCTTCAGCCTTCTTGCTGGTGATTGAGCTAGATCTGCAATCGCTCTAATACCATGTGAAAATTTCTGAATATTACTTATGCAGAAACCCTATTGTCAAATCTTGATTTACTTCTCCTACTTAAGCAAGTTATTAATCTGAAATATTCAGCATTAACATCGAAGTAAATAGATTAACAATCTACACAGATACAAATCTAAATTGAATAAATGCATAATGACAAAGTGACACAAGATTTTCTGGACAATTGTCGCCGGAAAAACCCAATGCGGGAAAACCGGTCTTTTGGCTGCTGGAGGGTTTTTATTATTAAGTAGATTCTAAGTACAACAAATCTGGGCACGTAACTGGTTAACCCGACAAAGAAATAAAACAATCTGCAGCAATACCTCTGTTTCAGAGACAAAAACTGACTGATTCACACCCTGAAACGGGATTTACAGAACTTAGCCCTTTTTAGTTTTTAGGAACCCCAGGGCTACTCTAAAGCTGTTTGCGTCAGCTCTGCTAGCCTGCATCATCCCCTGCGCTGCTCAGGAAGGGCCTGCGTCACCCCAGACTGGGTTACACTGCCCCTACGCTGCGCTGGCTGGGCCTACATCAACTTTACTGGCCTCCTATTGCCTCTGCGCTGCCCTTTCTGGGCCTGCGTAGCTTGTGCGTAGCACCTGAAGCACTCTGCGCTGCGTAGCTCCTGCTCCTTCTGTGCTGCTTCTCTGCCTCTTGCTGCACTCTTGACCTGGGATCAAATCATCTGTCTTGCCAATACTACCCTGCGCTGCAGCTGAAACACTTCTAGAAATTATTAGCAAACCACACATTGGAATTCCATCTTAGTCTCAGTGCACTGCCACTGTGTGTGTCCTCCAACTGAACCCAAGCCTTTCCTTTATACTTTTCTCTTTGGGAAACCAACTACTGTAATCTTATATTGAATTGACGGCTAAGATAAAAAGAAAGCTTGATCTGTGTGACTTAAGTCATTTCCATCCCATGTTTAAATTAATTACCTTTAGTCTTTTAATTTTCCTAGGTTAGACTTAAGGTCCTTAATTAAAAATATTAAATAATTAATTTTCTCTTAAACAAGATGGAATTTCCCAAATCCCTTTCTGGGTCTTGGAGATCGCATGTACTCTAGTCCCTCCACAAAGTTTGGGTGAGAGAGCACATTCGATGCTACCCCAACAATAAAGAATATCAACAACTTCCAGTAGTGTTAGGTGGCAGCCGTCTTGGAGGCTCGATGTGTTGTCCTTTGAAGGACTAAGGGGCGACTAGAGAGCAGTGCGAAAGCGAAGGATTGGCAGGACAAGATACAACATCTAAGATGCAAGGAAGTTTGTCACTGTATCTTGTATACCATAGACTATTGTATTATTCAGAATTGGTTTAATATAACGAACATTGGGGATGTACATTATTGTACAATTTTGTTAAAAGCTGTGTATATTTGTGCATGTGTGATTTGTTGCTTTATGTTTTCCGCTGTTCAAAGTAGTTTTGGTTGGGATTCTTGGTTTGGTAGCGTCAGTGATTTTAAGACTCTAACCTAGACCCAAGATCGTGGAAATTCAACATCAACACTCCCTCTTAACTAGGGAGGTGTTCATAATCCCATTACATGGTACAAGGAATCTCAATCTTGAAGCATTCTCATAAGAAGAGTCGGATTGATAAGCCATCTTTGTCAAGCATCTTTATCATAACCAACACTGTCGTTGGAAGGCCTTAACTAGACACGCTCATCCTTGTTCGAGAGCATTATGCTGGGAGGCTTTATGTGAGATGCCACACTACCTCTAAGGCACATACCCCATCCGGATGTTCACCAGGTGTCCTTTTAGGACTATTCTTATCATGGATTTCCAACATCGAATCCTCACAGAATATCAGTCCTCTTCGACTACTCTTATCTTGGATGCCCTACCTCATCCTCAAAGAGTATCGATCAACAACTTCTTGTTCCTTGGATTCTACAATCCATAAGAAGTTCCAATCTTAAATGCTTATCCAATCCTCCAAACTCCATTCTTTCTTTGTGGCCTGCACTAAGACTTACGACTGTTAGTCCTAGTCTAGTGCCTGACCCATAAAGACAAGAACTATCCAACATCACTCCCTCTCAATTAGGGAAGAGATATCTACCAAATCAAGCTTATCTCTCAAATACTCAAGCTTCTTGTTTGGTAACGCTTTAGTCAGAATATCTGCTACCTGTTCATAAGTAGGTATATGAATAATAATGCATCTCTACGACCCCATCTCGTACTAGGCTTCTGATGTAGTGGTACTTATTGTTTATATGCTCTGTCCTAGCATGAAACACTGGGTCTTTTGTCACTTTAAGACATCTTTCATTGTCATAATGTATACCTATAGGGCTGAGCAGTCCTTCAAACAAATTTGATTATAACTTTATGAGCCAAACAACTTCCTGACAGACTTCACTTGCAAAAACATATTCAGCTTCAACGTCACTCAAAGCAACTATATCTTGCTTTCTGCTCATCCATGAGACCATGGAAGATCCTAAGTTGAAGCATCCACATGTTGTGCTTCTACCATATGTCTCATTACCACCCTAATCTGAATCCATATAACCGATGAGTTGGATTTCATTACCAATATACTGGAGGCAGTGATGTATGGTCCCACACAAATATCTTAGGATATGCTTGGCTATAATCTAATGATCATGTTTTGGCTCCAACTGAAACTTACTGAGGACATTCACTGCAAAACAAATGTCTAGTCTTGTATTTACCAGATACATCAAGGATCCAATCAATTGTTTGTAGCAAGTAGGATCCACCATACTAGAATTTGAACTCCTCAACTTCTTTAAATTGGTAATCATAGGAGTCATCATAAGCTTGCTATCCATCATGCCAAATTTCTGAAGAATCTTGATCACGTATTTACCTTGAACAAGATATATCTCACCTAGCTTCTGTCGAACTTCTAGTCCCAAGCAATAATGCATAATCCCAAGATCCTTCATATGAAACTCGACTGCTAATTGCATTTTACATTCTTGAATTTGATGCTCTACTCTTGTAATAAGTAGATCATCCACATACAAGAGTATGATAATTGGTTCACGCTGGACTACCCTGATGTATAGGTTAGGATTTGCAGAAGTTTTGGTAAAACCAAGTCTCAATAGGTATGTATTCATTTTTGCATACCAAGCTCTAGGTGATTGTTTTAAGCCATATAGAGCTTTCTTCAGCCTGCAGACATGAGTCTGCTTCTGACTTATTTCAAATCCTTGAGGCTGCTCAACGTAAACTTCCTCATCAATAGTCCCAGTTAGAAACGTTGTCTTGACATGCATTTAATGGATGTTCCATCCCATAGAAGCAGCCGACGAAAAAAACGATCTTATTGTTATATATCTAGCTGTAGGAGCAAAGGTTTCCTCTTTATCAATCCCTTCTTTCTGTGAGAAGCCTCTTGCTACAAACCTTGCTTTGTATTTATCAATGCTCCCATCTGGGACATGCTTTATCTTGTAAATCCATTTTGAAGTGACTATAGATTTGTAACTTGGCATAGGGACAATTTCCCATACATCGTTCTTCATGATCGACTGGTATTCCTCTTGCATTGCATTCCTCCACTCTTGATGTTTAGCTACATCTTCATAGGAGGAAGGTTCTGCTTCAATAAGCATTTTCATATATGCAACATACCCAGAATACCTCTTCAGTCTTTTACTTTACCCGAAGGACCCTGATGCTGTATGTCCTTCTGCTTCTTGTAGAGTAGTTCTCAACCAAATAGGCCTCTTTTGATTTTCTGGAACAATCTCTTGTTGTACAGGCTCACTTGGACCTTCAACATCTTCTTGAGTTAATGTTGGATCTTGACCATCATTGTCCCTTGAGATATCCTCAAATATAGGTATCTCTTCTTCATCAAAGTCAACTGGAACATCCTTCGATTTCTTGTAAGCTACACTCTCATCAAAGATGAAATCCTTGCTTACTTTAATTCAACGATCCTCCTTAATATAGATTTTGTACGCCTTAGATGAAGCACTATACCCAACAAAGATGCCCTTTAGACTGGTAGGATCTAACTTTTTTCTCTTATCCTTGGGTATATGTATATACACAAGACACCTAAATATCTGAAGATGATCCACACTTGGATTCTTTCCTGTAAATGCTTCTTCCAGAGTCATGTTGTTGAGAATCTTGTGAGGACTTCGGTTCTGCAAGTAAACAACTGTCACACATGCCTCTCCCAATAGAAATTGAAAGAGATCTTGATCATGTAGCATGGCCCTAACACATTCTTCAATAGTTCTGTTCTTCCTTTTAGCCACACCATTTTGTTTAGGATTATAAGGAACAATAAGCTCCCTCTTAATCCTTGCTTCCTTGCAAAATTCTACCAGTTCTTTAGAGGTGTATTCTCAACTATTGTCGGACCTTAGAGTCTTGATTTTTCTCTTGGTTAGATTCTCCACTTCATTCTTGAATTCTTGAAACCTATGGAATACCTCATCTTTGTTCTTGAGGAGATATACCCAAATTTTTCTTGAGAAATCATTAAAGAAGGTTACATAATACTAATGCCCACTAAGAGATTTTACTGCAATAGGTTCACATACCTCTGAATGTATGAGATCCAAAACTTCCTTAGATCTGGTTCACTCCTTGCAAATGGTTTCTTTACATTCTTGCCTAGAGCACACCTCTTACAATTACCTTCATGTTCTTCCTTCAATTTGGGGATGCCATTGACCATTTGACTTAGAGATGGAAAAATCTTATAATGAATATGTTTGTACCGTCTATGCCATTGTTCGGAAGGACTCACATCCAAGTGGACTAGGGCTTGAGATATAGGTGTAAAAATTCTATATAATGTCCCCTCACGAATCCCAATCTCCCTAGAATTGTCAATACTAGAGCCCTTACACCAAACCAAAACCTTGCCATCAACAAAAGAAATTCTATCACCCTTATCCTTTAGACAAGAAATATAAAGTAAGTTTTTCTTCAAACCTGGAATATATAGAATGTTGTTGAGGTGAATACTTCCACCAGACTTGAGCTCCAATGAAGTAGATCCAATCCCTTTCACTGGATAGCTCTTCTTGTCTCCAAGTTCGATTGAGTGAGAGGAGTTTCCTTTTGACAAGGTCTGAAGTTGATTGCATTCTCTTGTCATATGTTTGGAGGCACCATTATCAATAACCCATACATTCATGTTTTTGAAAGTGTTGAATTAAGCGGAGACCAAGATTCCATCTATTACTTTCTTTGCTAGCTTGGGGATGATATTCAATATGTAACCCCTCATGGATGTAGTGAGATTCCCAAGAACCTTGAAACCCTTCTTCAAAACTCTTGTCATAGTGCCAAATAGGACGTGATCTTCAATCTCCTTCTTGCACCTTAACTCTAAAACTGTGTTGGAAAATTAGTAGACTTAGAGATTATATAGATTTTCCTCAACTTGATAATTACTTGTGATGTGTGTTGGCCTTTTATTACTTTATTAGATTTTGTTCACCAAGCAATTACCAAAAACAATGAAGATCAGAACAAGACAAAGCACACAAGGTATAGGCTCCAAGCCAGGGAAAAACCTCCCCAAGGGGAAAACCCAAAAAAATGCTTCTCTTTTTATAGAATCTGTTTACAAAGAGACTTCCAAGACCCAAAGTGTAATATTCTTAAGGAATTTTTACAGTAAATAATAAAGCATGCATAGACATAAGAACCATGAAAAACAAGCACACAAAGCATACCATGTAATTGCACCAAAAACTGCGCTAATGAGCCATTTTTTGAATAAGTAAGAGGGTACAATATGGTGCTGGAAAGAGTGCACCTGGGCTTGCACAAGGCAAGCTAGCAAAGCCCAAGTGAAAGATATGAAGCCCCTCTCTGATTTGCTGCTGCTCTCTGTTGAATACTACACTGAAACTGCCTAGAAATACGCTATTGGCTGCAAAGAACTGCTGCTAGGGCCTCCTATGATGCTCAGGAAATTCCGAGAAATTAACTCGACCTCTCCACCAAATACCCATAATAACCCACAAAGGATTTGGCCAATTGTTGACCCCTAAAATTCGACCCTCTTTTCCCTCAATGGCTCTACTGCTGGGAAATTCGACCCACCTGTCAATCCTGCTGAAAAGAGCCCCAAAAATGGCTGCAATCTCCTTCAAAACACTTCCCCAGACTCCTCCTCAAGTTTCAAGCCCAACCTCAGCTCACTCCTCAACCTCCTAGCGTGTCCCCTCCAAGAACTGCGCAATCCCTATGCTGCTGTAGCTGAACCTCTCACCAAAATCGATCTCCCTACTGCTGGTGCAAACTGGAAATGGGTAGGACTCCCTCCTTGGGCTGGCACTCGAAGTCCACAAAAGCAAGAGTTGAGTTTCCCGCTCAGAAACACTCTTGTGCTAAACAACACTTGCAGACTTGGCTTCAACTCAAGCGTGCTATGTCAAAAGATGGTTTTGCAAATGATGAATGAATGCCCAAATGAGTGCATCTTTCTCTTTTTGTCAAAGACCCTCCAAAATTCCCATGTGGGCCCAACTCGACCTTCCCCCACCACTTTCGCTCCAATGACAGTGTATTCCTCATGTGGGCTGTAATTCCCATGAGGTGGTCCCCACGCTCCACTAAGGCCGCAATATTTCCCTCCAACTCTAATGTTTGGGTTTTCTTTAAGCCAAAATTACACGTGGGGCCTCTAAACCCATATTTCCTAAGTGCAATAGTGCATTATAACAAAAATGGCCAAAATTGATATTTCGCTTAGCAAAATGCTAAGCAAGGAATATCACAGTCCTCGCCAAAACATTGCTTGTCCTCAAGCAACTACAATGAAGGATGCTAAAGTATCTGCTCCCCCTCTCAAGTGGCATCCTCATCTGGCAGGTTCCTCTATCTGATAAAAAACTCCTTGATGACCTTGTTCCTCAAGTGCCTCTCCTGGGTATCCAAAATAGCCTTTGGGTGTAGGACTAAGTGCCCCTCATCATCCATAGGGGGTAGCTCTGTAGCTGCTTTCACCTGTTGTCCCAGTGCCTTTTTCAGGCAAGACGCATGAAATATATTGTGCACTCGACTCCCTGGGGGTAGCTCCAACTCATATGCTACCTCCCCAATCCTCCGAGTGACTCGATACGACCCATAGAAGTGAGGTTTGAGCTTTATTGATGACTACCAGTATGGTTGAAGCCTCAAGAAGACCAAGTCCCCTACCTCAAATTGCCTCTCAACTCTGACACTGTCTGCATAAAGTTTCTGCTGGGTTTGTGCCATCTGCATGTTGTCTTTGAGAGCCCTCAAAATATCTTGGCTCTCATGTATCCAATCCTTGGCCCTGGGAGCCTTACTTTCTCTAAACATCATGTCAGTGAAAGACAATGCATCGTAACCATACAAAGCTCATAATAGAGACATACCTATGGACATGTGGTACGTGGTGTTGTAGTAGTATTCACCCAAGTGCAACCACTGTATCCATGCTCTTTGCTAGACTGTCGCATAGTTTTGCAAGTAGCCCTCCAACCACTTGTTAACTATCTCTGTCTGCCCGTCTATCTGGGGTGATAACTAGTGCTCGGAGTGAGCTCGGTGCCCACCAACCGAAATAGATCCTGCCAAAATCCCCCCATGAACTTGCTGTTCCAGTCACTAACAATGGTCTTCTAGCTGAAACACCTCCCTAAAGAACTATTCGGCCACCTGTGAGGTCGAGTACCAGACTAAGATGGCAAAGAAATGTGCAAACTTCATCAAGCGGTCCACCACCATGTATATGCAGTCCTTGCCTTGTACTGTGGGCAACTTGATAATGAAATCCATCGACATGCTCTCCCATTTCCCCTCAAGGATAGGAAAAGGCTGCAGCAGCCCTACAGGGTGTGACTGCTCGCCCCTGTTCCTCTGGCATGTGTCACACTCCCTGACATGCCTTATAATGTCATCCTTAAGGTCCCTCCATGCAAAATGCTCTCTAATGGCCTTGTATGTCTTCGTGAACCCCTCGTGCCCTGCTGGTGGTGAGTCATGGGCATCTTGTAAAATGTTCTTCCTTTGTTGGGAGCTGGGCACTAAATAAATCCGGTCTCTGAAGTAGATCACTTCGTTCATCACCTTGTACTGGTCATCTACCACTACCCCATCAAGGACCTCACACGCAAATCGGTCCTTGGAGTACTCCACTAGTAACTGTGGCCTCCAATCTGGGGCAATGCTCATCAAAGAGAGGGTAGTCAGCCTCCTGGACAACGCATTCGCCACCACGTTGTGCTTCTCTTTGACATACTCAAAGTTAAAATCATACACCTGGAACTTGCTCACCCACTTCTGCTGTCTCTCCTGCAACTGTTTCTGCTCCAAGAAAAACCTGAGGCTATTGTGGTTTGTCTTGACCCTGAACCTATTCCCCACCAAGTATTGTATGAACTTGGCTAGCGCATGCATGATGGCTAGCATCTGCTTGTCATAAATGGAGTACAGTCTCTCATGGGGCAGTGACTTCCAACTTTCAAAAGCTATGGGGTGCCCTCCCTACATCAATACTGCTCCTACACCCACTCCGGATTCATCACACTCCAACACAAAGGGTTGGGTGAAATCTAGAAGTGCTAATACAGGACAACTACTCATGACCTGTTTGAGGCGCTAAAAAGCCTGCTGTGCTGTAGCCGTCCACTTAAATGCCCCCTTGTTAATTTTAGATTAACATGTTCTTGCTTAACACAGTAACTCCAAATTCCATATAAGCCCATTATACTTTTATTAGCACTGAATCATTTGTCATTGATAACAACTTAAGAAAGAACATGTATGATCGATTCTGAAGACAAGCCAAGACAAGAGAACATAAGTATATGGCACAAGCTAGGGAAAAACCCCAAGACGAGAGAAACCCTTCATCAATTCTTCTCATTATTAAGATCAAATGTTCAACAGAGAAAGAGAGAGAGAGTACAATGAAAATGACTCCAATATGTGCAATTTTGATCACGAGTAAGGGTTTGCTATCAACTGAATACAACCTTCTTTTCTTCATACCCAAAACTCCTTAATCACTGCGGATTTCCTTCACAACTTTGCTGCCAACGTAGGGTAGAAGATAGCCCTCCAACACGTCATCCTCTTATCTGATCAGGAGAAAATATGCCTGCAGCCTACTAGTGGCCTAGAACGCTTTACGACCTTCAGATCCAAGACTATCAGGCTTGCGACCCATGGCTACATGCAATGGATGCGTTTAGCTGAAGGAGAGATCCTAATCCAAGGGATATGCCAAGAGTCAAGACGTCATCCAAATCGATGCTTAAGCCTACGGCTAACAATCAACCCTTAACCCAGACCTATGGGGACAAAGCCCTAACCATAACAGTCCCATAAATTCATCCTCCTTGAACTTCGCTGCCTCAAAGTGCCCAGAAGATTCTCGATGCCTCAAAGGAGTTGGGAGAGAATCCTTATATACAATTTAGAAGAGAAGCCGACTTTGATATTTTGGAGGCAAATTCAAAATTCGAATTTTCAACTAAATAAAATCATGATCTTAGAATTTCTTTTTGAATAAACAAATATTTTTCTTATCCAAATTTGATGATCTTTAGATCGATTTTGGTCCTCTCGAAAAGAAGAATTCAATGGGATTATTATCTCCATCAACTGAGCAAACCAAAGTGGAATTTGGCCCTAGTTGCCAATTTTAACACTCCCTCTCAACTAGGGAGAATTCCACCTGCCAATCCATCTGCTGCCATAGTTCATCATGCCACCCTGAACCATCTCAACTCTACTATGCTCTACTCTGCTTTGTTGAACATTGATGTGAATAATAAAGAAGAATTGATCGAGAGTGAGTCACAAGACCTTGCCACTCTCCACTGACAGAAGTCAGTCTAGAGGTGGAACCTCAATTGATCCCAGATCAAATAGATAAACACCATGCATCCTAGAATAGGGAGTACGACAGTACGTGATGTGTCTGTCGATAGTGCTATGGTCCCTAACCACATTTCCCAACTCATTGGCCAGATGAGAGGTACTTCCCATGTGTCCCAGACTACATGGGAACACTAGCAAGGAAAGAATATATCACATCCTACAGTCAACCATACATAGGGAAAGGAGAATCCACATCCTACAAGCATACATCACAATCATATGTAGGGAAAGGATGAACCACCTCCTACACGCATGCACAACACCGAGTGTAGGGAAAGGACGAACCACCTCGGACACGCATGCAAAAACACCGAGTGTAGGGAAAGGATGAACCACCTCCTACATGCATGCAAAACAACAATAGTAGGAAGAAATCTACATGTGGGGAAAGGACGAACCACATCCCACCGACATGTCAACTATCAACCGTAGGGAATGGGCATCCTACATGTGGGGAAAGGATGAACCATATCCCACCGACATGTCAACAGATGCCTATACGCATATCTCACTGGGGTATCCACAGGAGAAGGTGAACCACTCATCCTGCTCGCATGTCATCCATCATGGGGTATCACAGGGGAACCACTCACTTTGTGCACAACACACCACAGGGGGAAGGTGAACCACTCACCCTATGGTCATTCTTAGCTCAATAAGTACCCAAAGCCACTAGGAGCCCCCGAAGCTCAATGTTCAATCTTAACAACGTATCCCATCATATAGGGAACAATGCCATGCTTCTTTCTGAAAGTCAAGACTAGATCTTGATGATGATATTGAAGATCGGATTGTCAACGATAGCTTCATCTAGCAGCACATAAACGAATACAAAACTTTCTATGGACATAGAAGAGATCATAGAAACACTTTAGCAATCCTCTGCTTCTTGCATATCTTGATGAAGGAAACATTCAACTGTACTTAACTCAGGGAGACCACAAGCCTTAGCTTATCTTACCAAAGTGCGTAGTGTCCATCCGGTAGCCTGCTTGTCAAAGGATCCATAGCCATAAAGTGGAATCTGTTGTTTATATGCTAAATACTGGATTCTCTGAATCCTACTCTGCAATATACAATGGTTGTTATCATCATGTGCTCAAATGGCTCACAACTTCCTTAATCAACTGACATCATGCTAGCTGCTATATACATTCAGCCTTAATGGTGCTCATAGATTTCAATGTTTGAATCATCCATGAAGTAAGGTGGATTCGAAGAGTTATAGCACCTAGATGTCCACTTTTCATTCAACATACAACTAGACCAACAAATTTCGGTGAAGTACTTCAGACTATAGAAGCACATACGTATCTCAATAAGAAGCTATCCTCTATGGGGTTTATTTATAGGTCCATTCATAGTCTTTATAGTGAGGCATATGATAGGTGTTTATCAAGAACACCAGAAGAACCCAAAGTTCCATGATCGAACAAAGCACATCAATACAAAATATCATCTGATTTGACATCATGTTGAGGCTAAGACAATCCACCTACTCCATTGTTCCACAAATGAGCAGATTGTAGGCATCTTCACCAAATCGCTTGGAAGAGAAAAGTTTGCAAGATTCAGAATGATGCTTGGACTCACCAACATTCCTTCAGATTAATGTGGGGAATGTTGACACCTAATCTTTGGGATTAGGTAAATCCATGTAAATATTGTAAAGAGAAAATAAAGAGAATTAGAAGATGAAGAGACATTAGGAGATGAAACCCAAGAGTCTCTCCCTTCTTGTGTATATCTATGATCAATATTAATGCATGAACACAATTCGATTTGAGGAGTTACCTCCTGATCTGACATTGTTTGTGCCCCTCCTAGATAGTGAAAGAAAGACCCCAAGGAAGGTCACACTGGATTAGGGACGAACGATAACAACCAAGGTGAAGTAATGAAACAAGTACACCTAGTTATCAAGCCAAGTTAGAAGAGCTTCCCTTCTTCGCCACATGACCTAGTTTAGTTTGACTAGGGATTCTCCAGTTTAAAGAGTGGGGCAAGGCCACTGAAGATATAGTGGGTGGCATGCTTGATAGTGTCCAAGGCTCTCTTGGGTTTAGGACTTTTCCCTTTAGGAAAGAGCTTGAGTGGTAACAATTTGATAAGGTGCACCTTTGGAAGGGCCCTTTCATTATGTCTGCATATTGATGAAGCCTATTTGGTTGATCAATGCATGTTCTTAACAACCTAGTCAAGCCCCAATTCACCTTAAGTCAAACCCTCTTGAATCTTATCCTAGCTCCATTACCCAACTAGGATGACATTGGTCTAGCCTTTCATCCATTTATATCAAAGAATATCATAGGATTTCTTAGAGTTTCCCCCCTTGTGCTAGAGGAGAGCTAGCCTTAAGCGAGAGGAAGTGTTATTGAGGTGACTTGGTAACATTCTTGAGTTCCCCTAAGGTTACACTTGTTTTTAGGGTTTTATAACTTAAAGTGTAGGTTTGGGGGGTAACAAGGGGCATTACACATAGTTTGAGGCATGTTACAGTTATACATACTTGGAGAAGTGCCCAAGCAAGAAAGAAGCCAAAAAACACTTTGAAATATGAATATGGACATTCTATGTAAGTTATGGACAGGGCAATCCTAATAAAAGAAACTTGAACTTAATGAAAATTGATTTAATTTTTAAATTATGGACATGTTGGCCTTGACCCAATAAAATAAAATGGGTATAAGTTGAAAGTTAATAAAGAAATAAATCATTATTATTGGAGTGCTCATGAGAAGAGAGAAATGATGTGTTAGGGATTAAGGAGGTCTAGGGAGGTGTGACCTAGCCTTTGAGACTATCACATGGCTACTTGTTTGACTTGTCAAACCCTAAAGGGGCCTTCTTGAAGAGCACACAAATTAGGCCCTGTTCAATGAAGAAGTTAATAAATACTAAGAGATTCATGAGCCAAAGACGCAGGGTTGTAAGTGTGGGAGTTGTTGTTTGAGCTTAGTTGAAATCTTTGGGAGGAAGAAGATCAGGGGCATTTCAATGTGAGGTTCTTTATCTTTCTTTGTTTTTCTTGGATTGATTTGAGGGCTGGAAATTACTTGCACAAATATGTTGGTGTAGTCTTTGACGAAGGGCAAGTTGGTTGACGTGAAACCCTCCCTTTGTTTTTTTGTAGCCATTGTTCATAGTCTTTGAAGAAGGGCAAGTTTGCTTCAAAAGAATACATTAGGGTTGACGTGAAACCCTCCCTTTGTTTTGTTGTAGCCATTGTTCTTATTGAAGAATGTTTGCTGCTGTAATGTTTGGTTAGAGTTGTTCACTCTATTTTTGAGGGTCGCTCTAGCTAGGGATGAAGGTTAAGGCTGTCACATTTAGGTCCTCGTGATCTTGTGGTGAAGTCAAACTCCAAGACTTGATGTATCGTTGGTTGTTCATTCAATACTAAGGTTGTTTCATTCAAGAAGAAAGCTGTCTAAATTTGTATACTTCATGTATTGTTTCATATGTGAATGTCCTTTAATTGTTCATGGTTGCATGTTATACATTTATTTTGTGCTTGTTGTGAGGGGCATCTTTAGAAGGGCCCTCCTTTAATTTTTCTGCATATTGAATTAAATCCATGTGATTGGTTAGAGGACATTTATAATAGCCTAACTACACCTCTATCTATATTGTTTGAGCCGTCTTAATTGTTGATCCCATCTGCATTGCCAAATTTGAGAGACACTGATCTCGATAGTCCACCATCCCTTTATTTCTAAAAAAATATCATAAATTATCTTTTCTAGGGTTCCCCACCTTGAACTAGAAATGATTCAACCTAAAGTGAGAGGAAGAGTTGTGTTGACAATGGACACCCTTCTTGATTGCCTCTAGGGTTGTGCTTCGTTCAAAGACTTGAATATCTCAAAGTGAAGTTTTGGGAGTTAACCGAGCCTAACAACAACCCCTGCCAGTTTACTAGCTTTGGGTGAAGAAGAAATTGAAGCAATAGTGGATGAACTTTTTGAAGGAGTGATCAAAATGCTACTAGCAAGTGGAGGTGTAACAACCTCCTTGGAGGTAGTTGAAATACTTGAAGCACTTGCTAACCTAGGTGATCCTTCCTTATTGTTTCAGAAAGATTGTTCAGGTTCCTTAAGGCCTAGAACTATACCTTTTGCAGGGTCAAATCATTGAGATCTTCTAGTGTGATTTACAACTTTTGAGTTGCCCGGTGAGATATAAAATTAAAGTCAAATAAATAAAATCTCGCTGGTGTTGTGTAGCCAAAAGTTACTAGTGATTGTGGATTTGACAAAGTTCTTGGCAATGGCGCCAATTTGTTAATGCGCAAATCTGCATTGAAAAGCTGAATAGATCAGTGTGATAATTGTTAGTTTTTGATGGATTTGGTAGCATTGGACTAGTGTTCTAGTCTCGATTTGTGCCTAAGAGTAGGGTTGCAGGGGAGCGGCTCCCCCCCCCCAAGCGCGCGCGTGAAATCGTTCCCGCAGGGGAGCGATTTTCGGGAGCGAAATTTTCGCTCCCCAAACTTTTTTGCAATTTTGTTTTTGCAAAAAAAATCCAAATGCAATTTTTTTTCAAAGAAACAATAATTTTTGTGTGGCGCAGCCTAATGATCAAGCCTATGGCCTTAGTATTGATATGCGATTCATGGTAATGTTAAATTCTTAAAGTAAAAGTGACTTTCTCCTTAATCTTCATTTTCATCCTTTTACTTAAATTTTTAACATTACCATGAAATGACTCTGGATGTTTGAAAGTGGTTCCGACCTCATTGGATTTCATATGGAGAAAGTAGAATTTTATATCTCATTCAAAATCCAGCAGACTTATCAGCTTTTCAAGATTTTAGGATTGGGGGATTGCAATGTTTCCATTGGATTTTGTCATGTATTAGGGTATGGAACTCGTATTTAATCAAGAGCACCAATCCATCCATGTACCTTGATGTTAGTGACATTGGTTGTCAAACTCCTCTATCATGACCCTACTAAAAATGTACCCATCACTTAAAGAAAATCTTGACTCGACATGCTATGTTTTTTCTATCTTATGTTAATGCTTAGAGGGTGATATTAATGATAAAGATCCCTATACAAATCTAGAGGTAATGACAAAGATACCTCTTGATATTAATGCTTAGAGGGTGATATTAATGACAAAGATCCCGATTTTCCAACAAGACTAAAAAATTAGACATTTCTCGTGGCAGCAAGAGGCCCAAGCATTAGCTATGGATAATAGATTTAATTGTCTTTTCTAGTTTCTAGTAATTTTTATAAATGTTGACTTTTTCATATTTATTATGATATTTTTTGTAAACAATATACGACAATTTAAGTTTGAAGTTTGAAATTGGCAATTATAACTCATTGGTAATGAATTATGAATATGATGCTTCGTGAAAGTTGAAAGTTGTTTCATTTCATTTCATTTCATGTTAGATATTCTTTGTTGTAATGGTTACACTTAGCTTACAAGTACAACTTTGGTGATCAATGATGATAAATGTTATATATTGAATTTTGAAAGCTTGAAACTTTAAGATTCATGAATCATGAGACTCAATATGTTGTATGTTACTAACTTGTGGACGTGGTTGATGAAGATTATAACTTCTAGATGATTGATGTTATATGGTTCAATCTATGTTTTTATGCTTTTTTAATATCTAATTCATCATTTTACATGCTTTTGTTGACATATATGCATCAAATATATATATATATATATATATATATATATATATATATATATATATATTCACTCCCTGATTTGCTCCTGAATCGGGAGCTTCTGAAAATGTCGCTCCTGCTCCCGCTCCCAAGTAACCTTTCCTAAGAGGCTAAGGAATACAAGATCTCCAAAACCCAGAAAAGGTTTTACAAGATAAGCTTGTGAAACACCTTAATTAAATTAATTAGCCATCATTTAAATATTTCTTAAGTCTAACTTAGGAAAACTGGTTAACTAAAGTGAATTAATTAAGATCGACTTATGCTCTAGAGACTTACAGAAAATCACATGGATCAAGTCTGAGATGATCTTAGCTGTTGATGAGGATCTAATCATTGACGTTGGTGCTCCAGCAAGAGATTATAAGAGCAAGTCGATGGGATGGAGAGAGACTTAAGAGGGGAGCGAATTTCTTTGGTAGATCGAGCTATCCAGTTGTCATGATTCAACAAGGAAGAAAGTTTGAGCTAGAGAAGGGGAGCATCTGTGATTGAGGGAGAAACAGAAGAGATTTCCAGGAAGTATCCCAACAGTTTTCCAGTGGTAGAGAAACAGGAAAAGGGAGGCTGAAATTATTCTGCAGAGAGGTCAAGCAACCAATGCGAGCAACCAGAAACCTCAATGCGAGTTGTTAGAGAGAGGTCATTTTAGTTGCCAAAGGCTAGGAAAGTCATCCAGAAGGCAAAGCGAATTTTTCCAGAGGTAGGGGAAGGCAGGACGACTCACTAGGAGCCAGCTAGCAGGTAGTGCGAATTGTTTCTAGGCTAGCAATGTGCATTTCCAGAAGGAAGTGCGAGCAGGCTAGTGGGAGGCCAGTTGATTTGCAAAGGGAGAAAATTCCCTTCCGAAGATTTTTTTCAGATAATTACCAGTGGATTTCCGGTGAGACATCCAAATTATTGTACTCTCCATTTTTGCCGCATAATAATAAAATAAACCCTCATTTGCTATACCGGTTTTCCCTTCGCGGTTTTTCCAAGGGCGTTAGTCCAAAATTATTGTGTTGATTTTTTATTTGTGTGCATCTATTTCTCAGTTCCAGTTTATTTATTTCAGCAACGTTTTTATGGTGAAGATTGCAATTGTGAGTTATTCGTTATTTGTTGTAAACAATTAAACTGCTAACAATTAGGAGAATAATATCTAGTATTTGCAATCAAGGGATTTTCACATGGTATTGGAGTGTTGAAGATCAGATCAAAAGCTCAGAAGTGAGAGGAGTAGGATTGTGCAGTTGCAGAGGGATATCTGAGCACAATTTCTCCAGATTTGCGCAAGCCAGCCAGACCGTGCGAATTAGTGGGCATAAATCAATTTCCATAAGCAGAGTGCAGGAAAAGTTCAATTTGTCCAGAGCAGAATTCCAACAGGCAATGGATTTGCTGGGAAGCAGTTCTGGTGCACAGATCAGTTGATTTGCAGAGCAGATCTGGGCGCAAAAGTTTTTGCAGCGAGGGTTTTAGCTGCAGTTCTATGCAGGGGCAAGAAGAGAAAGGCACATTGAAGAGGAATTTCCAGAATTTCTCAAAGAGTTTCCAGATCTAGTTTTTAGGAGGAGATCCTTAATTTCTAGTTGCAACAGGAAAATTAAATTTTCCAGGATAGCCAGTTCGAGTTGCAGAGATTGCAGTTCGTGTACCATTTCCCGGAGAAGGACATGTGGAAGGTAGAGCGAGTAGTCTCAGTGAGAAGTTGAAGGCTGTACATCAGCCAGAGAAGGACTTCAAGAGGCGGATCTACGCATTCCTCGAGTGCGAGTAGTAGAAGAGAGGCGAAGCAAGGAAGAGAAGGAGATTTCGAGTTTCAGTCTCTAGTTTGTTTGAGTTTTGCAGAGATGGTTACAATAGGTCTCAGAGATCAGGATAGACTTGATGAAGCCTCAAATTTGGTGTTTGGAAGGCTAGGATGCAATTCCTTTTGGATGAGCATGGCTTGAAGGAGTTCGCGACAATAGCCATAGTCGTATCGACAAACCTTGTCTAGTTCCACGAATATAAGAAGGATATCGCTAAGGCAAACATGATGGTCCTCGATGGAGTTCGAGACCATATTGCCCCACATATTGTAAAAAAGAGTACAACAAAGGAAATGTGGGATGCTGTTGTAAAATTAAACTAGGATCCATCTGAGAATCAAACGATGATTATCAAGGAGAAGCTAAGGACCACAAAGATGCAAAAGGGTGAAGGCATGACTCCCTATCTCACCAAAATTCAGAATGTCCGAGATGAGCTAGCAATTGTAGGTGAGAAACCAAAAGATAGTGAACTTGTGCGAATCGCTATGTATGGGTTTACAAGAGAGTAGGTCACGTTCGTTCAGATAATTATTGGATGAGACAAATTGCCTCATTGGGAACACCTATGGAGTGATTTCACTTAAGAGGAGCTAAGGCTCAGTCTTGTCCAGGGTACTACTAGCAGCAGTAGCAAAAGGCCAAAGGTTGAGAAAGAGGAGATGTTGCCCTTGCCAGTAAGGGAAAGGTGAAGAAGGGTCACAGTTAGGGACAAAGCTCAAAGGGGGGCGAAAAGAAGAAAAAGGACCCGTCGAAGGTCAAATGCTTCGAATGTGGTGAGTTTGGTGACTATGTCATCCAATGTCCCAAGAGAAAGAAGGACAAGAAGAAGGAGCGACAAACAACAACTTTGGAAGAGATAGACAAGTTAACCTCTGGGTTGGAAGAATTTACATTGATCGTGGCTATACTTCCAGAAGGAGCGTTATGCTTCAGAGTTGCAGGGTCGGGTAGGGTCCAAGGAGGCACAACATCGAACACATGTTTCCTCATGGATCATTACCTTGGCTATGGGGGCCCACAGTACTCAGTAGCAGAGGATCGGGATGTCACCAAGGTGCAATCAGATCTTGAGAGACAATGCAAAGCTAGTGTTGAGTTTTCTTGAGTGTTGGGGTAGCATCAGATGTGCTCTAGCTCCCAAAATTTGTGGAAGGACTAGAGTACATAAGATCTCCAAGACCCAGAAAGGGATTTGGGAAATTTATCCGGCTAGAGATAATTAATTAATTAATATTTTTAACCAACATCAAGTCGAACTTAGGAAAATTAAAAATATTAAAGGTAATTAATTAAAGCATGTGATGGAAATGACCAAGTCACATGACTGCTTTCTTTTAATCTTAGCCATCGATTCAAGATTAGATCATGGCCATTGGTTTCCCAACGAGAAAGTATAAAGGAGAGGCTTAGGGTTAGTTGGAGAACACACACACGGAGGCAGAGCACTGAGACTAAGTTGAAATTCTAGGGTAGGTTTGCTAAGAATTTTCAGAAGTGTTTCACTTGTGGAGAGGGGTAGTATTGGCTAAGGGGATGATCTGATCCCAGTGCCAAGAATCAACAAGAAGCAGAGAGGCAACAACCAGGAGCAGCGCAAAGGAGCAACAGTAGCAGCAGCAGTTGCGTAGTGCAGAGGGCTTCAGCCGCTACACAGGCCTAGAAAGGGCAGCGGTGAGTAGCAGGAGGCTCTCCAGGGTTACACAGAGGCCATCCAGGGCAGCGTAGGGACTGCGTTACCCAGTCTGGGGTTACGCAACCCTCACTAAGATAGCGCAGAGGCACGTAGGGGCTTCATGGGCAGCGCTGGGGTTTCTAGAGGCCGGAAAGGGACGAGTCCTGTAAATCCCGTTTGAGGATGTGGATCAGTCAAGTTTTCAGTTTCCAGAACAACAAGTTAGCTTTAGATCTATTTTTTTCTCTATCGGGTTAACCAGTAAGATACTCGGATGTAAATTTTTGTAGATGTTCTATGCTTGATGCAACTTTACATTTTATCCCCAATATCAAACTGCAATCACATAAACAAGAAAGTAAAATGCTGATAGAACATACGAGTAGATCGACAGAAGACAAGCCAAAAAATATATATCTGTTGTTACGGTGGTCAACAGGATGCTTCAACCAGCAAAGTCTCATTACGGTCAGCCAACCAGAAGTGTCACACAACCCTCTCGGACAACAATATCAGTCAACCCCAAGTCAATGATGTCACAGTCAACACAAAACAGCAACAACAAAACAAGCAGCGCTACGAAAGTCACTACGAAACTGCCTCGATTTCGTGCCAATAAATGCGACCGAGACTCAATTCTCGTACGTATTTGGGTCGGGCGGACTACAAGCGACCAAAGTCAACGTCGGTCAACTCGCATCAAAACCCTTGGTTGGAAACAAATCCTTTTCTTCTTGCCGCATTTTCCCACGTGTGAAGAAGAAGAGACCTAAGTGATGATCAAAAAAATCGTATGAGGAGAGAGGAGTATGAGATGGACAGAGTGAAACACCTAAAGTTGATCCGCTCATATCCACTGCTGAGGTGTGACACAACTGCTGGGGCTTCAAGCCTACATTTCATTTCAGGTCGACCTGCACATATTTTGAATAAATTCAAAATAAATGTTCTGCTCATCGGATCAAGATGATCTTTAGATCGATCTTGCACCTCTCCGAAAGAGGAATCCAATAAAAATATTGGCATCTTCATCTTAGCATCACAACATGGAGTTTGGACCTAGTTGTCCAAAATTAACACTTCCTCTCAACTAGGGAGAACTCCATCCACTTGTGCCATCCAAACATCGTGCGTCATCCCGCCGTAACTTGCTTTGCTAGCTTCTTTATTTCAGAACAAAAGTGGGGTAGTCACAAAGACATCATTCTCGACTGACAAATTCAGCCCAAAGGTCCGAAACCTCTATAGGACTCAAAAGAGTCACATACCAACCCGAAGTTGGTTTCCCTAACCCGAAGTCAGTTGGAGGTTCGAAACCTCACTAGACTTGATCCCAAATCAAGTGGTTGGACACGTGCCATCCTAGACATAGAGAGTACGACAATCTCCGATGCATCCATCGGTCTTTGCTACTAGTCTCTAGCTTTTCCCACCTCACTGGCCAAATGAGAGGTACTTCCCATGAGTCTGGGACTCAATGGGTAGGATGCATACGGGGCATAGATCATGAGAGGTGAACCAACTCAACATCATAACGGTGGGGCAAAAGCACCACAAGGTTCGGCAAGCCTAGCTCCGTGTGTGCTTATAGCTCCGAGAAGCTATCCCCAAAGCTCCCCAGAGCTCCCAGAGCTCATCTTCCAACAGGACCCTCAGCATGGGGTCGTTCCACGATACCAAGATTCTCACGGAAGGTTAGGAACTTGACTTTCCCCAAGGGCTTTGTGAGAATTTCCATGACCTGCTCATCAGTTCCTATATGATCGAGTCGAATAAAGTGGTACCTGATATCAATATGCTTGGATCGATCGTGGAACACGGGATTCTCGAACAACCAAATCCCATTCTGGTTATCACAGAGAATCACGATGGTATCTAGCACATGCTCGAACAACTCACTGAAGAGCTTTCGCAACCAAACTGCTTCACAACAGGCCATACTCACTACAAGTATTTGGCCTCCGCGGTGCTCAAAGCCACCGAATTCTGCTTCCTGCTCATCCATGATATCGAAGCAAATCCAAGTGTGAAGCAACATCCCGATGTGCTCTTACAATCCACCACACTGCCAGCGCAATCAGCATCAGTATATCCATGGAGTGTCACGCTCCCGGCAGTGTATCTCAGCCCATGGTTTATCGTGCCCCAAAGATATCTCAACAGATTCTTGGCATCAACCTAGTGAATGTGATGAGGTTCAACCATATGTTGACTCAAAGTGTTCATTGCAAAATATATGTTCGGACAGGTGTTCACTAAGAACATCAGGGCCCCTATGAGTTGATGATATTCAGTAGGATTTGCTAGCATGGGCCTAGCAGCGCTGCCACTCAACTTTTTAAAGTTGAGCTCCATCAGTGTCGACACAGACTTACAGTCCACCATTCCAAATCTTTCCAGAAGCTTCACAATATATTTTTCTTGAGAAAGGAAAATCTCGCCAAGTCTTTGCCAGACCTCCAGGCCTAGGAAGTAATGCATCAGTCCTAGGTCCTTCATCTCGAACTCAGCAGCGAGCTCCCTCTTACACTGATGAATGAGAGGGTCAACACGTATCAGGAAGAGGTCATTCACATACAGCACTAGGATGAGAGGCTTTTCTCTATCAACCTTGAAGTAAAGGTTCGGATCAACATTACTACAAGTGAAGCCCAACTTCATTAGGTAGCTATCTATCATCTCGTACCAAGCTCTGGGTGCTTGCTTCAACCCATAGAGGGCATAGAGGGCTTTCTTCAACCTGCAAACATGGGTGTCCCGATCCTGGACTTCAAACCCCAGAGGTTGCTCCACATACACCTCTTCCTTTATCACACCATGCAGAAATGCGGTCTTCACATCCATCTGATGAAGATTCCATCCTTGCGTAGCGGCAAGGGCTATGATAGATCGGATGGTGGTATATCGGGCCACAGGTGCAAATATGTCATCATAGTCTACGCCTTCTTTTTGAGAGAAGCCACGGGCAACGAATCTTGCCTTGAACTTTTCAGCACTACCATCAGATCCATGCTTGATCTTATAGAGCCATTTCGAGGTGACAACTGCTTTGTCCTTCAGTCTTGGATCCACATCCTAGACATCATTCTTCATAATGGACTCATATTCTTCGTGCATAGCATCCTTCCAGACTTGATGCTTTACGGCTTCTTCAAAGGATCCAGGCTCAGATTGTACGATTGTACTCATGGCTGCTAGATACCCTTGGTATCTATTCGACTTCTTGCTTTCACAAAATGTCCCCCTTGGGACCATATGATTCTTGACATCCTCGAGAGTGTCCTTGAGCCATGATGGTCTTTTCCACATTGAAGGAGGTAGATCAATAGGGTCCATCGGTCCTTCAACATCGGACATTGTCTCATCCTTCGGTTCTTCTTGATTTCCAGGCCTTGCTTCATGATCTTCCTCAGATCTTGGAAGATTGATTACTTTCCTCAGGAAAACATCTTCGTCAAAGGTAACATCGTGGCATATCTTCACTTCCCTTTGACCAGGCACATAGACTCTATAGGCCTTAAAAGTTTCGCTATAGCCCACAAACATTCCCTTCTTTCCAGAAGCATCCAGCTTGCTCCTCTTCTCCTTCGGCACATGAAAATAAACAAGACATCCAAAAACTCTAAAATGTGAGACGTCAGGTTTCTTACCAGAGAAAACCTCTTCGAGAGTTTTGGAGTCTAGAGCGGAATGCGGGCATCGGTTTTGTATATACACGACAGTGTTCGTAGCTTCTCCCCACAGAAACTTCGGAGGACCTTGGTCACATAGCATGGCACGAGCAACTTCCACAATGGTCCTGTTCTTTCTTTCAGCATTGCCATTTTTGCTCAGGAGTATAGACAGCTGTGGTCACCCTCTTGATGCCAGCTTCTCTGCAAAAGTTCTTGAACTCGTTCGTCTCATATTCAGTGCCATTATTGGTCCTCAATATCTTGATCTTCTTCCTTGTTAGATTTTCCACCAAGGGTTTGAAGGTACGGAACCACATGAAAGCCTCATCCTTCTTCTTCAAGAAGTATATCTAGGTTTTGTGAGAAAAGTCATCTATGAACGTCATATAATAAGAACATCCTCCCAAGGATGTCACAGGCAACATACCAGACAGTTCAGAATGTATCAGTTGCAAGACATCAGACATACACCTTCATGATCATTTGTGAACTCGGGCATCCCCACCACCACCTTCCTTGCTTCAGGAAGGGCTTTGTAGTGAAGGTGTCCAAACCTTCGGTGCCATAGTTCAGTCTGTCGGATAGTATCACATGTTATCGCTCCTAGTGGAATTCCTCAAACCTAGTAGAATGTATCAACTTTGAACCCAATTGTGATAGCTTCCTTGAAATTCTTCTTCCAGATACGCATCTTCCCATCAATGAATGTGAAACCTTTGTTTTCCATGGCCGAAATAGACACAAGGTTCTTCTTCAAATCAGGTACATATAGTACATCTTGCAAGCGGAGGAGTTGACCTTGAGACAAGTGGAGGGTCATAGTCCTTGTCCCTTTCACAAGATATGTGGCATTATCTCCAAGGATAATTTTCAGATTAACATCCTTCTCAACCATATCACAAAGTGCTTCCTTGAACCCAGTGATGTGCCTTGAGGCACCACTATTTATCAACCAGACATCCATAGTGTCGGGTGGAGATGCAGCAGAGAGGGCAGATACAAGAATGAATTGATTTCTTTTATCATCAACAACATTTGATTCCTCATACGTGGAATTTCTCGATCTTTTGTAAGGCTGCCCATTTCCACCAGAGGGAGCCTTCCTCTTTTCTTTGAACCTGTTGTTCCTTTGATTGCCCTTCCTCCGGTTGTTGTTGTTGTCATCATCATTAGGAGAATCCTTCTTGAAAGGGCATTCTCTAGCATAGTGGTCGGTCTTGTGACATGTGTAACATTTGCCTTCTTCCCTTGGGCCCCTGCTCTTCCTTTGTTCCTCGGACCACCAAAGTTTTTCTTCTTAGCACGAGTAGTGAAGGCAACATTTCCTTCATTTTCATATTCCTTCATTCCTATCTCTTCTTGTACACATCTTGATTGTACTTCGTCAAAATCAGTTATCACATTGTTATTGAGAATGGTAGTATTGAATACATGCCATTTGAATGAGAGACCTCCAAGTGCGGTGAGAACCATCTCTCGATCAACTATTTTCTCGCCAATAGCCAAAAGATTATTTCTAATTTAAATCAACTTTAGAAAATATGATTGAACGGATTCATCCCTGCCTTTCTTCAGATTCGTCAGTTGGTTTTTGAAGAAAAGGACTTGATTTGCATTGTTGGCCTTAAACATGTCGACCAACTTATCATACATCTCCTTGGATGTGTGTAGCTCAGATATGTAGGCTACCAGACTCTTGTGAATTGAATGCCGGATCATAAGCTTTGCTTTGATTTCCCCCTTCTTATATTTTGACTTGGTGGCAGCAGGTGTAGTGGATGGAGGCTCTTGGATTTTACCCTGCACATAGTCCATGACATCTTGGTCTTCCAACATAAGATCCAATGTCATCTTCCAGGCATGGAAGTCTTCCTTCCCAGTCAATTTGTCATCAGTTTTAAATCCATTGTAGTTTGAGGTATCCATGTTCTTCTTCGGTGATTGCTACAAACTTGGGCTTTGTCTTCACCTCTTCTCTGATACCATGTAAATTTTTGTAGATGTTCTATGCTTGCTGCAACTTTATTTTTTATCCCCAATATCAAACAACAATCACATAAACAAGAAAGTAAAATGCTGATAGAACATACCAGTAGATCGACAGAAGACAAGCCAAAAAATATGTGTTGGTGCGTTACGATGGTCAACAAGATGCTTCAACCAGCAAAGTCTCAATATGGTCAGCCAACCAGAAGTGTCACACAACCCTCTCGGACAACAATATTAGTCAACCCAAAGTCAACGATGTCACAGTCAACAGTCAATGCAAAACAACAACAGCAAAAAGTCAACGCAGCCTAGTCAAAGTCAACGTCCAGCCTCGATTTATGTGCTAATAAATGTGGACTGCTGAAATCGGAATTCTGGGATAGATTTGGGTCAGTTTGACCATGCGTTGATCAAAGTCAACGCTGGTCAACTCTGCGCTGAAAACCTTAGGTCGAAAAAATAGAAATCCTTTTGCTGCATTTTCCCATGTGTGGAGAAGAAGAGACTCCAAGTGATGATCGAACCAATCAGATGAGGAGAGAGAATGTGTGATGATGGATGAGTGAAAATGACCTCCAACGTTGACCTATTTATATCCATCAGTGAGGGTGTGACACAACCGCTGGGGCTTCAAGCCTACATTTCATTTTAGGCTGCACATATTTTGAATAAATTCAAAATAAATGTTCTGCTCATTGGATCAAGATGATCTTTAGATCGATCTTGCACCTCTCCGAAAGAGGAATCCAATAAAAATATTGACATCTTCATCTGAGCATCACAACATGGAGTTTGGACCTAGTTGTCCAAAATTAACACCAGATTTGCTGTATTCATAAACTATTTAATAATATAAACCCTCTAGCAGCCAGAAGACCGGTTTTCGCACATTGGGTTTTTTCGGGGATCGTTGTCCTGAAAATCTTGTGTGTCACTTTGTTTATGTGCATGTACTTCTGTTTTAGATTTGAATCGGTGAAAGTCTGTTATGTGTTTACTTCGATGTTAATCTGAAGATTTCAGCATTAATAACTTGTTTAAGTAGGAGAAGTATAACCACAATTAATAGTAGGGTTTCTGCATAAAGTAATGTTCAAAATTTTTCACATGGTATCGGAATGATTGCAGATCTAGCAGGGTCACTAGCAGAACACTGAAGAATCCTTGCTGCAGAAAGCAACAACAACCACAGAAAGCCAGATTTGAAGGGCAGCACAACAACAGAGGGAGCAGAGCCACGTAGGCCCATGTACTTACTATGCAGAGACAACATTGGGACTGTCTGCTCACGCAGAGGCCAACTAAGGTGGCGCAGATCTGAGGCCATGCTGATTCAGAAGTGCCGGAAACAATGCTGCAGAACTTCAGAAGTTGCTGGTGGGGTTAAATTTCTGAAGATTTAGAATTTAGCCTAAGCACTAGGGGACAAAGAGCGGGAGGAGATCAACTTCTCACAGGTTTTTGGCCAAAGAAATCTGCAGATCGATGAGAGGATCGAAGAGCGCTGTTTCGTTGTTGATTTGACAGACTTCCAAGAGAGGAGGTCAGTTGTCAGAGGGAGCAGAGGGTGCTTGTTTCGCCAAGGACCCTAGATCCAAATCTCTAGCATAGACAGGAGGAGTTCCGACAGATTTTCTGAGCAGATGGCACCTCACGGACTACGTGATCAGTATAGGTTGGACGGTTTGTCCAACTTTGCAGTTCGGAAGGCTAGAATCCTAGTAGTCATGGAGGCATATGGTCTAAGTGACCATGCAGAAAAGTTTTGGCCACGCCAACCGATGCTGTTCTCCTGGCGAAGCACGATGAGGCAGTGACACATGCCAAACGCTTCATAATGGATGGGGTTAAGGATCATATAGTTCCACACATAGCTGAAAAGAAAATGACTCATGAGATGTGGAAAGCCTTAAATGCCCTATATGAGGGAAAGTCCATTGAGAGGAGAATGCTTCTGGAGAATTAGCTGCGGTCATTCATGATGACCAAGGGAGAAGAAATAGAGCCCTTCCTTTTCAGATTACATGTGATCAGAGATCGGTTGTTTGCCATGGTAGCTAAGGTGGAGGATGATGTGATGGTAAGGACTACACTCGATGTAGTCACAAAGGACTGGGAAAATTTTGTCCAAAGTGTCTTGGGCAGAGCGAACCTTCCCAACTGGGACAGTATGTGGGCAATCCTTTGTCAAGAATAACTCTGTCGTTTCACCAAGAGGCAGTACAACACGAGGTCAAGTAAAGTGAAGAAGGAAGATGAAGAAGATGCAACCTTGGCATCAAAGAGGCAGCGAGGGAAGAATAAGCGAGGCAGCAAGGGAAGAATAAGCGTGATCTATCCAAGATCGAGTGTTTCCAGTGCGACGAACTAGGGCATTTCGCCAACAATTGTCCTCAGAAGAAGAAGGAAAATGAAGCTTCTACTTCCAAGGCTGTTGTGGCAGACGATGGGTCAGAAGATGACATAGCCATGAGCGTTCATGAACCACGAAAGTGGGGCGACATGGATCTGTAGAGTAGCTACAAAGTGATGGTAGGATCCTTGAGTAGCTCATCTCTTGGATCACATCCGAGCTACGAGAGCCTTAAGACAGTAGCGGGACAAGTGGAACAGTTGGTGTAGAGAATCATAGATGAAGCAAAGGCGGAGCTGAAGGCTGAAGGGAGCAGCGCAGTGCAGACACAGCAGCAGCAACGCAAGGGCTGATGTGACTTCAACAACGCAGAGCAGAGTTGCAGTAGCGCAGAGCAGAGCTGCAGCAGCGTAGAGGCTTCAGGAGGACAACGCAACACAACATCAGCGTGGGAGATTTCAGTGCAGGGGCTGATATGACTTCAACAACACAATGAAGGTCTGCTTACGCAGTGCAGAGCTATAGCTGTGTAGCTGTCTCCAGATGTCAGTAGAGATCAACATCTTATGGAGCTTCAGTGATGAGGATGTAGTCCAACTGCATTGTCTGTCAAAGATTGGGCAGGACCTTCAGTTGTTTCTCTCAGCAACTGAAGTTGCAGTGCAGTAGCTGGCAACACGGTGCAGCAAATTGAGAGGGAGTTGTAGTACAGATGTGGCAGTCGTGGTGGCAGCGTCATGGGCAGCAGTACAAAATGGCAACAATAGCACAGTGATGAAGGGCAGCAGGTTCAGCATGAGTGCAGAGACCCACACCAGAGATCAGTGTAGAGCTTCGGGGTGAAGCAGAGTTGTACTAGAGCACATTCCTCACTAAGAGGGAGAGTTGAGTTTTCTTGAGTGCTGGGGTAGCATCGGATGTGCTCTAGCTCCCAAAATTTGTGGAGGGACTAGAGTACATAAGATCTCCAAGACCTAGAAAGAGATTTGGGAAATTCCATTTGGTTTGGGAGAAAATTAATTAATTAATATTTTTAATTAAGGACCCTAAGTCCAACTTAGGAAAATTAAAATATTAAAGGTAATTAATTAAAACATGTGATGGAAATGACTCAAGTCACATAGATTAAACTTTCTTTTATCTTAGCCATCGATTCAAGATTAGATCATGGTCGTTGGTTTCCCAACGAGAAAGTATAAAGGAAAGGCTTGGGGTCAGTTGGAGAACACACACACAGAGGCAGAGCACTGAGACTAAGCTGAAATTCTAGGGCGAGTTTGCTAAGAATTTTCAGAAGTGTTTCAGTTGCAGAGAGGAGTAGTATTGGCTAAGGGGATGATCTGATCCCAGTGCCAAGAATCAGCAAGAGGCATAGAGGCACCAACCAGGAGTAGCGCAGAGGAGCAAGGGTATCAGCAGCAGCTGCGCAACATAGAGGGCTTCAGCTGCTACGCAAGCCCGAAAAAAGCAGCGGTGAGCAGCAGGAGGCTCTCCAGGGTTAGAAGAGGCAATCCAGGGCAGCGTAGGGACTGCGTCACCCAGTCTAGGGTTACACAACCCTCTCCAGGATAGTGCAGAGGCACGCAGAGGTTGACGCAGGGGCTTCCGAGGCAGCTCTGGGGTTTCTAGAGGCCAGAAAGGGTTGAGTCCTGTAAATGCCGTTTGAGGGTGTGGATCAGTCAAGTTTTCAGTCTCCAGAACAGCAGGTTAGTTGCAGATCTATTTTTTTCTTTGTCAGGTTAACCAGTAAGGTACCCAGATTTGCTGTATTCAAAAACTACTTAATAATATAAACCCTCTAGCAGCCAGAAGACCGGTTTTCCCGCATTGGGTTTTTCCGGGGATAGTTGTCTAGAAAATGTTGTGTGTCACTTTGTCTATGTGCATGTACTTCTGTTTTAGATATGAATCGATGAAAGTCTGTTATGTGTTTACTTCAATGTTAATTTGAAGATTTTAGCATTAATAACTTGTTTAAGTAGGAGAAGTATAACCAAAATTAACAGTAGGATTTCAACTACAGTGATAATATGTTGCAGATGTTAGACACCAGCAGTGTGGTTCAACTACAGAGGAGAGATGTAGTGGAGTAGAGAGAACACCTTCCTCGCTAAGAGGGAGTGTTATTTTTTGATAGATTTGGTAGCATTGGACATGTGTTCTAGTCTTGATTTGTGTCTAAGAGGCTAAGGAACACGAGATTTGCAAAACTCAAAAAAGGTTTCACGAGATAAGTTTGTGAAACGCCTTAATTAAATTAATTATCCATCATTTAAATATTCCTATGTCTAACTTGGAAAACCTGGTTGATTAAAGTGAATTAATTAAGGAGATTGACTTATGCTCTAGAGCCTTCTAGGAAATCACACAAATCAAGTTTGAGATGATCTTAGCCGTTGATGAGGATCTAATCATGGCAGCTGGTGCTCAACGAATAAGATAAAGTCAATAGGATGGAGAGAGACATAAGAGGGGAGCAAGTTTCCTTGGCAGATCGAGCTATCCAATTGCTGTGATTCAACAAGGAAGAAAGTTCAAGCCTTAGAAGGAGAGCATTAGTGATTGAGGGAGCAGTAGAGGAGATTTCCGGAGAGTATCCCGACAGTTTTCTAGTGGAAAAGCAATAGGAAAAGGGAGGCCAAAATTATTCTGCAGAGAGACTGAGCAGCCAGTGTGAGCAGCTAGAAACCCCAGTGTGAGTTGTCAGAGGCCGAGAAAGTCATCCAGAAGGTAGAGCAAATTTTTCCAAAGGTAGGGGAAGGCCAGACGACTCACCAGGAGCCAGCTAGCAGGCAGAGCGAATTGTTTCGAGGCCAAGAATGCACATTTCCAAAAGGCAGTGCAAGCAGGCCAGTGGGAGGCCAGTTGATTTGCAGAGGGAGAAAATTCTCTCCCAGAGATTTTTCCAGATATTTATCGGAGGATTGCCAGTGAAGCATCCAAATTATTGTACTCTCCATTTTGCTGCAAAAAAAAAATATTTCCTCATTTGTTGCATTGGTTTTCCCTTTGGGGTTTTTCCGGGGACATTAGTCCAAAATTATCGTGTCAATTTTTTATGTGTGTGCATCTTTTTCTCAGTTCCAGTTTATTTATTTCCGCAACATTTTTTATGGTGGAGATTGCAATTATGAGTTATTCATTAATTTCCGTAAACAATTAAGTTGCTAATAGTAAGGAGAATAAAATCCAATAATTGCAATCAAGGAATTTTCACAATAACTATAGGCAATATAACCCCGTCACTGCTAGATGCCTCTCCATTTGGGTTGTTACTTTTCCAGCCATAGTGGTGTCCTTAAGATGTTTGTGTGCTGTCTTTTAATATATAAAATCTGCATGTAAATCTGAAATAAACCAACACACATTGCTGTCCTTGAGTGCCCAAAATAGAACAAAGATCAAATTACAAATTAAATTATAGAGGGTCGTGATGAGTTTTCTAATTAAATTTCTGCAGTGATTAGATGGGAAAGTGGCAAAGAATATGCATTAGAGAACTTTTGAGGTCTAAAATGGGCCTCCTAAGAAAAATGTACAACCAAAATAAACTTTATTAGAACTAATAGGATTCAAGATGATGATATCAACCATGGGGGATGATTCACCATTTTTGGGGTAAAAATGTAAAAAGATTAACAAATAATAAAATAAGAAAACTACTTTTTCAACTTGTATTTTCAATTTATCTCCCTAAAATTTTACTCAAATTTCGAGTGAAAGTACTCATTGGATGCAAAATTTGAATCCTCATCCAAGGAGTACCCATGTTGCATACTTTTGATGGACTTTGCTACACGGAAAACGAGAAATACATGAAAAATGTGACTGCAATCACATTTTTTATGTATTTCTCATTTTTCATGTAGCAGGGCCCATCAAAAGTATGCAACATGGGTACTCCTTGGATGAGGAATCAAATTTTGCATCCAACGAGTGTTCCTACTCGAAATTTGAGTAAACACATAGGGAAATAGGTTGAAAATATGAGTTGAAAAAGTAGGTTTTTTTTTTTTTTTTTTGTTATTTGTTTTAAATTTTTTATTTCCTCTAAAATTTGATGATGTAATCAAATCTTATTTTATTATTTCCACTATTATTTTATAATTTCCTTAGGAGACCCATTTTAGACATCAAAATTCCCCTAATGCACCCTACATGAAACAGTAATGACAACACAATCCCTGTAGCATCATAGAATATACAAAACAACCTCATAACTCAAAGAGCTAGAAAATAAGCATATTTGAATCCATTTGATATATTAATGAAGTGTCAGAAAGTAAATCATAGAAAAAATAATCCATAGGCTGCCTTGTCAAGCTCTGACATGCAGTAGTGGAAGTGCTCAAGCATACAACTTGAGTGGGCTTAATGGTTAAGAGCATGTGTTTCCTCCTCAAAACCAGAGGGGGTTAGAGTATGTATGCCTTTGTAGACTTAGCAGTCAAATTACTGCGTGGAGTTGGGTCCCTTGTCCCACAAACAAAGGGGTCCCATACACCAATTTGGTGTCTGGCTTGGCCGTGACCTTAAAATTAGATAGATAGATAGATAGATAGATAATCTGAAATGGATGAGGGAAGATGATGAAAAGCTCCTGACACTTGTGTAAAAAAATCAACCCTCTATAATGAAGACTTGCACCTCTCCTTTATAGAACAGCAGAGAAGGAGAGAGAATGTAGTGTTCCTAGGAGAGAGAAGATGATCAAATTGTGGGTCAAAGACCTGTGTGCTGGATCATTCTGGATGTTGCAATTCCTCTCCAGTGAATTTGCTCCCTTTGAAAACTAGGTTTGTTGAAAGCACAAACCAGCTCAAAACACTTCATAGCTGATGTTTTTCATTTAATAGATAAATATGCTGAAAGTATCTTTAGTGAGGCACATGTCTTCTAAGAAATGTGCTGTTTTAGCATGTAATACTCAGTGTCATGCATTAAATGTATTATCGGCAAGTCAACACAGCACTATGGCACTGCTTCTCCATAATATCTGTTGTTTTCTGATTATGAAGTTCAAACCTACCAGGAATAGTTCAGTACAGTGCCCCCTTTTGTCATAACTCGCTGTTTTCCTTTAGTAACCATATCTATCTGCTTACTGCTGTTTGAATGTCTGAAATACAAACATTGCCTAGAATGATACTCCTAGAGCATATCCTCTCCAAGACTGTTTGCTGTTTGCATGGTTGAAACATGAAATCTGCCAATAATAATCCCTTTAGAGTTCATCACCTCGCATTGTTTGCCTTTCTCATTGTAAAAATTTGCATGTGTGGATGAAAGTAGGTCTAATTCGACTTCATCAAGAAAATCAACCTTGCATGTATGGCTAGGCTGAATTGCATCATGACAGAGTTTCCAGGAAGAGGATCACATGCAAGGTGTGGGAATAAAGGTTTATTTTCTCTAAAATAGTATGATGGCTAGAGTAAGGGTGCTTGGAAGCAGGAGTGGAAGTGAGACCGAGGAGCGACAATTTTCAGAAGTTTCCAGGTTCGGGAGCGATTTTGGGAGCATTTTTTTATATAATATATATTGTTATATATATTGATGCATATATGTCAACAAAAGCATGTAGAATGATGAATTAGTGATAAAAAACATAAAAGAGTGGATTAAAGTTTAAACCATATAATATCAATCATTTAGTAATTATAATCTTCATCAACCACAGGTCCACAAGTTACAACATCTCCGTTCTCATCATTTTGGGTGTGGAGCCTGATTATCTTCTTGATTCAAAGGTCTTGTTTCGGTTACGTTTGGATCTCAGTGAGTGACAAGGGGTTGTGGGGGGGACTTGCACCACACTAGTGTTGTAGGGGGGTCTAGGGGGGCAAGAACAACCTTTGAGCCCCCCTTGGTGGGGGTTTGGGGGAAGTGTCAATCTAGACCGTTCATTAGGCGAAAGATCTGACAATAGAAGTTATGTTAAATTAGGGTTTTTTCCCCTAGAAGGAAACTCTCCATTTGTATGATGGAAGTGTATCACGACTAGGTATAGAAGTTATGTTAAATTAGGGTTTTTTCCCCTAGAAGGAAACCCTCCATTTGTATGATGGAAGTGTATCTATTCCTATCTTTTCCAAGAACTTGATCACAAGTTTTGACTCATATGGTCTTATTTTCATCACATGGCATAATCTTGTAGAGATACTTTCTTACACAAGTATATGAAATAGTGCGGGTTGTTTTACAATGGGAGAATGTAAAATTTGTTGTTCCAACCCTTTTCTTTCTCACTAGCTTTGGCGCATACTTTTACAAGGGTTTTTTTGGGAAGAAAAGCCAGTGAGCATTTTTTTTTGTTGGAGCGTGCTCCAGAAACTCGCTCCCAAACTGGAGCGATTAAGGAGCACGTTCTCGGGGTCTCTCCCTGAGTGCTTTTGTTCAGAGCGCAATTCAGGAGCGGGAGCAGGAGCCAGGGGGGGAGGGAGTGGGGCGCTCCCCCACAACATTGGGCTAGAGACTAAAATAATAAAGGATAAAGTATGTAAAAATAGCAAAATGCCCTCAAGAAAGGAACACCTCCCTAGGGTAGATTAGCACTCTTATGCTTAAACACATGCATGCAAACTCTCTTTAAGGCAAGTGCTTCACTATCAATAAGAAATCTTCCCCAACTCCACTCGACTCAAAAATAAGACCCCACACGTCCATATGTGAAGCAATTGTCACTAGCTCAACTTTGAAATTGAACAATGCATCTTCCACCCAAACTGGAACCCAACAAGAAGTCCAACACTGTGTGTTAGAACTATGAAATTTCCTTTACACCTGCAGAATATATATCTGGTAAAAATAGGCATGCCAAAAACAACAATTCCATATCCTAATGGTAGGAGTTGTTGACCATTCCATGTGAACGACCCTATAGCAGTACATGTAATGTTCCCAATTAGCAGTCAATTAATTGGAATATTAAGTTTTGACAATTTTGCCTTTTCCTATGGTTAGCTGGAAAATAAAGTGGGTAGAGGTGACCCACAAATAAATCAAAGATAAAAACACTTTCCTAAAGTCATTAAGGCATAAATTAAAGTTGAAGTGGGACCCAAGGGGGCCAGCATCACGCAGTAGGGAGCAGCCTAGTGGCAGCAGAGGAGAGGGGGCAACAAAGGCAGCGCAGGGACAATGCAGAGACAACGTGGGGACAACAACTGCGCAGGGATTGGTAGGAAAAGGTGGCAACGCAATCCAGTGGGGCCTAAGGGGAATGTTGGGGGCTCGGCTAGGTAAAAGAGGGTGAGAGCAACTCATTCCTCATTGATTCAGTCATTCATCTCATTTTTTGTCTGGTAAACCACCAATACGCTTGAGCTGTTTAGCCGAGTCTGCAAGTGTTGTTTAGCACATAGATTTCTAAGCGGGAATCTCAACCTCATCCTCAGGGGACTTCAAGTGTCCGCTCAGGAGAGGATTTTAGTTCAGTTTTGGAGGAGAGTCACACAACATCAGTCGAGAGTTACGCAGCCTCTTCTAGGGCAATGCAGTGATCTAGAGAAACACATAGTCCAGCAGTAGAGCAGCTTCAGAGAGGGAGAAAGGCCAAGGGATTTCAGCCGGGAGTTTTGTGAGGGGATCGACCCTTCCATAACAGAATTTTTGGGCAGTTTCTAGCAACTATTTCCAGCGGATTAGTTCAGAGCCCAGTCTACCCAACATAATTGTGTACCTAGCTCAAGAGGGTGATTTTACGGGGTCATCATTTTGGAAAACCCTTCACGGGTTTTTCTGGGTTTGTTGTGGAGAGTCCGGTGTCCAATTTCCAGAATTTTCTGAGTAGGGAAACAACCCCATTACGCAGTCCATTTCCAGCTAGCAACAACATCTTCTAGACTAGGCAGCGTAGAGGAGGAGCCACGCAGAGCAGCCAACCACCAGATTTTCTGAGCAGGGATTGAGGAGTTTTTCAGCATGCCTTGTGCAGGCCAAGGTGCCACCTTCCTAGTACCATTTGTACCTTTCCCCCATTCAGAAAATATTAATAAAATGGCTCAACAGTTTGGCTCTATTTCATGGTGTTGTAGGAATTTACAGGGTAAGTTCCTTAGATAAAAAACCAAAGGTCACCACTCACAAACAGATCACAAATCAGTACACCAGTATTATCACGTGGTTAAAACCCTCGAAGAGGAAAACAATCCATGGCCTGAGCCAATGCGGCCACTTTAGGCAATTTATTAATATAAAAGGAAAAGTTACATATGTTTCTCTCATAAACGGTTATCGGACAAATGACCCTCCATGCTCTTTAGATAGAGATCATGGACCAATCGGGTGTTAAGCCAAGGATCAAGTGTCGTTAATACTGAGGAGAGAGTGAGCCATCAGATCACTACAAATCGTGACAGTCGGATTATAAGTTACAAATGTACATAGTAAAGAAACACACTTTACCTAACTCTACACTAGACTAAGTTATTCTTAACTATTTCCTATGTGTGGGAATATCCTAACATCCCCCCTTAAGAACAACTCGGGATAGGATTGAAGGATTTACAAAGGTGACACAAAAGGAGCCTATTTCCTATGTGTCGAAATATCCTAACATCCCCCCTTAAGAACAAATTGGGATAGGATTGAAGGATTTACAAAGGTGACACAATAGGAGAAGGAAGGAGGCATTAGAGCCTATCCCTCGTTAATGATAACTTTCCTGAACTCCAATCATGGATCGAAGTTTGGTAAACTTTGCTTCTGTGAGAGCCTTTGTAAAGATATAGGCTACTTGATCATTGGTTGGACAATACTGCACTTCAAGAACACGATCATAAATGAGCTTTCTGATGAAGTGTATGTAGAATTCAATGTGTTTCATATGTTGATGCTGAACTGGATCTTTACATAGCTGAATGGCACTCTGATTATCACACCAAAGTGTAGTTGGATGCTGCTGATGAAGACCAAATTCAGAGAGGATCTGACGAAGCCACATGGATTCCTTGCTGGCTTCAACTGCACCACGATACTCTTCTTCCGCTGAAGAAAGAGAGATGACACATTGTTTCTTACAAGACCATGTAATAGGTCCTGAACCAAGAGTGAATACATATCCTGCAGTAGACTTTCGATCATCAGGGTCACCAGCCTAATCAGAATCAGTGTAACCAATAAAAAATGGAGATGCTCCTGCACTGTAATGAATCCCGAACTAAACTATACCTCAAATATATCAAAGTATTCTTTTAGTTGCTTTCCAGTGACTTTCATGAGGTTGGTGCATAAACCGAGCAACAAGACCAACAACAAAGGAAAGGTCAGGATGGGTATGGGTTAGAATCTAGATACAGAAGTTTACCAACAAGTTGTCGGTATAAGGTAGCATCAACTTTAGGGGTAGTACAAGTGACTGAAAGCTTGATTCTAGACTGAAAGGGAGAAGGGGTTGGCTTACAATCTTCCATGTGAAAGTGGCGTAGAAGATCACAGGCATACTTAGACTGAGAAACAGTAATACCTTCTTTGGATTGCAAGACTTGAAGACCAAGGAAATAATGCAAGTGTCCTAAGTCTATCATTTCAAACTTCTTTTTGAGGCTAGACTTCACATGGTTTATATGGTTGGGATCACTACCAGTGAAGATAAGGTCATCAACATAAAGAACAAGGATGGTGAAGGACTTACCCACTTTCTTGGTGTAGACAGTGTTGTCAGAATGACACCTAGAAAAGCCATTATCTAATAGAAATCTATCCATTTTGGCATACCAAGCCCAAGGAGCTTGTTTGAGACCATAGAGAGACTTCCTAAGGCGACAAACAAGGCTGGAGTCGTTTTGGATAAAGCCAGGCGGTTGTTCCATGTAGATTTCTTCATGCAAATCTCCATGTAAGAAGGCGGATTTAACATCCATTTGATGGACTTCCCATTTAAAGGAGATAGCAAGGGAAAGAACAAGGCGGATAGAATTCATTTTGGCAACAGGGGAGAAGGTTTCAGAATAGTCAATGCCTTCAACTTGTGAAAATCCTTTATCGACAAGATGAGCTTTATGTCTATCCACTTTTCCATCTGGTCCAAACTTTGTTTTGTAAACCCATCTACATCTGACAAGTTTTCTTCCTTTTAGAAGAGGAACAAGATCCCAAGTGTTATTTTCCAATAACGAACGATATTCTTCATTCATAGCTTCATCCCAATCTGGATGATCGGAGGCTTCTTCAAAGGTTTCTGGATTAGGATTTTCTGGAACTCGAGCCAATAAGGAAGAGGCTCTTTTGAATTGAGAACGTGTACGTCGTCGATCTGTAGGGTCACCTGCAAGAGAACCTGCTGCATCTTGAGTAGAGCGGACCCATCTTGGACGCTATGGAGTAAAAGGAATGACTTCAAGAGGTGGAGGAGGATTGTCACCCTCGCTGTCATCATCTGAACTAGAAGGAATGCTATTAAAAATAGAAGAGAGAGAGAGGTGGCACATATGCTGAATCAGGCTTGCAGGCTAAAGGTGGCACACCCGCCGAACTAGGCTCGCAGGCCGATATATTTTCATCAAATTTTACATCTTTTCTAATGATTATATTTTTGGATTTTGGTTGAAGAAGTCTGCATCCTTTGACATCTTCAAAATATCCAACAAAAATGCATTTTTCACTCTTAGGTTCTAAGGATTTATGTTTTGCATCTGGAATATGGGCCCAAGCATCACTTCCAAAAACACGAAAGTGACTTACATCTGGTTTGATTAAGCTCCGGGCTTCTTCTGGAGTTATATTCTTTAAAACCTTAGTAGGAGTGCGATTACTATGTAATTTGCACAGTTAATGGCTTCTGCCCAAAAATTGAGACCAAGCCCTTTAGATTGAAGCATACAATTAGCTATTTCTTTTAAGGTGCGATTCTTCCTTTCAGCTACACCATTTTGTTGTGGAGTATATGGAACAATATGTTGCAATTAAATGCCATGCTCAGTGCAAAAGTTGATAAATTTGTTGTTAACATATTCTCCTCCATTGTTTGATCTTAACTTAAGAATTGGATGTCTAGATTGTTTCTCAACAAAGGCCTTAAAGGCCAAGAACATGTTAAAAACTTCACTCGATTTTTAAGAAGTATACCCAAGTGCGTCTGGAAAAATCATCGATGAAAGTTAAGAAGAAGTACTTGCAACCAGAGAAAGAAACAACAGGAAGTGGACCACATAAATCACTGTGCACAAGCTGCAAAGGGGCTGAAGCGTGCCAAGAGGCACGTTTGTCAAAACTATCTCGATGATGTTTTCCGAGTACACATTCGGAGCAAACACCATCTTGGCAAGATACCATAGGAAGACCTGTCACCATATTTTCTTTACATAGAGTTTGAAGAGAGCGATAGTTTAAGCGACCAAATTGCTCATGCTAAAGTTTGCTCACATCATCATTATGAGCAACAAAAATGGAGGGAAGACATGATGACCCAAAGTTGTCAAACTTATACAACCTTGTGGAATCATCAGCAATGCCAGTAGCTAATATATGTCTAGGATTTTTGAGGTCCTTGATTACAACATCATGAGGTGAGAATTCTACTATTTTCCCTTCACCTGAATGAGTTATCTAATAAACAGATAGAAGGTTGCATGACAAGGTAGGAACACATAGTACATCACTAAACTAACCATTATCTAGATGAATGGTTCCAGATCCTACAACACTAAGAGATCTATCATCACCAACTTAAATATGTTTGGTGTTACAATCATTTAAAGAAGAAAACATGGCTTTATTTTTGGCCATGTGGTAAGAAGCTCCATAATCAATGAGCCACTCATGAGAATGAGAAGAAGAAGATACATTTAATGCATAACCATATCTTGATGCTTGACAACCATAAGCAGAAAGTGCCATTCCTAAGGATGAAGGTGAAGAGTGCTCCAAATTGATGTTGTGCTTCTTCATTGTTGCTTCTAAGGCTTTCTTAGAAGCATTCCCAGAAGTGATAAGACCAAGGTGTAAGAGTTTTTCTTGTTTTCTTATCAAAGAATCACAAAAGGCATCAAAAGAGGGGTTTTTGTAGGCGGTTCCTGAAGAAATGATGGCTTCTCTAGTGGAATGGAAGGTGGAAACAAATACAGAGTATGCAGGGCCAAGCTTAGCAAGAATGGAATAGATGAGGCTACCATTGTCCTTTTTGACCTTACAACCTTCTAAAAGAAGTCTAAGGGTCTCTAATTTGGACAAAAAAGCTTCAATAGAGGAGAAATTATTCGGGTCCAAAGTAAGCAACTCATTTTCAAGCTAGTGGGCCTTGATTTGATTTTGAATGCCAAAAACAGTATTTGGCTTTTTTAGGGCTTCATCAGGGGTGCCAATTTCAAGGATATGAAATCGAAGATCTTGAGCAATGGACATTCCTATCAACCCTCGTGATCGATCTTGTTTATTTTCCCATTTAGCGACTTTATCATCATCAGAAGGTTTAGTTTCTTGTCCTGTGGCTATTCTATAAAGCCCTTTACTTAGTATATCTATCATGTGAGGTAGCCATTGGAAATAATTGGTGTTGCTAAAAAACTGAAGCTGAAAAAAGCTTAAACTAACTGCTCCAATGGAAAGATCTCGAAAAATTAGGCTGATTAAAAAAAACGGCTCAAAAAATGGCTTCCGGATGAAGAAGTTATGCCTTTTTGAAAAAACTGATTTGTAGATGCCGAATAGTTATGGAAATGGTTTGAAATTTGATGATGAAGTTCAACTTTAAAAAAAAAATCCCGCTCCTTTAACAAAAAACTTTTTAAAAAAGAAGCTTGAGAAAGAGATTTGAATCCAAGACCTCTATTCTCATAAACTAACTTCTCACCAAGTGAGATAGTAAAAGGATTCTGTAATTGTTTGAAAGGAGGAAGGGGTTTTTTTTTTTTTTTAAAATCTTCGGTGTGTGCTTTTTCCTGCACAAAAAACACAAAAATCCGAGCAAAAAAAACAAAATGCAAGCCTTACGGCAGAACGTTAGCTTTTCGATTAGCCTTACTGGCAACTATCTATTTTTTCACTATTTCTGATTTTCCGAGATCGCACAAAGACGCGGGGAAAGAGCATACGTAGCGAAAAAATCCCTTTTTCCTGTTTTTGATTTGCTGAGATCGCACACAGCTCAAAGCAAAGAGCATACACAGAGAAGAGGGTATAGATCCGGAAAATAAATAAAACCTAAAAACCGAAATAAACAGAGGGAACCGAAATAAGCAGAACTATTAACAAATATAACTGCAAAACAGACACTTTATACCTCCAAATCTAAACTGACATAACTTGGGCAATCGGAAACCTTTTCGCATGAAACGAAAGCGTTCCTCACTATAACAGACGCTCCGGACACAACAGAGCAGTTCTCCAGGCCTGGAAATGTTTAGAAATAATAGATTTAGAAAACAACAGTTGTATGCAGTCAAACCGGCTTCGGATTTGGATCAACAATGGATGTGGCCCTCAAAATAGCTGTGATACCATGTAGGAATTTACAAGATAAGTTCCTTAGATCAAAAACCAAAGGTTACTGCTCACAAATAGATCACAAATCAGTATGCCAGTATTATCACGTGGTTAAAACCCTCGAAGAGGGAAACTGTTATGTATATTTTATTAATTATTAGTTAGATATAGTTATATTATGTTTTATTAAGAGAAAGGGCATGATCAAAGATCATGCCTCTTCACCAAGGGACACCATGAGGCCATATTTAAAGCCTCGGTGATTCCCCATTGTAAATATCTCTTATCGATCATCATTAATAATATATACTTATTCAAGTTTACCAGAGTTTTTACACTCCATTGGTATCAGAGTTTTTACACTCCATTGGTATCAGAGCCATCGCTCTTCGGGATCTGTGTGATCACCCAGGAATTACAGAATTTCAGAACTGCAATTCCAGATTGCAGATTTTTTATCAGTGCTGGTGGCAGCATTTGTTTAAATTTTTTACAAATACTTCCGGTCACTACATAGCCTACGCCCCCACTTCCCGCGACCCTCATCTCACCGCTCTGCACACTGGTCCCCCTACCTTCCCATAACCTTTCCCATAACCCTTCCTAACTCCCTCACGTTAAAATATAAATAAATAATTTTTTTTTACAAACCATTCAACTCGACACCACCCACACTCCCCATTCGGTCATCCAATCATAAATATATATACACGATTCACAACTCGTGAACTTCAATAAACGAAAGAAAGAAGCCAACAGTGGGTTCTTGGAATTTTCATTGGGAAAATTTTTGATAAAACAAGTCGCTCGGACTTCTGTTGCAGGCCAGAACTTCTGTTTAGAAAAACGCTTCTCGACCCAGCGTTGTTCGTTTTCTAACCCTGCCAGCGTTTGGTATCATTCGCTCGACAATCCTGCCTCGTTACTGCTACAGTTTGCAACCATCGACAGTTGTGCTGGCACACGCAGCCAATTCTCATCGCTGATATCACCGAGTCTGCTTGCAGGTGACGTAGCTGTATTGCCAGACGTAGCCCGTATTTATTGTTCGCCTCCTGTCACAATAAATACAATTACATTTCGGCCTCCGCACGTTGCCCACCGTAGCCGCAGATAAAATAACTTACGTTTTATAAAAAAAATCGTGAAACAGTGGTGACGGCTGGTAAGGATCCACGTTCTAATTATTCTGAGCAGCGTTGTATTTAAAAAAAAAAAATTGATTTGTTTCCCTATAAGAAACAACGTGTCTTTTCAAAACGGAACCGGCACATTTAAAAAAAAAAACGATTTTTTTTTTTTTAATTATATAAAATATATAATATATAGTTAAATTGATAATTATATATATATATTATAATTATATAATTCACTTATATATTATATAATTCTCATTTAATAATTATATATATATATATATAATAATTATATAATTAAATTATATATATTATATAATTTTTAATTAAAAATTATATATATATATATATAATAATTATATAGTTAAAAAAAAAAAAAATTAATTAATTAATTAATTTAATTTAAAAAAAGGAGGAGAGAAACTGGCAGAAAAATACTCCCCACCTCATACGCGTTTGATGTCGTCATCAATGTCAATGGCTGAATTCCAGAAGAAACTAGTGGATCTCGAGAAACATATTAATAGTAATTCCGAAGAATTCGGAAAGAGGTTAATCGATCTGGAAGGTACAGTTGCAGGGCACTCCAACGACATCAAAAAGATTCATGATACAACAAATCGAATAGAAAGACAAATGTGGCTAAATCATCACGAGGCCACAGAAAAGCAGAACGAACTCTTCAATAAGCTAAATGATAAGCTAGATAAATTAAGTCAGACACAATCCCCAATATCTCCTAACAAGGAACAAAATCAACAAAACAATTCCGCAGATTCAAGGAACTCAGAAGAGCATCAGGAAAAAACTGATTCCCCACATCATCAAGAAGATAGTAATGCAGATTTTCAAAATAAGCAGCTCTGGAATGCATTCGCTAATCAATATCCCCTTCTTGTTCCACCTTTAGCATATCAGCGCAAAGCCAAGATCGACCTACCCAAATTTGATGGTAATGAAAAAAATAGCGTTGCATGGCTTAATAAAGCAGAAGAATATTTTGAGATTTATGACATTACTAGTGATGACGAAAAAATTAAGCATGCTTCCATGAAAATGGAAGGAGAAACATACAATTGGTATATGTGGTGGAAAAAAACAATGTTCGCTATCAGTTGGAGGAAATTTAAGGATGCGTTCTTCAAAAGGTTTCAAGGCATAAAAGAAGAAAAGTTTTTTTCAACCTTTATCAAATTACGCCAAAAAGGAGATGTGGATGAGTACACTCGAGAATGGGAGACCTTGGCAACACGAGTACCAGGATTGTCGGAATCTCGTCTAATCCAGTCTTACATCTCAAGACTTAAAATCCACATACAGGAAGAGCTAGAACTACATGAAATTACGTCCGTAGAAGTAGCAAGGCAAAAAGCAAAAGCTGCTGAAAAGAAATTTGAAAGATTATCAAAACCAGAAAAAGTATATTCGAGACGACGGTTTCCTCAATCTGAAAATATAGATGACACAAAATATGTCCCTGTCCATCTTCGTGAAGAAGAAAAATCTAGTATGGAAAAAAAAAGAATGTGAGAGGGCAAGTGCAAACGTTGCGGTGAAAACTGGGACCCTAAGCACAGATGTGCTAATGGAAAAGCGAAAAATCTATACAGTTGTGAAGCAACTAACGACGCTAACAGTACTGATTCATGTATAGAAGGATTAGAAGATAACTTAGAATTCTCTCCAGAAGTGGATGGCGAAACTATTCCGCAAGTGTCATTATCAGCTATGACAGGCATATCACAACCTCAAACCCTAAGGTTAAGAGGACATGTTAAGAAAAACAATGTAATGGTTCTCATAGACACAGGTAGCACGCAAAATTTTCTAGATTCAACCATGGCCAAAAGACTCAACCTCTTTACTTTTCCCATGCCTAATATGAAGGTAATGGTGGCCGATGGTAAGAAGATTGAACAAGTAGGAAAATGCCATAAAGTCAAATTGCAGATTAAAGACTTTCATCTAGACTCTCCATTCTACACCGTTCCATTACGAGGAGTAGATGTGGTCTTAGGAATTCAATGGCTACAAACTCTAGGTACTTATTCTGCCAACCATCAGAAGCAGTTTATAAGTTTTAAGTGGAAAGGGCAGAAATAAAAGTTGTATGGATTCCAAGCCCCAAAAAATCAAGTCGTATATTCCTCTCTGATGACGAAGATGATTCAAATAGGAGCGCCAACATCTACAGTACAATGTCATCAATTAGAAATGTTATCTTCAAAAGGGAGCCACGAAGAGTCACCAGAAGTCAAGACAGGATCCGACCCTGTCGATATCAGATATTTTCACTATCCAGATCAACAAAAGGTTGAACTCGAGAATATGCTCCACGATCTTTTTAAAATGTGGGAAGCAAGAGCCCACCGCTCAAGAAACCCAGGCATTCGTCAACATTGTCCATCGTTACATATGCTTTGAGGACAAAGCATCTTTAAGAGAGGGGCAATGTTATGTATATTTTATTAATTATTAGTTAGATATAGTTATATTAGGTTTTATTAAGAGAAAGGGCATGATCAAAGATCATGCCTCTTCACCAAGGGACACCATGAGGCCATATTTAAAGCCTCGGTGATTCCCCATTGTAAATATCTCTTATCGATCATCATTAATAATATATACTTATTCAAGTTTACCAGAGTTTTTACACTCCAGAAACAGTCCACGACTTGAGCCAACGCGGCCACTTCAGGGAATTTATTAATATAAAAAGAAAAAGTTACATATGTTTCTCTCATAAACGGTTACTGGACAAATGACCCTCCATGCTCTTTAAATAGAGATCATGGACCAATTGGGTGTTAAGCCACAGATCAAGTGTCTTTAATACCGAGGAGAGAGTGAACCGTCGGATCACTACAAATCGTGACCGTCGGATTATAAGTTACAAATGTACGTAGTAAAGAAACACACTTTACCTAACTCTACACTAGACTAAGTTATTCTTAACTATTTTCTATCTGTCGGAATATCCTAACATCCCCCCTTAAGAACAACTTGGGATAGGATTGAAGGATTTACAAAGGTGACACAAAAGGAGCCTATTTCCTATGTGTCGAAATATCCTAACATCCCCCCTTAAGAACAAATTGGGATAGGATTGAAGGATTTACAAAGGTGACACAATAGGCGAAGGAAGGAGGCATTAGAGCCTATAGGTGTTTTGATGTATTTTCTTGTTTGTTGTAGATTTAATCTCTGTTTGCTTTGTATTATTGTTTGTTCCCAATTTGGGATATTACATTACACCACTTTTTTTGCAAAACGGATTTCATCATGTTCTAATGTTCAGATCATCCAGGTTTCATCATTAGTCTTCAGTTTGTTAAAATTGTAAACCTATATTTTGCATGTTTATAATGTAAATGATCTTAGTAAGACCATAAATGTATGTAACAACCTAGGTAAGCCTACTATTTTGATGACGATTTTCATCCTAGGAGGTTTTTTGTCTCACTGATTTATCTCATTTCTAAATACAAATGATCAACAAAGTTTTTCCCTCCAGCCTCACCCCAAAGTTAGGGTGGATTTTGTCATCAAGATCTTAAGTGAGTCCTAGTTTTTTTAGTCAAGTCTTTGTAAAAGTGATTTGGGAATAATTTTAGCTAATTGGTTAGATTATTTTATTACAAGTCACTTGGTCTACTAAATCATATTTTGAGTCGCAGAATTGGGTAGATATTTGAGGGTCTATATCGAACGGGTGTTCCCCCTTCATGGGTTAAATGTAATTCTCTTATGTAAATAATATTTTAGCCATGGTGCTAAAATATTAGGGGGTTGGAAAAAATTAATAATCCCCTCATGTGTCAATTAATTAAATTTTTTGGCAAAAATAAATTAAAATTCCTTAGCCAAAAAATTAATTAAATAGAGTCAAAGTTAAGTCTTAGGAAAAATAAATTCTCCAAATTAAAAAATTTGTGGGTTCTAGAAGAATTTATTTTTGGAGGTCTTCCACCAAGGGAATATTGAAAATTTCAAGAGATTTTGGACCCTTGGGCCTTGGACGGGAATCAAGCCAACTAGCCGTTTGGAGAATTTATCTATAAATTAGAGGTAATTTTCCTTTGCAAAAGATCCGATCATTGAGTCGTGTACTTACTCTTGAAACTCTCTTGTAATTTTTTCTGGAATAATAATAACACAAAGTCTTTGGGGTTTGCATTGATTGTGGTGTTCCTCTCCTATATCTTATGGTAATATTGTTTTTAATGTTTTGCAGAATTTTATTTTTATAAGTTGTTGGTTAATAGCTTTCGTGGAATAATCTATTGCACAGGTATCTTGCATAGTTTATTGGATTTAAAATAACATTATAATTTAATTGAATTAACAGGTATCTCTAATTCTTGAAGATTACATTGTTATTTCACATCTCTATTAATTTGACAGTTTAATCTTAAGTGTGCAGAAATCATTTGTATTTGAAAAATTGGGTGTTTGGGGAAGTCTTCGACTGGACTAGCTGACTCCCAAGGCATAAGATCTGAAGAGCCTTCCTAATTTAAATCCCTAGACTTATTTTACGAATTTCCTCTTGCGGGGTCTTTGGGGCTAGTACCTCATTTTTAAAATTAATTATCTTTTATAAATTGTGCTCAATAGATAGATCTGGCTAGAAAGAGCTTATATCTAGAAATATGGGAGCGGAGTTGGACTCATACTCCTCAGATTTGATAGATTTGTATTTTAATTATATAGATCCGAAGCAATTTTGTTTTTATTTTCAAACTTTGGGATTTGGGATTTATTTTTCATTTTTAAAATATATATATATATATATATATATATATATATATATATATATATATATATTGGGTCTTGGATTTTCTTTTATTTGTGCAGGTGAAATTCTAAAATCATTCAAGAATGTTTTTTCGGAGTTTTGAGACAGATCTAGGCCCTGAAGGGCAAGATCTGGTCTCAAATTTGTTTGCAGGCCATAATTTGAAATATTATTAAGTGAAAAGAAGAATATTGAGATCTGGAAAATTCTTTTGAATTGAGCTTTTGGAGGAAATTTTTCCTGAGTTTCAGCGAAATTTTTGTAAATTTTTTGAGGCTGCTCCTAAAGCCCTACCTCCACGTAGCCTCACACTGCCCTTATTTTATCTACCTACCGCATCTTTCTTGTTGCCCGCTGACCCTTCTCGGCCCTCCTTCCTGTCTCCCATAACCTTTCTCTTCAGAGCCGTGAGCACCCTTCTTCCCTGCGATATTCGTCCGTTGCGTGTTTCCATAGAGCTTTGATGCCGATTCATTTAGAACGTGCTTCTTTCTTTTAAAAAATAAAATCGATTTGCTTTGGGGAATGTTTTCATTACCATAAAGTTTATAATATCATTATAAAACATTTCCCTCATAGTTTCAAAAGGGGGGTCAATTAAAATAAGGGGAATTTGTGATTGATTAACATTTTAATAACCCTTCCTTTTTTGACTCCATTAATTTTTGGCATTTAGTTTAAATTTCTAATCTCATTTGCATTTTAGGATAAAGTATTTTGGTCAATTAAAAATTTAAATCTAATGTATTGTGCTTCACTATTAACATTTGCTCTATTATGATCCAATGTACTTTTATTACATCTAATTTTGTTTCATTTAGTAATGTTGGATTGCTTCATTTGATCTGTTAGTGGAATCTTGTAACCTAGTGACATATCATAAAGGTTGGTTATAACGGGTTTACATTTTTTGCATTGAAGCATATTGTCATTATCTCATCTCTTTGAAGCTATCTAACTTGGTCATCGTTTTGCATTTGCATCCTAGGATTAAAATTTGCATCTCATCTTGCATTTGATCATTACAACTAGAATTTTGAGTTTACTTTATAATTGCAAGCTTGTTATATTTTTGTAAATTATAGTTACTTACAAATTGTTCTTAAACTGTTTATTGCTCATATTTCTGGTTGACGTGATCTATCTTACTAACATCCTTCTTGCAACAATACTTGTCTAGTAACTTGAATCTGTTTTTTGTGCAAGTGATATATTATATTTTGAGCATTGTTCATTAGGCACTTCTATATCTACTAATCTTGCTATTGCCTCATTGTCCTCAATTGCTCCATCTTGATAAGATTTACTTTGCTCTTTTAATAAACACACTTGCTAATTAGTCTCAGGTTGCCTAGAGAGGTATTGATCTTGTTCTTAATCGCCTACGACTTCTTGTTCCAATAAGCCTTTCCCTCATCCATTTACCATTAGGGACTACCCCCGTTGACTTAACAAGGAGAGAATCTAGATTCTAAACTGTTAGTTTTTGTAGTACCAGATGTGTTCTAGCCACGAGAGTTGGTAGAGAGGCTAGAATACATGTATTCTCCAAAACCCAAAAATCGTTTCTAGAAATTCCACCTAGAGATCACTTAATTGGATTTATTAGTCAGTTTTTAATATCTTCATCTAAACTTAGGGAATATGATTAATTAATCAGAATTAATTAAGTCATAATGAGAATGCTCTAGAAAAGTACATGGATCGATTTCTAATTAATCCTAGCCATCGATTAAGATTTATTTGTGGCTATTGAAGTCTTAATGGATGATTATAAGAAGAAGTCGATGGGGCTTGGAGAAGACACACCAAATCAGTGGAGAATTCGATTTTGCTGAGAAGTTGATTTGCAGAGTAGCATTTGTGTGTTGCTAGAAGTGATTTAGTGAGATCAAAGCAATGAGAGAGGGGAAGAGATAGTGAAGTCGAAGGAAGATTTCCAGATCCAATGAGTACATTTGTAGAGAGGCAGAGAGTACCACAGTGAGGCAACATAGTTCCCTTTAGAGGCAAATTCTGTTTTGCTAGGGAGAAGACGAGATTCAGTGCCAAAAGCTGGGCAGAGGTTCTAGAGGTCGGGAGAATCAGTTTCCCAGACAACAACTGACGAGACAATGAGAGGTGACGTAGTGACTGCGTAGGGTGATGCAGAGATTGCGCAGAGGTAGTTGGGACGACCCAATTTCGAGTTGAGGTCAATGTCGATTTCGTCTATGGAGTGAGGAATTGCCTCACTAGTTATTTTTGCCAGTTTTTCTCTGTTTGGATTGCCAGTTTGGGCATCCATAGTTTGTACTCAAATTTCACTACTGCATAACAATAAAACCCTCAACTGCTTCATCGGTTTTCTCCAATTCGGTTTTTCTAGGGACATTGGTCCAAAAATAATGGTGTAATTTTGTGTGTGTGTGCATATATTTTCTTCGAGCGTTTTATTTCTTCTGCAATTTATTTGTGAAGGTTGCAGTGTATTTAATTCGATATTCTCCATAAGAAACAACAGAGAAATTGTTGAGTAAATTTACAATTGTTGGGTAACCGAATTTTCACATAAATGGAGTGAGTAGGGATCAAGGTGACAACCCCTACTTTGAGCGTTGTGCCTTAGGTGTACACTTTGGGTGACAACAAGAGTCTTGGAATATGAAGATAAGTGTTGTGGCAACACTTACTATAAATAATGCCTCGAAAAATAGTGACAACTAAACATAAGAATTGCTGACATGTCACTAAAAATAGTCTTATTGGATTCATATTCATGCGAGGAACTAGGAGATGTGCTCTAATTCAACATGCAAACCATGAAACCCTAATTGCTAAAAATAAAAGTTTCTTGAAATACCTTGCATGTCACTAAATCAGAGCTCATCAAAATCATGAGCTCACAAGGACCAAGAATATGTTGCTAACTTTGACACGTGGGCCTTGAAACTCTTGCTCCTATAAAGTAAGAGAATTGCTAAAAATAGAAACTCCTTAGAATCCTATGAAACTCTGTGTAGTAGTATTTGATCCATGTGAGACTTTGAATTTACTTGTAGATAGATCATCACAGTGAAATCAAGTTGGGGCTTAACCCTCTAGTTGCACATGCAATCTGGGGGTTAACTGCAACACTTCCATAGATTTCATTGTGAACTACGGGTTTGCTGAGTCCACTTACACAAAACAATGTAACCCTTGCAATGAAGGCTTGAGCCTGCTCCTAGCTAGGCTTTGATGCTTTGGTCTTCCATAGAGCTCACCATTCTTCCTTCATTGACAGGGTAAGCTTATGCAAATCTAGGTACTTAGTTTGTGTCGCAAGCATGTAGTCACACAACCTTCTTGGCATTGTTTCATTAACATCAAATATCTTGTGAATATCCTCATCAACTTGTTGCACTTCATCATGCTTAGCCTATTGCTATAGAGGATCAATCATACCATGAGCCTCCCAACCATGCCATGAGCCTCAGTTAATTTGACTACTCTTTTCTGTATCTTCTCAACAACTTTTTCCCTTGCTTCAAAATATTGGGCCAATCTTGCTCTTTGATGTAAATGGTCTTGCTTTGTTTGGTTGCAACTTGAAATTGTCTCTTTCTTTTCTTAGCTACCTCTACAAGGGGAGTAACTTGCTCCATAAGCTTCTTGGCAACCTCAAATTCCATTACATTCTCTATTTGCTCTTTCTATTTGACTTTCTATATAAGCAACTTGGTGATTGAAAATTGCAATTTCTATGTAGTGGCAAAGGCTCTTCAATAATCTCTTCCAAATTCGAGTCATCCTGGGGTATAACAGATTAAAGTTGCCTGAGCATATGCCTTGTTTCTTCTACTTCATCTTTCAGGGATTCGCATTTTGTCTTCAAACTATTGAGATTCACAAGTGTTAGTAAGAGAATCGAACTGAACCAATACTAACCCAAATTTTGCAATAAAGAAAGAGATAAACTACACTAGGGAAACAAAGAGGTGCAACCCTAGAGAGAGAATAGAGCTTAGCACAAATGTGCTATAGAGGGAAATAACACAAGCATAAGAAAAGCCTTAAGGGTTAGCTCAATTGGTCGAGTTCCCGTTGCTAAATCACCTAGCTAATGGGAGGTCACAGGATCAATTCTCCTTAACGCCCTCAGGTTTAGGCTCTGCTAATACGCTGGCGAGATGTGATCCCTTCGGGTGGATCTACCCAAATATTTCTCTAGAAAAAAAAACACAAGCACAAGAAAATTTATTAGATCTACAACAAGAATTGAAAGTAGTTTTAGGTTAGATGAGTATGGATTCAACCTGTGAACCAATCTACTAAAAATAACGTAAAATATGCAAAATTAATATATATCTATATATTATTTTTTACATATTTTATGTATTACACACACATATTGATGTAAATCCAAACCATCAAACACCAAATATGTATAGTTTGCTTGTTTTAGGATTTGGAAGGAAGGGGGGATGGGATTTTCTTTTGTTTTTCCCCTTATTTTTTGTTTTCTCCTCTGTAATGACTATTAATCTTGCTAGTTTGCATTGGTTGTGAATTGGTCAGTTTAGCCACTGGTACATGGGTTAAAGAGTCTATATTGGTCCAAACTGGTCTGTTTTAATAACTACGAGCACAAGAGATATGAAACGAAGAACAAGAGAGCCTAATGAATGAAATGAAAGACCACAATCTATGAAAATAGAAATAAGAGTTGTGTATTTATACTCAACTAAAGAGGTTGGGTGCTTTCCCTAAGGAAGGTTATTGAGCCTACATTAAGTTGATTAGGTTAGCATTAACGAAAACCTAGAACTATAATACAAAATTACAAATAATGCCGGTTGTGGTCAAATGTGAAGATTGCACTCTTAATCTTAACATCCCCCCTTAAATATGAGACATTGCATTACACCCCTCCTTAATGGTGAATTCTCACAACAATATGACTCAAGTAGTTGGTGAAGGTGGCCTTGTGTAGAGATTTGGTGAGAGTATCAACATGTTGATTGGCTTAAGGGACAAAAATTGGCACGAGCCATCCTGAGAATGGAGGTACTAATTGTAGCGCATGCGGATATAAACGTACTTTGGCATTTTATGGTCCACATGGTTTTGAATAAGCTGAATGATGCTTTGATTGCCACAAAATAATGGTGGGAGTTTCTTAAGGAAGACCAAATTAGTCAAGAACCATCCACATCTAAGCAAGGTGCTTATTGGAGGCAACAACGTTAGCATATTCGACTTCTATGGAACAAATACCCACAACCAACTGCCTCTTGGAACACCAAAAAATTTGTCTAGAATCAGGGGAATAATTACCTTGAAGTGGATTGCAGCCCATTAAGATCACTAGCCTAGTCAAATAAGAAAAACCATGGAAAAAGATGGGAGTATTGGCTAAATAATGGATGCCCATGTGAGTAGTGACTTTGAGATAGTGCAAATACCTTTGGCAGCTTGTTAGTGACTTCCATGAGGCTTCTACATATATCTAGAGCACTTGTTGACAACATAAGCAATGTTTGGACAACATTGAGTAAGGTAGAGGACGTTTCCTACTACAAAGGGGAACACAATAGCAATTAATGGAGGAGGACAATCTACCTGAAATTCCATCCCAAAAGCAAAAGGGGTGTGGATATTGTTAAAATCCTCCATCTTGAAGTGTTGCAAAAGATCCGGGATATACTGATATCGAGGGAGTGATATCCCTATGGAACACTGAGTAATTTGAAGAATGAGAAACTAGTGGAGTAGGCCCAAATCAATTATCTGAAAAGAACCCTGAAGTCATAGATTCAATGCTTTTAATCATGGATGGTGAATGGTCAATGATGATGAAGTCATCATTATAAAACACAACAATAAGTGTTTGATTGACATGACGACAGATATAGAAATCATGCTCAACCTCGCAATGAAAGAAGCCAACATTGAGAAGTGTGCATAGATTTTCTCATACCAAGCTTGAGCTGCTTGTTTAAGCTCATACAAAGACTTCTTGAACTTGCAAACCAAGGGTGGAGGCCCATTTTGAACAAATCATGGTGGTTGTTGCGTATAACGTTCCTCTTGAAGGTATCCATGAAGAAAGTCACTTTTGACATCCATTCGATGAACTTACCAATTCAGTGAATTAACAAAAATAATATCATCAGTATTGAGTCCATCCTAGTAACCAAAGAAAAAGTCCCATTGTATTCAACACTCTCCTTTTGTGATAACATAAGATAAGAGGTTGAGAGTCTTTCTGTTAAAATTGGACAACTAGGTCCAAACTCCGTGTTGTGATGCTCAGATGAAGATACCGATATTTTTATTGGATTCCTCTTTCGGAGAGGTGTAAGATCCATATAAAATTTATCTAAATCCGATGAGCAGAACATTTATTTTGAATTTATTATTTATAATAAATTATATGTGCAGGTCGGCCTTAAGGTTTTACACCCCCAGCAGATGTGTCACACACCTCAATGATGTATATAAATACAGTCAAAGTTGGAGAGCATTTCACACTCACTCATCACACATCTTCTTCTCTTCTCTGATTTAGTACAAGCTCCTTGGAGGACGATTTCAGCTCACACGTGGGAAGAAGGACGAGTTTGTATAGCCAAGAAGAAGGACGCAGATTGCTGCAGCTAGGGTTTCCTGGGAAGTTTGACCAGCGTTGACTTTGGTCAACGCATGGTCCAAAACTGAAATTGTAGAACCGAGAGTGAGAGCCGTGCACATTGGCACAAGCAGAGGTCAAAAGGTTGGCCAGTTGGAGGCTAGCGTTAACTTTTATGTTGCGCCTGCGTTGACTTTTATTTGGATAGTTGACTTGCGGAGTTGACATGTTGACTTGGTGGTGATTTGAGATTGGCATGACACATTAAGGTTGGTACGATCAAAGAACTTTCTTTGTGGCTTATCTGTTAGCCGCCATGTCACCATCACATTTTCTGTTTGGTTTGTCTTCTATAGATCCACTGGTATGTTCTATCAGCATTTTACTGAACTATTTATGTGATTGCTGTTATAAAAGTAAAACTGCTTCTAGCATAGAACATCTACAAAAATTTACATGGTATCAGAGGTCTTTGTGGCACTTGAGGGAAAAGGTCCCCTTGTATGCTTTCCTTCGACACAACCCTTACATAAACCTTCATGATTATTTCCAAAGTCGGGCATCCCTGTCACCACCTTCCTTGCTTTGGGAAGGCCCTTGTAATGAAGGTGTCCAAACCTTCGGTGCCATAGTTCAGTTTGTCGCATAGTATCACATGTCATAGCTCCTAGTGGACTTCCTTCAACCTGGTAGAGTGTTCCAACTCTAAAACCAATCACGATAGCTTCCTTGAGGTTCTTCTTCCACATGCGCACCTTTCCATCAATGAATGCCACATTGAAGCCTTTGTCTTCAATCGTTGATATAGACACAAGGTTCTTCTTCAATTTTGGTACATAGAGTACATCTTGCAAATGTAGGACTTGTCCTTGAGACAAGTGGAGGGTCACAGTCCCTGTCCCTTTTACGGGATATGTGGCATTATCTCCAAGGATAATTTCCAGATTAATATCCTTCTCAACCATGTCAGAGAGTGCTTCCTTGAACCCAGTGATGTGTCTTGAGGCACCACTATCTATTAGCCAGACATCCATAGTGTCGGGCGGGGATGCAGCAGAGAGAGCAGATACAAGAATATATTCATTTCTTTTATCAGCAACATTTGACTCCTCATACCTGGAGTTTCTAGACCTTTTAGAAGGTTGATTGTTTCCACCAGTGGAAGCCTTCCTCTTTCCTTTGGACCTGTCGTTTCTTTGATTTCCATTCCTCCGGTTGTTGTTGTTGTCATCACTATCGGGAGAATCCTTCTTGAAGGGACATTCTCTAGCATAGTGACCAGGCCTATGACAAGTGAAACACTTACCCTTCTTTCCTTGGGCCCTTGTTCTTCCTTTGTTCTTAGGACCACTAGAGTTCTTCTTCCTAGAATGAGCAGCATAGGCAGCATTTCTGTCATTTTCATATTCCTTCATTCTTGTCTCTTCTTGCATGCATCTGGACAGTAGCTCGTCAAAGTTAGGAATAGTACTATTATTGAGAATGGTAGTAGTGAATACTTGCCATTCATATGGGAGTCCTCCAAGTGCGGTGAGTACCATCTCACAATCGGTTATTGTCTCCCCAATAGCCAGCAGATTGTTCCTGATTTCCGTCAATTTCAGAAAGTATGCTTGAACAGACTTATCCCGACCTTTCTTCAGATTCTTCAATTGATTCTTGAGGAATAGCACTTGGTTTACATTGTTTACTTTGAACATTAGGATCAATTTATCATACATCTCTTTGGATGTGCCCAACTCAGAGATGTAGGCTACCAGACTTTTATGAATGGATTCCCTGATCATCAGCTTTGCTTTGATCTCCCCTTTCTTCTACTTGGTTTTAGCAGCAGCAGAAGCAGTGGATGGAGGTTCTTGTCTCTTACCCAGTACATGGTCCATGAGATCATGGTCTTCCAATTTGAGATCTAATATCATCTTCCAAGCATGGAAGTCATCCCTTCCAGTCAGCTTGTCATTCTCCTTGAATTCATAACTTGTGGAACCCATTTTCTTAGATGGTGATTGCTAAAGGTAGGGCTTGTCTTCACCTCAGCTCTGATAGCATGTAAATTTTTGTAGATGTTCTGTATATTTTCATGTGCCAAAATAAAAGAGAAGTAAGCTGGATGCTTCTGGGAAGAAAGGAATGTTTGTGGGCTACAGCGACACCTCTAAGGCCTATAGAGTCTATGTACCTGGTCAAAGGGAAGTAGAGATATGCCATGATGTCACTTTTGACGAAGATGCTTCCCTGAAGAAAGTAGTAGATCTTCCAAGATCTGAGGAAAATCATGAAGCTAGGCCTGGAAATCAAGAAGAACCGCAGGATGAGACAATGCCTGATGTTGAAGGACCAATGGACCCTATCGATCCATCTCCTTCACTGGGAAAGAGACCATCATGGCTCAGGGACACCCTCGAAGATGCTAAGGGACATGCTGCCCCAAGGGGGACATTCCGTGAAAGCAAGAAGCCGTGTAGATACCAAGGGTATCTGGCTGCCATGAGTACCATTGTACAATCTGAACCTGGATCTTTTAAGGAAGCCGTAAAGCATCAAGTCTGGAAGGATGCTATGCACGAAGAGTATGAGTTCATTATGAAGAATGATGTCTGGGATGTAGTTCCAAGACCAAAAGACAAAGCAGTTGTCACCTCGAAGTGGCTTTACAAGATCAAGCATGGAATTGATGAAAGTGCTGAAAAATTCAAGGCAAGGTTCATTGCCTGTGGCTTCTCTCAAAAGGAAGGCATAGATTATGATGACATATTTGCATATTAGTGCAGTATACCACCCATTTGATCAGTCATGGCCCTTCTTTGCTACGCAGGGATGGAGTCTTCATCCGATGGATGTCAAGACCGCTTTTCTGCATGGTGCAATAAAAGAAGAGGTGTATGTAGAACAACCTCTGGGGTTTGAAGTTCAGGATCGGGACACTCATGTCTGCAGGTTGAAGAAAGCCCTCTATGGGTTGAAGCAAGCACCCAGAGCTTGGTACGAGAGGATGGATAGCTACTTGATGAAGCTGGGCTTCACTCGAAGTAATGCTGATCCGAACCTTTACTTCAAGGTTGTCCAGGGGAAGCCTCTCACTCTGGTGCTGTATGTGGACGACCTCTTCCTGACAGGTGCTGACCCTCTCATTCATCAATGCAAGAGGGAGCTCGCTGCTGAGTTCGAGATGAAGGACCTAGGATTGATGCACTATTTCCTAGGCCTGGAGGTCTGGCAGAGACCTGGCGAGATTTTCCTTTCTCAGGGAAAATATATTGTGAAACACGGAAGATTGAGTGGTGGTACCAAGACCCGTGTCAGCACCAATGGGGACTCAACTTCAAGAAGTTGAGTGGCAGCGCTGCTGGGCCTATATTGGCCAATCCTACTGAGTATCGTCAACTCGTAGGGGCTCTGATGTTCTTAGTGAACACCCGTCTTGATATATGTTTTGCAGTGAACACGTTGAGTCAACAGATGGTTGAGCCTCATTACTTTCACTGGGTTAGTGCCAAGAATCTTCTAAGATATCTTAGGGGCACGATAAACCATGGGCTGAGATACACTGCCGAGAGTATGACACTCCGTGGATATACTGATGCTGATTGGGCTGGCAGTGTGGTGGATCGTAAGAGCACATCGGGATGCTGCTTCAATCTTGGTTCTGCTTCGATTTCATGGATGAGCAGGAAGCAGAAGTCGGTGGCTTTGAGCACCCACTTGAGTCGAATACATACGGGCAAATGGCATGGCCTCGTTGTGAAGTAGTTTGCTGCGAAAGCCTAGCGAGCCGTTTGGACATGTGCTAGATACCACCGTGATACTGTGATAACCGCAGGGATTCGCTTGACCGAGAACCGTGTGTTCCACGACCGATCCAAGCATATTGATATAAGGTACCACTTTATCCGGGATATGGTACAGCGAGGCGCCGTAAGGCTCGATCATATAGGAACTGATGAGCAGGTCGCGGATATTCTCACTAAGCCCCTGGGGAAGGTCAAGTTCCTAACCTTCCGTGAGAATCTTGGTATCGTGGAACGACCCTATGATGTGGGTCTCGTTGGACGATGAGCTCTGGGAGCTCTGGGGGGCTTTGGGGACAGCTTCTCGGAGCTATGAGCAACCACAAGGCTAGGCTTGCCGACCTTGGTGGTGTGCTTGGACCCCACCGTTGTGATTTTGAGTTGGTTCACCTCTCATTTTCTGTGCCCCGTATGCATCCTACCCATTGAGTTCAGGGCTCATGGGAAGTACCTCTCATTTGACCAATGAGGTGGGAAAAGCTAGAGACTAGTAGCAAAGACTGATGGACGCATTAGAGATTGCCGTACTCTCTATCTAGGATGGCACGGTCCAACCACTTGATCTGGGATCAAGTTTAGTGAGGTCTGGGACCTCTGCCTGACTTCGGGTCAGATGAACCAACTTCGGGTTGGTTGGAGACTCTTTGTGAGTCTGATAGAGGTTTCGAACCTCTGGGCTGATTATGTCAGTCGGGGGATGATGTCTTTGTGATTGACCCACTTCTGTTCTGAAATAAAGAGGCCAGCAAAGCAAGTTACGGTGGGATGACGCACGATGTTTGATTGCACTGATGGATGGAGTTCTCCCTAGTTGAGAGGGAGTGTTAAAATTGGACAACTAGGTCCAAACTCCATGTTGTGATGTTCAGATGAAGATACCGATATTTTTATTGGATTCCTCTTTCGGAGAGGTGTAAGATCCATATAAAATTTATCTAAATCCGATGAGCAGAACATTTATTTTGAATTTATTATTTATAATAAATTATATGTGCAGTCGGCCTTAAGGTTTTACACCCCCAGCAGATGTGTCACACACCTCAATGATGTATATAAATACAGTCAAAGTTGGAGAGCATTTCACTTTCACTCATCACACATCTTCTTCTCTTCTCTGATTTAGTATGAGCTCCTTGAAGGACGAATTCAGCTCACACGTGGGAAAAAGGACGAGTTTGTACAGCCAAGAAGAAGGACGCAGATTGCTGCAGCTAGGGTTTCCAAGGAAGTTTGACCAGCGTTGACTTTGGTCAATGCATGGTCCAAAGAGGCTGAAATTTATTGGAGACTTCGATTTTGGGAGGCCGTACACATTGGCACAAGAACCGAGGTCAAAAGGTTGACCGAAGTTGGAGCTGCGTTGACTTTGATGTTGCTGCCCTGCGTTGACTTTTCTGGACAGCGTTGACTTTTCCTGGAGTTGACTTGAGTTGACTGGGTGACTGATTTGAGGATTGTCGTATTTACATTCTCTGGTCATTGACTATGAGATTTCACTGTGTTCAAGAACTACTGACTACCAAGGTCATCGTATTTTTCTGCTGAACAAAAGAAGGCTCTCAAGATTCATGGTTCATGTTCTTTATCACATTTCATTCAACTATTTATGTGATTATTGTTGGGGCATGGCACCGCCTGTTATGAATATCCAAAAAATTTACACTTTCCTTATCGAATCCTTATGGAAGGACTCTTAATGATGCCCCCTTAGTATACACTCTTCATAGACATCACTAGTATGGAAGATCATCATCCATTTATAGATGAATCATATTTTGGAAAGAGCATGCAAGGAAAGCACGACCAAGGCAAATGAGAAGAAAAGCAGGACAAAGGAAAGTGCGTGACAAGTAGAGAAAAATGTGGAGGAGAATGTCATCGAGAGCACAATAGAACACGTACTTGAGAAGAGTGATCAACATGCTTGACACAATGAGTTTACCGAGAGAAGATGAAAGGCCACATGAGGGATGTCATGTGACAGGAATGGGTTTGAAGCAGTGTGGAAAAAGTCGCGATAAAATCGGCAAAGTCCAATTTTTTGGTCTAGCCGATTTTATCGGCCGACTTTTTGGCGATTTTTTCGAAAACGAAAAAAGTTGCGATTTAATCGGGAGTCGATAAAAAAAATCGTGAAGCTTGCTTAGTCACGGATAAGTGAGGTAAAAGGCCAAAAAATCACTCATTTTTCACTCTTATTTCTTCCATCTGTCCATGTGGAGAGAGAAGGTGTTTGCCATTTCTCACGAGGAGGAGATTTACTAGTTTTGTGGTGTGGATTTGGAGATTTGTCCACTGCTCAACGTGAGAGACTCAAGGTAGAGGAGGCAAAGGAGCAGGGTCAGAAGGCGGAGCAGAAGGAGGAGGAGGAGGAGGAGGTGACACCATCTAGGATGGGCAACAACAGAGGACAAAAGCCACCTCTTTTTTTTGCTTCTAGAGGATGACAAAGTCCATTTGTAGCCCCAAGGGTAGGGCCTTCTTCCTATAGAGGAAAAGGCAAATCCATTCCCTATTCCCATAAAAGGGGCAGAGGATCTCAGTGAATGATTACTTTAAGACATGTAGATGATTCATGATATACATTTATTATATTTTTTGTTGATATTGTGACTCTTGAGAGTTGAGACTGAGTCAAGACTCAAGATTCAAGACTTGATTCACTATTTTGATATGTGATGTAGCACTAGACTTCATATACATATTCTATATTAGATTTATTTTCATGTTTACGTGGAAATGCATTTATTTGATGTTGTGGATACTTTAGATGCTAAAAAATAAAAATAAAAATGAACATTTTTGTATTTTTTTTTAATTTTGCCAACTTTTTGGTGATTTTTTCAAAAATCTTCCGACTTTAATGACTTTTTCAATTTCTGGACCTTTGCCGATTTAATCCTGAGGTTGACTTTTTCCACATTGGTTTGAATTGCCAAAAGAAGCTAAAGAGTTGAAAGAAGTGCAAAGTTTTAGGAGGATCTAAATAGTTAGTTGGTATAGAATAGATACAATGGCAAGTTGCAACTATTAGAGACAAGTTTGCTAGTCATTAGAGTGTTTGTAGACTTTGAGGTGTCGGTGAATTAGACCTATTGCACCCTTAGCTGCTCCAAACATCCATGCCCAAGGAATTGTGTTAGTAGTGAAATCGTTTGTTTGCACCATGAATGGAAATGTTGGTTAGACCACTATGCATATCAATGGCATCTCTAGCCCTTTCCAATATTGTGACATAGTCAACATGGTTGAAGCTTTTAAGATTTATAGATCCATTTTTCTTAAGAGAATATGGTAGGTTTGGAAGTTGGTTTCCAAGTAATTATTTGGATGATTATTGAAGATGTATTTTGGTTCCATGCTCCATATGGACTTTCTCTAGTTATCAAGGACTTGGGTTACTTCATGGCCCCATTTGGAAGGACTAGCTATGGTCTCATGGGAGGTCTTTGATGCATTGTCACTCTAAGGATCTCTATGCTAAGGTTCAGTCATTTGGTTTGATTGTAGAGCATTTAAATTTGAAATACAAAATGGTGATTTCTAAGCTAAGAGGATTTGGAGATGTCAAGGCATCTGGAAGTCTTATTCTTCTTTTAAGACACATGTATTGGGGTGGTACACCGTACACTCTCCACAATAATCTCAAAATCAAAGGATTGGTTACATTGCTCTAGTTTTACTGATGGATGTGGTGTGGGTTGTCACAAACCTGAAATGGTTAAGCATGGGTTGTGGAATTGTTTAGTTTCAAGAATGTTCTAGGCTTTGATAACTGCTGAACTAGGTCTGCTGTTTGTTTCTCCCCTTCCCCAGAAGGGAATTTTGTTTGAAGACATTGGATAGTCCAACAGGTTGGCAGGAGTATCTAGAATGTGATCAGAGTGACAAGATTATTTTCCTTGTGGAGATGTTGTTGTGTAACATTTCATGAGGTGCCATCTCTGTCGGTTTGATATAGGTTTTGACATTATAATATGTTTACTCTCCAGTTTCAGCTAGGATTGACATGTTTAGGAAGATATAGATTTTCTGTCACCTAGAACTGAAGTAAATATATTGGTGCTCCTGGCCTATGTAGGTCGGGGATCCCCTTCTGCCTATTCTTTGGCCCCTGAATATGTTGATCTTGATGTGCATATTTATTGATTTGTAATGAAATATATGTGACTTTTTCAAACAAAAAATGAAACCCAATGTTCTTGACGTAAGATCTGTTTTGGGAGATAGTGTTCATGTACTTTTCAAGTTTGTTCTTTAGCCTTTTTCAATGAGATGGTAAGAAACAAGAAGCCGGGGTCATATTTGAGTAAACATACTGGAATGAATAAACATGCTCATCATTTGGGGAAGAAATATATATATGAAATCTAACATGTTAATTGAAATTTTCTGATTTAATTTGCGCTTACATTGCTTCTCCAATTTGATGTAATAGTTTACAGATTCTGTTGAAATGATGAGACTGCTTTGCGACATTGTTTGCCTCGCTATTTGTACAACAGATATCAAGATGGTTTACTTCTAATAAAGTATTGCGAGCCATATAAGAAAAACAAGAGATAAACAATTGGCAGCCATATAAGAAAACATCACGTTGAGTTTAAGTTTTGCTTCATCACATTCAAGCATACCTGTAGGAAAGAACTTGTATCTTTTGTAGGAAAGGAGTGGTTGAAACCGAACGGCGCTTCATCATGGAATGTCTGGCTTATGAGGACATTCGTTATCAGTTTGAAAGCAATCTGAAGGTGGACAGTTTGAACGAGCTGTTTGAGGAAGCAAGGCTTCACAAAACTGCGAACTTCTTGATCATGATTCATGACAAGAGGGCTGTAATAGAGAGAAACTTGAGATGTTTTTTTGTTTGGAGCTCTAGGTCCCTTAGACCACTTGGTCTCGTGGACATCATTAAAATTCCTTCAATTCAACGCCCAAGCATGCACGTGGAAAACATTTTACAGTTAATGTCAAAGTTGTTTTCAGGCATTCAAGTTGAAAAGAAAGTTCTAATAATAGTCTAAACTCTGAAGACTGACCTCAATTTTGTTGCTATTTTTATTGATTTATTTATTTATTCTTTAAACCAGATGCCAAAAACAGAGACCGGACAACAAACCGGCAGGATGAAGATGAATGGATACAATACAAGAATAGTATGGATTTTGTCATAAAGGAGAGTGGCCTAGAAAAGAGAGCCTTCTTTGATTTGCGTGGAAATCATGATAAGTATGGGGTACCCTGTGCTGGAAGCTATTGGGATTTCTTCTCAAAGTACAGCATTAGCGCACAGTTAAATAGAACAAGTTCTATCCAGACTGTTACTCTTATGGTAAGTTATTTTTCTTTTGCCTGCACCTCCGATTTTAACCAGAAATTTTTGAATGTGATGGTTTTGTAAATATCCAGGTTTTCTTTGACTAGTATCTTTTTTTGCTAAGCTAATGTGAATTTTTATGACTCGTCATGTTATGCATTTTTTTTCTAAAGAGGACTATCAAGCTGTGGTATTTTGAAGGCTGGATTGCAAGCGGAAAGAGTTACAGCTTAAATTGACTCTGTTTATATTTATGATACGGACTTATAGTTTCTAGTCGTCATTCAATATATTGTGTTGACAATTTTTTTTTCCCAGGAAAAAAACGTAATGTTCATTGATAAAAAGAAAATTACATGTTGTATCATCTGCATATATAGCTATGCGAATAACTACTATGGTCCAGCTATCAGTGCATATATGTTCAAAATAAAGCATTGAAATAACAATATTTACAAAGTATTGAGCTAGTAAAAAATAATTAACTGTCCAAATATATAGCCTGTTGAAAATAAAAAATGTTTAATAGTAGCGCCGTTGTTCAGATAGGCTGATCAAATGGCCCCTCTGCACCTGCATCTTCAATAAAATGCCTGTGGTAAAGCTGGTACTGCTCCTGTTCTTTCTGTTCAGTAATCAACCATTTGCCCCATGGTAGCTGCGTGGTTTCTTTGAAAAGGCCATCAGAAACCTGGTTCCTTTCCCTGTAAATGTGTGAGCAAGTGATAAAATCAAACAGTGATTTTAGAGTCATAACCTCATCCAGTAAACCTCTGTGTGTGTGCACGTGACAGCGAGCAATATTGTTGATCCAATTTATGACAATTTTAGAATCCCCAAAGATCTGAATTCTATAGCAATTTTTTTCAAGGGAAAATATGAGAGGGAGTCTCAGACTATTTAATTCTGAATAGTTGTTGGTGCCTTGGCCTAAACCCATTTTGATCTCGTAATAATGACTATCCGATATGTGTAAGGTAGCACCACCACCACAACCTGCATTGCTGGCATCCCCATCAAAGTATGCCCAAGGATAAGACTTGTCAATAGTTTTAGGATTGATGATCCTGGTCTGAGTCTTGGTATCATCTTCAGGGATCGTGAGGTATAGTGCGGCAATGGTATTGCAAATAATGTGCCAGTTTATCAGGGAATTTTGGAATATAATTTTGTTCCAAGCCAACCAATTACCCCACCATACCAGTAGTGGGAGGTTCCTGATTTACTGAGAGGTTGTCGTGTGCCACCAACTCTGCCATGCCGAATTAAGTGAGTCTCCATTCCAACTGTTACCAATGGCCATTTTAATGTTGATCTGATACCAAACCATCATAGTAATAGGCCATGTAATATCTTCAGCTTGTTCTTTGCACAAACTACATTTGGATGGGCCATGAAAGGATCTCTTAGCAAGATTGTCTTCCATGGGGGCACTCTTAGTGAGCAAACACCACATAAATAATCTAGATTTTGGGGGTGCCTTCAGTTTCCAGAGATGCCTCCACCACCACATCAGGTTATTGGGTTCTTGTTCCGATATAAGAAAAGCATAACCTTCTTTTGGTGTATATCTGCCACGGGGGGGACACTGCCCAAATAAGTTCATCCTCCCGATCTGTTATTCCGATGTGGGATGCCCCTAGCGCTTTGGTATATCTGCTCCAATCATCAGTTATCAGGAATACCCAATTCCTATGAAGATTTCCATGCCTGTGTGAGCCAGCTGATATTGGCCGCATCAACAATTTGTGATAAAAATGAGATTCCAGAAGCACTGTGAGTCTGTCTAAGTGCGAGAAGTAATATATGATCCTATCCACAACCAGACCAGGCATCTAGGCCAATTCTAACCTGTGTTCCCAAACCGATACTCCAGGTAAGGCCACCTTTTATAACAAAGATAGATTTTGTAATGGCTCTCCAAACAGTGGATGTACCCGATCTGCTTCTGTTAGGTCCTCTGATCCATTCTAATGTGGTCAGTGGTGCAATATATTTGTGATATGTAACCTCTTGCCAAAGACTATTTGTATCTAATAATTGCCATCCCATTTTTGCAGCCAAGGCAGTAGCAAATAAATTTAAATCCTTTAAGCCCCAACCATCCCACTGTTTAGGCTTGGAAATCTTGTCCCATTTCACCCAAGAAAATGTCTTTCCCTCCAGCTTCCCCCTCCAAAGGAACCTTCGACAGATCTTTTGTATTCTAGTAGTGACTCCTTTGGGGATCCAGGCCATTGCCATCCAATATAACGGTATAGCCTCCAACACCGACTTGATTAGGACCAACCTGCCTGCTCTTGATAACCATCTCTGTTGCCATATGTTTATGCGTCTTTCAACTTTTGCAATAAGCCAATTCCAGTCCGTAATTCGGTAATCATTTGGTTTGAGTCTGAAGCCCAGATATTTGAGGCCCACCTCAATGTCCAGATGGCCAAATTGAAACTGTAGAAGTGCATGCATGTATTCTTGGATGGAACACCTGACCGTCATGATGGTAGACTTGTTGAGATTGGGTTGCATACCTTACAAAAAACTAACAATATCCTCTTGAAACAATTGGAGTCTCGCATGGTGCCATCTAAAAATATTAGAACATCATCAACAAATAAGAGGTGAGAAAGATGGATGAAATCAGTGACTTTTACCCCTATTAATGTTCCCGATGACCTAGCAAAGGATATGAGCTTGCTCAGACCTTCCATGATCAGTAGGAACTTGGAACAGTAGAGGAGATAATGGACAGCCTTGTCTAAGCACTCTTTCAGCATGGAAAAATTCTGATGCAGCACCATTAATAAGGATACTGAAGGATGCAGTTGTGATGCAGCACATGATCCATTTTATGGAGTGTGGAAAGCCAATATGAGTGAGAATGAATTGAATATAAGTCCAACAAGTCCGATCAAAAGCCTTTGCCAGGTCAAAAATGAGAATGATTCTCTTAAGGTTTTTAGCTTGATGGAATGCAGTCCTTCTTGAGCAGTTCCTATGGCCTCATGAATTTTCTTACGGTGGAGAAAGGAAAATTGTTCCTTGTGTTAGTGTCAGTATGTTCAATGATCAAATATGCTCTTTCAGTTTACTTTTTAGTAGTCCTAGGTCAAAATTTTGTCTTTTCAAACAAGTTTTCAAATAAATTTTGGTGACCGCATATGGTCTAGATCAGAAGTGTTGCTCCCCTCATTCCATCCATGGCCATCATCATCTCAGAGGTCATTTCACTCATTGTCATTTAGAGTCTTAGGCCAGTCACTCCATCTCCATCTAGTTCGTTGTCTAGGTCTCCTTGTTTTGCCACTGAAAAGTCCAAAAATGTCACCAAAAGGGTGAACAAGGCTTCATTTTCATCATATTAGTCTTTTAAAGGGAGTTAGCATAGTTAGGGGAATAAAGTAAGACACTTTGTCTTATTTTAAAACTTGTTTCATAGTCAAACTGTTCCAAAAAAAGAAAAATTTTCCTCAAAGTCTTTTGTTTCACTAAAAGACAAAAAGTCATTTCAAGATGTTATAAAAGGAAAAGGAAGGCTTTTTCAACTCATATTGTCTTTTTATGATTGGTAGGGCTCCTCTCTTACATTCAACACTGATCCATATTGTCAAGGGTTTGAAGAAAAGCAAGAAAACTACTCCAAAAGGGCTTTGTTACGCATCTGGTAGTGTTTTGTTACGCATTTGGAGTGTGTGTTATGCATCTGTTAGTGTTTTGTTATGCATCTGGAGTTGTTACACATCTGCATTGTTTTGTTATGCATCTGGAAAGTACTACGTTTTGGGTATTTTGGCTCCTAAATCTTTCCTCCAAGCTCCAAGGTCATTGCCATCAGTTTTTAAAGCTTCCTCAACAATATGTAAGCATCTCATATCCTCCTTAAGTCAATTTATCAAGTACAATGTTGATTTTCTTGCATACCTCCTTTTCCACTTCTTTTTCACTTCTTATCATTGAATGATTTCAATGGACTAAACCCTAACCCTACCATCTAATATCCTCATACACCTTCCCCAAACCATATTCTATCATTCCCTACCATTCACAACCTCCATACACTTCATTCCCATCAAACCCTAATTTCATACTTTTTTTCTATTGTAGAATTAGGAAATCCCTGTGTTTTCCTAATTTGATCACCTTATTTACATCCATTTCACCAAATTTCACTTGTGTTTTGAAGCCAATATACAACCCCATCTCGTGAATTTTTTTTGGGAATTTTTCTTGGCTTCACTACCCTTCATCTCGCCCTCCTAAACCTACCCTAACCCTCCTCTGTTTTTCCAAATTCACAGTCCACATACCCACTACATCTAAACACCTAGGGTTTTATCCTTTTGATAGACATTATGGAAAGTGAAAAGAAAATCCACAAAGGAGGGCACCACATCAGATTTGAGCCCTCCACCTTGCAATAAGTCAATGCCTCACCTTTTGCCAATGGATGTTTTGAGAGGACTGGATGCTTGAGATTCTGTGAGAAACTCATGGAAGAAAGCTGTCATCTCCAATTGACAAGCTTATTTGCCACTAGTTTCAGTATGGGAAAGGCCATCATGCAGGTGTAGAGTTCAAGTTATCAACAGATGTGATTTCTTCGGCAACAATTATACCTAGTCATGGTCAAAATTGGTTTAAGGGCATGGACATAGACCTTGAAGATTACAAATTGTTCCTCAAACCTCATGCTAGAGAGAAACCTGAGTACATCTTCCCTTTCAGGCACCTCCTTAACAGATATGCTCCTTTGATGAGGTTAATTATGAAATATTTCACATGTGAAGGGAGATTCTCTAGGTTGTACAGGTACCATATCAGGTTATTGATGCACTTTACCTCTACTAAACCACTTGAATTGCCACATTACTTGTACAAAAGTTTGGTTAGAATGACTGAGAAGGTTCAGAGCAGAAACAAGGATCATCACCCAAGTCTTTTCCACCATGGTCTAGTCAAACTCATTGTTTTGCATCATCTCTCAACCATCAACATGACTTGGGAAACCTTCATGGAGAGAGTAGCAACAACGCCCACCACTAGTCCTCCTGTCATGCATAGCACACCATCACCATTAGTATCAACATAGCCAATGGAGGTTGGCTCTTCCAGCATGCAAACTCAGATTTCAAAGGCTCCTAGGGTTGTTGAGGTCACTCACACCTGTGAAGGGAAAGAGGCAGGTCTTTGCTCCCAAATCCATCAAAAGTGTATCTACAATTGATACTATAGTTGAGAAAAAAGAAATAGATGCGCAGAGATGAGGGGCAACAGCCAAGACATCAACAACACAGTAGATGCTTCAGGTCAGAGCAGATGCAGGTGGTATTTTGCTCAAACACTTTCCTCGCTAAGAGGGAGTGTTGATTTTGTAGCATTGGACAATGTTCCTAGTCTCATATTTTGGGAGGAGGCTTGGACATCAGTATTCCAAAGAACCCAGAAACTGTTTGTAGCTCGGTGATTTTTTAGTCATGTCAATATCCAGTAGCTCGGCATTATCCAGCAGTTGCTCAAAGTATGCAGTCAAAGGATTAGATTGTGCATTGGGACCCCATGTTTTAGCATGCCCTATGGAGAAATTTAATTCCCTGCAATAATGATGTGATCCCCCTTCATAAACGATGATGCCATCAATTTATCCTAGAATCCTATCCGATTGTGGCATGGACCATATATATTGATCATCCGGATGGGAATGTCATGATCATATGATATAATATCAGCACCTAATACACCTTCCCATCCCCACATGTTCTCCACTTTAATGGTTATGTTGTTGAAGCCAGTGGCACTTCCTCCCGAATGCCCTCTCACATCCAAGGTCTGAAAGGTCCAGTCAGGAAGCAAGGAGGACAACAAATTGTGAATGGCCACCCCAACCCCTAACGTCTCTTGAAGAAAAATTACATCAATTCACTCCAAAGCCAGCAGTCACCTACGGGCCAATTTTTTGTCAGGGTTGGCTAACCCTCTGCAATTGAAGGAAAGACAGATCATGGGTTAACCATGTCAGTGGCTCTACGAACCCGATCTATAGAATATTGTTTCCCGGAAGCCACCTCAATCCCAACATGAAATATGGCTTTGGATAGCGAGGATGGTTTGCCCTTGGAGGATTTAAGATTCTTAGGTGAGGGATCCTCCCCCAATCCGAATGAAGGGGTAGATTTAGTGAGAGTCAAGGATCTAAGGTTGTATCTGTGGGTGAAACTATTACCCAAGTGCTCTGTCTGCTCTAAGAGGATACTAGATGCTCTCACAACAGTGGTAGGGTCAGGAACCGAGGAAGAGACTGGGGTTGTTGCAATAGGGCAAGTAATGGGGTCGAGATTGCATGCATTCAATTCAGATCTAGATGCATTTAGTGACATAGTAGGTGCATCAGAATTATAAACAGTAGAATTAATGGGAGGAGGGGTAGAGAGAGAAGTACTCGGTATCGGCCCGGACCTTGCAGTATGTGATCGAGTAACCCTGGCCGAAGTTGTCAGCAATGCAGTATGGAGAGGTGCCTTCCGAATGTCACGCTGAGCTCTCACCATTGTAGTAGATATTGTATGCGTTGTTGATAATCCTGCATCCTCTTGAATTTGGGTACCCACATGCACTTGTGCCTTGGTGTATTCCATGCTGGCGACATTTATCAGAGGGCACTCCTTGTATAGATGTCCCACCTCATGGCAGCGTCAGCAACGGAAAGGCACACCCTCATAGTCCAACTTTTGCCATCTTATAACATCTCAGTATTGGAGGCGATAGCTTGCCACCGTCCCTCGCGTGTATCAAGGTGCACCAAGATTCTGGCCATGGATATGTTCTCGGTCTCCATGTAAGATCTGTCATGATCCAAATATATGCCCAAGTCTTCACCGATGCATCGGAGGACATCCTCCATCCAGAACTGGAGTGGCAATCCAGATAAACGAACCCAAATAGGTCCAGCCCCCATTTTTTCCTCATTAGGGTCGAATAGTGGTGTCCAACACTTGAGCAGGACCGGGGTTATCTCAATGTGCCAAACTTTGGAGACGACCCAATTTGCCATATTTGGGTGTGGGAAAATGAGCGCAAACCAACCCTGATTCATGGTGAGTACAACTGGTAAATGTTCCAGTATGTTCCCCAATATCTCTGATGTCCATTTTTTCAGCGTGGCAGTGGAATAGTTTCTTCCCTGAACTCGACCAACTAATACCATCTGTTCTGTTCTTTCCAGTTGTGCCATGCTAATACCTTCCCCGAAGACCAATAATCTGCCCTGCTCCCGGCTCTTGGTGCACTTGGTCTTCTTCCTTCCAGGCCTATGGGTATGGTGGGGTTGTGTGTGCCTAGCGCCCTCAGGTAAAGTATCGTCTGAGTATGAAGCCCTATTGTCTTCAGGCAGAGGTATTTGCTAGGTAGTACCCTCAAAACAACCATATGATTTTTCGGCGGATGGTTGCCTCGGTATATCGACTGTATTGTTGACGTTGTCAGCTGAGTGTATTCCGAGTTGGTCGAAACGAAAGGATTCTTTAGCAGTACCGCAAAGACCCCCGTCATCACATTTGTTGCGCCCAACTCCTTAGGAAGAAGAGGTTGTTGTTCCCATAGTCTAATCATCGACGACGATGAAATAGAGAAAGAGGGCAGTTCCTGTGCCTCCAGGTTAATATCTGCAAAGCTCTCCATAATCATAAGGTTAGGGACCCTAAACCCTAGTTGACCGTGAGAGGACTCACCAACCTCCTTATCAGTAAACCCCTTTTCCACCTGTGCATTCGAACAATGCATGTCATCCGAGGGTGGCCTTACTGGTTGCTGATGTGTGAAATCAGCCCAAACCTGTGAGGAATCCAACGTATCTGAGTAGTCGACCTGTTCCTCATCCATAAACGGAGTTACGGGATATTTGCAGCCTTTGTCTGTTAACAACCCCAACCTCCTATAACGGTCTTGAGGGTTCCGAGGAAAGCGTAACCTATCATCTATAACCACTTGCCATCTCAGGTGGGGTCCAGAGAGCACAAACAGCTTTAATAATCACCTGTATGTCGGGTTGTCAGGGCTTGTGATAACCGTGAACACCAAACCCAAGCACTGGTTCTTATTCAGTCCATTGCGATCAAAAAGCCCCATTCCATGCAGTAATCCCCCATTCAATCTGCCATTGTTGCAGGTGCAGCTAGGTTTCACGGTGAGCTCTTTTCAGTTCCTGCTCATAAGATCGTAATTTATATGACTTATTGATTTTGACATAATATATATACACCTAATGCCTGTAAAAGAAATTTGTCAATGTGCATTTTGTTCTAGACTGGTTAGTAGGTTAGAAGCAATCGACTTGCTTTGTTGTTCTGAAACTGTTTAAGTGTTTTAAAGTTTTTCTTTATAATTTGTCTATTGTTTTTTCCGTTTGTTACTAACAATGAAGAAAATCGTGTTGACAATTGTTGTCTATCTACTAGTTATAATTCAAGCACGAGTATGCTATGTAGTCTGATATATGACAAATTCCAAGATGTTATGAGCAAAAGGAAATGTGAAACAGTTGTATATTTTACTAGCTTATCCATCTGAAATATCAATTTCAGGAGAAGAAAGGATTCATGGACAGGCTCAGGATCTTAGCATCATAGCATGTCGTGTTCGTTTCTTTGAAGGATTCATTTTAGAGTATTATAATGCTTCAATTCAGATGCTTATATTGTGCATAGCTCATGCTAAGATGATGCTATAAATTATAAGTTTAATGTCACGGAAAGGCTTTAGTTTAGAATGTTGTACCATTTCATCCTACTTTGGCATTTTCTGTTCTTAATTGATGCATCAGAGATTTACTTTTTCTGCTGTTGTTCTGAAAAAAAATAGTGTGAGCTGAATTTGCTTTCTGGAACATATTTATGGAAATGGTAATATAAAAAAGTGCCACTTTACACAATTCCTGCTGCAGAGCAAGTTTGGCAAAGACCAAACTGCAGACTGCCTTGAAATTTGAGCTATTGACTGCAAATTATCTTGAACCTGCTGTAAATCCAAAGAAAGAAAGAGAACAAAAATCCCTAAATACCCACAAGAAAATGCTTACTTTTAAAACCATCCATTCTTTGAAGTGCTTCGAGGAGGAATTCACACATTTCGTAATCCTTATGAAGCTGCGCAGCTGCAAGCTGAAAATAAGAATCAAGAATCACAGCTTGGCATGGACAAGAGAAAGTGTTCCTGATCCTTTACTCCTTTTTCTCCATGTCTTAACAATCCTAATTTTAAAAGAAATATCCAACCTTAATTTTTTCTAATATTTTGGTGAAATAAATATAATGAAGCGTCATTGGATTTTAGTAAAAACATAAAATATAAGTTGGACCTTATTACTTTTTGTTGAAGGTTTTGTAGGCAAAGATTTGGAAATACCATTTTGTGGGAATAGACGATACTATGGGTGTTGGACTCCGTGGGCCTTCAAACTTGTTTGGACATCCAAACGATGATAGAATTCAGAAAGTGGACCTAGAACTTGGATATTGGGATGGTGAATCAAAGGAACCTGTGTCTAAGATAGTTTTTGGACACTTTCCATTGTCGTTCACTGCATCGACAGAAACAGGCAAGCGGTATGAAAGTGTATTTGCAAAGCATTCTGTCTCTGCCTACATTTGCGGGCACTTACATGCAAAGTTTGGGAAGCACCTCTGGAAGCATCACTTCTATGAGTGGCAAAATGTATCTAACAGCAAAGGGGACAATAGACAAGGGCAGTTTTGGGAGTGGGAGCTAGGGGATTGGAAAGTAAGCAGATTGATTCGGGTGATTGCTCTTGATGGAGGACAGACATCATTTGTGGATGTAGATCTTTCAGGCCAAGTTCTTCCAGATAAGGGTGTACAGTCAATAATTTTGCCCACATATCCTCCTGATTCAAGGCTATTAGGACATGAATCAAGAAATTTGAATCTGTGGAACTCTGAATCAAAAGATGTCATACGTGCTTTGGTTTTCTCCGAGAAACCCGCAGTCAGTGTTATTGCAAAGATTTTTGATTCATCATCAGGTGCTTTAAAACTAGTTGAGGAGCAGTCTCTCCATCTCGCTACATATTCTAGAGGGAATTTACCCTTATATCAAACTGCATGGAATTCAAGCAGATATTCTGATCCATCACCAGCTCGCTTCTGGCTGCAGATCATAGTGACTGATAATGCTGGTACAGAGACAGCTAGCACTGCAAGGCCGTTTTCAGTTGATGGCAGACAAAGTCGATTCAGCAAGACATGGCTGGAAATTTTGATGATTGATATTAGATGGGAGGTTTTATATCAAGTCCTTTTATGGAGCAATATTACTTTCCTTCTTTCGTTGCTGCTACTTCCAAAAGCCCTCAATTATTACTTGGAGAAAAAATATATCTATCAGAAATGGGTTGCCTCTGTCTTGAACCCTTGCTCTTTGCGAAGAAGAAATGTCTTTTTCATTCCTATTTGGGTTCTCATAGAGGGCTCAAGACAGACAAAGCTGTGGTGGCTTCAGCTTTTTTATCTATTTTATCTTGTTAGCTTTCCATGGTTCTGGGGAATTGCGACAGTAGAAGAACATCCAATTGGCAGTATGTCCCTAAGGGGATGGAGTATCCAATTGGCTGACATGCCATCTCGATATTGTGTTGTGGGTGTTCCTGATATTATTGGCATTGTAATACCGTTCATGTATCTCATTGTTACACCAACATTTATTTTAGTATATTGTCTATCAGCTGAAAGAAAAGCTTATTATTTCCATGTGAATAGCAAATTCAAATGCACACGTGAAGTCTCAAAACATAGTGCGCACAGTATGACTGGGGTTCCTTCCAAAGTAGAATTTCCGGTGTATTCAACAGTATCAGCATGCGGTATATGCCGAGGATGGCTCAGAGCTTCTCTTTTGATATCATGTTTCATGATACTATGTCTGCATTTGCGGGTAAAGTTATTTTTTAATCTCATCGCATCGCAGCTGTGCAAATATGACAACTAGAAAATATTAATATTAGCGTAGTCACATGCCAAAAACATGAAATATAAATCTTGAAAGTATAGAACATAGATTCTAGTCGCGCCAAAGTCCAAATATTCATTGTCATTGACATGGGATTGGAATAGGAGCTATTTGAAACAATACTGTTTGCAATCAGATTTATTATTCTTGATATGAAATAACATTTTGGTTGATTCATTTTGATTTTGGTGTAGCAATGCTACTTTCTCAAGAGAGGTCATGGAGCCAAGGCAGTGATTGCTTCCCCTGGTTTTTCCTGGATCCCACCACTCTTGCTGAGTGTTGCAGTCTGCTCAACTCGGTCTCAAAAGAGGAGGGCCCTATGAATGTGCATTCTGGGCTATGAGAAAACAAGCCAATTCTATTCTATTGTTTGAGAATCACTGATAATATGTAAGTTAGTGATCCCCAAACTCTTTCACGTCGCATGTAATTTATCTTACTTGTGCTGCCAACACAGTTTCCTTGTTGAGTATATCAACAAAATCTGGTGAAAGATTTGGGGCTGCCAAGGATGGAACTTGCCACATGTATCTGATGATTTCAACTACTAGGCATTTTACAATATGCTTGTGCATAATTTGATGTATACTTGTATGAAACTGTAGCAAATAATTACTGTAAGTGCATTGTTATCTCTGTTTCTTATCAATGTAAGATAATTTGGCATTGTTTAATGAGTCATCTATTTCTTTTGAATTTCAGATTTTTTAAGGGTATAAATAATTAGTGGATACACATGACAAGTAGACTAGTTGGTTCATATGGGGTTTAGTCTCTATAAGGTCTCAGGTTCAAACCTTATGGTGAGGGGTTAGGGATGCAAGCTATTTGTTGGGGAAATAAACTATTCTGTGGGGCATTCAGGCTCAATTAATTCTAGCACAATTCTTATTAGAAGAAATTTGAGCTTAAAATTGGCCTCCTATTTAAAAATGACAAAATAATAAGAAAATAATAAAATAAGAGTTATGAATTTTGGAGGGAAAAGAAGAAACTATTTTTTTATTCATATTTTTGGTTTATTTCCTTTTACGTTTACTCAAATTTCAAGTGTAGACACTTGTTGGATGTTGAATTAAATTTCGCATCCAACGAGTACCTATTATGTATACTTTTGAGAAGACTTGCATCGATAAAAAATGAATATACATTAAAAAAATGTGTTCAGTGCGAAATTTAATTGCGCATCCAACGAGTGTATACACGTGAAATTTGAGTAAACCTACAAAGAGATAACTTAAAAATACATTAAAAAAAATAGGTTTGTTAATTTTCCCTCCAAAATATTTACATGTACCTCTTCCTAAATTTGAAGGATTTTGATTGGTTTACATATCATGTACATGAAAATTTCATGGGCAGTTTTAGGCTGAAATTTCTTCTAATAGGTGAGCATCTCACTAATGGGCAGATTGTTATTCCATTCAATGTAAGGGTTGTCCTTGGCCTACGCTCTGCCTAGATGGTAAAAAAAAACAGTGGTCCCACATTGGTAGCTCGAGTGGTTGGAAGCACGGTTTGTTCTTCTATCCACCCAGGGTCAATCCCAATGGACATGTTTGACCCGTTGTGATAAGGCTTGAAGAGTAGGCGCCCCTACCTACGTGATGTTTCAACACATGCTAACTCATAAGTTGTTGGTATGTTTGGCTTGTGGGCTGTTGGAAATACTCTTGGCATTATAATGGCAGTTAAAAGAATTGATTTTGAGTCTTACTAAGATAAATCTAATGTGTTACCAATTCACCATGGTTAAGAAAAAAAATAGCAGATCATTACTTGTATTTGTTGTAAAGAAAAAAAATAGCAGATCATTACTTATATTCGCTGGAAAGAAAAAAAAATCAAACCATTCCTACTTGTAATACTCGTCAAGTTATAAAGAAAAAAAAAAAAATTGGGTGCAACGATATAAACAGTATTAGTGTTAGGGAAAAAAATAATACCCATTTAGTTAAAATTCAAAGCCCTACATTATAAAACATGAGAGTACGGTTAAGTTTATTGGGAACATATTCCATTTGACGTAATTAATATGTTAGGGTCCAAATAGGCTTTGTTTAATTAATATAAATAGACTTAAAAACACAATTGTCTCAGTTTGATGTAATTAATAGGTTAGTTTCCAAATAGACTTAAAAATACCTGGGAATGAATTGATGGGTAATGAATTGCTTTCATTCATTCCATAGTTTCAAACAAACATAAGAACACATCGTGAAAATGAATTAGTTGGTAATATGATTTGAATGCAGCTTACTCGTTGCCTTAAAGTCAGGGATACAAAGAAATAATATTAATTACACACTGAAGAGAAGATAAGGTCTTGCTCAAACCCCTTAAAATTAAAAAGGGGATTGGTCATCCGTTGATCTTCCTTTAGCTTTGTGAAGGTGAATAAGGTTATCTTAACCTTTTTAATAAAGGAAGGGTTGATCTTTTATGATCAACCCTGTTTACTAATGAAGCTAACTATATCTCTTACCATGACATAGAGAAAGGTGGTAATTTTTGGGTAGATTTAAAAGCAACTTGATGACAATGATTCCAAAAGTGGCATTGTAGCTCTTTGCAGATTTAAAAGTAGCATGATGATATTGTAACTCAATAATTCTTTATGACCAAAGCTGATGCAAACGAAAAAATAGCCCATGTTCATTTCTACTTTAACATTTTTGTGGCAACACTTTAGTGAATCTTTAAATACCTAAAGGATTTCTCAAGCGAGCTTTTGTGTCATTGCAATTGATTTCTGCCATGTTCTACTACAAACTACCAACTACTTTATACTATTGTTATGATGGGATTTTTGTGAGAATAAATCTTACAATGAAGTTTGGTTTGAATGGATGTCAATAACCATTAGATTCAAGAATTGCCTTACACATGTCCTCCTATATCACCGAGTTTCAAGAAAAGTTTAGGAATTTTAAATATATGATGTGGACATATCAAATGAAAAGAGAAAACATAAACATAAAAAAGGACAAATTGATAACAAATTACAAGGGGGGAGAAGACTTGGGACTAGACTCCTTTGTGTTGGAAAATCAAGGTAGAGGTTGATTTTCCTTACATGATAATTAATTGTGAACTTAGTTGGCTTCTTATTAAATTATTCGTGTTTCTTTTCTTCATCAAGCAATTGCCAAAATAAAGACATGAAGATCACAATAGATAATAAACACAAGATATAGGCTCCATGCCAGGGCAAAACCCCACAACTGGGGTAAACCCAAACAATCCTCTTCTTCTAGAATTAGATCAAAATGAGATATCAAGACCAAGACCAAGACTCTTTCCTCCTTAAGATTCCCAAGTCGGCCCTCCTTCCAAGTCACAATGAAAATCAAGCTTCTTCAAACTTCAGCCCTATCCCAAATTGCAGACTTCTTCATATTTTTAGTTCTGTCACAAAATTACAAGCTGCTTCAAATATTTGGTCTTGTCACAAGGCTTCAAGGGACTCACACATTCATCCATAGAAAAACTTTGCATATCCTAGCCATTTCCACTCGCATACTTCATCAGAGAAACTCCAACCAAACTTTTGTCTTTTTGGTGGAGGATTCACGCCTATATATAGTTGTTCGTCCCTATGAAGGGTCATGATTGTTCAGCGGACTTGACCAATAGGAGGGCCGACTTGGTCTTATGGAGGACTATTTGACTCTTTTAAAGTATAAAATTTATTTTCCTTTTTCTTACAAAGAGTCCTAATGGACTTTGAATCAAAATTAATCCTTTAACAGAAAAACCTAGAAGCATGAAGAACATGTTTGACCTAGACATGAGCATGAAACCCATGCTTAAATAAAATTATTCTTCTTCTTTTTCATAAAATACAAATTGATACAAGTACATAAATAATTATGAAGGCCTAACCAAGTTACTTTTCCAACACTCCCTCTTAACTAGGGAGGTATTCATAATGACTCAACAAGTACATCTCAAGTTGAAATATTCTCATGAGAAGGGATCTAGATTGATAAGCATCAAGATATCATCAACATTCTCACGTTACCAAGGCCTTGACAAGTAGACTCACCGCCTCACCAAGGTACATACTCCACCTAGGATACCCAAAGTATATCTTTCATCGAGCGATTTCCCTTGAGGAAATGTCTATCCATCGGACCATTCTTATCCAAGTCCATGTGACTTAGGATCTATATCCTAATCCATCACACTACATGACTCAAGAATGTTTGTCCAAGATGCTTATCTAATCCATCTTTCTCCTTATCCATGTCCATGTACTTAACTTAGGATATCAATCCTAATCCATCATAGTACCTGACATAAGGAGTACCAAGCTAATGCAAATCGTCATTTTCTTTATCTGTGATGCATGCACTAGACTTACAACCGTTAGTCCTAGTGTTCAACCTTACTCCCTCTCAACCTAAGAGGAGAGATTCATGATCACTCCCTTTCAACTAGGGAGAATTCATCAACAAGCCTCAACTTGTGTCAGAAGTACGCATACTTACCTTACATTAGCTACAAGTTATAATTGTAGCTCTCAACCAATGCTCTTATCACTGAGTGTGCTCAACTTGCAACTTCTTGAACTAGGGTTCTGAATCTACCTCTTGACAGATCATTATCTTGTACTTGAGGTCTTCTCCTACAACATTCTGAACTATGTGCAAAAATACTTCCTGCACTTCTTCCTGCCTTGAAGATAATCCATCACGCAATTTCTTCAACTGATAAGGTTATCACAAGGTTAGCCAACCCAATGTTCAATACAACTTGGCTGACCTTTTCAATCAATCTTTATTAGTTAACATAGCTCCACGGTCATAAATAATTATGCCCTCTAGTTGCTATCTTACTCCTCCAAGATTTCCAACTCATAGGGTCTTCAACTAACTTCCATATTATCTCTTATATAATGCTCCAAATCACAGAACTAGGGCTTGCAACTTTTCCCTCCAACAATAATTCTACTGCTCCAAACATTATTGTTCATAGGGTTTTCTAGAGCTGCCCTTACATAGTAAAAAGGATGCTCCTTTGTCACACAACTTAGGGCATAATCAACAACCTATACAACATTGAATAACCTCCTCATTCAATGTGCTTAGGGAATTCACATGTCTGTTCACACAACAATGTTTAAATTCTAGAATTCATTGTTCTCAGGGCTTCATACCAGCGACTAACAATTCATAAAGAACATTGTTCTTAGGCTACCTTCTTGCACTGTTTAGTTACTCCACTAATCACTACACATATGGTCTTTCAATTTGCCGTTGTATCAAGGATAAGGTTGATCCTTATTTATTGAACTAGGGTATCACATTAACCAAACCTCACACCATCCTCTTTGTTCCTAAAATATTACAGACTTAGGGCTTCCGACACAACCCACTTACAACCCCTTTACTCCACCAAATATAGCTGATTTAGGGCATTTTAGACAACTTCCACAACAGTGACAAGACTTCTCTCTATCACTATACTTTAGGACTTGTCAAATCATCCCATACAACAATCCTTCTTTCCTTACAAAGAGACTGTACTTAGGGCTTCCTTGGGCACCTACTTGCTGCCCTCCAATAGTCTTACTACACCCAACCAAACTATCCAAATTGGTCCCAAACTTAGACCCAACGCCTAGAAACAATAGAAGAATAACACACCTTGCAAACTTATATGCATACCTCTGAAGTTTCTGCTCAATGGTTAGGGCATACTTGTATTCTATGTCAGTCCTTCAATTGTGGTCAAACCCCTTTCAAAAGCCTACGTTCTCTTTCCCTTTACAAGCCTCTGCCATCTGTTGCCTTGGAAGACTGCGACAACCACCTGTTTAGGCCTTTTTCGACCCTCCCAAATGTCACTACAGGAGATCGACCCTTTCTCCTTAGTTCACAGAGCTTCTCGGCCTGTACAGTAAAAAAAAATTCTAAAAACTATGCACAAACTTGCTCCCTTCTACTTGGCATGGTCTCCTTCCCAACTCGACTTAGACTGTCATGAGAAATGAACCCTAAAACAAATCACTTCCTCTTTTTTGCAAGCTTCAAGGTAGCGGCCAAACCACAAGTATTCTTCCCTATTCAAGTTGCTCTTGTGTTGCTTGGATGTTTTTTTTCTTCTTGTAGCCCTACTAGGCCTACTCGGCCTCCATAAGACCTATATTTTTATTATATTTCATGATCAAGAACAAGTCGACCATGATTATGACTAGGTTACAAAACCAAGCTTACTCCTTGAGAGCTTGATCCTTCTTGACAAAAATCTTCTTGAGAGTCTTAAAGAGAATTTGTATCATTAATGGTGAAGTTCATACTATTGTGATGTAATTCATTCTTCGAATAATAGAATAATTTGTATCACTCCTTACTTCAGACCTTGTGAAGACTTTAGATCACTGTCATTCAGACTTAATTTGGATGAAGGGTACTTGGATCATATTGTTATGTTTTCATTGATTTCAACGAACTTAAGAGCATAGAATAAGTGAACCATTGCAGTCTTAGTTGTCAACCATAGGTATAGGGGTGATATTTGAATACCTTAAATAGTAAGCCATATATCATTTCCTTCTTGTAGCTCCATGTTTGTCATTTCAAAATTATGAATATTGTATTACAAAACTTTTGGATCTGACTTCAGGTTGATGTATTAACTTGCATCATTGTATCAATAGAGAATTCACATCATCAAATCAACTTTTTCATCAGAGTTCGGATTCTTGGATACAGATCTCAGATTGCACTTCATTTTAGAGAGAACTTGGATTGTCTAGGACAAAGATCTTCATAGGAAACTTGAATCAACCCACATTCAAATTTGTATCATACTTAGGATCCTTCTTGTAGTAGACTTTCTTTCTTCATTATGCCAACAACCTGTGATCTTCTAGCCCCCTTCGACCTTAGCTCTAGTACCATGTTGGGAAATCAAGGTAAAGGTTGATTTTACTTACATGATAATTACTTGTGAACTTAGTTTGCTTCTTATTAAAAAAAAATTGTTTCTTTTCTTCATCAAGCAATTACCAAAATAAAGGCATGAAGATCACAAGAGACAATAAACACAAGATATACGCTCCATGCTAAGGAAAAACCCCACAACGGGGGGAAACCCAAACAATCCTCTTCTTTTAGGATCAGATCAAAATGAGATATCAAGACCAAGACCGGGACTCTTTCCTCCTTAAGATTCCCAAATAAGCCCTCCTTCCAAGTCAGTCAAAATCAAGCTTCTTCGAACTTCGACCTCGTCCCAAATTGCAGACTTCTTTAGATTTTCAGTTCTGTCACAAAATTACAAGTTGCTTTAGATATTTGGTCTTGTCACAAGACTTCAAAGAACTCACACATTCTTCCATAGAAAAAATTCGCATATCCCAACCACTTCCACTCACATACTTCATCAGAAAAACTCAATCGAACTTCTATTCATCACTCTGAAGGGTCATGACTATTCAACAAGACGACTTGACCAACAGGAGGGCTGACTTGGTCTTATGGAGGACTATTGAATATTTTTAAATGAAAATTTTCTTTTCCCTTTTCTTACAAAGAGTCTTAATGGACTTTGGCTCAAAATTAATCCTTTAACAAAAAAACCTAAAAGCATGAAGAACATGCTTGACCTATACTTGGGCATGAAACCCATGCTTAAATAAAATTATTTTCCTTCTTTTTCATAAAAGACAAATTGATAAAAGTACATAAATAATTATGAAGACCAAACCTAATTACTTTTCCAACACTTTGTTGTTTTGAATTGATTAGGTGGTGGATTAAAACAATGAAATTGAAACAATGAGTGCAATATATAAATCTCTATTGTTGAAATAGTGAGTGTAGTTTAAAAAGTCAAGGGAAAACAATTATGTGATGACATAGACTTGAAGAGGCACAAAATAAATTATATTTATTAAGAGGGATACATGCAAGTTTTTTCTGCACTTAAATCGTGCCATTGTTGTTTGAAATTGTGATTACATTTTTCTTTGCATGGCCACTTTGATATAGGGAAAAACAATGATTACCCATATATGACCCTATCTATGATGTTAAATATGTGAATATTGAAGAGCAGAGACATTAACTTTATTGAAATGAACTTGCTAGCAATTTGACATAGTATTGCAACTTCTATTAAAAGAATTACATATCATATTATTTCTCACATACAACATCCACATCCTATTTTTTCTTAGTAAGAGGGAATAGTGGATTATATTGTAAAACATTGGAAGCTTATACTTCAAAAGCCCACACATTGACCAAGTTAATCCTAAAGAAACCACAACTAACCTAAATATTGAAATCAAAATAAGTGAGAAGCTTACCATTAGGATTTTAAATAATTTGGAACACTAAACACTTTCTTCCAATTTCTATTCTAAAAAACTATTTGAAACAATTTCTTCCAATTTTGCAATGACATTAATCATTTTTAAGCTATTTTCCCATCTAAAAAAATGTTTAAAATTACCTTGCTAAATTGTTGAAATCCTAGATTGCAACAATTAAAATATAAGCAACAAATAAATTCCATTCATTACAATATTTATACTCAAACAATGAAGTAAGATTAAGAATTCAATAACTACCTCATGTTTTCAAAGACTCTTGAGTTTCAACTTTCAAGGAACATTAATGAAGTTTAAATATACAACTTGGATATTTCAAACAAAAAGAGAATATTAAACATAAAAAGCACAAGATTCCTGAATAATAAAGCTTTCCATGGGTCTTAAACTAATAATGTAAAGATAAAAACAATCGTATTGAAACAACACACATAATAGATAAAACACTATTGTAGTAGATTAAAAGTTACAATATCGTTTGTTTGTTTGTTTTTTTATTTTTGTTTAATCCAAGGAAAAACCTTTATATTCAATATTTCAAGTATAAATCATAACATACATAACTACCTTGAGAGACGGTTCTGGACACACTTATGAGAATTCTTTTGGAGCATTCAGGCATGAAATATAGAAAATGATATCGCGCATAGGAGGACAAATCATCTTTGAAGCTAGGTCCCATTTCTCTCTTGTGATGAGCCAGCTAGAAAGTCTGAGGAAGGATATGCAAATAGTGTAGGCATCCTCGACAATTATTATAACAAATATTGAGAACCTGGATCACAGGGTAGAAAGCTTGGAGGAAAAGGTGGAAATAGCAGTCGTATATGTTCTAAAGGAGGTGTTTGAGGTTGGGGAGGTTGGCGATAACGAATAAGGTAGAGGTGTTCAAGGATCTCTTGCTTTGGAGAATATCGCTCACCTAGACATTCAACAAGTGGTTGTGCAACTGGAATCGGAGGATGCAAGTCTGTTAGCAGAAGTTGAGGCAACAAAGATGGACGAAACTGGACAACATGCACTAGATGATGTAGATTAATTAGTTAAATTATATAGTTTTTAATTCTATGCAAGTATGTAAAGTTTAATGCGGTTTTTTTGTGGTTATATAAGAACAATGTAGTAGAAGGGGCAGACAAGAAAACTCTGAAAATGTTTTGTTTGTGGTCATAGCTATTTTGCAGGGATATGGACTTGGTGTTGCTTCTTATTGTACTAGTTCTGGCGAGCATTTAGTTTTGTTAATAGAAATATAATTGTTAGTTAAAAAAAAAAAGAAAAAAAGAAAAAAAAAAAGAAAAAAACCTACCTTGAGGCTAAACTTTATTTTTTCTGGCATCAAAGTCTTCTTCTCCTATCTTGTCACTATGTATTATAGCCTTCCTAGGCTCCTTCAAGGGTGCCTTCAAAAAAATAACTTATAAAGTTTATTTTTTTCTCTAAACTTATAAAGTTTTGTTTTGTTTTTTTTTTTTTTTTTTTTTTTTGTCTAAAGCTTTATCAAAATTCCAATCTCATATTCTGAAGACAATCAACACTATGAACTTTTTACAGTTCCTACTTAAGTAGATATATATTTCAAAAAATTAAATTTGACTCTCCTTTGAACTCATGCTCAAATAGAACCTCTCTTGTAATAATAACACTTCCTTGAAGAGTTGATCTGCTTTTGAATTGTACTCTTTGAAAATGTGGAAAAATGATAAAACAACAAAGCTAGCTTTTACTTCATTATTATATATATATAGCAAAGATTGGAGAAATTTATATTAAAAACATTGTAGTCATAACTAAACAACAAGGTTTACAAAACTTGATAGCTTGAAGATTTAAGCAAAATCGCTAGCTCTTTTATTTGGTGAAAATATAGCATGCTAATGTCCAAAATTATCACATGTCAATAGTTCTTACATGTATACCATCTTCATAAAACACCTAAAATCTCATTGTTTTTCTAAATAATATTTAGTGGAAAACACGATGATTATTAGCCTCTTCTAGCCTAGATTGGTAGGATGAATCTTGGTTTTAAATGTCCATATCCTCAAGCAATGTTTGAATAGTATCATCTTCTATGAGTTCTTGGTGAATAGAGTTCGTGGACATCTTGTAGTTTGAAGTCCTTGATTATAATCCCTTTTTTAGGTTGAGCATTGAAATTCTTAGCATGTTACATTCTCCCTCTAGAGAGTCAAATTGTTGTTTTTGTTGTACCAGTATGTTCATCACTATGGCAATGTATGAAGTGCAATGGTGCTCATTTTTGTAAACTTCAAATGTCATAGAGAAGTTGGCGCTCTGATTACATTGGATGGAATTTTCATTTCTATGAAGAGCTATCTCAAATTCTCGTGTTTCTTCATAATCCATGGCATCAAAGTGCAGAGTGGAGCAGAGTCACCAACTCCTAGAATTCCCCAGCTTAAAACCCTATGGCCAAACCAGTATAAAACTCCACTCCATGACCAATCATAGATAACTATCAAACTACCTAATGATCCCTATTTGCATAGACTATGATACTTAATTTTATACAAATAAGAGACTAGGCCCTCAAATATAGATGCCTAACATAGAAATAGAGAACAAATGCCTAGAAAAATAGAGGAATAACTATCTTAAATAGCACAATAATCCAGTGTGGCAGGCAATGAAATCAACCAAACATAACCAATAGCACAAGAATTAATTGACTTCGAAAATACATGCACAAAATTTCCAATAGGCAATGAAATGGAGACTCCATCCATAGAGAGAAAATTAATGTCAGAGCCTTCCAGCAACAATTCCATAGAATCGACCAAAAAGAGAGTGAAGGTTTTACCACATGGAGATCCAATAGGGAAACCTTACTCTAGACAAACTTGCAATCTACCAATTCGAAATGCATTATCCCACAACACCAATGATAAATCTTGTTGTGCAGTTCAAAGGGCGAATCAAATTAAGTTCAGGAAACAATGAAGGGATGTACACGTCCTTTTAAATTTGACCACGTCATATGCAATATGGAGCATTTGATATAGTTCCATATGTTGGATTAATGAGATGTAATGTGCCCCAATTTGAAAGGTGATGGATTAGGGAACTAATTAGATGGACAACCCCTCCTTTTTGTTCTAAGAATCATTTTTAAAGAAGTGGGTTTGTTTGCTAAAACGTTTTCTTGGTGGCTATGTTCTCAGAGTACTTGATGAAACAATATTTTTTTGGAAATTGTCGACTTTTTTGTGACCGAGTTATAATGGAAACTATCTTGTTGTCAAACGAGGGAGTTTGAGACAACATCAATTTGATAATTAGGATTGAGTTTCCTATTACAATCAAATTCTTGAGACCCAATTCAATTTCTAAGTGAAGAACTTGAAGGAGTGCATAAGCTCGGCTAGATTATTCATGGATTCTCTTAGACCCTAAGTGAATCTTGTTTCAAGTTGTTCATCGAGATCTAGAATGACCCCCCTCAGGCCTGCAACCCCTTTTAGTTCCTAAACTTGATTCATAATTGAGGATAACAATATTTTCAATTTGGAATCTATTATTACCTTGATCCATGAACATCTTCAAGTTTCCAAACATTTGCAAGTATTTCTATCCTTTGTTTGTTGTTGTTTTCAAGATAAGCCACAAAGCATAGAATTCAACATGATTGTTTTACCCTTGCTTAGAAACATATGTCAAACAAATTTAGTGTGCATATTCAAGAAAGAGAATAGCCCTTTCCCTACACATATCTAAGTTGTGCTCGATAGGCCCCATAAAAGACCTGGTTGACTTATCATAATTTATGATCGGTTTCTTTTGATTTCTTTGAGTCTTTTCTTCTATAGGTTTCCAAATATGCTTAAAATAAAGCATGATTTTATGAGAAACTTGAGTTGGAGCTAAATTTAAACTTTGGAAAAACATTTTATCTATTGATAGCTAAAAACTCCAAATTACATAACAAGATCAAGCCTTAAAATATTTCTCATATTTGTTTGTCATCTAAGAGAAATAACAATCAATCAAAGACCTTTGTTCCCATTTATCCCTTCCATTTGAAATTTATATAATTCCGTTCCATACTATTTTAGCAAAGGAGCATGTGATAAACAAGACGTCCATATATTCTTCACGTTTATTAGATATTATGCATCTTCCTGGCACTTCCTAGCTCCTCTTTTGGTAGTTATCCCAAGTAAGGGTTTTATTAATTAGAGCTAGGAATATAAAGACTTTTTATTTTAAGGCACTATCTAACTTCCATACTTGTCTCCATCGTCGTATCCTCTCTTCTTCCTAGCTTTCTTCCATTTTGGTAATGTGTCCAAATTTCACTATTAACTCCCATGCACCCTTGTGTTTTGGCAACTTGATTACATATCATGATCAATGAGTTTTATAGCACTACATTTCAACATATATACAAATTGAATCCATGCCTCTCCTTTTTCTCCCTGCAAATTCCAAAATTGTGTTGATTTCCTTTTTTGTAACCATGCATTCCAACTATTAGGGTTGACCACATTTTCTAATGAATAGATCCCCATAACATGCATATCATTTATCAAATCTCCTGGAAATCTGAATTTTCCTTTGCACCCAATCCAAGGGTCTTCACCAACTCTCACTTTATTACCTTTCCTTACTTATTAGGATGACTATTTTTTTAATAGAGGAAATTCCCTAGCCAAAGCTCTCCATAAAATTTCAAAACCTTATGTATTCTTATTTTCCCTCAAACAATCTTCTATAGAAGTTTCTTTTAAATATTTTTTTTCATTACTTTTCCACATAACTCTTCGTTATGGTTAGCCTCTAAAAGATTTATGTAGTTAGTGCCATATTGAGGATGCACACACACACACATATTTCAAACCCCATTTGCCAACTTCTTCCAGATTGGCCACTTATTTCCACTTGACTAGTGGAATTCATTTTTTTGCCTTTTCTCAGTCCACAAAATACTAAAACATATTTTTCCTTATTTTAATTAGAATTCCTTTGGGAATTTGGGTAATAGAAATTTCATACACTAGAATTATTTTTAGTGCAACCTTAACCAACACTAATTTGTGTTCTCAAGGTCACAACCATATTGTTCACCAATTTTAAATTCTTGCTTTAATTTTATTGTACAACCATATCCATTCAATGTACCTATTGTCATTTGCATTTAAATTAAATCCTAAGTACTTTGTTCCTTCATGACCTATATCATAATGATTTATGGGAGTCATGTTAATAATTTGAGCTTTCACTTCATCCTCCACTTCATTGAAGAAATAAGGAATAAGGAATCATGGGCTTCAATAAACTGACCTCCATACTTGTCTCTTTGCAATAAATATCTATCATCTCCTTTATACTTCTTATTTCCTTTATGGACCCTTATACATATATTATGATTCATCAAAAAATAGCAAGTGAGAGATCACCATTGCATCTAAAAAAATTATTCATTTTACTACCCCTTTTATGATTAAACCCTTGAACAATGTATTCAGACCTTCAACCACTAACTGGAGTAGAAAAGGGGACAAGGGACATCCATGTCTAAGTCCTCTTAATGTATTGAAGAATCATGAAGGTGACCTATTATTTTATACAAAAAAATATGTTGATGGAAAGCATCCCATTATCCAATCTATGGACTGAAAATTGAATCATGCCTAATTGAAGCAAATAATAACCTAACATATAACCAATTCACCTTTCATGAGATTTTACAAGATCTAACTTTATCTCAACTACTAACAATTTTTTGTCTTGATTACGTGTAATCCTTCCTAAGTTGTTCCCACTACATCATGGATTTTCTTATTAAAAGGAAATCCAAATCAGTCCTTTGGAATTTCCCCTACCAAATCCCTTGTAGTGTGTTAGAAATACATTTGGAAATAATTTAATAAACAATATTACATGACGATATTGGCTTGGAATCTTCAAATGAAGATCCATCTTGTTTCTTTGGGATGAGAGCTATAAAGATGGATTTTATGGTTCCTAACACTTTAATATATTCTCTAGATTCCTCAACCACCACTATAAAATGCTTCTCCAACCTGTTATAAAACCAATATATTCTTCTATCCACCCATAAGTAATTGGACTTATGTCTCTTTTGAATGAATTTGCAATTGCTATTGGTTCTTCATTATTGACTTTTATTTCAATTCCATATTCATTTGATTATCAATAAATCTAGGAAACTACCTTAGAATTTGAATAATTTCTCCAATATTGGATTTCTCAAGGTCTTTAAAAATATATAAGTGCTTTTTTCTTACTTTAGCTATATCTTTAAGGGATTTGACTTTGGATTCATTTGATTGTCTAAATCCCAAATTGTTTTTGCATTCTTTTAGTGATTTAAGATATTTAAAAAAAAAAACTCGGTGTCATTGTCACCTTTTTCTAGCAAAATGAGGTTTAAAATGGGCATCCTACAAGATATAATAAATAATTATGAGGAAGGAATATTTACAACTAACCTCTTGTACTACAATTTATGTTACTATGGATAAATTAAATTGAAAAATTAACTACAAATAAAATTAATTAAAAGAAACCCTACAATGAATGTGAATCTCTCTCTCTCTCTCTCTCTCTCTCTCTCTCTCTCTCTCTCTCTATATATATATATATATATATATAATGACCTCGTTGGGGGTGGATAATCAAATGCATAGTGAGTTTCATTCACCTCCCCCTCTTGGTTCTCCATCTTAATGGAAATCAATTGTGTTTTAATATTGATATTTTTCTGGTACCGTGTCCCCATCAATTTTTGGATAGCTATCTGGCTATGGCTCAAAGCTAGCATATTTAGAAATTTTCTACTGCCCAACAAATCTGGTAGGAGTGAGGTCGGTAGCATTTTGTCAAGCTATGGATGTAATTTTTCTTCATAAATGAAAAACCTTGAATTATATATATATATATATATATATATATATATATATATATATATATATATATATATATATATATATATATATATATATAGAGAGAGAGAGAGAGAGAGAGAGAGAGGGTTCACATGGATCACAAAAAATAAATCAGGAAGTACATATCTGAGTTGAAAAAATTTCATACAAATCCTTTTGATCCAAGAGTACTATAGCCTCATCCACAGGATCACTATTCTGAACATCAAAAGTGTGTGTGTGGGGTAGGGGGGGGGGGGGGGGTGTTGTAGGAGGTGTACACCTTATGAAATTTCCCTAGAAAAAAACAAAATTTACAAGCCATTCCATTACAAATTAATTATATGGTCCTTCACCATTATAAACCTCCTACAATCCCAAATAGGTTCTTTTAATTTTGGGAAGTTGATAGATTTTAGATTGCTTGAACTAGTAGTATCATTTAGGCTAAGAATTAAACAATTTACCTATGCTTGAAGCTCCTCAATCTGCCTATGCAAATGATCTATTTCCTCTTCATTTTTAGCTGATTTTGTTTTCATTCCTTGCATATCCTCCATCACCAAGGAACTTGATGCAATGTGTTCATTGTTTTTGAATTTAAGAGTCAAGACGTTGCAGAGAATCTATCTTCTCCTCAAGTTGGGTTATTGCCTTCTTATGGTTTCACCCCATGATTAAAATGACATTATTTCCAACAAAAATTACTTTTACAAAGTAGAAAATACAACGATTAAAATTTGTGAATAATGTTCTTACAGTGACAAGAGCCCCAAAAACCTGGCTTGAAACTGTATCAGAAAAGAGTCCATGAGCCTCTCATTGAACCCAACGAGAAAATCAGTGGAAACACCCCACGTTCACCATAATCCGTCAACCACCATATTTCCAGGCTGGTTGTCGGCTCTCTTGACTAAAAAATTACCAGCAACATAATTGTTCTACCTAAGTATCCCTAAATAAACTAGGGAACATTTCAAATCCAAGAGCCCCTGAGGCCTCTCACCAATCCCAACGTGCAATCAAGTGGAATCTCACTAAATTCTTCACAATATCGCCAACAACCAATTAGCATGTTGGCATTCAACTCCCCCAATCAATAATTTTCCATGAACAAAATATACCCATCGGAAAATCCCCAATTCGACCAAGGAACACCCCCAATTAAATACAAAACAATATTCCATAATTCTAAATAGGCACAAGAGACTTTTTTCACCCTATTTTGAGGTTTTTCTTATTCCAAATTACTATCTTCACACTACAGGCATGCAATTTAATATTTAAGTGATCAATTTTATAATTAACATGTGCATTACTTGCGTCACAAAGAGTATGACTCCATAGAGAAATAAATTTTGTTGTCTCCCTATTGCTATATTTACATGAGTCCAGGTTGAAGAGACATTGTCCCCTTGTCAACAAAAATTCACTAATGCTTAGGGAAACTTTCCAAGGCTAAAATAATGCGCAATATGGCCACCTTAGTTGTGAATTCATTGCATATGTTGCCTAATATCCAATGAAGGGTGGTGGCGGGATAATCCCAAGCCAACCCTTCGCATGAATCCCACATCTAACGACCGCCAAGAATCATTAATCTTCATAATTATCCCTTTCTAGAGAATGATATCAGTCCACTTGTGCTAGATCCCAAATAAAGGTAACTTTGTACTTCGATGCTAGAGAAGGATTATCATCTTGTACTACACAATTTGTATAGTGAGTGAGATATAAGTTCTTGGATTTTGTGCATGCTTACAAATCATTTGAGTTGTCACATTGCCCATAGGCCCCTTAAATTTTATGTAATGAAATGTTTTATTGTTCCATTCTTGATTAATCAAGAGAGATTTATTTCAATTTTAATAATGGGATTATAAAAGGCTTGAAAAGGCCATTAAATCTTAATTCCCTCATCCCCAGTTTACAACTTTCATTAGCAAAACAATCAACTTCCCTATTCAAGTCACGAAGAGCATGAAAATATGTTATTGAAGGTATTTATTTTTCTCCTTTTATTATTCTTTTCATTAAAATCTCTAAATATTTCTCCTTCGAAGTGGACCACTTGATCAGATGCTGAAGTATGAGAAGAGAATATCCCATCACTGTGAGTGAATGGACTCGATTTTCTTTAGCCAATTAAAGGCCTTGGAAGAGACCATAGGCTTCCACTTGGTTGTTTTTCAAATATCTTAAACCCCACGAATACTCTATAACTTTTGTTTCCTTGGGGTCATAAAACACCCCTCCCCTTCCTGCCACCCATGGAATTTTGCTTCAAGGCTCCATCAAAACGAAGAATCCAACTTGATTTGTTGCACTTCCCTTATTTAAACTCTATCTGTATCAGTCAAAGCTTCTAGTATGCTTGTATAATATTCTGAGACCATCCAAAATTATGTGAAGACTTGTCCAATGGTGAGGATTTTAAGCACCAATTTGTTTCAAGAGCATTCAATCTTTGTAGAGGAAAATCGTTGCCTAACTTTTGGGTCCCAAACTCATATCACAAAGAAATAGCTCTCATTGTTGTGGACTGATATAGGACATTATGATTATTGAAAGAAAAATTATTTCTTACTAACCATACCTTACAAAAAATGAATTTTGGAGGGGCTTCCTAGAACTTCTTAAAGAGAGGATTCTAATTAAAGCTTCCTGCATAGTTCTTTAACTAATATGAGTAGAATTCCAAAAGTGAAGATGGCCATTTTATTCGACGAGACAATGAATAAGTTACCTCTATCCAAACCACTTTGGTGTATGAACACTCCAAAAATAGACGAGATATGTTTTCCTCATGTTGCTTACAAAGAGAACATATAGAAGGACCATGAATGCCTCTTTTCCACAAATTTTCTACTATCAATTTATTTATGTTTTTATGGACTAAATCCAATAAAAGGAATTATCTTTGAATTTGCATTTACTTTCTATATTTTTTTCCAGGAACTTTCTTTGGTAGGCACTAGATTAGAGAAAAGGTGACAAAGTAACCCTCACTCACATAGTATGTTGAATTTTTCCACCCCACCTGATCCACTTCCTCCAATTGCTACGACGCACACCCCACTAGGAAGGAACACAATTTTGAAGCTAAGTGCTACAATTTTTTGGGATACATCTTAAATTACAACATATCAAATTTCCTTCATTGTTCCAATCTAAAATATCTGCAAGGGTCGTTTTCTCTTGAGCAGAGAAAAAATCACTCGTAGGCACCAACTTATGAATCCTCTCCAATGGTTTTTTATCCATTTATTATTTCATTCCATATATTAATAGTTCTCCCATTTCCTGGCTTTCAATAAATACCCGAACTAATGAGGGGAGCCATTGTGGATAATAGTTTCCTAATCAGGGAATCTCCCCTTGAATCTTGAATTAAATCTAAACTTCTTGCTCTCTCTATATAAATATTTTTTGCTTTGAGGATGGAATTCCTCTAGTCTTCTTCTTGGGTAAGAAATATCCAAACTAACTTTTGTCCTATGCCATTGCTCATAAGCATAGGATCCTTCATTTTGAGGCCTCTATGAATCTTAGGATACTTCACTGTGGCCCATTTATTCAAATGAAAATTCTTCATATTGGATCTACCTTCTTCCCACAAAAACTTACGAATTTTCTTTGCCATCACAAAGAGAATGCTTTGGTGAGAAAGAAGAGTAGAAAATTGGAAGAGAGGTGGGGAAGATAGCATTGATTTAATCAACACAATACGCCATGTAATATTGAGCCAACGAGCTCCCCAAGCAATGAATTTTACCTTGAATTTTGAAATGACGATGCCTTAGGCTTGAGAATAATGGGATTTCAAACATATTGGAATCCCTCAACTTCTAAATTGTTTACAAGTTTCCAAAGGTTGGAAGCCCAAAATTATTCCAATTTTCCTTTTCGTCAGTGATGAGGTATTCCAGGAATAAATATGTGATTTTCCATAGTTTTCTTTCCCTTAAGAAGTCTCAAGAAAATTTTCCAAGTTCAATTTGAATATTCTAGCAATTATTTATGAGGCCCCTCCCAACAAAAGTGTGTCGTTAGAAAATTGAGAATGGTTAATGTTTTTTATTCCACTAGAAAACCTTAAACCCAACAACCACTCTCCTTCTTGTTTCAAACTTCAACCTTCAACTAAGGGAGTCCACCATTATGGTGTACTAAAATGGGGACAAGGGGAAGCCTTGAAAAAGGCCATGTAAGGCGTGAAATAACCCTTCTACTTGCCCATTAACCAATGGTGCAATCCAAAACAATTTTATGCATAGAGACACCCATTAAATGAACTTGTCATTGAATCCAAATTGTGACATCACTTTGAATAAATATTCATGGCTTACATTGCCAAAGGAATTTTTCATGTCAAGCTTGACAATCATGCCTTTGTCTCCTCGATTTTTACTAGAGTGGATAGCTTCTTGGACCAAAATAATTTTTTCAAATATTTGCCTTCACATATCCTCCCTGATTTTTAGAGAATTTTTGGGAGAAGGGAATTGAGTGTTTTGGCCAAAATCTTAGAGATCACTTTTTAAGAGACATTGCACAATGATATAGGTCTGAACCTAGAGAAAGAAGATGGGTTAGATTATTTTCAGACCAAAGCAAGAAAGGAAGTATTGATTCCAACCCCATGTAATTATTCTTAAATGAGTAGTTCACCATTTTTCATAAATCAAATTTTATCACCTCCAAAAACTATTGATAGAAGTGAGATGAGTAACCATTTATACCTGGGGATTTGTCTTGGTTAAAAGAATAAACTACCTTTTGAATTTCTTCCTCAGTTATACCTTTCACCAGAGAATGGTTATCTCCAATGGATAGGAGTTCTAAGTTATGCTCAAGCATAGCCTCAACACTAGTTGGGTATGTCGCGCTATACAATTCACTATAGAGGCGAACCACCTCTTCCTCTATTTGTGAGAAAGAAAAAAAATTGTTTCCTCTCATCATGATTTCTTTGATATTGCTTCTCTAAACTCCATTTTTCACCTAATTTTAGAATAATTTAGAGTTCATGTCCCCTACTAGTAGCCAAATTCTTCTAGACCTTAATCTCTATACTTCTTCCTCCTCTTTTAGAGCTTTGTGATATGATTCAAATTCTTCGTTCTCCTCCTTTAGAAGCTCGTGTGTAACTGGTCCTTCTTCCAAATTGGAGTGAAGGGATTCCATCTTCATTTGATGAGGTTGTATAACTGATTCCACATCCAACTTCTATTCACAAGCCCATTTTTTAAGGCTCATTTGAGCCATTTAATTTTATGCTCCTAGATTGTAATTGGGCTACCAAATACCCATTCTTGCCACATTTTATTCACCAAATCACAAGAACCCCCATCCTGGTCCAAATTGAGAAATATCTTAAGGGAGTAGTACCATAATATATATTTTATGTAAGCTCTAACTTAATTGGGTGATGATTCGAGCTATTCCAAGGAAGAATACGAGAACAAACCAAAATATTTTGAGATAAGAAAGAATCTAAAATAAGAAATATATCCAGTATGGAAGTAATATAGCCTCGACTAGATCATTTATTGCTCCATGTAAGCTTGTTGGAGGATGACTTACCATCCAAAAAAAATATTTTTAAATGAAATCTTCCATGTTCTCCTAGAATTGATCTCTGAGCAAAGACCCCCTTTCTATTCCCATCTGTGCTGGATTATATTAAAATATACTCCATAAATGCAATATGAACCCAAGTGAGAATCCCCAAATTCTAGCAAGGAGGCCAACATTTTGATTTTTCTCGAAAATTCACAGGCATATTAATATTAACAATTGTACATACATGATTTGAGGGGATGCAGAAACCTTGATACTACCCAATGAAGTGATGATATTTGGTCAAGTAACTTGAGCACTGACTAATCCCAAAGGGTGCACACTCTGCGTTATGCTCCTATAGAAATTACTAAGATGATCCCACTATCATGCCATAATTTATTATATTTGAGCAGGATCTCTCGATCCCCCATTTTTTGGTCTCCTAGAGCAGAATAACTAGGGGTTTTTTATTTCTTCATTACTAAATTCACTTCTGCAATTTTTTTCTCCGACCCTAATCCCCTGTAGTCCCAATAGATTACCTTCATAATTTATTGCTTGTGTGGGTCGCCCCCTATTGAGGGGCTGAATTTTCACCTTTTCTGGTGTTTTTGTGTCCTTTGATAAGTTTTGGATCTAGGATTTATTGGGTTCCCAATTCTTTATCTTTTTCAACTTTCTTCATTTAGACTTCCTTGTTGGCTTCTTCATTTAGACCTCCTTGTTGGCCTTTATTCCACCCTTTTTATGAATACAATTTTGCGTCTTTTCCTTCTCTTCTTTTGATTTCTCATCCAGAGAGCTAGCAAATGTGGGGCTGTTACACAACATTTTGTCACCATCCCTGCAACCCCTCATCCTGTATATTGGAGGACTATTTCCGTGACCTGTGAATAGTAAAATGTCCTGAAACCACCTTCATGACATCCTCTTGCATAAGGACAAACATTCTTCTAAAGAAATTTTCCTCTAAAAAACCCTAAAAATAGATGTTTTAGCCTTGGCGTGACTAGCCAGTTCATCCCTCGCACCAATGGGGGAAATCCACACTAGAGGGCGCGCCAACTGGCTCTCTGTCCCTGTGTTTCACTCGCGCCAAGCTTTATTAGGGATGTTTTTTTAAAATAAATGGCGGAAGTTTGATTCCAACGAACTCTAGGATGAATCATCAAAGGGAGTTGAGTGGTTTGGCTCCGGATCTCCATGTATAGGAAGTGGTTTTCCGCCTATCATGGAACCTTCCTAAGAGATAGGGCCTATCCCATGGTTATAGGGATCCCAACTCCCCTTCCTCCATCTATAAAAGCTTTCCTTCTCCATTAGCAACCTAGCTGAACTTGTAGGAAGGAAACTATAACCGGGCAACCTTTGAGAGTCAAGCCGAAGAGAGAGAGCTTCGTCCAGATTCCCGATAGGCTTTGTTGAGACACGCTCCACTGTCAGCTCTGCCGAAGGAAGATCATAGTGTCAAAGCTTTTGGTTGTAATCTTCCTTTTGTTATTTGTAATATAAGCGACTCTGATTTTGGTTCCATTCATGTGCTCATTTCTTTATGCAATGCAATGAATTATATCCTCTCTGACTGATATATGGTTACATGCTTTAGATTTTACATTGCATGTCATTGTTTCCTTGCATGTGTACAGGTGTTCGGATGTGTCGAACGGAAGGATTGTGATCTGTTGAGTGAGGAACGGGAAACGTCATCTTTTCTTCAACGACAACTGCATGGGATTTGAGGTAGGCTACTCGTCGTGATCTTTGTCTTTTTGTAACTAGGAACCAACGTCATTGCATGACTTGATTGTTGCTAGACCCGATCTGGGCTAGTTGGATCGCCTTTGTCCGCAGAGGGGATTTACCTCCACAACAAACTGGCGACATCGCTGGGGACTCAGTTGGAGTTAGTCTTTCCTCTTTTGGTTGTTTTTGGCTTTTGATTGATTTATTTGCTCTTTTGGTTCGCCTTATTTGGTGTCAAACCCCTGTTCATCCCCCAGAAGACCTGATCCAGCCTTTGTTTGTCCTTTGTTATCTTTTTCCCATAGTAAACTTGATTAGCACGGTTTATCTCTTGACATTCGCGCCAACTGGCACTAGTTTCTAGTTAGGCCCCCGCGCCAATGCTTTTTTGGCGCAGATTACAGCCAAATAGGCACGCCAACTCTGTTTGGTGTTAGGGTTTTCTTGCTTTTGGGCTCTCTGAGCTTGATGTTTGGTCTTGGTGTCATTTTTATGAGTGATTGAGTGCCTTGAAGTCTTTTTTTACTGTGTTTGGCCCTTGTCCTCTGGTTGTTTTCCCTTTACCATCAGTTTCGCATTCTAGCCCTAGGGCTTCTAGGTGCTACAATGTGCTGAGCCTCCCGTGGGAGTTTTTGGTTCTTTCTTTTTCGGTCAACTTCGTTTTCGCTTCTTTGCATTTGTTTTTCTGGATTCCATTGTATCATTGCGTTAGTTGAGTGATTGTTCTCTCTTTCATTCAAGTTTCGCTTTGTCTCATTCCAAGCCTAGATTACATGGTTTGTGTGAGTCTTTTTGAGATTCTTCTTCGATTTGAGGGATTTCTCCATCAGTTTGGGTATTGATTGTGTGCGTTTGTATTGAGTGAAATTGTTTGTTTCAACTCTCTCATTTTCATTTGTCGAATTGATTTCTTCATTAGTTTTTTCATTCATTTAGTGCATTTGCTCTAAAACATTGAAAAATACAAAAACAAATTTCTTTGCATTTTGATTAGTCTAGTGAAAATTGAAAGCTTTTTCGCATTATTATTGTTATATAACTCTAAGAGAAAAGTTTTCTAGTTTAATTAGCTTGCATTAGAGACAGTAGTGGATGTTTTTGTGCTCATTTTTTGTTATTTGAAAATTTTTCTAGTTTCATTAGCTCTTCATTGAACAAAGTGATATATTGTGGCATGTAGTGTGCATTTAGAGGATTTTTGAGATCCAACATTCGATAGGGCCTGAAATTGAAACATAAATTCAAGATCAACTCTAAAATTTGTTCAATTAACCTAAGGCAACATTGAAACATTAACGGAATATCTAGAGGTCTAGGCTAGTGACGTGTTCCGGCGTCGTTAGACCTAGTAGCTGTCGTTCGCCATCTGGCTTTAGACAGCGCTAGCACGGACTTGTGCTCCTCGTACCGTCATGTATATAAAGGGAGACCCCATTAGGTTGCTATCCTTTATCTGTAGGAAGCCGAGTCTGCCGCCTTTTACCCGTGATACACTGGACACAGAATTCGTGGAGATTACCTGCACGTACGTGAAGTCCTTGGTTGATTTCTATTTCATTTTTTAACGAAGGTGTATATGGCAGTTCACGGATATTTGGTACACCCATTTGCCTATATTACCAGAGCAGTCATTTTGATCTTTACTGACTCATTAAATTTGAAAAGATCATCAAGCACTTGTCCTTTCACGCTTGTTTCCAAATTGAAAGAGATAGAGTCATCTTTTACTCGTTTCTAGACTCTTAAAACATGAAACAGTAAAATTTCCAGTTTCAATGTGGTAAAATTAATCACCTACGATCACACGTTCGTTTAGAGATTGTTTTTTTCGGCCTGTTGTTGTTTGCCTTGGTTTTTGCCCGTGTGCCTTTGTTTTGATCTCTTCCTCTTGTCATTATAGTCACAGTGGCGGAAACCTCAGTTTCGTCTACTGGTAGTCCCTACATAGATGATTCATCAGAAGTCTCCCAGTACTCTGCTGAATATCAGCAGCCTATTGTATCCGATTTTCCCGACGAGGGACCGGTTATATCTGAAATTCCCTTTGGAGGACCAGTTGACTTCAATTGGCCCTTGTCGAATGCTTGGTTTGGATTTGGAGTAGGGGAACACTTCCCTCCTCTTACATCGGGATCACCTTTCTTGGCTGCTATTATACCTCCTAGTCTCCGTCATCTTTTAGAAGATCTCGCGGCAGGGTCAGATATGGACTCACCTAGTCCTTCTCCTAGTGAGGAAATTCCTACATCTGGTGAAGATTACCAGATTTTTCCCGAAAACATCCCCGAATATTCTGTTATCTCTTCACCTGGTCCTTCGCTCCCAGCGGGATATAGGTCTTTAAGTCAGGTCATGGCCGTTGTTGCCTCTATGGGAATATCGACTCCGTCCACGAGGCCAACTATTCCTTCGTTAGGGATGTCGCCATCGACACCTCTCACGACATCTCCTTTCGTCACGTCAGTACCTGTTATACCTACTGTCTGTGTGGCTGCGTCTACGCCTGCTGTCACTACTCAGTCATCTAGGACCTCGTCAGTCCTTGAAGACATTTATATAGCTTCTGCTATTCCTGAGAATATTTCTCCTGAGTATCGGTTGTCTTTATAGCCGTCAGACTCTGAGGTTGGTCCATCCTCTCAAGACCTCAACCGTCCTTACTTTTCCCATTATGGACCGGATGGTGCCCCGATTTACGTATTTCCATATCAGTATGAGGAGCAGGGCAACCCCCTTCGTTTTCCTGCTCCTGAGGCTTATCAGTATATTAACGGTTTTCTATCTGCCCAGGCTGGGCAACCTTCTAACCCACAAGGACAACCCTTCCAGGGACAACCTTCGGCCCAGCCTGGTTATCTATAAGACCCGCAAGGACAACCCTTACAGGGACAACCTTCGGGCCAACAGGGATTGTTGTACTGTCCGCAAGGGAAATCTTACAACCCTCAAGGTCAACCTCTGCAGCCTCACCCTGTGGTCCAGTCGGGGCAACCTCAAGGACCCACAGGGAAACTGGGGTATCAACCTGGACCGTTGTATGGTCCTGGGGGGAAAACCCATCTTTCTCAACCTTTGGTGCAACCTCAGCAACCTCATTTTCCAATTGGTCCAAATGTTGCACAACCAGGGCCATATTATGGTCTTGTCATAAGTCAACCTAGTTATCAGGCACAACCTGACCCTCTCCCACCATCAGGTCAACCTGCTCAGCCAGGGAAGCTTGGTGTCCTTCATCAACCAGGTCAACCTGTTCAACTAGGACAACCTGTTTAGCCAGGCCAACCTGTTCAACTAGGGCAACCTGCACATCCAGGTCAACCTATTCAACCAGGACAACCTGCACAACCAGTTAACCCTACTCAGCAGCCGATCTATTCTATGCCACAACTAAACCCACCTGTGCACCCAACTTATCAGGCTCAACAGGGTCCCACTTACGAGCAGCCCGTTCGACCCCAAGGTGACTATTACTTTCAAGGTCAGTCTCGACCGGTTTACAACCCGCCCCAAGGTTCTGGTTATTACCTTCAACAGCTAGGCTACACTTATAATCCACAGTCGAATCTGTACACTGCTCAAATGGGGCCCACATTTAATCAAGGTCAATACCCTGGTTATCAACCCCTATATCCTAGTTTTCAACAACCGTATCAGCCCAATTATACGGCTTATACCCCCTATGGTCAGAATCCTCCAGGACAGAACCAATGGGGGCAGAGTTATGCTCAACCAGGTTGGAGTACAAGTACAGGTCCTTATCGAGGGCCTGGCATGCCTTTTAATCCTCAGTTACATTTTCTCGCCATGTTAGAGTTACCAGACATATCCAAGTTGACCAATGATCCGATTCTTCATAATCCATATTGGCCTCCGGTTCCGACGAAGGTACCTGGCGACTGTCCCAAATTTGAAGGCAAATCTGGAGAAGACCCCCAAGCACATGTCATGACCTACCATTTGTGGTGTTCTTCGAACTCTTGGATAGATGACTCGATTCGTCTACATCTTTTCCAGCGCACTCTTACCGGTGCTGCTACTAAATGGTACATAGAACTACCCCATGGTATTTTTCAAGACTTTAATATTCTAGCTATGGAATTCTTGACACATTTCCAGTTATCGGTTCGTTATGAAGCCGGGACACATCTCCTGACATCTCTGAAACAGGACAAAGCCACTCATATTTCAGATCATATTCATGAGTGGAGACGTCGTCGTCCTATAATCAAGTTTGACATTCCTGATCAGCTTCTAACTCAGTGGTTCACTACCTCCTTTGTCAACAAGATTGCACAGGACATTGCAATGGGGGCATGTGTAACCGAGGAGCAAGCCATCACTCGTGCCTAGTACCTCGATTTAGTGTACTCTCAGTCCGACATGTTATGTGATATCTTGACTGATGCCCCACGGCCAGGGACCTCTAAAGCACCATCTACCCCATCGGTTGACAGTGTTATTGGTTCCGTCTCCCAGACTTCTCGTAAGTCTTCTAATGGGAAGCAGCAATCGAATTCTTCCAATAATTATGCTCCTCCTGCTACTCCAGATTCTGGTAAGACCGCGGAGGTCAATGCTGTTCAGGATAATCCTGCGGACAAAGCTTCCAAAGGGAAGAATAAGGGCAAAGGCAAGGCCAAATCCGATGCCCCGAAACCAGAATCCTTCAAACCACGTGCTGATGATGGTTCGCAACGAAAACCGAAGTACCCTTGCCTGATCTATGATGGAGACCACTACACCAAAGATTGTCCCCAACGATCCGAGGTTATTCAACTCCTTAAAGGATCTAAGGGAACTCCGACAGTTCTTAAGGAACATTTTCCATCTCAGCAGACCCAGATGGTCGAGCAGCCTTCACCGTCTACACCGTTTGGGTCTCAGCTTTTCATGATGAATGGTGCTGCACCTGTTTCGATTGCCACTCGATCGAAGGATTATGCCATATCACACCAGGCAGCTGGGAAGGAATTCGTTGATGGCCTACCTCCCCCACCTGCCTCTGGTCCTTTAGAAATTGAGAAGCCCAGCGCTGAACCTGTTGTACGACCACCTTCCAAAGGTGTTCTTCGAAAGTCTTCCTATAATCCAAATGCCCATGCTGCTTAGCATTATAGCATTGTTGAGGATTTGGCACAGGCGCCCTCCACAATGTCTACGTTGGAAGTGCTTCAAAGTTTCCCAGCTCAATGGAAAGCTTTGTTATTTGCAATCGATGGAATTGATCCTTCTGATTCTAGCCTTCTCACCTTCGATCTAGAGAATTTTGTCCCCCGACTTCCACATCAAATCGCCCTTGTTATACAAGTCGGTATCAACGGCCTCAACATTCACAGAGCCGTTGTGGACGAAGGTGCCTCTACCTGCGTTATGTCATCTACTTTCTGGAAAGCCATCGGCTCTCCAGCTCTCACTTCATCTCCCAATGCCCTTGAGGCTTCTGATGGAAGGGAATAAAAACCCCTGGGTGTTATCGCGAGTCTACCGATCACATTACAAGGTAAGACTGTCAACGTCGAAGTGGCAGTGGTTGATGCCAAACTCAACTACAATCTTCTACTTGGTTGCAGCTGGACCCACGCCATGCTATGCGTTCTGTCCACCCTCTTTCGGCTTTTGAAATTTCCGCATGAGGGAAAGATTATTACTATTGATCAGTTGTCTTTATTTACCTCCTCCTCCGAGAATAACGTGCAATACGTGGATCAAATTCCCAATCCCCCCGACAGTGTAGGACCTGGTCTTTTTAAGGACCCTGTTCTCATGGGTATTTTTCCCATTCCACCACCGAACACTGTTCAAGTCAACATGATCTCTAGGTCGAATGACCCATGGATCATCCCTTCTCCTGAACAGGTTACCTCTTTTGGAGAGTCGATGCCTCTGACCCCAGTTGAAATCAATTATTGTGAGATCATTGCCGCATCACATCCTCCTCCTACTAAAAATGCTCCTTTTAGCATAGCTCTTGATGTTTATTCTCAATCCCCTTGGCTCAGAAATGCAGATTCGCCCGATCCTTTGAGAGAAGTATTTCCGTCTGATGAAGCTATCGTGGAGACTATGTCTCTCGAAGATCTGCCATGGAGCGATGGACATCATCGTTCCTCGTTCATGCCCAGCTTGGGGGAAATGTCTAATTGTCTCGAGCGATTTGCATCTCAGGTTCCCTCTCCGCCTCTCCAAACGCCAATATTGACTCATGAGGTACTTTCATAAGGAAATCTGAGTAATATTACCCAAAAAATTCCTATCGACATCTCCATTAAACCGGGGGTCATCGAGAACATTCACGTGGGAGTCACTTGTTCTCTCGAAGAGATTCAAGTGTACACTAGCCTTTTCCGCGAATTCCGAGATGTTTTCGCATGGTCTTATGAAGAAATGCCTAGGATCGATCCCAGTATCATCGTGCACGAAATTCCCACCTATCCTGGTGCGAAGCTTGTGCGCCAACGTCTGCGCCTAGTGCATCCTCGAAAAGCCGCTGCTATAAAAGTAGAAGTTGAGAAACTTCTTAAAGCGGGCTTCATATATCCAATCCCCCTCACAGATTGGGTTTCCAATATTGTCCCTGTAGATAAGAAACATGGCATAATTCGAGTCTGTGTTGACTATAGAGACATAAATTGCGCTTGTCCTAAGGACAACTATCCCACCCCCTTTATAGATCAGTTCATCGATGATTGTGCGGGGAGTGAGATCTATTCCCTTATGGAAGGCTTTTCGGGTTATAATCAAATTAATATCCTTCCGTCCGATCAACATAAGACTGCCTTCATCTGTCCGTGGGGCACATTCGCCTATAAGAAGTTCCCGTTCGGCTTGAAAAACACTGGAGCCACCTTCCAGCGTGCCATGTACTACGCCTTTCACGACATATGTAATATTGTTCAGCCGTATCTGGATGACCTTCCATCTCATTCATTTCGGCACAAAGACCACCCCGAACACGTCCGCCAGATTTTTCTCCGTTGCAGACGTTACAACATTAGGCTTAATCCTCACAAGTGCGTCTTCTGCGTTGACTCTGGTCGTCTTTTGGGATTCATTGTCTCTAAAGACAGAATTCGCCTTGACCCCCTCAAGGTCGAGGCTATTTTTAATCTCCCATCCCCATCCTCGTTGCATCAACTTCAGAGTCTTCAGGGGAAAGCAAATTTTTTACTTTGCTTCATCCGGAACTATGCAGAAGTGGCCAAAGGGTTTACGCGACTTCTAAAACAGGACGTTCCCTTCCGTTGGGACGAGCTTTCCCAGCAATCCTTCGATAAACTTAAAATGTTGCTTGTCAACGCTTCATTAATACGTCCTCCCAAATATCATTGCGACTTTACCCTCTATTTGGCTGCTGCGTTCAACACAATAGCCATGGTTCTGGTACAGGATGACGATGACGGAAACGAACACGTGGTTTATTATCTGTCTCCGAATCTCCTCGACACTGAAACACGTTATGCCCACGTCGAGAAATTGGCACTTGTCGTGGTCCAGGCCGTTCAACAGTTTTGCCATTACATCCTGTTGCGCACGGTAACCGTGACTTTCGACTGCAACACCATGACTTACATTTTGTCTCAACAATTGCTGGGGGGCAAGTACTCGAAATGGATTGTGATCCTTCAGGAGTTCGTTTTTGAGTTTACTACTGCCAAATTGATGAAATCATTGGTTTTTGCTGATCTTATCTGCTCTCTCCCTATCGACTCTATTCCATCTCAATCCGAGGATCATATCTCGAATGAAACTCTCTTTCTAATCAGCACTCGATCCATGGTACAGTGATATCATTGTGTACCTTCATACATCTACCTTCCGGTCCAAGTTGATGAAGGATGCTCAACGTCGTGTTCGACATCAATCCCAACCACATCGCATTGTCGGAGATACTTTATATTGTGTCGGAGTCGATTCTATGCTCTACCGATGTTTGACCTTGGAAGAGGTTGAGAAAGTCCTGAATGACTGTAACAGTGGCGCCTGTGGCTGTCACATGTCTGGTTATGCTACCGCCTAGAATATTCTGCGTGCGGGTTACTTCTGGCCGTCTATATTTAAAGACTGTATTGTTGTAGTAAGAAAGTGTCATGCGTGCCAGATCTTCCAATGCAATATGTGTGCGCCACCCCTCCCGTTACATCCTGTCATTACCGTAGGCCCTTTTGCCAAATGGGGCATTGATTTTATGACATGTAACCCTCACTCGGCTGAGGGGCATGTTTATATCATCGTTGCCGTAGATTACTTCACCAAGTGGGCTGAAGCGATGCCTACATTATCTGCCGATGGTAAGACAACCGCTCAATTCATTTTCAACCATGTGATCACGCGAATCGACGTTCATCAAGCCATCATCACCGATCATGGCACTCATTTTCGGTACTACATGATGGCAGAGCTGACATCAAAGTTGGGCTTGCGTCACGATGGCTCGACGCCATACTACCCTCAGGAAAATGGCCAGGTTGAAGCCGTGAACAAGGTTCTTGTCACGATGCTTCAACGAACAATTGGTATACAAAAATCCAACTGGAATCTCCAATTGTTCTCAGCTCTTTGGGCCTACCAAACGTCAGTGAAGAGCGTGACTGGATTCACACCTTTCTAGTTGGTGTATGGTCTGGAAGCTACTCTTCCAGTTGAATGTGAGATCCCTTCACTGAAGTTGGCTGTGGAATTACTACCCGACACTTCCCCGGAGGAAGAACATCTTCTATATCTGGAAATACTGGACGAAACTCGCCGCTTGGTTTCTTTGGTTATCGAGGCACAGAAAAAGCGGGTTAAAGCTCAATTTGATCAAATGGTTTCTCCACGTTCTTTTATCGAAGGGGACCTCATCCTCTTGTATGATCAAGCACATGATAAGCTTGGGGCAGGAAAATTCCAGCCTATGTGGCATGGGCCCTATATCGTTAAACCTGTATTGAAAAATGGGGCCTATGAGCTAATTGATTATAAAGGTATTCCTTTGGCGCAGCCTAGGAATGGGCTGTACCTGAAGAAGTATTACGCTTGAATCATTCTTGTGTAGTGTGTGTACATAAGTGATTTCTTCATTTTTGTGCATGTGTGGTGTGGTGTGATTTTTAAGCATCTTTCTGCTGATTGGGTCTCCTTGATTGTGCAGATGTCTATTACTCCTTATGTCAGTTTCGCGGATGGTGCCTCCCGCAGTACTAGGAATCTGTCTTCGACAGCCTGGGTAATCTACAATACTGCTGGTGAGTTAGTTAATTTACAAGGTGTTTGTCTAGGGCCTGCTACAAATAATGTCGCGAAATATAGCAATGTTTTGGAATTATTGAACGAGGACGTTAACCTCGGTATTCGTGCATTACTTGTATATCTAGACTCACAGCTTGTAGTATTACAGCTCAATGGTCATTATTCAGTTAGGAACCCATGCATTTTAAGACTGTATCTACGTATTCGTTTACTAGAAAGAAATTTTGATTACATCACATATCAACATATACCCAGACGAATGAATGCATTAATAGACGCAATAGCTAACAAGGTATTAGATAGACATTTACGCAACTTGTAAAAAACATCATCACATGTGAAAAAGATCCATGTAGAAATAGATATATATATATGTCGAATGTTTGCAGTGTGTGCATCATAAAAAAATCCAAAAATATACATGTCTGTTTTAATAACATCTGGAGACAACATGTCTCTCAAAAATTTGCAAATGAAAAGTCTAGGCGACTAATCAGCATGGTGCTCATGGTAGCATGTTACTGCCTGCACCAATCGCCTCAGTAAGCGATGAAGGTGACTAGGCAACCCCACGGTGTGCCTCTGATAAGCCATAGGCACATCAGCTAGGCGAGCATAATCAGGAATCCCACGGGCAATTCCCTCTAAGTTATGAACCAGCTCGTTCCCCTCACCCCCCTCACCTTGAGGGTCGTAGGCGAGAGGGGTCCTCCATGCGATCGGTGACATCCCGGCGGGCCTCTCTGGGCCGACATCTGCATACATATAGGATTAGTTGTTAGAACATGCATGTATAACAAAAAATCATAAAATTCATAAAATCAAAAAAAGACTTACCCAGCTCCTCATCCCAGTCCTCTCCTTCCAGGAGTGGAAGGTCTAGGTCTCCTGTGAAATCAGTACCGGCATAGGGCCAGTCCTCTACGACGATCAACTATCGCCGGAGCCATCCGAAGAACTTGGGCCGCCATGACATTTGCTGGCCCCCTCCTGCTCTAGGCATCGAGCCATCCGTGGCTCTCTCAAAGGTGGATCTGCGACTATCGCCCCCTGGCCCTAGAAGATAGGTAGTCGTTATAGGATGAACGATACCAAGATTGACCCGTACCCAGACTGCTTTAGTTTGGCCTTTTTACATTTAGTCAATTTTAGTTTGATATTCATGGTTACAGCTGTGGCCCAATAAAATATTATCGAGTTCATACATTCTGACGCTAGAAGGAGCTGTGTTTTGGTAGCCTCATGTGGCGCCTACGACCCCGCATCCCGTGTGATGGCATGTAGCACCACTCTGAGTGCTAAATCGAGAACAGTGTGAATATCAACTTTGCCGCTACCTGATCTTGTTTATGCCCCTAGGCACACTCTCTCCATAACCATCGACATATTTTCGAGAGAAGGCCTGGTACCTATCATAATCAGAACTGGACCTCTGCGATACAACCCAGTGATGAAGTAGACATCAGACACTTCGAGTTCAAGCACTTGATCTCGAAGCCTAAACTTCTCTTCATTCTCATCCCAGATACTTATCAAATATTGTAACAATTCAGGTTGTGCCCTGAGACATGGTGTCAAGAAGAATTTATTTAATCTTCAATTCCGAAGAGCATCCATGCATTGCTCATTACCCATTGCCATTTTGTCCTCTTCGCTGTGCTCCCTTTATTTCCATTCAATCACCATTGTGGATTTATACCTACATAAAAATGGTCATAAGCACATCATAAGATCCCTTGGACATTCAAAAATTCAATTGATTGGTTCAATTTTTGTGAAATTTGAGCGGAATATGAGGTTGCGCGGTTGGCTTGACCCCTTTGCAAAAAGAACTCGATTGGCGTGGGTCCGTGCCTCATACTCGCGCCAACCGCGGAAGCCCTAAATTCGCAAATCCTCCCCTCAGGGATGCAAAATCACGATGGAAACCTATGAAATATGGATTAAAACATAGCTAATGGAAGCGACTCTTACCTGGAAAAGACGAGATTCAGAACGATGCACTGGATCATCCACAATCGTCACCGCAAGATCGCAGGGAAATAACTCACTATCGCTCTGCACAAGAGGTAAAAAGTAAAAAGTAAATATGTTTTTACTATTTGGTCATATTTATAACTTTTCTAAATCAAAATTAGGTTTTGAAGCTTATTTTTCTGATATATTATCATATTTTTGTCGAAAAATGGGTTTTACACTTGTTTTTTGTGTAGCGACAGGTTTTTCGCGTGACTAGGACGACACATGAGTTGTATTTTATACTTTTCCGGACTCGGTAAAAACGCGAAAAAGCCACTACTCGAGTCATCTTTCGGCTCTTTTCTGACTCTCTAAAAATGAAAAGATTTTCGAGTCTCTTGTCGTTTTGAGCTCGTTAAATTGGCTACGAAATGACATCTACCCAGTATACGTTTACCCCTTTTTCGGGTTGGGATAGATTATTTACGAAAAAGGAATACCCTAGCCTATCGCAACTATGAGGTTCTCTCAGACATATTTTTCTACCTTTTTGAATCTGTGAGACTATCTACGAAAAGGGACTGCTGGAATTTTCTTTTCCGTTGTCTTTTCAAACTCTGTAAACATGAAAAGACACTGATTTCTTCCTTTGTCAGACTTGTTAAAACCTGATGGCATCGGACTCCGTCGTAATGGCAATACTCGATTTCCTCCTTCCTAGGGCTCGTTAAATGTACTAGGTTGGATTTGTCCGAAGGAAAAACTTATATCGCAAGCATATGCTATCCCCTTCAAGCTTGTTTCCAAAAATAATTGGGGTACTCGCCAAAAATGGTGGGGAAAAACTGGAACCAATATCACCGTCGTGTTGACAGTATGTCGCTCTTGAACATGGCACTTGTCTGCATTCGTGTCAGGTTGGGGACATATCATCTCATTATTTGCTTGCCTCCATGGGTTTGGGTAATCTCTTTTGACCACTCATCTGCTCTTTTCCATATCATCATGACCTCAGATCCTTTGATGTAAAATACTGCCAAATCCAGTGTCGTGCTGCCGATATGTTCAAGAGAAGTTGGTCTCTGCAGTTTTTGCCCTCCCTCTGATTCTCTACTGATCTTGATTCGCAAATATCATGTTCCTCTGTCTCGCGTCGATGATGTGGGAAACACTATGGCCCACCTTCGATCAAGGTCACTTCCTGTCGACTTTAGCTCATTATCCAGGAAGTTGATCTAGAGACTCCCTTCAAGTACCTTGGAGCCTAAATGCCTCAATGGCAGGTTCTTCGCATTCGACATAAGGTTTTCATTTTAGCCTTCGATCGGATGATTCTGCGGGTGTTCGACGTCAGCTCATTGTTCACATTCTCTGGATTGTACCTCTAGCACCTTGAGGGCCATCCTCATTATTGGTGGTTCCTCTCACGTATGTTAACAACTTTCATTATTGGATGGTAATCAGACGATGTTCTTGCATGTTTGACTTCAGCTCACTTATTCACATGCTTGGACCTGTACTCTGTTCGGGTCGAGATGGAGCACAAGACCCTGGGTTTTTGTCTTATGAAATCCAGGCTACGGATTTTTGTGGATTATCATGATTAGTTACATGACTCGTTTGATTGGATGGCTGCGACCATACCTGAGTCTACTTGTTGATCCTTCTTTCTTGGATGGATGCGTCCATACCTTGGATCCCGGTTATTGTACACTCTATTATGGATGGCTACACCCATACCACATATCATGTATCAGAGATATCAGTTGTACTTGTATGCAGGTTTTCCGACGGCAGTGTTTTCAGTTGGGCGCGTTCTCATAAAGCATTTCACCCCTCCCTCTCTCTCAGACCTCATGCTTTAGGGGGCATCTGTTACACAGCATTTTGTCACCGTCCCTGCAACCCCTCATCCCGTATATTGGAGGACTATTCCCATGACCTGTGAACGGTAAAATGTCCTGAAACCACCTTCATGACATCCTCTTGCATAAAGACAAACATTTTCCTAAAGAAATTTTCCTCTGAAAAACCCTAAAAACAAATGTTTTAGCCTTGGCGCGACTAGCCAGTTCATCCCTCGCGCCAATGGGGGAAATCCACACTAGAGGGCGTGCCAACTGGCGCTCTGTCCCTGTGTTTCACTTGCGCCAAGATTTATAAGGGATGTTTTTTAAAAATAAATGGCGGAAGTTTGATTCCAACAAACTCCTAGATGAATCATCAAAGGGAGTTGAGTGGTTTGGATCCGGATCTCCATGTATAGGAAGTGGTTTTCCACCTATCATGGAACCTTCCTAAGAGATAGGGCCTATCCCATGATTATAGGGATCCCAACTCCCCTTCCTCCATCTATAAAATCTTGCCTTCTCCATTAGCAAGCTAGCTGAACTTGTAGGAAGGAAACTATAGCCGAGCAAACTTTGAGAGTCAAGCCGAAGAGAGAGAGCTTTGTCCAGATTCCCGACAGGCTTTGTTGAGACACACTCCACTGTTAGCTCTGCCAAAGGAAGATCATAACGTCAGAGCTTTTGGTTGTAATCTCCCTTTTGTTATTTGTAATATAAGCGACTCTGATTTTGGTTCCATTCATGTGTTCATTTCTTTATGTAATGCAATGAATTATATCCTCTCTGACTGATATATGGTTACATGATTTAGATTTTACGTTGCATGTCATTGTTTCCTTGCATTTGTACAGGTGTTCGGACGTGTCGAACGGAAGGATTGTGATCTGTCGAGCGAGGAATGGAAAACGCCATATTTTCTTCAACGACAACTGCGTGGGATTTGAGGTAAGCTACTCGTCGCGATCTTTGTCTTTTTTTAATTAGGAACCAACATCATTGCGTGAATTGATTGTTTCTAGACTCGATCTCAGCTAGTGGGATCGCCTCTATCCGCAGAGGGGATTTACCTCCACAACAGGGGCCATGCTAATGTTTCTGAGGGAGAGAAATTTTTCTTCATCTAAAGAGGACACTTTCATTGGCTGAGTGTTGAAATTTGGTATCTTGAAAGGTATTTTTGAGTGGAAAATCCCTTGGAGGGTTTGGGGTTTTGGACCGAAAGCAATGGGATTAAAACCCAATAAAATGAATTTAATAAATTCAATTTAATTTTGAGTCATGTAGGTTCAAGTCGACCAAAAAGACTAAGAAACATGACCCTTAGGGTTTGACACCCCTTGAAAAAGCATATACAAAGGCCAAAGGAGAGGCTAAATCACAAGTGAGATGTGACATCGTTTGTGTGGATAAGCAAAGAAGAATTATATTCTATCAACCAATAAGGAGTTGAATAATCTGAGGTAGTCGTGTGATCTATGGAAAAATTCCAAGGGAAGGACTAGCCACAGGGCCGAATTCTAGCCAAAGTATGGATCTATTAATACCCTAGTTGTAGAGGTAATAATATTGAGTTTAAGCGTTGTTTGTAGTGGTGTTGGTAAGGAGACGAGGTTGTGCACAAGATAACGGGCTCAGGTGGTAAAGGGCTATAACAGGTTGACTGACGAAGGCTGAGTTTGCAACAACTTTGAATGAGTGGAAAAATGGCACAACAAGGAATGAGGGGTGAGTTGGGCATGCCAGGAAGGCTCTCAAGTCACCAAGAAGTAATCTATAGGTGGTTGTAGGCTACACCAACTAGAAGGAGTCGGCTATGAAGTTTTAGGAGGGCTAGAAGTGCTTGAGTTTTCTACAAAATATTACTAAAGGTTTTTGAGACAAAAAAATAGACTCGGAACATTAATTGTTGGGCCACCAAAGTGGGAAAAAGTATTCGTTCAAGGTGGACAATGAGTTGGTTTCAAAGGACAACAACAACCAAGGAGGACAGTGGACTAAAGGGATTTTCCCAAGTATGCATAACAAGTAAATTAATTGTTGCAAATTTTTTTTTTAGGAAAATGGAGGCCTAGGGGACTTGGTCTCAGTCCCAGGTTATTTTTCAAAGTACAAACCTAATTTATTGGCGTTGTACTAGGATTCTAAAGGGTGATGATCCCTGGTACGAGATCCCTATGGTTTTCTTTTTAAAGGACTAATAAGGAACATGTTTTGGGCCATAAATTCTTGTTTTCTATATTGATCTTATTGTTGTTATATTTCTTTTGTACAAAGTTGTTTGAAGTTAGGGACTACTAGTGTGTTTATGTTCCTAGTCAAAGCATAAACTAGAGGTAGGGTGTGTGGAAATTATAACATTGTGTGGAGCTTGGATCATCCTCCAATGGAAGCATATTTTCATTGATCCACTTTGTGATTGAATTCTCTTAAGAAATTGGAGGGTTATTCAAAGGAAGTTCCCCTTCTTGATCAACCACATTTAGGAATTCATAGTTATTTATATTATCAATTTTCCCTTTGTTTCTTTTGATCCTTCACCATTTACTAGACCAACTTTTTTGGGGCAGGTTGGTCCTTTTCCTTTGTTTCCATTCTGATCAGGTTGATTTGGTTGATTTTTTGTTATCCTTGTTAGGGCTCTTCTTATTTTTTGATATTTCCATTGATCTCCCTCCTATGGTTCTTTTTTTTGTTCCTCCTGTTTATTTCGCAGCTTCTTGCAAAGTGGTCATATTCATAGAAAACTTTGTATTTGAATGAAATTTGATCATAGTCTACCTCTTGGTCATGAGATCAGATGTACAGATTGATATTTATAGTTGCTAGTAGCCCCTTGTCCAAATCCACTTCTACATAGATACTTTCACATGTTAATAGACCCTCTTGTGGTTTATCTTGATCAATATATTTACCCAAGGCATTAGTGATGCTTTGGAAAGTTGCATCATTCCAACAATGCAAAAGTAGAAAGGGAAGCTTCACCCATAGTGGGAATTCCAAGCGCACATCACTTTCAGGGTTAAAATATGGGCCCCATTGGTCTATATATAACCCTTGATTACCATAAAATAGGGTCTACTTTTAAATATCAAATGCCAAACCTCCTTATTTTCAAAATAGAAGCTAAAAAAACCCTTTATGAAAAAGGAAGAAGACACAAAACTCTTGATCATCGGCTTCCAATTTTTTTCCACGCAAACTCTCACACAACATGGTGAAGGCCAGATCCCCATGAACTAGTTGATCATGCTACATTTTTCTGATTGTGAGGCCTGATTTATCGCCTAAGAGGTAGAAACCTCCACCTTGGGAATTTCCTCAAGTTTCTTGACAAAGCAGGAAGACTTTGCCTTATGATATTTCGATGCATTGGCTACCAAGTTGATAAAAGATTCAATATCTAGAAACGACTGAGGGCGTGAAGGCGCAAGACCCCCCAAGTTGGTTTCCATCATGCAAGAGAATAAATGCAGGTTGCATGAGAAACTCTCGTAACTTCATAGTGATGTGTAGAAAAAATAATATATAGAAAATAAATATTTATTAATAAATATTTTTCATATAGGGGTGGCAGGAGAGGGAGGGGTTATTCTTTGGCCTGATTAAAACCTGAAGTCAAGTATGCTTTGGGATTAGGAGTGGCCACAAATAACCAAAATTAATATTATGCTATATGGAAAGGTTTAGATATAGCAATAGCTGTAGAAATTATATAAATAATGCGTTATACATCCAAGATTCTCCTGATCGCACACTATTTTAACTTCATGCACAATAAAAAATCTCTTCTACCATTGATCATTACTTTCAGAAAATAAATCAATTGCATGCACACATTAAAACCATAAAAATTCACACATATGAACACAGTAATTTATGGGAAAGCTTAAAACTGAAAACCCCCAACTATTTGTATAATATATGTCATAGAGATCATGTAACAATCATCATAAAAAGCTCCTCACAAGCTCTCAGTACAATCTCCAATTGCTACACACTAATCAGGTCTGATCTAGCAAATCCCATGCACCGATCTCTGCCACCTGCTAGCCTGCCTCTACTGCGCAATCACTGCTGAAGAATGGCTCTGAATGAACTCGAATTAGTCCAGCCTTGCTCACGCAATCCTCATTGGCATCTCCAACCATTGTGTGTTGCAAATCATGCAACACTATAGTCACAACTGATAGTCACACTGCTCTTTCACCTACCTCTTCACTGGTCTCCACTAAAACTGTCCATGCACTGTAGTTAACTGATGTATTCTTTAGTCGATTAATGAGTTAATAATTAGTGAATTAATTAATAATTAATTCACACCACTCTCACTAGTGTATCAATCAGTTAGACTAGATACAACTAGCTCAATTATGTTTAACTAAGTTAAACTGAACACAACTCCACCAACTACCTCAATAACTCCACCAAACTCTGTCACATGAGTTCTAACTGAAGTCTCCATGCAATAGCTCCAATTAACCCTCAGGAATAGCGTAATTCCTTCTGTCAGCTCCTGTGCCACATCTGTGCACTTAACTGAAGTGCTCCAAGAGAATAAGATAATGTTTATAGTCCAAATATTATTAAGAGCTACTAATATTCGACATATCTATTTTTAGACTGGCAATCTAAAAATAGATTCCGCCCAATATGTCTAAAAATAGAAGTCCATCTATTTTTCCAACTTGACCAACCATCCACAAATAACATCTTGCAACTCATAGAATATGATCGACATGTCTAAAAATAGACATAGTCTAAAAATAGACTTGTGCCAAAAATAGCCTGCGGGCCCACTTAGTGAAGGCGAATCTTTTCACTAAGCTCATCATCTTGTTTCAATCTCAACACTCCCTCTCAAAAAGATAGGGATTATCTGCCACCCCGATCTTGCCCCTATGGTATTCGAATTTACTCGTGGTGAGCACCTTCGTCAAGATATCAGCATCCTGATCATCCATAGGAATGTAAGAAAGTAACATGATCTTCCGCTGCACACAATATCTGATATGATGATACCGAATGTCAATGTGTTTAGATATATCATGAAATACTGGATTAAGCGAGAGTTTGATGCAACTCTGATTATCACAATATATCACAGTAGGATCTAAGTGTGAACCGAACAACTCGACTAGGATCTTTCTCATCCATATAGCCTCGCATGCAGCCAAACTCACTGCCATGTAATCGACCTCCACTGAACTGAGTGCCACGGATCTCTACTTCCTGCTATACTAAGAAATTGTTGTCGACCCGATACTGAAAATCCCTCCAGATGTGCTCTTTCTGTTTGTTGGGCTCCCTACCCAATCTACATCCGTGAAGCCACACAACTTCACCTCATCCAACTGTCTGTACCATAATCCATATCCCAATGTGCCTCTGAGATATCTCAATACATGCTTTCCTGCCTTCCAAAAGAGCTTGGTAGGCTTAACCATAGCTTGTGAAAGCTGGTTAAAAGCATAGCATATGTCAGGTCGTGTATTGACTAGATACATAAGTGACCCCACCAACTGTCGGTAAACAGTGGCATCCGCTACCTCTGTCGATGTAGCATCCTCTTTCCTCCAACCACCAGGAAGAGGAGTGTCGATAGGCTTGCAGCCATGCATGTTGAACTTCTCCAGTATCTCCTGGGCATACTTGCCTTGAGACACAAACAATCCATCACTGCGCTGCCAAATTTCCAATCCCAGAAAATAATGAAGGAGGCCCAAATTCTTCATCTCAAACTCTTTTGCAAGATCAGCCTTGCATGAGAGTATCAACTGTTCATCACCCATCAAAATCAAATCATCTACATAAAGTACAATTATCAGCAAATTACCCTCCACCACAATCTGGTATAGGTTCGGATCCGCCTCACTCTTGGTGAATCCAAGACTAGTGAAATAACTGTCTATCTATGTGTACCAAGCACGAAGTGTTTGTTTCAACCCATACAACGCTCTTTTGAGCCTGCACACATGCGACTCGCTGCTGAAGATCTCGAAACCTTCGGGCTGCTCTATGTACACCTCCTCCTCAATTATTCCATTGAGGAACGCAGTCTTCAAATCCATCTGATGAGTGTGCCACCCCATGTATGCTGAGAGAGCAAGAATATTCCGTATGGAAGAATACCTTGCGACAGGTGCAAAGGTTTCCTCATCGTCGATCCCCTCAATCTGTGAGAAGCCTCGTGCAACAAATCTTTCCTTGTACTTCTCCACACTCCCATTAGCTGCTTGCTTCACTTTGTAGATACATCTCGAACCTACCACTGATTTCCCTTCCGGCCTTGGGACAATCTCCCATGCATTGTTTCTGACAATCGAATCATACTCTTCCACCATGGAATCTACCCATGAAGGGTCCTCCATAGCTTCCTCGAAAGAATATGGTTCTGTCATGATACACTTGCTCATCAGAACCATGTATCCAGTATATCGGTCAGGTGACTGTCTCTGTCTGCGTTGTGATGTAGGTGCTCCTACAATATTCTCTGCATCAAGATTCAGTTGCTCAGCGTCTGTAGTGCGCTTCCGCCCTCTGATGGTTGGCGCTGCATGAGTGGTTTCTTCCACTCCATGAACCTCCTCTTGTGGCTGATCCAAATCCTTAGGCTCATCCTTAGGAACTAATAGCTCCTCATCTGCATGCAAGTGTGGCTCCCTCTCAAGCGAACACTTCATGGCTTTCTCCTCATGAAATTTGATATCCCGTCGCACAACAGTCTTTCGACTGTCTGGAAAATACACACGATAGTTGTGGGGTGTATCAGTGTATCCCAAAAATATCCCAACCTCTGCGGTTGGCTCCAGCTTCTTCCTAGCATCCTTTGTCACATGAATGTAAATAGGTGAGCCAAAAATCTTCAAATGAGAAATATCAGGCCTCTTACCAGAAAACGCCTCCTCGGGTGTACTCATGCCAAGTATCCTATGAGGACAATGGTTTTGCACATAAACCACAATATTTCATGCCTCATCCCACAAGTTTATGGGAAGGCCCTGATCATGCAACATCGCTCGTGCAGCACCCATGATTGTTCTGTTCATTCGCTCCGCGACCCCATTCTTCTATGGGTTATGAGGCGCTATGAGCTCTCTTTGAATTCCTTCTGCGCTACAAAAGTCCTTGAATTTTCCAGAGATGAATTCACCACCATTATTGCTCCTTAGAGCCTTCACCTAATTCCCCGACTCTTTCTGAACCAGTGCCTTGAACTCACAGAACTTTGAGTATGTCTCGCTCTTCTTCTGCATGAAGAAGATCCAGCACTTACGAGAAAAGTCATCAACAAATATCACATAATACCTGTGCTTTACTGTCAAAGCTACTGAGAAAGGTCCACACACATCTATGTGAATTCTCTCAAGGATCGTCGTGGCGCAACTATCCTTCTCATGAAAGGTGGCTTTCACAAATTTTCCCAAAGTACATCCCTTGCACTGATCTGACTACGCAAGTGTACCCTTGGGAAGCCCAGTAGAAATTTCTTGCCAAAATTTTCAAAGAACCATGGTGAAGATGGCCCAATCTCCTATGCCATAGCTCGCCCTAATCCTGGCTCACCACTCCTTCTGCCTTGCCTGCCATTGTTGCGCATCCATCTACCTACAACTGATAAAGGTTCTTAACTCGAACCCCTATCCTCTAGGTTTCACCAATTTCCTTACTGCACAGGAAAGCCTTTCCCTCGCTAAAGAAAACATCATATCCCTTGTCTTCAGACATTGCCACAGAGATCAAATTCTTCTCCAATCCTGGAACATGCATGACTTCCTTCAATATGAAGGGTTTACCAGACTCCCTCTCAAATGAAATGGTCCTGATACCGGTTGCACTGTATCTACCATCATTTCCCATCTCTATGTGCACTCCAAGATATTTCTCATCCAGATCAGCAAACAAATCTTTCTCTCTGGTCATGTGGAAAGACGCACCACTGTCAAGAAACCACACTGAACCCATCATACTTGATACCAAGCATGCGATCAACGAAAAATCTAGCTCAAACTGCGAGGCTAAGGCCTCTCCAGCTGCAGATCCAGCAACTTTCTTATTTTTCTTCTTCTATGGACAATTAGTGGCATAATGTCCGTGTTGGTGATAGTGAAAGCACTTCACCTTGGACATGTCTTGTTTCTTGCCTTTTGCACCGGATTGAGAAGCATTCTTCTTGCTCTTCCCCTTCCTTGCTTTGGCAGCCAAAGTGAAATTTTCTTCATCTACATTCTTTGATGAAGATCCGTCCCTGGTACTCTGCCTTATCTCCTCCTACACAAGATCCAACCAAAGTCGCTCCCATCTTGGCAGTTTCTCCCGACCATTGACAGAGTCTTGATAGGAATGCCAACTCTTCAGAAGCCCAAGGAGAGCTAAGCTCACCAAGTCCTCATCATCTACAGTAACCCCCACACTTCCCAGCTCATCCCTGCACTGGAAAAACTTCGTGAGGTACTTGGGTATACTGTTGCCTTTCTCCATTTTTTTATTCCTGAGCTTATCCTTGAGCGCCAACTTCCTCTAGTCGCTCTTGCTTTGGAACAAATCTGTCAAAGCTTTCCACATCAAGAATGGAGAAGCTTTACCATGAAGTCTGGACACTATGTGATCCTTCACACCTTCCAACAGAATCCTTTGACATTTTTTTGTCTTCTTTTGCCATGTGTCAAGTACGACAGCATCGCTAGAAGCAGGTTTTGGAATTTTCTACATCTATGAACTCCTTTAACCCATTGTCCTCCAGCACCGCCTCCATCCTTTCCTTCCATGCAATATAATTTGAGCTGCCCTCAAGGGCATACTCCAATCGCAATGCGTTGAAATACATCTCAACTTCAACACCAAGAAAACACTACTGCAAATTCGAATTCCCCCATCACAAAACTCAACCGCTTCAATGCTTTGCAATTGCTCCAATGATCAATATCACTCCGATACCATGTAGAAATTATATAAATAATGTGTTATACATCTGATATTCTCCTGATCACACACTATTTGACTTCATGCACAATACATAATCTCTTCTACCATTGATCATTACTTGCGGAAATAAAATCAATTGCATGCACACATTAAAACCATAAAAATTCACACATATGAACATAGTAATTTATGGGAAAGCTTAAAGCTGAAAACCCCCAACTATCTGTATAATATATGTCATAGAGATCATGTAACAATCATCATACAAAGCTCCTCACAAGCTCTCAGTACAATCTCCAATTGCTACACACTAATCAGGTCTGATCTAGCAAATCCCATGCACCGATCTTTGCCACCTGCTAGCCTGCCTCTACTGTGCAATCACTGCTGAAGAATGGCTCTGAATGAACTCGAATTGGTCCAGCCTTGCTCACGCAATCCTCATTGGCATCTCCAACCATTGTGTGTTGCAAATCATGCAACACTATAGTCACAACTGATAGTCACACTGCTCTTTCACCTACCTCTTCACTGGTCTCCATTGAAACTGTCCATGCACTGTAGTTAACTGATGTATTCTTTAGTTGATTAATGAGTTAATAATTAGTGAATTAATTAATAATTAATTCACACCACTCTCACTAGTGTATCGATCAGTTAGACTAGATACAACTAGCTCAACTATGTTTAACTCAGTTAAACTGAACACAACTCCACCAACTACCTCAATAACTCCACCAAACTCTGTCACATGAGTTCTAATTGAAGTCTCCATGCAATAGCTCCACTTAACCCTCAGGAATAGCGTAATTCCTTCTGTCAGCTCCTGTGCCACATCTGTGCACTTAAATGAAGTGCTCCAAGAGAATAAGATAATGTTTATAGTCCAAATATTATTAAGAGCTAATAATATTCGACATATCTATTTTTAGACTGGCAATCTAAAAATAGATTCCACCCAATATGTCTAAAAATAGAAGTCCATCTATTTTTCCAAGTTGACCAACCATCCACAAATAGCATCCTGCAACTCATAGAATATGATCAACATGTCTAAAAATAGACTTGCACCAAAAATAGCCTGCGGGCCCACTTAGTGAAGGCGACTCTTTTCACTAAGCTCATCATCTTGTTGCAATCTCAACAATAGCTAGGAAGATCTAAAAAATAATGGCTTTTGGAGATTCCTAGCTTATAATCAGGAAATTTAGAGAAGTTTAAAGTCCAAACAAAAACATTCCCCAATCCTGCAAATAATTTCAATTCAACTCCAATATTTTGAACAAATAAAAATATTTCATGAACATCTAAACTCTAGTGTAGATGCATTGGACAATAAAGGATCAAGACTGGTTCAAGGACTTATAGAAATAGATAATAGTTGAACAACTATATGTCCACTTTCATAATGAACAACATTAATATAATTGGTAATAGGCTTCATCCAAAGGCTCTAAATCACCATCATTATAAGGTTGGAAACAATGCGTAGTTGGAGAAGTGATTAATAAAGATAGAAATAACATACATCTTACTTGAATTCATGAGCCATAATTGGGCATAAGTGTGATCCTCTGCCACCCTTGCGCACAGATGTATAGAACAAATGGTTTTAATTGCAGGAAAATAGATCTCAAGATTGGCATGCTCAGTGGAGAATTTTTTCATTTATATCGCCTTGGGCAGATTACCTCTCCCCCTCTCTCTGTGTCAATTCGCACTCGTGGAAATTTTTTCAAGAAATCTCTAGTCTGGACCACACAACTATGCATTTATTAGCTTAAGGAAGGATGAATTATGGAGAAATATGCGATAGGTATGGAGGTAAGCTTAATAGGGTCTATATAATGTAGAGTGCTTGCAACCTGAGTCTGTGGAGGGACTTGAGATGAAGGATTAGCAATTTAAGTGTCCATCCATATGGAGCAAGCATAACCCTGGTCTCTAGGGTTTGTTTTAATAATCTGAGGAATTTGTGTTCATAAAGACGAACTAATGCACTCCCATGGAGTGTAGCTATCCCATGGAGCATATTGGCACAAATAAAATCTCACTATTCACGCTCTATTATTAATCAAAGAGATTACACATATATATACATGAAGTATAGTCTCAAGATAGGAAAACTATATTGGACACACAATAATGTTGGTTTATAGAATATATCAACCACATACCAAACAAGGAACCTAGATTTAGCTAACTCCTATGGAATAGGAATAGACTCTCTACATACAAGGAATAAAAACTGAGACAAGTAGGAATTACATTTTCTAACACACCCCCTTAATGACTACTTGTCTCAATATCCATCTGCAACATCTACATCATGTCATGTCTGGTAATTATACTTTGTATCTTGTTCATGCAATTGTCAATGTCCATATAAAGGAATAACCGTCTACCGGAATGCATGGGTTCCCAACCGCTGCAACCGCTAGTCTCGTAGGATGTCCTTCGCATGCATGGTTATGTCAACCATTATCACTGCATACATGTACCTATATCTACAGATACCCCTCCAACGTGCGTTTTATCGAGTGACCCGTAACCATGCTCTTCATCGGTGAACTCTCATCGATAATAGATCTTCCTTAGATATCTTCGGAAAACTTTTACTGGATCCCTTCATCGGCGACCTTTCACCAGATTTCTTCATCGACGACCTTGCACTAGATTTCTTCATTGGTGACCTTGCACCAGATTTCTTCATCAGTGGGCGAACACTGGCACAGACCTGTTTCTAGTCCACTTCACTGTTACACGTGGTTTCTGGCTGACCACAACCTGTAATTACAAAGTGGTTTTGAGATTACCACGAACTTTACGGGGATACACATGCCTTACAAGGCTTACAACACAACTCCAAATCTTGGAGTTATCAGGTACATACTATACAAACACCACTACAAAAAACATCCTAGACTTGCTTACAATTAGAATGTGTGACTCATAATACAACATGCTATTGAGTCTATTCCAAGAAACTCACACAAAACAGACTTTCACAAAATTGGTTGTCCATAATCCTTTGCCGCTCACCATACCATTCATATGCTAGAACACACCAGTGCTTTCTTGCTTGAATATTTCTGTCATATATTTTTTACTTTTGAGTTTTAAATATACTGGTCTTGAATCTCCATGCTTTACCTGTCATTAGTTCGAGTTGTGAATTCTAAAAAAATGAATTCATATTGAGGTTGTGAATCTCAATATGTATACAAGCTTCCAAGACATATTCCCTTCAAAACAATATGAAATAACAATAAAAGAACATTCCAAAATCTAAATATTACTGTGATTTTTGTGCATTAAGACAAAAGCACCAACCACGGTTGCAATATATTAACTGCACAATCATTCAGTCGAGGTCTAAATCTGTGCTCACTAGCACCACAGAGTAAACACTCTCTTCTTCAAAATGGCAGCATTTCCATCAAATTCACCACCAAGTTCGAGCACCATTGACTCCTTTCCTAGAAAGAAATCATCTAGCTTAACACAAACAAGATCCCTAACCTGCAACTTCTTCCAAAGGATTTTAATCCACCTGCTATCATGAAGCACTTCAACTGGTGTGTGATTGACTACTTTGTCATTGGCAAAGCGTTTCCAATCCTCAAATGCCTCCTTAATAAGGGAAGCATAGAGCACTAATGACAAAGGGACAAAATTTGTGATAGGACTCACCAGACTTATTGGAGTTGTAGATAAGAAATAGATCATCAGAAAGTATAGATTTTCCACTCTTCTAACTATTCAAACAAACCTTTTGGAAAAAATGTAAGAATTTTGTAATTTGTTTTAGAAACCAAATTTCCCTGAAAATTGGAGAGTTGGTTCGCATCACGATCATTGCAGTAGATTGTACGATGACTAGGGTGGTGCAGGTGCACAGGTCCAAGCCGCACGGTCTCATGGACGTGAAAACTACGCATGGGCTCCCTACCTCTTTGTCCATCTCTTTCATCTTCTTCTGGAATAAGCGCCTTGTCCAGCCGTACTTGCCCTAAGCGAGACGGTCTCACCCTGTCCCATCCCTTCATTCCCCACAGATCAAGGTTCCAATCCCGCGGGGTTTCAAAATGAATATGGTAAAAATTCAAACCATTTCATAGGATAGAAAGGACTGAAACTACTGGGGTGGAATAGAGGAGGGTTTACATGTATTTTCTAAGAGGAACAAGGGTTTTAGATCTCCCTATTTGCGACACCAGGTCGGTCCAAGAAATATTTGTGGATCCAACACTCTAACAGCTCTGCTGACAGCATATTGAAACCATCATTTGAGGACTCGGTCCTTCTTAGTGGCCTTGTTCGCCATACACAGCAAAGCACTTCAAGGTATCAATGCCCAATGCCCAAGAAACACACATAGACGCTCCATAGATTAACAAATGATCCATAAATAAAATGATCCACAAAAATTTTATTCAATGCCTCCCCTCATCGAATTGTGCCAATCTTCAATAAAAACAAATTGGAACCAAAAACAAAATGCCTACAAAAGCATGCAAGCCTTTACTCATCTTCAAAAAACAAGTCGCTCTTCCACCAATCCTGCAGTGTCTGCCATTGCTATCGCCCTCGCCAGCACAAACAATGAACTTGAAAAGTCGACCATGAAAATACCCATGTACTGGTACTCGGTGAATAAAAATGATTTCACTCCTTCAGTGATGGTGTTCTAGATCTCATCACTTTTATAGACAACATTGTGATCGTTCAGCACAAAGAACCAAGCAAGAAAGAAATTGTGATATGATATATCATAGAGATATATAATCCAAACCTTTTGTTTGCTTCTTTCGTATACATTCTGCTATCCATATCCATGGTAATAGTAGGAAAAAATAGTTCTTGGTTTCAGAGGAACTATCATCCTCCACTTGTTTCATCGCGACAGCACGGTCCTGTTCCAATTTTGAACCACAGGGTTTGATTTTGCTGCAACAACTTGGTTGCTTCCTATGCAAAATACCGAGCTACCACACTGGCATATCCACACCAAAAGTATGAATGCGTCACTGCACTGGATGTGCGCATATGAAAGTCGATATGGCCTCCAAATATTACAACACATGTTCCACCGATCTGGTAATCAAAACAAATCCGAACTTGAGTGAAACTCTAGCAGCGAATAAATCTGCTTTGCGATAGAATGGCCCAATTCGATCCTCAGTGAAAATAATATACACCCACATCAATAATCTTGATCCACAAGGCACACTCACAGTCACTTCTCTGCTCGGCGCTCTCTCATTTCAAAAAACAGCCTCTGAATAACAACTTCAGGCCAGCCACTTGCTCCATCACAGATTCAATGTGATTGCACTTCATCTTGTGCAATTCACCACTCGACAGCCATATGGTGGATCCCCAGACCTCGCCCCCTGGCACAGATGAACACAAAATTCACAGCGGAATCACAATTCTTCTGCATAGCACACAAATCTTCTCGACATGTGCAGGTTTGTGAGTAGACACTGTCGGCTCTTCGCTAGATCACACTGCTTACAGAAAACAAATCCACTCTGCCTATGAATTTATAATTTAAATGGAGGTGCGCATATAGATTGACATACCAAAAGCACTAAAAACAATACAAATGTACTCTCTTATTTCCCTTGGCCTAGGAGGGGCCAAGGCCAGGCCTGTATGGGCTCTGATACCAAGATAAAATCTCACTATTCACACTATATTATTAATCAAAGAGATTACACATATATATACATGAATTATAGTCTCAAGATAGGAAAAATATCTTGGACGCACAATAATGTTGGTTGAGAGAATATCTCAACCACACACCAAAAAAGGAACCTAGATTTAGCTAACTCTTATGGAATAGGAACAGACTCTCTACATAGAAAAAATCACAATTGAGACAAGTAGGAACTACATTTTCTAACAGGCACCTCAACCCAAGGATCTAAGCATGATAATGTGTTCTCTTCTCAAACAATTACTGAAAGATTGGAAGAGCCTTATGACTGCTTTGGACAATTGTCGTGAAGCCGAGGAAATGGAAAGGAGGTCATTTTAGCTTTTAATCAATATGCAAACTGAATTGTTGCACGATAGAATTGATTGTACAAGGAGAAGTTAGAATGAAGATGGTTGTTATCCACAACAAACTTGATGAGCTCTAGGATACTCTCTCTAGTGGATTCCAGTTGACACTGGTAGAAGTTGAACCCAACGTAACCTCTGCACGGAAAAATGGAATGTGAGGCCAAGGATTGGAACGGGAAGCTTGAAAGGCTGAAAACAATTCTAAGCTAAATATCTGGGAAACCCTTTTGAAAATCTTTGTTAATGTTATGTAGTTTTTCTCTGGTTTTAGAAGTCTTTTATCGAGTTTATAGTAGGCTTCCCTTCAATACATTTGGTAAACAATGCCATAGCCATACGATTTTAGTTTGTGGATCATTGAAAGAAGCCCCATTTTATGGATAGTATAATACAATCTCCATGAACTGGTTAATGAATGTAAGGGTAGTGGCCTAGAAACAGGCATTTTTTTCTTATAATAAAAAGTTGTAACCATTTCTTTGAAAAACAAAATTCAATGTATTAAAAATAAAATGAGTCTTTTAAAAATAATAATAATAAATTATGAGTTAATCATTTTTGGGAACAATATATTTATAACTCACCTCTTACACTACAATTTATGTAATTATGATTAAATTAAATTGAAAAGACAATTAAAAATAAAATTAATAAAATATGACTATATATATATAACCCAATAGGGGCAGCTCATTTAGCGATGGTTATGGTATGAAGTGTTATGGTATGAAGTAAATACTAGGAAAAGCATTCGACACATTAGGAGGAGAGGGTAAATTTGAGAGTCTCTGAGAATACATGAAACTACTTAATACTTCGTATTTACTTTTTATATGAGTAAAGTAAGAATGTGAAACTATATTTATTGGATTATTTTTAATATTTATGTTAAAATTATATAAAGTATTTTTATTTAAAGAATGATTTATTTTAATTGAGAAGCTTTTTATTATTAGGTAAGGTTCAATTTTTATGAGGGTTTTCTTGGAGCTATGGGGGTATTTTGAGGTAGTGGTCAAATGTGTGGTTGCACACATAAAGTCCATATTAAATAGTTTCGTGACACGTGAACATAAGTGGATCAAATCCCACCCCATGTCCTCCTTTAAATGAAATACGGGTGACAAAAGCCGACCAGGGGGGTGGGTGAATCACCCCTAGGATCAATGAGAATACTCCTCCTATGGCCTAGGAATTTTTGCAAACAAACAAGCATAAGCCTATGCTCTTGTGAAAAGTCTCTCTCTGGATATAAAGAGAAAAATTCAAGATCTCATGGTTATTGGTGACTCTTCCATTCTTTTGTGCCACCTCATCAATGACTCTCTTCCATATGACATCAAACTCAAAGTTATTCTAAAAAGGATTATTCTGGGAAGCGTTCACTCCAAATCATTTATTCACGTCCATAGGCACAACAACAAAAAGGCGAACCTCCTCGTGAATGCGGGGGGGGGGGGCATCTAGCAAAATGAAACCTTAAAGTCGATGGGGTTCTAAGATTAAGCCTAGTTCCTTAAGTCTGCCTACAAACCATGTTTTGTAAGTGTTAGTTTTTAGTTGGTCTTTTTTGGAGGACCTATAAGTTAACATATTTAGAACATGATAATGCCTATGTACCTACTCCAAGGCATAATTTTGATTCATAGTTTTGAATTTTGTTGCTTAATATAGTGTTGATAAATCTGGACCAACTAGAAATACTTGTAAAGCTTGTAAAATTATGTTGCCTACACAGGTTTTATGAAATAGAAATACATTTTCAGTTCATGTTAAAATTAAAAAAAAAAAGACTGATTTATATTATGAGTAGATTTATATTTATTTTAAAATAACTTATAATACTTTTCAATGAAAAATATTTTACTTTTCATATTATTAATATTAATTATTGATTCTTAGTTACCATTTAGAATGTGACAAATATGTATTTCAGTCCTAGCAATGTTAATTCAATATTAGGATGGCATCATCCTCTAAAAATTTGATTAATTCTTGTAAATTGATTTGATAATACATATTTTTCTTTGAGGAAGTTTTTTTACCTCAAAGAATGTGAGAAATATGTATTTTTAATTCAAGAAATGTCAAGTCAATCCTCGAAGAAGATGTCGTCCTTTTAAATTTGGTTGGTTCTTGTAAAGTTGATTTTGAAATACATTTTTTGTTTTGAGACCCATTTTTATTATCAAAATTCCCTTAATGTGGCTCTACTTTTTATCCTCTAATCCATCTCCTCTTTATCTTAAAAAAACATTTTTTCCCTTCAAGGACTTTTAAAGCATCCTCCTTAGAGAAAACTTGGTATTCATTTTTTTCTAATATGGTTTTTATTCTTTCTTCTACATCTTTGAGAGATTTTTCATTTTTTTGAGCTTATTATTTTGTTAACACGGTTGCAAATCTTTCGCTCTTTTCAAGTTATCTGTAAATTATTTCATGGCTCCTATCAAAAGGTTCCTGAGTCCTACAAATAAGATCTCTAAATTCCTCCTCAACCAATAATTTATGATTAAAGTTAAAGGGCATTGGGGGGCTTCCAATCTTCATTTTCTATTTTCAATAAGGTTGGTAGATGATAAGAGGAACCTCCATGGCCAACCTAGCATTTGATATTTGCACAATATTCCATCAGACATCCAACAATGAGGAACTTATATAACCATTTGATATTCCCTCCTTATCTCCTTTTATCATTTCTTCAAGGAGGGACTACCTACATAGGTTACACATCAATTAATTTTTGAGCTTCAAAAAAATTGAGAAAATTTTGGTAGGGGCTACCTCTTCCTAAATATCCCTTTGATTTAAAGTTAAAGTCCCCTCCAATTATAACGTTATAACCCCCCAAGAAACTTCAATCTCTTAAACCCTCCTAAAAAGTCCTTGTTTCTTTATATGGCCCATACATATTAATGATATTATAAATCCCCCCATATCCTTTGATATTACTTCATTTATAATACTTGCATTCAAGATATTTGTGGATAGAGCACAAATATTATAATTCCATACAAATACCAATCCACTCGAATACCCTTCAATAGCCATTGAACATAAATTCCATTCTTTCAAGAAAGAAGGAAAAAAATCTGTAGATTTAAGCCAAAATATATAGTTTCTTTTAGGAGCAAGATATCAAGTATGTAAAGTGCACATACTATTTTTAGGGCTTATTGCTTGGGGACACCCTCAACCCCTCTAGATTTCACTTACAAAATGATCATTAAGATGATGATCATGGGGTTCTCCTTGCTTCATGGACCCCACATGTAGTGAGTTGTTTCTGTTGAAAAATGTGACTAGGTTCGGTCTTCATAATGACATGTGTAAATTGTGATTTTATATAATTGATGAAAATAATAAAATAAAATTATTTTGTAAGTACTTGAATCATGGGTTTCATGATCAAGGAATTTTATTTTAGTTAAGGTTCCCATTGTGAACCTTTAGGTTTTATCATCTAGTTATAAAATTCAAATTGAGTCAATGTCATATATGAAGGACCCTTCTTGGGCATGTTACATTTTTGTATGAGTCATTAAAAGAGTCAAAAGACCCTCCAAGACAAGCACAAGTCACCTCCTTCAAGTCAACTTTAAAATGAATAATTAAATCTCTCTAAAAGACATGTCAGCTCACATTCAACTCATGTCGGCTTATATACATGAGAAAACAACTATAAATAGGCAGCTCAGCTTGATTTCAGAACGAATATTTTGGTGAATCAATTTGGTCAAGGTCTGAAGTAGAAAGAGTGTGAATTTCACAAGAAGGCAGCTTGCTGACCAATGATTAATTAAAGAGGAATATCAAGCTCATTTAGGGACTGTTTTTGGGTAAACACCTTCACACGTGTGGCAGAAACTAGGGTTTTTGCAGAGGGTACATATGTTGTAATAAAGGATGAGAAAAAGGGTCTCCAAATCAGTCATATTTCTAGTCGAGTTCATCTAGAGAAGCCTCCAAGTATATCGAAGGAAGGAATCACCTCCAAACTTGTTTCTACTCCTCACACGTGTGGAGCCACAGTAGTACGAATTGCAGATCTATGGAAAATAGGTTGAAATTTCAGGGTAGCCGAGAAGTGTAGAAGTAGGAGAAGGTTGACTTGTGTTGACTTATGCAAGGAAGAGAAGCAGTAAAGAAGGATATTTGTATCTTAGCCTTGGATTGGAAAATAGATCAAGGGTCTTGGTCTTAGTATCCGTCAATTGAAGTCTCTATAAGAAGAATTTTTTTCGGGTTTTCCTCTCAAGTGGGAGAGGTTTTCACCCTGGATGTTAGACTATATTTTGTGTCTCTTATATCTTTATGGTTATGCATTGGTAGTTGTTTGATGAAGAATAACACTTTAATAATATAAGTAAAAGAAGATCCTAATATGAAGTAAAACCATTCACAAGCAGTTATTTATAGAAGAGAATTCACTTAACCTTGATGTCATAGATTTCTCAACATGGTTTCAGAGCTAAGGTGACAAAGTCAAGGAAGGGAATCTTATCAAGGGACACTCAAGGATCGAATCTCGAGAAGGACATCAAGAAAATCAAAGGATATCAAAGTAAAGTCAAGATCTACAACAAAGTATCAAACCCTAGATCGAAGAAGAAGTCTACTCCAACAAGAAGTCTTGGAATCCTCAAGTCATATCAATAGACCGTAAAGAACCTACATTTACTCAAATTGAAGAGATCTACGAATCAATTTTATTCATCAAAGAGAAGCACTTCAAGATCAAGATCACATCATCATATCGAAGAAAGTACAATACCTAGATCAATCAAAGAAACATTCTCGGGATTCGTTCTCAATAAATTTGAAGTTTAAGTATCCTGAAGAATATTCCTCCAAAGGAAGAGAGATAAAAATGTGTTGTCATCATAAAAAGGGAAATATCCTTTTTATTGAAGTAAGGAATTCATTCGGAAGAATATCATCCAAAAGGAACTAAATACATATTCGCCAATCATCATTGTCAAAGGGATCAAGTTGAGGATTTCAACTTCACTTAACAAGTAAGTATATTTTCTTCTATAATATAATATAATAAAATGAATTCATTTTGCAAGGATATCTATAAGTTGGTTGGGTCGTCAGACTTCCTTGAATGGAAAAGGAGGATAGACATAGTCCTCGAAGAAAATGAAGTCATTGATCATGTCAATGATAAGGTCTCTGAACCATCTGAAGGTAAAGAACTATCTGAATACATGGAAAGGGATCTAAGAGCTCAAGATATTATTACATAATCTATCAAAGATCCCATCATTCCCTATATAGCAGGGTTGGAGACATCAAAAGAGATATATGATAAGTTGGTAGAACTATTCTGTAAAGGTGTCATAAAAAAGGTCATATTACTTAGATATGATCTATTAAAATTAAAAGTGTCAAAGGATGAAAGGATATCTACATATCTCTCAAAATAATCTCAAATAAGAACTCATCTACAATATCTAGGAGAGATGATATATGATAAAGAAATGGTCTCCATTGTTCTAAATGCATTAACTGATGAACAAGGTAACCTTGTATCAAATTCCCCCAAGGAGAAGAATGATATCCCTTTCAACAAATTTTGGTTTCTATGCAATATAGAAGAAGACAGGTTGAAGGCAAAAAGTGATGAAGGACCAAGTGAAAGAGGTCAAACATTTAATATAAGGAAAGGGAAGTTCGGTAAGAATAGTTCTCAAGAATACAAGGCTAAGATTCAATGATATGGGTGTCAAGAATATGGGCACTACAAAAATGATTGTCCTAAGATCAAGAAGGACAAGAAAAAAAGAGGAAGAGAAGAATTTTGCATCACTGAAGAAGTGGAGGAAGCTGAAAAGAATTCCAAGAAAGAGGAAGTAAAATATCTCTATTATGATTGAGATAGTCTTCCTCACCTGATTATTTTCAAATTCTTGTTTTATATTTCTCCCATTGTAAAGTATAACTATCATGGTAGGAATCATTAGAAGAGCATGATAGGATGCATCATGGAATCATAGAAGCAAGAGCTAGGGACATCATCATAGAGAAGCATGAAATATAGTTGAAATTGAAATCTATGGCAGTTAGCTATGAAGGATATATATCTTGGGAACCTCATTGGAAACATAAGTGGCGCTTATGGAAAGGAAAGAGTCATATAGAAAAAATATCATCATACATCTGTCAAAAGGGAACATCTGTTGAATGGGGATACTCCAAATCCTCAAGATTCTCCGATAGAATCATCATCGAAAGGTTCACCGACCAAGAGAGGAAGAAAGTGTTTCATCAACAATTCCAAAATTTTGGAATTCATGGGATGATGGTATGATGACATAAAAGGTAAATCAGATCAAGGGATTGAATATATTTCAATCAAGGAAGTTTTTGCAGGAATTCTGGATGACCTAAAGAAAATGAGTTATGTTTTTTTATTCAATATTGAAGTGTCATGTCATGTGGTTTCTGGAAACATGGTTGAATGCTCTACTTCGACAACACGATCAAAATAAAAAGGCTCTCCTCCTTTGAAAGAATGAAAGAAGGCGTGGTCACACCTTTTCTAGATGAAATCAACATAATATGTCCTCATCTAGAATATGAGGTGGTTGAAAAAAATTGGAGGAACCATGATAAAAAATTCCTGGAAGAAAATGTGTGAAGAGAGAAAGGAAGAGATAGTTGGATATACAACCATGGAAAAGGAAATCAACATCCAAATACCAAGAATATTTGACTAGGATATCTCCATGAAAGATATGAAGACTCTGATGGAGTCTGAAAAATAAAGAGACCCTTGAAAATATATATATCTTTGGGAGATGTTTCAATATGTATATAGGATGCTAATGAAAACTAGAATATGTCATGATGAAATACCATCACAAAGGTAATTTTGATTTAATGTTCATTTCCTATTTTTGAAAGATATATGGATGGAATTACGCAAGATTTCCTTGGGAAGAGCTATGGATGTCTTCCACCGCTTATAACCATGTAGTAGGATGAAATATACTTGAGGAAACATGCATGAAGAAGGAAACATAGCATGAAGGAAGATCATATATGGACTGATAGATCACTTTCCAATGAAAGAAATAATGACATGAATCAAATATGAAAGTGATGGATGTTTTGTGCCCTATCATGAAATCCCAGACATGACGACTCATGAATAATGAAAATAAGTTCATGACATCATGAGGAGGATCTCTTCAAGCAGTTGGTTGTCCCATCATCTCCACCTCAGGAGCTGTTGCAGGACCCTAATTAAGAGGGATCCTAGAAACAAGTTTCTTACTTGGAAGAAACATGGAAACAAAATTCCTAAGCCAAGAGAGAGCTTAGGTACATTCCTTCCATAGGAATGAGCACATTCCTTGATTGGAATAGATATGTCCTCCATAATTGAGAGGGATAGATAGACACATCATTCTTAACTTCACCTGGGAAGACAAAATGGAGGATTAGGTAAACATATGGCATCTGATACTCTTTGAGGATGAGTTAGGGCATCCAAGATAATAGTATTTGTAGAGGACTGATATTATTTAAGGACTAGGAATAAGATAAGAATAGTCTTGGTGAAACACACCTTGAGAACTCAAGTGGTGTATGTTCTGAGAGATACAATGATGAGGGTGTCTATACATCATTGGTCTTGCATGCATTGTGCTTAGATCTCTTGGAGAGATAGAGCTGTTAGTAAAGGCATTTCTATGTGATAACGCTGGTTGATATGATGCTAAAGAGATGGGTGACCAATCTGACTCTTCTTATGAGAATTATTCATATTGAGAATGACCAAGTACCATCATGAATACCTCCCTATTTAAGAGGGAGTGTTGAAAAGTGTAACTAGGTTCAATCTTTATAATGACATGTGTAAATTGTGATTTTATGTAATTGATGAAAAGAAGAAAATAAAATTATTTTTTGAGTGCTTGAATCATGGGTTTCATGATAAAGGAATTTTATTTTAGTTAAGGTTCCCATTGTGAACCTTTAGGTTTTGTCATCTAGTCATAAAATTCAAATTGAGTCAGTGTCATGTATGAAGGACCCTTCTCGAGCATGTTACATTTTTGTATGAGTCATTAAAAGAGTCAAAATACCCTCTAATAAAAGCACAAGTCACCTCCTTCAAGTTGGCTTCAAAAGGAATAACAAAATATCTCTAAAAGACATGTCGACTCACATTCAACTCATTTTAACTTATATACATGGGAAAACAACTACAAATAGGCATCTCAGCCTCATTTCATAGTGAAGCAATTAGGGCAAGGTCTAAAGTAAAAAGAGTGTGAAGTTCACAAGAAGGAAGCTTACTAACCAGCGAGTAAGTAAAGAGTAATATTGAGCTCATTTGGGGATTTTTTTTGGGTAAACACCTTCACACGTGTGGAAGAAACTAGGGTTTATGCAAAAGGTACATCTGATGTAATAAAGGATCAGAAAAAGGGTTTCCAAATTAGTCCTATTTCTAGTCGAGTTCATCCAGAGAAGCCTCCAAGTATAGTGAAGGAAGGAATCACCACCAAACTTGTTTCTACTCCTCGCACGTGTGTAATCATAGTAGCATGAATTACATATCTGTGGAAAAGAGGTCAAAGTTTTGAGGGTAGCCAAGAAGTGTAGAAGTAGGAGAAGGTTGACTAACGTTAACTTGTGAAAGGAAGAGAAGCAACAAAGAAGGATCTTTGTGTCTTGGTCTTGGAGTGGCAAATAGGTCAAGGGTCTTGATTTTGGTATTCGTCAATTGAAGTCTCTATAAGAAGAAGAATTTGTTCGGGTTTTCCTCTCAAGTGGGAGAGGTTTTGGCCTAGTTGATAGCCTATATTTTGTGTATCTTGTCTCTTTATGGTTTATTCATTGGTAGTTGTTTGATGAAGAATAATACTATAATAATATAAGTAAAAGAAGATCCTAATCTGAAGTAAAAGCATTCACAAGTAGTTATTAATAGAAGAGAAATCACTTAACCTTGATTCCATATATTTCTCAACAGTTTCCCCTCTCCAATATCTTTTTTTTCCTATGTTATTTCCTCTGAAATTTTGAATTTCCTTCCCATAAATGTAGGGTCATCCTTATCCAATTCCAAACCCCTTTTTAACACTCTTATTTCCTCATATAATTCTTTTCTAGGGGGTATGAGGATTTGAGGGTAGGTATTTTTAATTTCCTTTTAAGCTCCAAAAGTGAGTAATTTATCTTTATTCCAACCTCATTAGTATGCTCTTCCATGATTCTGATGGATCTAGTAGACTTAGGGAAGGAGGGGAACCCATAATTAAAATTTTTGGATCAAAATCACTCTCTTTTGTTGACAAATCTCCCCTAAATATCAAGACAAGATTTAGGATTAGGATTAGTGTGCACCTCATCCCCTACGCTTTCCCTATTCAAATCGATGTGGTCCAAGCACCCAAAATTTTATGGGATTTATTTAATTTCTCCTTAAACGGAAAAGGAAATTAATCAACAGGCAAAATTTCCTTGACAAACAAGACCCTTTCTTGGTGGTTACTTCCTCAAATCCTTGAGATTTGATTGCTTCCTTCAAATGGGATTGATTATCATCTAAATTCAAACAAATCTTCAAAGAGAGTCTCTTATCTTCCTAATTTCCTCTTAGAATTTCCAATATAACCTTCAAGTCTCCACCCAAAACTTCCATCTTAACCTATACTTTTTTTTCTCTAACAAAATTATTGTTTAATCTTATTGCAATCCTCCTAAATTTTCCTAGTTTCATGGTAAGCACTACACCTAAAAGGAATTTTCTAAAAATAATTTTTTCGTGAGAAATACTTGGACCCATATCTTATTTAAATTTCAATTGGTAATGTTTATCCCAAGACGATTTCTACCAACACCTTCACAATTCTCATAACCTCCTTTTATTCATAATTTTTCTCTACAACAATGAAATGCCAATGACATTCCTAATTCCTTCTAGAATTTTTTTTATTCCATAACTCCAATGGAATCTCCAACATGAGGACCTAGATCTACCAAATGAAAGTTCACTCTTTCCAAGGGTCGAAGCCCAATATCAATTTTTTCAGGCTTACTCGTAAAGAACCCCATATCGAGTTCTTCCTAAGAAGCCATTTTGCATCTCTCATTTTTTTACTATGGAGAAAATATGACCCTTTACTAGTAAATTGAAAGCATAGAAGTACATTAGAACAAATCCTCATACCTCATTGATCCACGCTTTTAATGTCTTGCATTTCACAATGATTTTTCCCACAAAATGATTTAATAAAGCCTTTACCATTAGGTTTTTTACTTCTAACATACCAACATAAAAACCAACCATTTGAAATAAAGTAAAGGTGCATATTATGCTTCCTAGACTAGCCAATGAGAGAAGAATGTGTATAAAATTTGAAACAAATAGTTTCAAAATATAAGAAAAAAAAATGAAAGAAATAACATTCCATTACATAACGATTTATGAGGGAAAACATTTTTGGGATAATAACCGCACACTCTAAAGCATACACAATGTGCTTTTTAACAAATAAATGGTTACAATACTTTACAAGGTTTATGTGCTCTCAACAAGAGTGTTCAACAACAAAACGAGGATTCCAACAAAATTTTGGCAGCATAACAATAAGTTAAAGCTCACATACATTTTTTTCCTCCAACACTAGCACTCAATAAAATGGCATAACAAAAGTAGAACAATTTATGGTTTTCAAATCCTACACCAACAATTAATTGACCAACCGTTATTGCTTAGCATTCATTTTTTTTCCCAAGATAAACATCGAGTATACATGTTTTGGTCATCGAGGGTCTACTTGGACAAAAATGATTGAATCCATTGCAATAAATACTCATTATGAGATCATCTTTTCACATGTGAGATTTGAATCTAGGTGGGGAGGATAACAATATTTCTCTAGCATTCATTGCTTGCTAGTGATCTACAATTATTCCATGCCACTACTCGACATTTTTTCCTCGCTATTGTTCAACGTTATTCCCTGTTATTGCTTAACAATGATTATTTTCTCTATTATAGGATTGCAAGGCGTGTGAATCACTTATCCCAAAATCCTCCCACTTGTCATATACCTTGCAAGACTATAAGGGAGAATGCATCAAACTATGAGATAATTGTTAGGGGCCATAAGGCCCATAAATCATAACACCACTTGAATTTTCCTACGCTCGCTAATTTTTTTAATGCATCTGCAACATTCTACAAAATGCTAGCAATAATATCACCCTTTTATCCTCTACCATGTCCCTAAAAAAATTGTACTAGATATATGTGTACTTTTATTTTGCATTAAAGGTTGGGCTCTTAATGAGACAAATGACATCTTTACTATCACATTGAATTATAATGGATCTAACTTAACCATACTTCTAAACATAGTTTCATAAGCCAAATTCCTCCTTCAGGCATAAGTAGCTACCATTTACTTTTCCCTAGTAGTGGACAAAGAAACCACAACTTGTTACTTGTTCATCCAACTCATTACTCCTCCAAACAGTTGAAACATGTATATGCTCACAAATATTCTTCTATATATATATCCATTGCCCAATTTTAATCAACAACCCTATATATCCACTAATTGTGGGTCCCCTAAAAAGTCACTATGATAACAAATGGAATATTTAGAAGAACCTTTCAAAGATCAAAAGATCCTCTTCATTGCAACCCAAAGTTCACATCCAAGATTATCCATGTAGAATGTCTAATCTAATACTTGGGCTATGTTTAGTCTAGTATAGACCATAGCATACATCAAACTACCAACTAGGCTAGCATAAGGAACAAAAGCCATATCCTCCATATTTATGGATATTATATGACATTGATCAATTGAAAATTTAGTTCCTACTTAAATTAGAACACTCAATAATCTACAATTTACAATGCAAAATTTTGTAGCATAGAATTTACATACTTACCTTGGCTCAACCTAATCTTTCTATTTTTTCTCTCTCTCATGATCTCCACTACTAAGATATATTTTGCAACCCTCAAATATTTCATATCAAATTGTACTAAAAGTTGAGACTTTGAATCTTGAATCATATACATATAGAGTGATAAAAAGGAAATGACCACCATCTTGTTTCCAATACACACAGTGAACTGATTTGAATCTCATAAATCCTGATCCTAACTAGAAAAAAATCAAAAAATTGTTACAACATTCTGAGAGATTGTTTGACACCAAATACTTTTTTTAATTTTCAAACTAATGACTAGACATTATCCTTTTCAATGTAGTTACCTAGTTATTTCATATAGATCTCTTCCAAGTCACTAAGTAGAAATTATTTTCTCACATCCATATGTTCTATTTATAAATAAAATATACTACTATAGATAATAGGAATATAATAGAAGTTGACTTAGAAACTAGAGAAAATATATCACCAAATTCTATCCCCTCAACCTGGTAATATCCTTTCACTACGAACTTTTCCTTATTATTTTCAACATTGCTATCTAAATTGATCTTCCTTTTGAAAAACTGTTTACATCCAATGGTTTCCATCCATCATGCAATGTTACCAAGTCCCATGTTAGATTCTTTCTAAGTGAAACCATTTCATCATCCATGGAACTTTAAGACTCCTTATCTTCCATCTCCATAGCTTCTTTCATTGTTCTAGGCTCATTGTATTAGCAAATACAACAAATATAGATATGAAATCAAATTATACGTGTTTGGATATCTTCTTTGCTAAGTGGAACTCCTCAAAGTTTTAGGTGGAGTTTCTCTCTCCTCTTCTAAATTCTCTAAACCCTCCTCCTCATGAGGTCCATCATGAACTTCCCGTGCATTTTTTGGTTAAAATTTCTCGATTTTTGGTGATATTGGAACCAAATATTTATTCTCATCCTCTTTTTTCTTCACCATAAGGCTTGACTTCTCTAAGAAAAACATCCCTACTAGACAAAAATTTGTCATCCACATGATCCCAAAGCCTGTACCCTTTCACAACCTCGTTATTCAACTTCAATCACTTCTCCTTATTCACATGAACATATGCCTCAAAACCTAAAAAATGAATATGTTGAAATGAGGGCTTCTTCCCCATCTATACCTCCATATGGATATTATCCACAAGAGCTATTCTGGGATACTTGTTAATCAAGTAGTAGTAGTAAGTTCTACCAAGAACTTCTCTAAGATGACTCCAATAGCATAAGCCTAACTCTCTTCATTAACATTATGTTCATCCATTTTACAATTCCATTCCATTGGGGTGTATATGGAGTTATTTTATGTCTTTCAATGTGATTCTCCTTACAAAACTTGTTAAACTTGGTCGAACAGAAATCACTGCCATTATTAGACCTCAAAATATTAATCTTCCTACCAGTTTAAATTTCCAAGAGATATTTAAACTTCTTAAACCAAATAAAAAATGTGAATATTAGTTCTAAAAACATATATCCGTGTCATTATTGAATAATCACCAATGAATGGAACATAATACAAAGCTTTAGAAGTTAAAGGAACTTTAACTGGACCAAATACATCATAATGAATTAAGCCCAACAACCTAGAATATTTATGAAAACTATGATAAAAATGAACATGATTATATTTTCCATATATGTGAGGCTCATAAAATAAAATTCAAGAGCACAATAGTTCAATCCATCGACAATGAAAGTTTCATAGGACCTTCTCACCTGTATGGCCCAATCTTGGTTCCATAGCATTGTCTTCTCCATATATAACTTTAGTTTTAAAGCAATAACTTGTTTAGGTACCCAAAAAGAATTACTACCAAAAATATATATACATTTTTATTGTGAAGGATTATATCCTACAGTTATTTCGCTACATAAATTGAAGAACTACTACATTGAATGGTGCATGCACCAGGCTAGAACATAGTTCTGAAATGAACACCCTGAGTGAGCACCATATCCCCTACCATATTACACCCTTTGTTAGATAATACAACCTAAACATCCACATAATTAATTTTTCTTATTGATATTAGGTTCCATGTTGGATTTCAAATGTACAAAACTCCATTGATCGCCTTCACTCTACCACTACCTAGTTTGATCAAGACTCTACCATGGGAAATTATCTCGAGAGGAGAGTTATCATCTATATATACCATTTGACCATCATATTTCTCATACATTGAAAAATAGTGTCCATGGGAAGTCATATAGAAGGAAGTTCCATATTCCAGAAACCACACATTCAAACCTACTTGGGTTGCTAAAGCTATAACAATGACATATCTAGCATCCTCTTGAGAATATTTTTTAGACTCACCATAAGGGTTATTATTTTCACTCTTATTCTTATTTTTCTCTTCCTTGTGGTATCTTCTAAAATTCGTGTCCTTTCTATAAATCCAACATTTTTCCTTGGAGTAAAGCACCCATGATCTAATCAAGCACCAAGATAATTATAAAGCTTCCAATTGACATTGATAACTTGTCCCATGAATCTTGTAAAGAAAATAATAGGTCATACAACAATCCTACTCATCCACCTTCACTTCGACTAAGATTAATTTGGTCACAATAGTGTTGAATGCATTTAGGTGCTTGGCTATAGAATCATCACTCATTCTTAAATAAAACAACTTTTTCTATAGAAAAAAATTGTTTAGCCAAGGTTTTAGCTTGGTACAAAACCCCCAACTTATTTTAGAGAGTTTTTACATCATTTTCTTCAAAAACATTCAATAATATCAAATCATCCAAACAAATCCTAATAACGCTTATCATCTTTCTCTCCAAGTACACCATCAACTCTTAATATTTCACACTTGTGGTTTTGGTTCTAGATACTGAAACCCATATATCTCATTATTTGAGAAGATCCTTCTACTTGAGCTTCTACAACTAAAATTTAGTGCCATTTAACATCTCAATTTCTAATTTATACATGATTTTCATTTCCCTAGAACAATATTTTCTTGAAAGCAAGTTCCCACTCAAACCAATATTAGATTAAAAAATATTGTCTTTAAGTCCTTGGATTCGAGGTGATTAGGACATGATACCAAATCAAATGAAGAGATGCAAAATATGCTTCTTATACTAACCAATGTGAGAAGAATGTGCAAAAAACTTTAAACAAATAGTTGCAAATGATAAGCAACCTAGCAAATGATCCTAGAAAAACCCTTCCAAGAGGAAAAAAACCATGTTCTAAAGCACACTCAATGTATTATTCAATAACATAATGGTTACAATACATTACAAAGTCTCTATGCTATCAACAAGAGTACTCAATAGTAACATAAGGATTCGAGAGAAATTTTGACAACATAACAATAAGTTAAGACTATCACACATTGTTTTCCTCCAACACTAACACTCAATAAATATGCATAACAAAATAATAAAAAATTTAATGTAACATGCCTAATGTTATAGGTCGATTTGGGCACCATTCCCAGTGACCTAGTTAACTGTACATCATCTCCAGGACCAATGATCAAGGGTCTATCATTCCCTATCATTTCAATTGCTACATGCCCTAAGACAAGAACAAGAAATATCAAGAAAGACTTTCATCAAGCAAAGGTTTCCAAGGTTTGAAGCTTATTATATAGCATATCAGAGCTCACCAACGCAGGCTCTAAGGGGCCTAAGTGCGTTTCATATGCAGGTAGCCCCATGCAAGGCTGCTCTGCAAAGCACTTCCCGACATTCACAGGTGCGTTGGTCACATTGGGAGCAAAATTCTCATTGTTCCGGAATCTCCACTTGGCCAGTGCCTTCTAGAAGAGTTCACATGTGTCAAGCTTCGGATCCAAGTGTCCATTTGAAATCTACATGACTGGAAACATGTCTTTCCTATTATTTGAAAGTAATTGATTGAAAAACAGCCTACAATTCATCTATAAATTGAGCACAAATCTAAGTGCTTGAGAAGGAATAATTTGAGTAGAGAAATGTTGGAGAATTTTCAATTGAGAGCTAGATTTGTATAGCTGCTGCTAGAGAGATTTATATTGTGATGAGGCTTGGGGACGTTGCTGGAAGGGTCACTTCAAATCAGTCATTTGGTTGTAATCTAATCAAGTAGTAGTAATAAGTTCTACCAAGAACTTCTCTAAGATGACTCCAATAGCATAAGCCTAACTCTCTTCATTAACATTATGTTCATCCATTTTACAATTCCATTCCATTGGGGTGTATATGGAGTTATTTTATGTCTTTCAATGTGATTCTCCTTACAAAACTTGTTAAACTTGGCCAAACAGAGATCACTGCCATTATTAGACCTCAAAATCTTAATCTTCCTACCAGTTTAAATTTCCAAGAGATATTTAAACTTCTTAAACCAAATAAAAATGTGAATATTAGTTCTAAAAACATATATTCGTGTCATTATTGAATAATCACCAATGAATGGAACATAATACAAAGCTTTAGAAGTTAAAGGAACTTTAACTGGACCAAATACATCATAATGAATTAAGCCCAACAACCTAGAATATTTATGAAAACTAGGATAAAAATGAACATGATTATATTTTCCATATATGTGAGGCTCATAAAATAAAATTCAAGAGCACAATAGTTGATCCATCGACAATGAAAGTTTCATAGGACCTTCTCACTGTGGCCCAATATTTGGTTCCATAGCATTGTATTCTCCATATATAACTTTGATTTTAAAGCGATAACTTGTTTAGGTACCCAAAAAGAATTAATACAAAAATAGATATACATTTTTATTGTGGAAAAGTTCTGTCCTACGGTTATTTCGCTACATAATTGAAGAACTACTACATTGAATGGTGCATGCACCCAGGAGCTATAACATAGTTCTGAAATGAACACCCTGAGTGAGCACCATATTCCCTACCATATTACACCCTTTGTTAGATAATACAACCTACATATCCACATAATTAAGTTTTATTATTGATATTAGGTTCCATGTTGGATTTCAAATGTACAAAACTCCATTGATCCCCTTCACTCTACCACTACCTAGTTTGATCAAGACCCTACCATGGAAAATTGTCTCGAGAGGAGAGTTATCATCTATCTATACCATTTGACCATCATATTTCTCATACATTGAAAAATGGTGTCCATGGGAAGTCATATAGAAGGAAGTTCCATATTCCAGAAACCACACATTCAAACCTACTTGGGTTGCTAAAGTTATAACAATGACATATCTAGCATCCTCTTGAGAATATTTTTTAGACTCACCATAAGGGTTATTATTTTCACTCTTATTCTTATTTTTCTCTTCCTTGTGGTATCTTCTAAAATTCGTGTCCTTTCTATAAATCCAACATTTTTCCTTGGAGTAAAGCACCCATGATCTAATCAAGTACCAAGATAATTATAATGCTTCCAATTAACATTGATAACTTGTCCCATGAATCTTGTAAAGAAAATAATAGGTCATACAACAATCCTACTCATCCACCTTCACTCCGACTAAGATTAATTTGGTCACAATAGTGTTGAATGCATTTAGGTGCTTGGCTATAGAATCATCACTCATTCTTAAATAAAACAACTTTTTCTATAGAAATTTTTTTTTTAGCCAAGGTTTTAGCTTGGTACAAAACCCCCAACTTATTTTAGAGAGTTTTTACATCATTTTCTTCAAAAACATTCAATAATATCAAATCATCCAAACAAATCCTAATAATTCTTATCATCTTTCTCTCCAAGTACACCATCAACTCTTAATATTTCACACCTGTGGTTTTGGTTCTAGATACTGCAACCCATGTATCTCATTATTTGAGAAGATCCTTCTACTTGAGCTTCTACAACTAAAATTTAGTGCCATTTAACATCTCAATTTCTAATTTATACATGTTTTTCATTTCCCTAGAACAATATTTTATTGAAAGCAAGTTCCCACTCAAACCAATATTAGATTAAAAAATATTGTCTTTAAGTCCTTGGATTCGAGGTGATTAGGACATGATACCAAATCAAATGAAGAGATGCAAAATATGCTTCTTATACTAACCAATGTGAGAAGAATGTGCAAAAAACTTTAAACAAATAGTTGCAAATGATAAGCAACCTAGCAAATGATCCTAGAAAACCCTTCCAAGAGGAAAAAAACCATGTTCTAAAGCACACTCAATGTATTATTCAATAACATAATGGTTACAATACATTACAAAGTCTCTATGCTATCAAAGGTATAATATTAACGTAAGGATTAGAAATTTTGACAACATAACAATAAGTTAGACTATCACACATTGTTTTCTCAACACTAACACTTAATAAATATGCATAACAAATAATAAAAGGAAATTTAATGTAACATGCCTAATGTTATAGGTCATTTGGGCACCATTCAATATTACAGTTAGCTAGGCATCTTCTCTAGGACCAATGATCAAGGGTTCCTATCATTCACTATGATTCGTTTTCATGCCCTAAGACTTCATGCCCTAAGATAAGAACAAGACATTTCAAGCAAGACTTTCATCAAGAAAAGGTTTCCAAGGTTTGAAACTTATTATATATCATATGAGAGCTCACCAACGTAGGCTCTAAGGGAGCCTAAGTGCGTTGCATATGCAGGTATCCCCATGCAAGGCTGCTCTACAAAGCACTTACCGACATTCACAGGTGCGTTGATCACGTTGGGAGCAAAATTCTCATTGTTCCAGAATCTCCACTTGGCCAGTGCCTTCTAGAAGAGTTCACATGTGTCAAGCTTCGGATCCAAGTGTCCATTTGACATCTACATGACTGGAAACATGTCTTTCCTATTATTGGAAAGTAATTGATTGCAAAACAGCCTACAATTCATCTATAAATTGAGCACAGATCTAAGTGCTTGAGAAGGAATAATTTGAGTAGAGAAATGTTGGAGAATTTTCAATTGAGAGCTAGATTTGTATAGCTACTGCTAGAGAGATTTATATTGTGATGAGGCTTGGGGACGTTGCTGGAAGGGTCACTTCAAATCAGTCATTTGGTTGTAATTTAATCAAGTAGTAGTAATAAGTTCTACCAAGAACTTCTCTAAGATGACTCCAATAGCATAAGCCTAACTCTCTTCATTAACATTATGTTCATCCATTTTACAATTCCATTCCATTGGGGTGTATATGGAGTTATTTTATGTCTTTCAATGTGATTCTCCTTACAAAACTTGTTAAAATTGGCCAAACAGAGATCACTGCCATTATTAGACCTCAAAATCTTAATCTTCCTACCAGTTTAAATTTCCAAGAGATATTTAAACTTCTTAAACCAAATAAAAATGTGAATATTAGTTCTAAAAACATATATTCGTGTCATTATTGAATAATCACCAATGAATGGAACATAATACAAAGCTTTAGAAGTTAAAGGAACTTTAACTGGACCAAATACATCATAATGAATTAAGCCCAACAACCTAGAATATTTATGAAAACTAGGATAAAAATGAACATGATTATATTTTCCATATATGTGAGGCTCATAAAATAAAATTCAAGAGCACAATAGTTCAATCCATCGACAATGAAAGTTTCATAGGACCTTCTCACCTGTATGGCCCAATATTTGGTTCCATAGCATTGTATTCTCCATATATAACTTTAGTTTTAAAGCAATAACTTGTTTAGGTACCCAAAAAGAATTAATACCAAAAATAGATATACATTTTTATTGTGAAGGATTATATCCTACATTTATTTCGCTACATAAATTGAAGAACTACTACATTGAATGGTGCATGCACCAGGCTAGAACATAGTTCTGAAATGAACACCCTGAGTGAGCACCATATTCCCTACCATATTACACCCTTTGTTAGATAATACAACCTACATATCCACATAATTAAGTTTTATTATTGATATTAGGTTCCATGTTGGATTTCAAATGTACAAAACTCCATTGATCCCCTTCACTCTACCACTACCTAGTTTGATCAAGACCCTACCATGGAAAATTGTCTCGAGAGGAGAGTTATCATCTATCTATACCATTTGACCATCATATTTCTCATACATTGAAAAATAGTGTCCATGGGAAGTCATATAGAAGGAAGTTCCATATTCCAGAAACCACACATTCAAACCTACTTGGGTTGCTAAAGTTATAACAATGACATATCTAGCATCCTCTTGAGAATATTTTTTAGACTCACCATAAGGGTTATTATTTTCACTCTTATTCTTATTTTTCTCTTCCTTGTGGTATCTTCTAAAATTCGTGTCCTTTCTATAAATCCAACATTTTTCCTTGGAGTAAAGCACCCATGATCTAATCAAGTACCAAGATAATTATAATGCTTCCAATTGACATTGATAACTTGTCCCATGAATCTTGTAAAGAAAATAATAGGTCATACAACAATCCTACTCATCCACCTTCACTCCGACTAAGATTAATTTGGTCGCAATAGTGTTGAATGCATTTAGGTGCTTGGCTATAGAATCATCACTCATTCTTAAATAAAACAACTTTTTCTATAGAAATTTTTTTTTTAGCCAAGGTTTTAGCTTGGTACAAAACCCCCAACTTATTTTAGAGAGTTTTTACATCATTTTCTTCAAAAACATTCAATAATATCAAATCATCCAAACAAATCCTAATAATTCTTATCATCTTTCTCTCCAAGTACACCATCAACTCTTAATATTTCACACCTGTGGTTTTGGTTCTAGATACTGCAACCCATGTATCTCATTATTTGAGAAGATCCTTCTACTTGAGCTTCTACAACTAAAATTTAGTGCCATTTAACATCTCAATTTCTAATTTATACATGTTTTTCATTTCCCTAGAACAATATTTTATTGAAAGCAAGTTCCCACTCAAACCAATATTAGATTAAAAAATATTGTCTTTAAGTCCTTGGATTCGAGGTGATTAGGACATGATACCAAATCAAATGAAGAGATGCAAAATATGCTTCTTATACTAACCAATGTGAGAAGAATGTGCAAAAAACTTTAAACAAATAGTTGCAAATGATAAGCAACCTAGCAAATGATCCTAGAAAAACCCTTCCAAGAGGAAAAAAACCATGTTCTAAAGCACACTCAATGTATTATTCAATAACATAATGGTTACAATACATTACAAAGTCTCTATGCTATCAACAAGAGTACTCAATAGTAACGTAAGGATTCGAGAGAAATTTTGACAACATAACAATAAGTTAAGACTATCACACATTGTTTTCCTCCAACACTAACACTTAATAAATATGCATAACAAAATAATAAAAAATTTAATGTAACATGCCTAATGTTATAGGTCATTTGGGCACCATTCCCAATTACCTGGTTAACTAGGCATCATCTCTAGGACCAATGATCAAGGGTCTATCATTCCCTATGATTTCAGTTGCTACATGCCCTAAGATAAGAACAAGACATTTCAAGCAAGACTTTCATCAAGAAAAGGTTTCCAAGGTTTGAAGCTTATTATATATCATATGAGAGCTCACCAACGTAGGCTCTAAGGGGCCTAAGTGCGTTGCATATGCAGGTATCCCCATGCAAGGCTGCTCTACAAAGCACTTACCGACATTCACAGGTGCGTTGATCACGTTGGGAGCAAAATTCTCATTGTTCCAGAATCTCCACTTGGCCAGTGCCTTCTAGAAGAGTTCACATGTGTCAAGCTTCAGATCCAAGTGTCCATTTTAACATCTATATGATTGAAACAAGGTCTTTCCTATTGGCTGAGCAATTGATTGCAAACAAACCATAATAACTATCTATAAACGAGCACAAAGATCTAAGTGTCATGAAGGAACAATTTGAGAGAGAAATGTTGGAGGAATTTTCAATTGAGATGTTGATTTGGTATGCTAGAAGCCGATGCCAGAGAGATTTATGGTCAGACATAGTGCCTTAGACGCTGTCGCTGAAGGTCACTAAAATCCAAGTCACGGTTGTAACCTCTCCTTTACTAAAGAGTAATGGCATGCCACGCTTTTTATTTTTTCCCTATATGCATCCGTACATTGACTTTGATTTTCTCCATATTGCAAGATCTTGGCTGATGTATGTGGTTTATATGTGCTTTATTGATTTACGCTAACTAGGTAAGGTTTATATATCTAGCTTATTTCATCTTTGTTGTTTGTGTTGTTTCTCTCTTTCTCAGAGAAGTGTCTTTCAAAGACAAACCGCTTTCAAGAATTTGAAGTCAGTAAAATGGTACATAATATTTTACTTGAATAATGATTACTGTGTGTTTCAAGCTCCGTGCATCGGTTCCGTTGTGGAAATACTTATACGCTTTCTTGTACCTTCAGCACCTCGCCAGGATTTCCATCCGTAATCTCAATCCCAGCTCCAACAAACCTGCAAATACTCCATCAGAATTTCTCTTAGCTCCCAAAGTGCTTGTTTCATTTTCTTTGTTTATCCACCCAGTAGTTGTTACTCATCAATATTAAACTTTTTCAAAGCCAAATTAGCAAAGAGAGTGAGTTAAACATTAGTATTTTTATTTGTATACTGCGCCCAACGCACCCTTAGACAGGACACATTGCTTTGCAGAGCATTGTCTCCCTTCCTAGCCTGTGTTGCAGAGCACTGTCTCCCTTTGGAGACTGCGTTGACTCCTGAAAACACCCAAATTCCATTGAATTTTCCTTTGCAATTTGCTTCAGTTTTTTTTCTGTTGTGTTTTGAAAAGTTTGCTTCTCATATTGACCAGTGACTCTATATACTTCTTCCTCCTTTGATTGAAAATTTGTTCAATGTTTGTTTAAAAAAAAATTCTTTATCATTGACAAGTTGATTTCAAAGTATTCTTTATGGTTGCATTAAGAATCATTTTCTTTTGAAATAGGAACTTGTTGTAAAATATTCATTTCCTTGATAGGAGAAATTGTTGTTTTTATTCTTCATTTCTCGAAAGTAAAAAGCATTTGAATTGTTGATTTAGTGCACCTAGTTTCTTATGCATTCATAACATTAAAGAAACTGAAAAGAAAAACTTGCATTTGCATGTAGGATAATGTGTGTTTTGCAAAAGGAACATTAGGAAATCTGCATTTAGTTTGTGCTCATTGATTTGTTTTGTTCATTGATTTGTTTTCTCAAAAATTATTTGCTCTCTTCCCTTAGTAGCTAGGTTTTTCATTGAAGAAATTGAAAGTGAAATATTGTTTATCATTCTTAGCTTTCATTTTAGGAATTTCATACACATCATCGCGGTGAACCTTTGAAAGGAAAATTGTAAGCAAGATCAACATAAAATTAACCTCAATTTACCTAACAAAGCATTGGAACCATAACGATAATATTTAGAAGTTCTAGGCTAGAGACGTGTTCCGGCGTCGTAAAACATAGAAGTTGTCGTTAGCTTGTCTGCAATACATTCCGAGTGTGATACCTCACTCCACGTACGTAAGTATATCGTAGCTCTTCCACGTACTTTCGGGTATATAGGGAAGTGTTACAGTACGATAAGTATAAAGGGGTGCTCTCATTGTGCGGTTTCGCATCAAATAGCGCTAATACAGACTTGGGCATCCACGTACCTCCGGGTATATTTGGGAGGACAACTTTAGGTTGCTATCCATCCATAGTGAACCAAGTCGGCCACCTTGTAAATTTTGATGCACTGAACACAGCATTCGGGGAGATTGCCTCCCCGTACTTCTTGGTTCGCCAGGAGGTATTCTGCAGTTCACAGTTTCTTGGTAAACCTTTTTGCCTAGAATTTCCCTTTTATTTTGTTTATTTGTTTTTGGTTAAAATAAATAAGTCATCATGGAAGAAAAAAATCCTTTCCTCCATCATTCGCGTAGAATAGCATTGAAACCACCTTTACCAACAGAAGTCACTCTTGGTCGGCCAAGGTGACATCACTCTATCGAAACCAGTACTATCAGTACCTCTGGTGAAGCATCATCTTTCCATGTACCAGAGTTGGCACAAGTTGTTTCTAAAAATCTCGGTTTGTCTACTGTTGTCGAGACAGAGTCCTCATAGCTACTCATGGTCACAATCCATCCAATCTGTGAAGCCCATACCTCCCGAACCCGACGTTGTTTAACTGGAAGTTGATTCAAATCCCATTGTGCTTTAGGGGGCAGCCGTTATTGGTCAAACTGGACATCATCCCCAGGACCAACGAAACAGGGTCTATCATCCCCTTATATTTCAGTTGCTATATTCCCTAAGTGGAGAAAATCTTGATCCCGAAGTCGAACAATCAGAATTTGTTTCTATATTGGTCACTCCACAATCTATTGTTGCCATTGAGTCTCCCATATCTCACAATCAACCACCTGAAATATAATTCAGGCTTGACGGCGAAGTTCTTCCACCTGGTTTGATTTCGATTGAATAAACATCACAAGACAAGAGACCTTTAACTCCAACTCATTTTCGGTAGGAGCTTTCCCTGTACGAGTCTTTTCCTCAATCACCTTCCTCTGCTTTTGTTGATTCTGTTTCACTTTGAGTTCCCGTAGACTCTATAGGGTATACATTGGGTCATTTGACCATGGCTGAGATAACATCCCAGACTGAACCATCTATTTCAGCTGCGAGAACATCTGTTGTTGCTTCATTTTCGATGTTTTTTCCATTGACTTCACCCATGTCATCATCTGGAATATTATCTGGTTCCTCTCCTTGGTGGCTGGTGATACCACATATTTTACCCTCAGACATTCCTAAATTCAATGAAAACCTTGGAGAAGACCCGTCAACGCATGTTATAACTTATCATTTGTGGTATTCATCAAACTCCTTAAATGATGACTCTGTTAGACTACGTCTTTTCCAGCATACACTCACTAGTCCAACTACACAATGAGGATGGTTATTTTTACTGTGTCAACCTCGTTAAAAAATGAAACAGGTGATGAGGATGGTTCTTTTTACTGTGTCAACCTCTTTAAAAAATGAAACAAGTTATAAGGATGGTTCTTTTCCTGTGTCAACCTCATTAAAAAATGAATCAGGTTATGAGGATAGTTCTTTTACTGTGTCAACCTCATTAAAAAATAAAACAAGTCATGAGCATAGTTATTTTCCTGTGTCAATCTCATTAAAAAATGAAACAAATCCTCCCCTATAATGAACCTTCATTCCATCCAGCTATTAGTAACCAGTAATATACTTAGGTGAATGAAATGAAGCTTGGGGGCATCTTCTCTTGCAAGGGGCATTTGACATGTGCTCTTGTAGGGGGCATTCAAAACATTCTTACCAATTGCATGCAATCGACCGCTGAAGTTCAGGGGAAAATTAGGTTCAGAGCTCCAAAATACAAATGGTAACTATGGAATGGTAAAAATGAATAGTGAAACTACTTTTAAATAGTCATTTAATTATTTGAAAATTGAATTTATTGCTATGATTATAGCTTTATTATGTTTTTTATCATGAAACAGGTATTTTTAATCCATTTGATGTTTCTCTGAAATAGGACATACAACTGATGAACATATTAGTCGTGCAGATTTATTCAAAGAATGACATGACCACAAAGCATACTTTTTCTCCTTATTTTTCGAGCTTTGTTAAAAATGAAAAAGGATTTGAAGCGCACTTTTATCTCTTTTTCGAGCTTCGATAACAATGAAAAAGGAACCCCTAGAGTCTTCTTTCAGCTCTTTTCAGACTCCGATAATGTGAAAAGATTGTCGAGCACTTGTCTTTTTGAGCTCGTTAAAGTAAATGAATTGATATCTACTCAGTAAAAGTTTAACCCTTTTATGGACTGAGATATATTATTTACGAAAAAGGAATACCTTGGTTAAACATGACCAAAGAGGTTCTCTCAGATATTATTTTACACTTTTTCGAGTTTGAGAGACAAATTTACGAAAAAGTATTTATGGAGTTTTATTTTGTCCTCTTTTTCAAACTCTCTAAATATGAAGAAGGACCGGGCTATCACTGTCGTTAAGCTCGTTAAAACATAAATAGTGACAAGCTTGTCAACCATGGAAAGAATCGAGTTCATTCATCGCTAGACTCGTTAAATCAGTAAATAACAATACTTTATTCGCCCGAAGGGTTGAATTATAGATCAAGAAAATGTTATCCTCCTCAAGCTTGTTAAAAAATAACGAGGTACTGGTTGACAAATGACCGAGGAAAATTTGGGAAAGTGAGCAAGAATTCTTTTTGGTAGCAGATTGCTCTTGAACATGACACTTCTTTCACTCCATGTCCGTGACCGTTTGGGTTGGGTAATCATCTTGACGGTTAATTCACACCTATGGTTCATCATACCTTCACTTCGTTTTTGGGTCAATGTTGCCAACTCATCACAGTGTTGCCGATATGTTCAAGAGAAGTCATCCAATGATTTAAAACTCATCCTTCTGCAATACTCATAAACCGTCATCCCTGAAAATTTCTATATCAAGTCATACCCTTGTCTCCGAAATCAGTAACTCCTGTTTTGCAATAAGGTGACTTCCTATCGAAAACAAATGAATATCCAGGTAGTTCACTTAGAAACATCATATTCTAGTACCATGAGGCTTGTTACAGCATCCACAATATCCTCGCTTCCGGACCTTTGACCGAAAGATTTTTTTTGGCGTTCGACATCAAATCATCTATTCATGCCTTACGAAATGTACTGCAGTACCTTGAGGACCATTTTCATTAATGGTGGTTCTCTCGCGTTTGTTAACAGCTCACATCATTGGCTAGTAATCAAACAATTTCTTTCCATGTTTGACTACAAATCATATATTTGCATGGCTAGACTTGTACCCGAATGATCGAGTGAACGAGGTAAGAAGACCTCGGATCTAGTTTCATCCATCCGGGATGCGATTTCAGGATTGTTGTACACATCATCTATACGATGACCTTATATACAGATTATCATCTGAACATGGGCCTATATCTGTGGGCATGTCTACATTTGGGCATTATTTCAATGAAGACGACTTTCTGAATTATGTACATGTTATTATATTGTTTTATGTGCTGAATATGGGAATGCCTACCCTCAACAATTATGATCAAAGATAATATATCATGATGTAATGTATTGTAATATTGATGTAGGTGACCGTTCTGCTTCATCTCCAGGCTCATCACAGTGTAAAGCATCTCAATCAAATGTTTTTATTATTTGGATCTCATGCTTTAGGGGGAAATTGTTATAGGTCAATTTGGGCACCATTCCCAATGACCTGGTTAACTGGGCATCATCTCCAGGACCAATGATCAAGGGTCTATCATTCCCTATCATTTCAGTTGCTACATTCCCTAAGACAAGAACAAGAAAAATCAAGCAAGACTTCATCAAGCAAAGGTTTCCAATGTTTGAAGCTTATAATATAGCATATGAGAGCTCACCAACGCAGGCTCTAAGGGGCCTAAGTGTGTTGCATATGCAGGTAGCCCCATGCAAGGCTTCTCTACAAAGCACTTCCCGACATTCACAGGTGTGTTGGTCACATTGGGAGGGAAATTCTCATTGTTTCGGAATCTCCACTTGGACAGTGCCTTCTAGAAGAGTTAACATGTCTAAAGCTTTGGATCCAAGTGTCCATTTGACATCTACATGACTGGAGACATGTCTTGCCTATTATTGGAAAGTCATTGATTTCAAAAAAAACTAAATTTCATCTATAAATTGAGCACAGATCTAAGTGCTTGAGAAGGAAGAATTTGAGTAGAGAAATGCTGGAGAATTTTCAATTGAGAGCTAGATTTGTATAGCTGTTGCTGGAGAGATTTATACTGTGATGAGGCTTGGGGACGTTGCTGGAAGGGTCACTTCAAATCATTCATTTGGTTGTAACCTCTCCTTCTATCATCAATAAAGAGTACCGCTTATTTTTCCCTATATGCATCTATATTGAATTTGATTTTCCATATTGCAAGATCTTGGTTGATGTATATGGTTTATGCTTTACTGATTTAGATAACTAACTTGAATAGATATCTATATTATTGCATCATTTGATGTTTCAGTGTTCTTTCTTGTAGGAAGCATTTCGCACAAACTGCTTGAATTTGAAGCTGCAACAGAAGTGACAGAAGGAGCCATTTGGAAGTGACTGATCACGTAAGCCTTCAATAATTTCTGTGTATCTATTATGAGTTAGGAAAAATATTCGTACAATCTTTCACCTGTTGTTCTAGACTAGCAGTTGTCTAGGGAAGCATGATTTATCCGTAATTCACAATTCTGGCCCAACACCTAGGACGACCCATTATATGTATTTGCATATATTGTATTAGGTTGGTGGGCTATGTTATGTTGGCTCTGCATTCCCATGCCTATATATTCCTTTTGGAGCTTGTGTGACTATGTTTATATGTTTTGAGGCTCAAGTGATTGTGCGATTCAGGACGAAGAGCCTATATGTAGAAAGGTCAGCGATCCTAGGCATGAAATTTGTAATAACACTAATATAAATTAAATACACCATTCCTAAAAACCGAGTTAGACACAAGGGATAGGGGGATAGGACTCCAAAAGAGGGAAAGGTGAAGGGGTGGAACCATGACTTGGTTATTTAGTCACAAAAATAATATTATATTCCAAGAAGTGGATTTATGGAATATAACCCAAAGTGATAAAGGGCATATATGATTCTAAGTCATAATTGGGTGTTTTGACATAAGTCCAAAAATTATGTTGATAGGTGTTCAAATGAGTTTACAAGTGGCGGGGGTAAGTTATTTGAGTGACAATTTGGTGAAAATATCACATGCATACTTAAGTACTATCTTCCATCACTCTCCCATCATTCATTCCTTAATATTTTCCATGATTCAACCATCATTGGACCATCTATTGTTACTTCCCTAGTTCATGCTTATGACTGGAGCGTAAGTGAACTTGTACAAACATTAAGCCATATGACATCAAAAACCATTGTGAATCCTAGGTGGGTGTTTAGCATAAAAGTTCTTGTTAATCCCTAGATATTGAGATATTGCATTTCTAGTGTTATATTATTAGGTTAGCTAGAAGCTTTTTTTGTACCCTTTCATTATAATTGCACCTTTTTTATACTATATATACACAACAAGGATACTTAGTCTTAGGATTATCTTCCTGTACTTTGCATTATATTCATTGTAAAAGTAGGCTCCTGTTGGGCCACAATAATTGCATCTTTTTGACAATTTGCTACCCTTCTCTTTCACTCATTTTCCACTTATCCTAACATCATTGCACTACTATTTTGAAATAAAAATCCATCAAACCTACATAAATAAGCAATAAGGTAAAGGTCCAGTGTTCTCTCAATTCTATATGTTTTGTTTTGAAATTTTGACTTAATTCATGAGTTACAAAATTTGACACATTTCGCAACCTCACTAACATTTTGTAGCTAAATTAAAGGTTTAATAGATCCCATGGAATATATATCATCCAAAGCATGTGGGAAAGTTCCAAATGGTGCCTACATGATTTCCACCTATATTTCGGCACAAGCAAAAGATTCCTAGTTGACCACAATATCAAATTCAAACTTTTGGTCAAACGGTGGCATGGCACATTTGAAATACACCAGGCATCAGAAAAGAGTATCAAGTGAGCAAGATCATAGATAATTTGAAATATGATGATGTGTCCCTCACATGATTCGCTTCCTTGATAATGAATCATGTGAATTATAATTTTAATGGAAATCGAAGCCTAAAATGTTGATTCATGGACCTAGTTTTTAGCAATCAGTTTCTCAAGGTAGTTATTTTAAAAACACTATAAAATGCTTCACTAAGAAGCGAACTAGAAGTTTGGATATGTCCAATATGCTTAGATTTTATTATTACTTTTTAATACTATTGAATTTCACACACTGCTTATTTAATATAGTTCGTTTATAAGGTTACGCCTTCATGACAAGAATTGGTGTTTGATAAGTATATTTTCTGAGTTTTTCCATCTCTCGTGTGCCTCAGAGGGCCCCTTGTTGAGTACGAGTCTATCTTATTTTTATTTATGTTTCATTTTTGCAAGATATATAAGTTTCCTTTATGCTTATTTTCTACAAGGTTTCTTCCAAGTATTTAGTTTGAATGCTCTATCTCGCTTTGATTCATTTACGCATTGTATTTTTCTCATTCAATTCTTGTTCTTCTGCAGATACAAGTGCTTGAATAAACCTATGAAAACAACAAAAAAATGTTATCAATTGTTTCTTTCCATTAGTATTTTACTTCTAGATTTATTTTAATCTCAGATTTATAGATATTTCACATACATTAATGAACTTTGAACATGCACACCAGCTAATTCAAGTTTACTTTGATCTCATAGTTAGATGTTATTTCAATTCAACCTTTTAGAATAAGTATATGTTCATTTTTATAACATAATTTGTCTTTATTTTCCTTAGCATAAAATTCAATTGCTTCTTTAGAAACAAAGTTTAAATGTTTTCCTAGAACAGAGTTTTCAATTGAGTTCATTAGAATGGAATTTTAAGAATCTTTCATAGAATAGATTTAAGAATAGAGTTTCAATGTTTTTATAACATAGGAATGTGTAATGCTTTTATAGAAACAGAAATTGGAAGTTTTTCATAAAGTTTGATTGTTTTCATAGTATAAGAATCTAGTTGTCTTTCATAGCATAGAATTGGTTTCGTAGAATAGAATCACATTTATTATTCATAGATAGAAATTACACTTTTATTTCATTTAGATTAAAATTTCATTAGATTAGAATCTAATCCTTTCTTTAGAATAAACCTTATTGCCTTTTTAGAATAATTTGTGTTTTGCTTTTATATTTTAATAAGAAATTGTGTGTGCTCATTTTAGATCTCATTTCATAAATAGGACTTTATTTTAGTTTTTCAATTTCTTTCAATAGATTAGATTTGGTTTTAAAATTGAAAGTCAATCAGCAAGAATATATTGTGCAAGTGTGCTTCACAAGTGTATGAACCTAGATTGATAATTTAATGCTAAGTAATTTAACTCAAAATTAAATTACCCAACATTTTTGGCATTGTTATTGGAGAAGTGTACATAGGCATTTAATTTCAATTTAGAATGTATTTTTATTTCACACAACTCTAATTAGGAGGAACGGTAGACAAGAGGTAATAACCTGCACATCACAATTGTGGGGTTCTTCCTAATTAGAGTTTTTGCATTTTCATCTCATATTAGTTGCATTCTTTCTTAGATGCATAGTTAAAATTCAGAATAAAAATAATTTTAGGATGTGTGTATAGGGAAATATTCTAGGGGTAGATTTGTTTTAGGATGTAGTTTAATTCGATCATCACCAACCACCCCCACTAGACCGTGTGGTGCAGTAAGAGCCATATCACCATCCATATCACGCATTCCACCTTTTGCAGGTAGAATACGGCTTCCCGAGGTACAAAGATTAGAAATTCTAAGTAGAGAAGAATGAACTTCATCTACATAAACAATGGTAGAAGAGCCTACATCTTCAGTTGAGGGAGTCATCTTCCTTTCTTCAACATGAGAACAACTTATTGGACAGGAATTAGAAGTACCTAGTGAATAAGGAGAAGAAGAGGAAGAAGAAGAAATTTTTCCTGAAGAACCATTGGTAGAGGAACCAGAGGAAGACAATCCAATTAAGGAACGTTACATAAGGTCAGAAGAATAAACAATGGAAAAAGGATAATTATAAATACATGATGGACACACATTTATAGAAGGAGGAGAATAAATACCACCATTTGGTGGTGGTAGAGGAGGAAGAAGGCCTCCTCCTAGACGTGTTATATTTGGAAGAGGTGGAAGAGGAAATTATGGAAATAAAAATGAATAAAGATCCCTTTGGATTTCATATTCAATATATTGGCACTACTAGTTGTGAAAATTTCTAAATTTACTAAACATAAATCCTACAACAGTAATCTGATTTACTTCTCCTACTTGTTTTATTAACTTAACTAGTTATTTTTCTGAATAAAACAAGAAAAACATCAAAGTAAATACATTGTTTCCTAAAAAAATATACAAATCAAGTACTGAATAATTAAGCACATTTGACAAAGGAAACACAAGATTTTTTAGACAAATGTCCTCGGAAAAAACCCAATGCAGGAAAACCGGTGCAACAACTCTTGGGGTTTTTTATTATTATGCAAATTTCTGAATACAAACTAGGGTACCAGTAGTGGTTTACCCAACAAAGAAAATCTCGGCAGAAGTACCTCTATCTCCGGAGAAAAATATTAGGACTGATTAAACTGAGAATGAAGAACCCCACAGGTGTCTATACAATCACTGCATCACCCTTCAGTGTGGATGCGTCACTCTATCTGATCTATTGAATATGAGCCCGATCTGGCCCACTGAAACCCTAGCACTAGTCACTGTGTGACTGCGTCACCCTGGTTGGGTTTGTGTCCCTCTGCGTGAGACGTTCTAGCTCTACATCACCCCTCTTGGGCTTATGTTGCCTTTGCGTCACCCCTCCTAGCCCTATGATGCCTCTGCATCACCCCTCCTGGGCTTGCACTACTTTGTGGTATGGATCTGCCTTTCCACTATTGTATTCCTTGCCTTGGACTAAAAAATCCCACTGTCGAACTGAACCTCATTGCACTGCAAGCTCACTCAAAAAGTTCTCAGCAAACAACGCCCTAGAATTTCGACTTAGCTCAAGTGTTGCCACTGTGTGTGTCTTCTCCAACTGACCCCAAGCCTTCCTTTAATAATTTTCCTGTTGAACATTCAATAGTAATGATCTAATATCTAATCGATGGCTAAGATTAGAAAATACTTTATCCTCGTCACTTAGAACAGTCTCACCCACATATTTAAATTAACTCAATTTAATTATTTAATTTTGTAAGTTAGACTGAGGGTCTCCATTAAAATAATTAATTATTTGAATAACTTAATCTTCATGTGGAATTTCTCCAAACTATTTCTGGGTCTTGGAGATATCATGTGTTCTAGCCCCTCCACAAATTTTTAGAGCTAGATCACATCTGATGCTACCCCAAAAATCAACACTCCCTCTTAGCGAGGAATGTGCTCTAACAACACTTTAAATCATGTGGAAAATTTTATTCTTGATACAAAATGCAAAATTTTCCAGTTAATGGTTCCAACTCATCCATTCAAGGGATAAATTATGTTTTGGCCACTAGGCATAAGTATGCCATTAATATTCACAATACACCTATGCTTAAACTTGAACTTTACCATAAGGGTTTTTGTCTTTCAATTTTTTCTCAGGAATGTCACCTAAATTATAAAGGTGGGTGAAGCAGGATCTACACAATATTTTGAAGGAGACCTAGATAATCCCGTGAATATTACCTAGGTAGTCTTACAAAGTAAACCTCCTTCATTTTGTGGAGACAAGGAAGTAGACATTGGAATTATTTGTAAGAAGATACTAGGCTGATAAATGCCCTAGTAGCAGTTCCTTGAAGCAACTCTTAAAGACTTTCTATCATTCTATAATAGTTCTTGAAGGAATTCCTGAAGGACATTCTAAGAAAATCACTAAAGACCTTGGAGAACAATATTTATCTGTACCAAAACCTTTTAGAGTAGACTTGGAATATTTTTGGAGCCTCTCTAGTGGGTAAGATTGATATTTTTTGAAGGATCCTTTGAGGAATTTTGTAGTATATTATTGGGAGCACTCTTGAAGACTTTTGAAGCACTTCTTTGAAGCATTCTTGAACAAACTTGAAGATCCTTGCATGTAGACCTTGTATCCTTTGTTTTAGGAGTCTTTGAAAGTATTTGTTGTAGCAGACTTGGAGAATCATTTAAGTGGAATTTAGAGAGGCTTCTTTGAAAACATCTTGGAACAAATTTTGAAGCATTTTTGGAGCAGTTTGTATATAAATTTATTGTTGCAACGTTGAATTCATTTGGATGATGTTTTGAAGTAGGATTTGAAATTTTAGAAGTGGTTGAAGGATGGAGTCTTACTGATGTTTGGAATCTTATTGAAGTTTAAGGTTGGATTCTTTTGAGTAACCAAGTTAGAGCCTAGATTACTTTTTTAGGATGGGATTCCTCATAAGAGGTTCGATCGTGGATTGATTTTTTGCAATTGGAGTCCTTATACAAGGTTGGAGCTTTGTGAGTGACCAGGTTTGAGCCTAGATATATAATTGAGGATTGGAGTCCTAATTTAAGGTTGGAGCCTTGAAGAAGTTAGAACTTTTTTGTATTGATTGGAAACTAAATTATTGTAGAGGATTGGAGTCCTCACAATTTTTATTAATAATGTTATTTTCTTTGCCCTTCATCTACTATGGTGTTGCCTTCTATACTACCACCCATGACTTTGCCACAGTCACTGCCTCATCTGTACTTCATATCCCTCTAAAATGCCTCATCATACTACCCATAGCACTGCAACTCAGTTGATGAGAAGTAGGAAATTGAAGGACATCACCCAATATCCTAATAGACAAGTCAATCTGGCTACATCTCGATACTGAAACATCCTATGTTGTTAATCTGCGTTGACCCTTTGTTTCCTCTGTGTTTTTGTTGCTCTGCACTGTGTAAGAATTTCCTTTGCGCTACTGCTACTCTGCACTACGTAAGCACTCCCTCTGTGTTTTTGAAATCCCATCAACCTCTGCATTGTTTCTTCTACGTTGTTGTTGCCTCTGCTATGCGCTACCCCAGTCTTCAGTGTCCTAATACTACAAATGTGCCTCTATAATCCTCTGAACCCACTGACTCCAGTCCTCCTGCTACTATCATTAAGGGCTCCCGTAGCTCGTATGTGATCCAAGAGTTTGGGAACCTCAAGGATCCTACCCTACTGCTATTCGTAGATCAATCTACAAATGTATGTCACCCCGCCTCTTCTCTCAAGGCACATGACCACTCATAGCCACATCGTCATCACTCCCATCATCACCCTTTGTTGATGCAGCCTTAGAATCTAAATCTTCCTTTCCATTCTTCTTCTGAGGACAAGTAGTGGCGAAATGTCCTAGTTCACCACATGTGAAGCACCTGACCTTTGAAAGGTCTTTTTTCTTCTTCCCTCATTGACCCTGTTGTCCCTTAGATGTGAGAGTTGCATCTTCCTCCTCTGGATATCTTCTTGTCGAATAGCTGCCCACATGTCTTCCCAATTTGGAAGTGTTGCTCTGCCCAAAATTCCTTGGACAAAGGTCTCCCACTCTTCAGACACTGCATTCAGGGGAGTCCTAACTAATAGAACCTCATCAAGAGTGTCCCCTATTAGCCCAGGTATTTTAATTTTTTTCCTCGAAGTCATAGGTCAAAATTTGGTTGTTTCAAACTAGTTTTCAAAATAAATTTTAGTCACTAAAGGAGTCTAGGTCAAATTTGTTTCTCCCTCATCTCATTCATGGCTATCATCACTTTCAAGGTCATATCATTTCATTTTCATTTAAAAGTAATAAAGGAGAATTTCAAAGTTTATAAAATGTAAAAGGGTCATATTCAGCTTATGAAAGGAAAATGTAACTTCAATTTATTTGTTATTTACCCTTTCATGTATATGAAGAGCCTTTATACCCTTCAATTTTCCTAAAATCCAAAGTCCAATGCTTAAATTCCATTTAAATCCACTTTAAACCCTCCAAATTCAGTTATTTTATGTTTTGCTATCTCACCATCGGGTTCCTTTGTTACACTCCTATAGCATCTAAACACTCTAAAACTCATTTGTTATGCTTTGGGCCGCTTTATTACTTTTCTATTATTTATAGCTTTTCCACTTTAAAACCATTGATGGGACCAAATTCATCGCAAATCAAATTCTTAGTACATTCACTTACTCCTGCCTCCTTAAATCCCCGATTGCGATAACAGTGGGACCCGCCTACCGCCACATCATACCGCACTATGATATTGCTTTGTGGACCCACCTTACCTTATTTTGCAATCGCCATTTTGTAATTCCTTTTTTACCATCTGTTGCCGCTTCCAAAAACCCCCAATTGCGATAACACTAGGACCCATTTCCCTGCCACGTCACTTCGCTTATTGCATATCACAAATCCTATTGCTAACCATCCATGTTTCCCCCTTTAATTGTGAAATGCGATAATCCTCTGATCCCTGATATGTGATAAGCTTTGATCCCAAATTTGTGATAACCCCTTCGTCTTGCGATTGTGATATATCGCATTGCGATTCCGCCCAGATAATGTATTCACTCCACTCCACTTTGTGATTGCAGTTGTGATATATTTTAATGCACTTGCTCCTCCTGCTTATTATTATTCCACTTAATAGCTTCTCCCGCTTATTGTTTCATTCCCATTCCTTTCGCTTACTTTCCATTCATGCGCTTCACTTCACTCCCCTCCACTCTCATCCCGATATATGGCCATTATCAACACGCTTTCAAAAGCATGGGCAGGATTTCAGAGGCAAGTACAGGTTTTTTCAATAATTTCTGGTAGCAACCGTTTTAAAAGTTTTTGATATCTATCAGCAAATATAACAACACCTCCTCAAAGCTCGAAGACAAATCTCTTATCTTGGTCATGGTATTTATTGTTCAGTCATGGTCGTGGACACCTTAGGCACGTGATATTTTCAATGTATATCAGAAAACATGGGTCTTTTAAAGTTTTTTAAATGTAATAAAGTGTATCAGAGTTCTGTTAGGTTTCAAATTCCTAAAAATATCAGATCTCTAATTTTCTCCTTGTAATTTGTTTTCTGTTAGTCAAGGTGTCATTAGAGGTATTCGAAGGTTTGGCCTTACAGGAAAACCCATTTTAAAAGCACCTAAAGTTATAAATAGGCAGAATATAGATGGAGGAGGGGTTGAAAGTTTTGGGTTGGATAATTTTTATTTGCAGTGGAGTTATTGTACAGGCTTTTGCTAATGAAATCAAGGACAATGTTGCAGACATAGTGTTGAGACTCCTGTGGTATGCCTTTGAGCATTTGTTTCTTTGTAAACTCATTATGTTGAATGCTATGTTACCATCTTCCACATTTATGCTTATTTATGCTAAGTCTTATTCAGTTTATTGACAGAAAACACGCTTTCCATGCTCTGTTTTTCACAAGATTTTCATGAAATTGTCTTGCTCTTCTGATGAATGAATTCAGTTTAATTCTCATTCTAATTCCCTCCAATTTCACTCTATACAAAATGGATAATTAATCATGATTCTTATCTTACCTACTTGGCCTCACCCTTACCTCTACAACTAAACCTTTGAAAGCATATCAACACCCTAGACTTAGTCTTCTAACTTTCATTCCTATCCAGCAAAACTCCAAATAAACAAAACCATAATATATTGATCATCATAAATAGCCTAAAACATTATATCCAGTCATCTTTTTGACTTCAAAGTGACATAAAGGGAGCCCTCTCTAGTCCGGGTAGGGATACCTACTTGACCTAAAGTTTGGTTTGTGGTTACCTTTCTCCAATCCTATTGTTAGCCTTGGGAACTTGGGGAGAGTGATAACAGCCCCCATAGCAGCCAGTTGATCACGAATCACCTTCAATCTAATGAGGAAGGGGTTGATTTATTCTCCCTTATGCATCTAAAATAGTCGAATCTAATTCTCCAGAAGCATTATCCTTTGGATAGAAGTCTCTTGATACATTGAGGTCAACGTCGTCCACTTCTCATTTGCTGTGTTTTTTTCAACAATGTGTGGGACCACATGATCCTTGACCCTGTCCATCGTCAAGCTCTTGGCCCTTACTTGTGCTTCCTCATACTTCTTCAATGAATCAGCATCAACAAGAACAACTACAACCTTCTCGGCGTGATCTTTGATACGATATTCATCTAGAACTGATAGGATTTTGGCCTTCCAGATGATGAAATTGGATACTCCATCCAACCTATCCTAATCCCTCAATCCATGTGTTGCCATCTCTACTCAAAAGATGTTAAAGAAAATACTTCTTCTCCCTTCCACCTTTTTTTTTCATTTATGGAGGGTTTCTCATCCCTTTTTCAACAATTCACCTATTTTCTGAGTGAATACGAATCAAGAAGGGTTTTTCTCAAACCCTCCTCGGAAAAGAGAGTGGCTCCAACTCTAGTTTTTCCTTTTCAATTATTCTTCCACTAAAATTTTAACTAACTCGATATGAAACAGGTTAGTATCACCCTTCTTTGGGTGATCTTGCATTGTTTTTTCATTTAAGTTAAACTCTTTATAAGATAGAAAGGAAGATTCATTTTTTCATTTCTCTTGAAAGCATGAAATAAATTGTAAATGGTACCTAAATGCGACAACATAAATTCCCTCACAATTAATATAATTTTGTACACAATAAAACACCTCGTGTTGCTCCTCCTGGATCCAATAGTGAGGAACCCCTTTGCTCTAATTAGGATTCCAGCGTTCTGTTATCACTCCCCCCAACTTCCCAAGGCTGAGAGTGGGATTGAAGGAAGGTAACCACTAACCAACCTTTAGGTTAGGTAGCTAAGCCTACCAAGACCAGAGAGGGTTCTCTCAATGTCACTTTTCAGCCAATTAAATGATTGAATATTTAATGACCTTAGGCTTGGTATGCAAGCTCAGTAAATAGGGTTTTTTTTTGGTGTTTCTGTGTTGGATAGGAATGATAGTAAGGAGACTAGGTCTAGGGTTTAGGTCAAATTTCAAGGTCGAGTTGCAAAGAATATGGATGAGTCCAGGTAGGTATATTGAAAGCATGCTTATTTTGTGATTGTGTATAGGATGAAATGATGTAAAATCTGAATAAGCACTAAGATGAATTCATTCCTTTAGAAGAAAAGAAACATATAATGTAAATCTTGTTAAAATAGAGCATGAAAAGGCATGTTTTCTGCTTATAAACTGACAAGATAAACACATAGAAGCATGTATAAGAAAGAGTAAATCCTATCATTCAACATGATAATATAAACATATAGATAAATAACAAATGCTCCAAAGCATACCACAGGATTCTCAACACAATTTCTACAACACTGTATTTGATTTCATTCCAAAAGGCTTATACAATAGCTCCGCTGCAAAAAGAAACTATCCAACCCATGAAAAGACTAAAATGGGTCTACTTATAGAAAATATGCACTATGACACCTCATAGGGTCAGAATCCCATCCAAAATGCATCATAAATACATGAGATGAGTCACTTCCTAGAATTTATGGAGGTTAGAAACCATTCCCTCAAATTCAGCTATAGACTAAGAGTGTGTGTCCCCCACATTAAATTACATGTTTCCTCATGATAAGAGGTAAAAACCAATTCAATTACTCTAATTCGAGATCAAAGGACAACAAAACCTCGAAATTATGACTTTTATGGGCTTGAAAAGTGTCCTAAGAAAATCCTATGCAGATGTGTAACACTTTTTGACAGATGCATAACACACTTTTACAGACGAGTAACACTTTTTTTGAATCTTATTTTGAGGGACGTTTAGGACTCAAAATCCAAATATGAAAAATAGGTCAACTAGCCCTGTGTGTCTAGTTTCTATAACATCTTGAATTTTGAAAAATGACCCATGGGAAGGCCTCCAAAAGTTGATTCTCCCAAGGTTACTCCAGATGTGTAATAGACTGTCAAAAATATTGGCAGAAGCATAGAAAACTGGTGGTTTTTTGGCTTTTTCTTCCAAACTAGAGCTTTTCATGCAGCAACGGTTCCTGATCTATGATGTGCTCATAAAAATGCATCCAACCATGTAATACATCATCTTTAGGTGCCCTATTAAAAATTATAACAACTTGGTGCTACACATCTTTGAAGGCTGAATTTCCAGTTTAGTGCAAAAATCACAAAAAATACCAAAATTGCTCAAAACTACTCCAATTTTGTTTTTTAGCACCTGTGGATGATGTGCTAAACATCCAATGAAGCTTCAGCCAAAAAATCTAAACTATCCTTCTCCTTTAGCTTCATTTGAGCCTCTTTGAGCTTCTTTTTCACTTGTTTAAGCCTCATTTGTGAAATTTTGTTCCTGGTACAATAATGATTGGTCATATGCCTCTGAAGATTGTTGTATCTTTTGGCTCTATTCAAAAGCTTCTCAAAATTTTCATTCACCCTTCCTAACCATATTTCTCTGTCTTGATTGATCTCCATAGTTATTAGCTCATCAAAGGTCAATTATTTAGGTGGGTGACCTGATTGTATTTCTAGCTCCAGCACCCTCTTAAGGCCTCTTGTCTTTGGCCTTCTTGGTTGTGTTTCAATCTCCATGTCCTGAATTTGATCAGCATTTATTACTTGCTTCCCTTTACCTTTATCTATCTCTAGGTCTGCCCTAGGTTTACTTTCTATCAGTTGCTTCACCTTCAATTTCCAATTCTCTTGTTTTAGGAAATTAATCTAAGAATTTGCAATGGAGAAAATCTACCTCAAATCTATTATTTCCTCATATTTCTTCCTAATGATCTCCTCGTCTGATTTGACTTCAACCTACTTTTCCACCTCAACTTCTAAGGGCACTTTTTCATCATGTTGGTGCAATGGTGATTCATTTTGATGCATGAGTAGCTACTCCTCTATCTCTCTTTGCTCAACTATGGTATCAAGTGTAGATACACTTTTGATGGATTTGGAAGAAAATATATGCTTCTTTCCCTTATCATAGGTGTGACTGAAGTCAAAAACCCTAGGAGCCTTTGAAATCTGAGTTTTCATGTTGGAAGTTCCAACCTCCATTGGTTGCGTTGATACTGATGGTGATGGTGTGCTATGCATGATAAGAGGACTAGTGGTGGGTGTTGTTGCTACTTTCTCCATGAAGGTTTCTCAAGTCATGTTGATAGCTGAGAGATGGTGCAAAACAATGATTTTGACTATACCATGGTGGAAAATACTTAGGTAATTATCTTTGTTTCTTCTCTGAAACTTCTCGGTCATTCTAAGAAAACTTATGTACAAGTAATGTGGCAAGTCAAGTTGTTTAGTAGAGGTAAAATGCATCAATAATATGATATGGTACCTGTACAACCTAGAGAATCTCCCTTCACATGTGAAATATTTCATAATTAACCTCATCAAAGGAGCATATTTGTTAAGGAGGTTCCTGAAAGGAAAGATGTGCTTAGGGTTCTCTCTAGCATGAGGTTTGAGGAACATTTTGTAATATTCAAGGTGTATATAAATTCCCGTTAACCACTTTTGCCCATGAGTAGGTATACTTGTTGCTGAAGAAATCACATTTTCTGATAATTTTAACTCTACACCTGCAATGATGGCCTTTCCCATACTGAAACTTGTGGAAAATAAGCTAGTCAATTGGAGATGACAACCGTCTTCCACAATTGTCTCACAGAATCTCAAACATCCAGTCCTCTCAAAGCATCCTTTATAAAAAGGTGAGGCGTTGACTTCTTGCAAGGTGGAGGGTTCAAATCTAATGTGGCGCCCTCCTTTATGTATTTTCTTTTCACTTTCCATAATGTCTATCAAAAATATGAAACCCTAGGTGTTTAGATGTAGTGGGCATGTGGACTATGAATTTGGAAAAAGAGAGGACATGGATAGGGTAGGTTTGGAGGATGAAATTAAGGGTAGTGAAACCAAGAAAAATTCCCCAAAAAATTTAGGAGTTAGCGTTGTATGTTGGCTTCAAAATATAGGTGAAATTTGGTGAAATGGATGTAAATAAGTTGATAAAATTAGGAAAACACAGGGATTTCCTAATTCTGTAATAGAAAAATAGTATGAAATTAGGGTTTGATAGGAATGAAGTGTAGGGGTGTTGTGAATGGTAGGGAATGGTATAATATGGTCTGGGGAAGGTGTATGAGGGTATTAGATGGTAGGGTTAGGGTTTTAGTTCACTAAAATCATCCAATTATAAACATAAGTGAAAATGTAGTGGAAAATGAGGTAAGCAAGAAAACCAACACTCTGCTTGATAATTTGACTTGAGGAGGATATGAGGTGCTTACTTACTGTTTAGGAAGCTTTAAAAACTGATGGTAATGATCCTGGAGTTTGGATGAATGTTTTGGGAGCAAAATACCAAAAACACAACACACTAACAAATGTGTAACAAGCTCTCCCAGATGTGTAACAACACACTGACAGATGCATAAAAAAGGTGCCATATGTGTAACAAAGCCTCCAAATGAGCCATGCGTCGAGATGAGAGTGGACGGGAGCGTGCGGGAAGGGGAGTGGAAAAATGGGTTAGTTTGACAGATTTCGGGTGGGGGGTGTGCGAAACGATGAGGGGATGACATGTCCATGTGGGACCACCAGGGAGGAAACCACTTTTCAGACCCCCCCCCAATGCTGGTAAAGGTCAAATGAATAGGGGGTGTGAAAAATTTTGTGGGTCGTTGATTTGGTGTAGTGATTGATCGATCAGTTGGGTGGTGCACGAGACTTAACCACCAGCAACACACTTCTTTTGTCATTTTCGACCCTTATGAAATGAGTGGAAAACTTTGGTTATAATACATAATGCCTCTGAACTTTGGATAGAGACATAATGAACTCAAACATTAAGCTATTAGTGCATGTTTTATAATATTTCTCAAACTTTGGATAAAGTGCACTAATAAGCCTATACCTTAAGATAAATCCTTTGATATAAAATTGGCCAATTTTTATCCTTTCAACTCTTTTTGGAACAATTTGACAATGAAACAAGTTTTGAAATAAGACAAATTGTCTTAATTTATTCCCCTAACTGTGCTAACTCCCTTTAAAATACTGATATGATGAAAATGAAGCCTTGTTCGCCCTTTTTGGTGACATATTTGGAGTTTTCAGTGGAAAAATAAGGAGACCTAGATACAGACTTAGATGGAGATGGAATGAATGACCTAAGACTCTAAATGAAAATGAGTGACATCACCTATGAGATGATGATGTCCATGGATGGAATGAGGGGAGTAGCATTTCTGACCTAGACCATGTGCAGTGACCAAAATTTATTTGAAAACTTGTTTGAAAAGACAAAAATTTTAACCTAGGACTACTAGCAAATAAACTGAAAGAGCATGTTTGATCACTGGACATATTGAAACTAACATTGGCTCCAGCTGGGGATGGTAGCTCCTTCAGAAGGTGTTGAGAACACCATAGACCAAGTAGCCTCATCCATTGGGTAATGGATTCACTGCAGCTACAATCCTCAAACTAAATCAAATGAAACTAAAAGTTGAATTGTACACCATCAACTACAAATTCCATTGGAAAATGACACTGAAAAAGATGCTCATATTTTTGAGCTTATTTACTAATCCTTTCCTACTCTAACTGATCCATAAGCTACTTGATCAAGTGACGTCGAAGATCCAATGTAACCAATCAAGTATATGACTACCTAACGGATGCTTGTATTTAGCTCCCCCAAGCATAAAGAAATATTGAGTAAATGGCAACTCAAAATGAAATATGAGCCCAAAACTTGTGTTGGTGAAAAAAACAAACTCCACCTTTTCTGATGCTTGCAAAAGACTGTCTAAGGAGTCTTGAAAATCATGAAACATTACCTCTTGTTGATCAACAAAAAGAATGGAGATTCTTTTAGATATAATGGAAGATTGTTCTTCTTCATTTGGATGATCCTTCTTAAATAAAAATGCAACAATTTTATCTTCCATATCATCCAGATCAGAGATAATATTTGTATGTTCTTGCATATCTTCAATTGAGGTAGCCAAATCAGCATCAACACAAATATCTACAAGTGGCTTTTCATTTATATCAGAAAGATAATTCTCTTGCCTTTGAAAAAATTCTATATATTGACCATTTGAAGGTTGTTGAACATGTTCATCAAAATAAAGACAACAAACATGTGGTACATTTTTTTTACCTATACAGATAAATCATGACCCTTTAGAGTTACTTTACAAGCAAACTCAAAATTCTGGTCTGCACATATTTCTTCCTGAATTAAAAAATCGAAAGAGAAAAGGGATGAAGGGTAGCTGGACAGAACATCTTTATATATATCTTGATTGCCTGAATATTGGAAAGACTGTTGCAAATTATTATCAACTTCAAAAGATGGAAGATCAATGTCATCCTTTGAAGAATTATGCTCAAGTTTGTTGTCATCCAGGGTAGAATCCATGATCTTCTGTTAGCGGTGAAAAGGGTTTTCATTCAAAGCATCCAAGAGTTCATCATTCATAAACTCTTCATCGCCATAAGCACTTTCTAGCTCTTGAATAAAATTCTCAAAGTGATCATAACAATCCTCAATCAAAAGAAAATAAGGATAGGTTTCTCTATACTTCTCAAAAAATACTTAGTGAAAATCCTTGAGAGAATAAATATAAGCAGGAGGCAAGCTTTCATATCAAAACCTTGTTTTTTCTTCTAATGTGATCATGAACATATTCATTAAAAAAATTTCAGCTTATGCACATGCATATGAAATATTATTAAATGAAGTGTAGCATCATCACTTTTTCCATCTCTGAATTTTGGAAAGTATGTTTTCCAATCTACCTGAGGCATAGGACTTGGAAAGCCCAGAACATGATATTGATGCATAGGAGCATACCTTTCATTCTTTCTTGCATTTGAATCCATATTGAAAATAATGAAGTCACCAAAAAGTTCTTGAAGCTACCGGTTTTTAAAAGTGGAGTCACCATGAAAAATCTGAACCTTTGGATTCTTTGACACTGGAGTCGCCAGGTGAAAGATGCAAAGCCTTCTTGTGCCTGACCATTGTTCACCATCAGCAATCAGAGCTAAAATTTTCCATTATTTCTTGAGAAATATTTAACCTTCGCTCCCCTGCAACGGCGACAAAAATGTTATCACTCCCCCCAAATTCACAAGGCTGAGAGTGGGATTGAAGGAAGGTAACCACAGACCAATATTTAGGTCAGGTAACTAGCCCTACCAAGACCAAAGAGGGCTCTCTCAATGTCACTTTACATTCAGTTAAATGACTAAATATTAATGATCTTAGGCTAGGTATGTAAGCTTAGGAAATAGGGTTTTTGTTTGGTGTTTTTGCGTTGGATAGGAATGACAGTAAGTAGACTAGGTCAAGGGTTTAGGTCAAATTTCAAGGTCAAGTTGCAGATAATATGGATGAGGCCCGGTAGGTAGCTGGAAATCACGCGTAGTTTTTCGTTGTGTATAGGATGAAATGATGGAAAATCAGAATGAGCACTGAGGTGAATTAATTCATTTAGAAGAACATAAACATATAATGTAAGTCTTGTTAAAACGGAGCATGAAAAGGCATGTTTTCTGCTTATAAACTAACAAGATAAAAACATAGAAGAATGTATATGAAAGAGGAAATCCTATCATTCAAAATTATAATATAAACATACAGATAAAGAACAAATTCTCCAACGCATACCACAGGATTCTCAACACAGTTTCTACAACAATGCCTTTGATTTCATTCCAAAATGCTTATATAATAGCTCCACTACAAAAAGCGACTATCTAACCCAAGAAATTACTAAAATGGGTCTACTTATAGAAAATATGCACCATGACACCTCATAGGGTCAAAATCCCATCCAAAATGCATCATAAATACATGAGAGGAGTCACTTCCTAGAATTTAGGGAGGTTAGAACCATTCCCTCAAATTCAGCTATAGACTAAGAGTGTGTGTCTCTCACATTAAATTACATGTTTCCTCATGATAAGAGGTAAAAACAAACTCAGTTACTCCAACACCAGCTCAAAATGCAACAAAACATCGAAATTTTGACTTTTTATGGGCTTGACAAGTGTCCTGAGGAATACTATTCAGATGTGTGACACTTTTTGACAGATGTGTAATAGACTTTTTACAGATGCGTAACTCTTTTTTACAGCTAATTTTTAGGGACTTTTAGGACTCCAAATACAAATCTAAAAATTAGGTCAGCTAGCCCTATGTGTCTAGTTTCTATAACATCTTTAATTTTGAAAAATTACCCAGAGAAGGCCTCCAAAAGTTGATTCTCCCAAGATTACTCCAGATGCATAACAGACTATCAAAAATATTGGCAGAAGCATAGAAAACTGGTGTTTTTTTGGCTTTTTCTTCCAAACTAGAGCTTTTCATGTAGAAAGGGTTCCTGATTTGTGATGTACTCATCAAAATTCATCCAACCATGTAATTCATTCATCATTTAGGAGTCCTAGTAAAAAGTGTAACAACTTGGTGCTACACATCTGTGAAGGTTGAATTTCTAGTTTAGTGCAAAAATCACTAAAAATACCAAAATTGCTCAAAACTTCTCCAAATTTGTTTTGTGGCACCTGTGGATGAAGTGCTAAACATCCAATGAAGCTTTAACCAGCAAATCTAAACTATCCTTCTCCTTTAGCTTCATTTGAGCCTCTTTGAGCTTACTTTTCACTTGTTTAAGCCTCATTTGTGAAATTTTGTTCCTAGTACAATAATGATTGGCCATATCCTCTAAAGATTGTTGTCTCTTTTGGATATTTTCAAAAGCTTCTCCAAATTTTCATTCACCCTTCCTAACGAGATTTCTCTTTCTTGATTGATCTCCATTGATATTAGCTCATCAAAGGTCAATTGTTCAAGTGGATGAGTTAACTATCTCTCTAGCTCCAGCGCCCTCTTAAGGCCTCTTGTCTTTTGCCTTCTTGGTTGTGTTTCAATATCCATGTCCTGCTTTTGAACAACATATATTAATTTCTTCCCTTTACCTTTATCTATCTCTAGGTCTACCTTAGGTTTACTTTGTATCAGCTCCTTCAACTTCAATTTCCAATTTTCTTGTTGTGGGAAATTAATTTGAGAATTTTCAATGGAGAAAATCTCTCTAAACTCTGCTATTTCCTCATCTTTCTCCCTAATGATCTCCTCAGCTGATTTGACTTCAACCTGCTCTGCCACCTCAACTTCTAAGGGTACTTTTTCATCATGTTGGTGCAATGGTGATTCAATCTGTTGCATGAGTAGTTGCTCCTATATCTCTCTTTGCTTATCTATGGTATCAAGTGTACATACACTTTTGATGGATTTGGGAGAAAATATCTACTTCTTTCCCTTCTCATAGGTGTAAGTGAACTCAACAACCCTAAGAGCCTTTGAAATCTTAGTTTGCATGCTGGAAAATCCAACCTCCATTGGCTATGTTGATACTGATGGTGATGGTGTGCTATTCATGAAAAGAGGGCTAGTTGTGGGTGCTGCTACTACTTTCTCCATGAAAGTTTCCCAAGTCATGTTGATAGCTGAGAGATGATGAAAAACAATGAGTTTGACTAGACCATGGTGAAAAATACTTTGGGTGTTGATCTTTGTTTCTGCTCTGAATCTTCTCCGTAATTCTAAGAAAACTTTTGTACAAGTAATGTGGCAAGTCAAGTGGTTTAGTAGAGATAAAGTGCATCAATAATCTGATATGGTACCTATATAACCTAGAGAATCTCCCTTCACATGTGAAATATTTCATAATTAACCTCAACAAATGAGCATATCTGTTAAGGAGGTGCCTGAAAGGAAAGATGTACTCAGGGTTATCTCTAGCATGAGGTTTGAGGAACAATTTGTAGTCTTCAAGGTCTATATACATTCCCTTAAACCAATTTTGTCCATGAGTAGGTATACTTGTTGCTGAATAAATCACATATGTTGATAAGTTGAACTCTACACCTACATTGATGGCCTTTCCCATATTGAAACTTGTGGCAAATAATCTAGTCAATTGAAGATGACAACCTTCTTCCATGATTTTCTCACAAAGTCTCAAACATCCAATCCTCTCAAAGCATTCTTTAGCAAAAGGTGAGGCATTGACTTCTTGAAAGGTGGAGGGTTCAAATATGATGTGGCGCCCTCCTTTGTGGATTTTATTTTCACATTCCATAATTTATATCAAAAGGATGAAACCCTAGTTGTTTAGATGCAGTGGGTATGTGGCCTGTGAATTTGGAAAAATAGAGGACAGGGATCAGGTAGGTTTGGAGGATGAAATGAAGGGTAGTGAAACCAAGAAAAAATCCCAAAAAAAATTAGGAGGTAGGGTTGTATGTTGGCTTCAAAATATAGGTGAAATTTGGTGAAATGGATGTAAATAAGGTTATCAAATTAGGAAAACATAGGGATTTCCTAATTCTATAATAGAAAAATAGTATGAAATTAGGGTTTTATGGGAATGAAGTGTAGGGAGATTGTTAATGGTAGGGAATGATATGATATGGTCTGAGGAATGTGTACGGGGTTATTATATGGTAGGGTTAGGTTTTTAGCTCACTAAAATCATCCAGTGATAAACAAAAGTGAAAATGTAGTGGAAAAGGAGGTAAGCAAGAAAACCAACATTGTGCTTGATAATTTGACTTGAAGAGGATATGAGGTGCTTACTTATTGTTGAGGAAGATCTAAAAATTGATGGCAATGCGACTGGAGGAGAGAATCTTCACCTTCGAACGTATTTGTGTCAAAGTAGATCTCAGCAAAGGACTGCCAGAAAGCATACAGTTGGTACACAAACAACAAAACTAGATGCAACACATATACTATGAAAACACAGCCTTCAGATGCGGAATCTGCAGGCAGACTGGTCATCTACAAAATACCTGTCTTGAAGCAAAGAGAGATAACCAAAGAAAGAAGAGGGTTGGAAAATCACCCAAAGGATGGAAATTTCCCCCATGCAACTCAGAGGAGGAGATAGAAAAAGAAGACGAAGTACCCACTACAAATGGGAACAATCATTCAACAGTTATCCCAAATGCACAAGAAAAAGGAATTCAGGATCCATTTGAAATACCAGCACAACAGGACCTGCCCACAAAGGAACCTGTTGTAACAGATAGCGGTAGGAACAAAAGGCATCATACATCAGACAACTTTGACTCAGACAAGGACGTTGGAGCAGCTACAGTTGAAAATCAGCTTGCCCTTGTCTCCCCCACGTCATCTCAAGGAGCATGGCGGAAGGTGGAAAAAAATAAAGGGAGGAAAACTAAGTTTTCCTCCCCATTGTATATTAATGATCTTTGCTTGACTTTCTTGTACACTAGTCTTGGCTGGTTGTTGACTATTTATCTGTTGATGCAACATGTAATTTTTTTTCTTATAATAAAATTATGATTTTCCGGTGGAAAAAAACTTATGGCAATGATCTTGGAGTTTGGATGAATGTTTTGGGAGAACAATACCAAAAACGTGGCACACTGACATGTGTGTAACAAGCTCTCCCAGATGTGTAACAACACATTGACAAATGTGTAACAAAGGTGCTATACGTGTAACAAAGTCTCCAGATGAGCCGCGCATCAGGATGAGAGTGGAGGGGAGTGCACAGGAAGGGGAGTCATAAAATGGGTTGGTTTGGGGGGGGGGGGGGGGGTAGGGGTAAGAGTGGTAAGAGTTTTGTGAGGGGGTTTGCGAAACGATGAGGGGCTGACATGTTAAAGAGGGACCAATGGGGAGGAAACCACTTTCCAAACCCCACCCCCCTGCCGGTAAAGGTCAGATGAATAGGGGGTGCGAAAAAGGCTATGGGTCATCGATTTGGTGGAGTCATTGATGGGGCATTTTTGTGGTGCAGGAGACTTAACCACTAGCGACAAACTTCTTTTGTCGTTTTTGACCCTTATGACATGAATGGAAAAACTTTGGTTATAATACATAATGCCTCTAAACTTTGGATAGAGACATAATGAACTCAAATGCTAAGATATTAGTGCATGTTTTATAATATTTATCAAACTTTGGATAAGGTGCACTAATAAGCCTATACTTTAAGATAAAGCCTTTGATATAAAATTGGCCTTTTTTAATCCTTTCAACCCTTTTTGGAACAATTTGATAATGAAACAAGCTTTGAAATAAGAAAAATTGTCTTACTTTATTCCCCTAACTGTATTAACTCCCTTTAAAAGACTGATATGATGAAAATGAAACCATGTTCTCCCTTTTTGGTGACATATTTGGACTTTTCAATGGCAAAACAAGTAGACCTAGAATCAGACTTAGATGGAGATGGAATGACTGACCTAAGACTCTAAATGACAATGAGTGACATGACATTTCAGATGATGATGGTCATGGATGGAATGAGGGGAGCAACATTTCTGACCTAGACCATATGCAGTGACCAAAATTTATTTGAAAACTTGTTTGAAAAGACAAAATTGTTAACATAGGACTACTAGCAAATAAACTGAAAGAGCATGTTTGATCACTGGACATATTGACACTAACATGTTCCAGCACCATAAATTAGTTATAGTCAAATTCTTTAACAACTTTCTTGAACCAACACTCTCCACATTGGGGAAGAGCAGTGCTCTAAGTAGTCGATTCCTCTAAAACAATGAGGTCCAGCTGTTGAAACCAAGCCAAATTCTAATCAAAATTTTTGGAAAAGGCTCGAGTTACCTTATAATTATACCCCTAAAATTGTTCACAAAAAGGAATCCATCTCGCCTCCTCAAAACACTCCCTTCCCTATGTTGATCAGTGGTTTTCATTGATGTCATCCCAAGCAGCACCAGGGGCTACCCTGATCTTGCATGGTAATTTTGACCTACAAAATGACCATATTATGGGTCAAGAATATTTTATATCTCTTCTACTTGTCGATATGTTTCTTTTGATATATTGCATGCCATGTAATTCTTCACGCTTTGAGAGATAATCATGTTTGAAGTTTGTAACCCCTGTTACTGGGCTCAAACCCCATGGGGTTGTGGCATGGGTCATTGAAAATTCAATAATTAATAATTGAAGATTAACCAATGCTCTAAAATATTAATAATAATACTAATTGAAAGGAATACTGATTCACCCCCCCAATATTTCCAACAATTGGTATCAGAGCATGGTTCCTTCAATAGCATATTAACAACTGGAAGGAGGTCATGGAGCATACCTAGAATGGTGTACCTCTGTTCAATGAAAATAATTATGCACTCTAGAAATGAAGAGAGGTCTATCTCTTGGTGCAAGGTTAGGAAGTATGGGACACTGTTCAAAATGGATTTACATCGACCATGGATGAACAAGATAAGAATAATTTGGTAAATGATGCAAAAGAAAAGAATATTATTATTAGTGGACTTGTTGAATCTTCTTATCATAAGGTGTTGGGTTGTAAAACCACCAAAAATATATGGGACAAGCTTGAGAATATATATGCAGGTGACTCAAATGTAAAAGAAGCAAAGCTTCAAATATACAGAGAAAAATTTGAGCAAATCAGAATGAAAGAAGATAACAACATTGGTGCATACTTCCAACACGTTGATGAAATAACCAACACTCTGGAATTATTTGGAGAGCATGTTGACGAGAAGACTATTATACAAAATATTCTTAGAACGCTACCAGGGAGATTCAACCCAAAGGTATCGGTCTTAGAATATAGTGCAAATCTGGACAAACGCAGCATCTAGAAACTGCGTTTGTTGCATCCAAGAAAACCAATAAGGAGAAACAACCTTCAAAGGCACATACCTGCACCTGTAAGTGTGAAGAAAAGGAAGATGATGAAGAAGGTCTTTCAGATGGAGAATATGCTTACTTTACGAGAAAAATAAAAATTGGTAAGGGAAAATTCAAGGGTAAACTTCCATTGATATGTTTCGGCTGTGGTGAGGTTGGGCATTTCGCAGAAAAATGTCTGAACAGAAGTGATGGCAACTCAAAATAAAATAAAGGCTTTAATAAATTAAACAAGAAAAGAAAAACTAAAGGATTCAAAATGAATTTTCTCTCTAAAGAATATAGCTCATCATCCGATGAAGACAATGACAGTGAAGAAGAAGCAAATGAGAGAGTATTGTTTATGGCCAAGAACATTAAACAAAAGGTATCAAACAATGAAGAAGAAGGGTTTCCCATAGAAGAATTTTCTAAGGAGGAAATAAAGCTTATAAAAGAGCTCAAGCTGAGAAGATCCATTCCAATACTCTTGAAGAACAAGTTCAAGGTCTCAAAATTGACGTTGACGAATACAAATGTATTGAAGAGTCACTTCAAAATAAGTTGGAAGAAATCAACCAAGAAAGGGAAGCATTAGAAGCTGAAGTAGTCTTGCTACGTAAGGAAGTGAAGGGTAAAACTATCCAAAACTATGCCAATATCTCAAGGGCATTGGAAGAAATCATCAACAATAAACGATCTTACAATGACAAAACTGGCCTCGGTTACAAAGAAGAAGAAGTAGGACCTTCTACAACAAAATACAATGAACCTATGAGATCTAACATGCATGTATACTTCATTGGACAATATTTTCAAGAACGGCCTTGGAAGACAATTCCTCGACGAAGATTTCCATCCAAGTACCAACATATTTTTTATGGCTATTTTTATTCATGTGGAAAATTTGGTCATAAAGTTGTAGAATGTCGCACATACCCTAGGAACCAATACAATTCAAGGAGATCTATCAAATACGAACCTCCCGAGGCTCAACAAAACATCAATAGATTTGAACATTTAATAAATAATATTGAATGTTACAAATGTCAAAACTTTGGACACATAACCAGAGACTGCAGACTTGAAAATCCTCCAGAAGAATCTTCAAAGCCAAAGAACAAACGAACATGGAAGAAGAAGAAAACTAATAATTGTGCTCTCTCTCTCTCAAGGCTCAAAACAACAAAGATGTGTGGTATGTTAATAGTGGCTGCTCAACGCATATGACTGGAGATAGAATGAAATTTGTATCTCTGAAAGAGAAGAAGGATGGAACCGTGTCCTTTGGAAATGATGGATCTTCAATTGTTATAGGATCAGGTACCATCACTCTCGGAAGAAAATATGCTCTAGCCAAGAATGTTCTATTGGTTGAAAACATGAATCAAAATATGCTCAGTGTTGGACAAATGTGTGATCAAGGACACACAATACTATTCAACTCCACAAAATGTGAAACCAAGAAAGGCAGGTATGGTGAAATTGTGGCTACAGCAAGTCGAGCTCCAAACGACATGTATGTTTTGGATAAAGAAACTAAAGCATGTCTAATAGCTAAAGAGGATGATATAATATTTGGTAGCAATGATGATCGACTAAGTAAGAACTTTGCTACAAATATGCAAAGTGAGTTCGAGATGTCTTTACTTGGTGAGCTGACATGCGTCTTAGGGCTTCAAATATCTCAGCAAGAGAAAGGAATATTTATATTTCAAGCCAAGTACATCAAGGAAATTCTCAAGAAATTCAAAAAGTAAGATTGCAAACCCATCGTTACTCCGATGGTAACAGGTTGCAAATTGAGCATAGACGACTCATCTAAGGATGTGGATCATAGGTTGTACAGATCTATGATTGGTATTCTTCTATATGTAACAGCTTCCCGGCCAGATGTCATGCAAGCAGTTGGCCAAGTATCAAGATTCCAAGCAGCACCAAAAGAATCACATATTATTTCCGTCAAAATAATTATTCTATATCTAAAGGGAACAACAGAATATGGCTTGTGGTATCCCAAGGGTAACAATCTCATTATTCAATCCTTTACAGATGCAGATTGGATAGGAAGCATTGATGATCGTAAGAGTACTCATGAAGCATTTGAATATCTTTGCCAGAAGCTTGGGATTCCCCCAAGTTCTCATTAGATTTTCCTTATTCAGAATATAAAGGGGGAGTGGAAGTGTGTACAAGTCCACAGGATGGTTGTGTGTCAAGGGGAGTTAACCTTTGCCATTGATGTCAAAGGGGGAGAAAGTGTTGTAGGAAGAGGTGTCATGATCACAGGGGGAGTACTTGTGTTTCCATCAATGCTAAAGGGGGGGATTGTTGATTAGTGGTTGTCATTTATGTCAACCCAAGTATCACTGAGGGCTACCCCGATCTTGCATGGTAATTTTGACCTAAAAAATTACTATATTTTGGTTCAAGAATATTTTTGATGGCTTCTACTTGTCGATATATTTTTGTTGATATATGGCACGCCATGTAATTCTTCATGGTTTGAGAGATATTCATGTTTGAAGTTTGTAGCCCCAGTTAGTGGGCTAAAACCCCATGGGGTTGTGGCATGGGTCATTGAAAAGTCAATAATTAATAATTGAAGATTAACTAATGCTCTGAAATATTAATAATAATACTAATTTAAAGGAATATTGATTCACCCCCCCTCTCAGTATTTCCAATACCCTATACAAAATTATTAAGAAACTCAATTCAACTTGGTTTATGTCGTGCCATTGGATTTTTTGGCATGGATCTTATTGGTTTGGTATGTAGAATATGACTCATTCTTGTTTATTTTCCACTATGCACTATTGAACATGGAAAGGTGGTGAGTGAGGAGAATTTGGCATGTTTTAATTACCATTCCATTGGTAGTTTAAACTAGGGGTTTGTCGATTTGACAGATCTAAAATCATTTGCAAGCGTGAACATGTGTAAACAATATTGATATTTGGAATAAAATGTGGTGGGATAAAATGGCAGCAGAGGATATTCAGTACAACAATATTTAACCATTCACGCACATATGGTGATAATAATGGATTTGTATGCATTTCCAAAAAATAAATCATACATTCAAAAGTGAAATTCTTCATTACCTTAATTACCTTTTGGGTGACATTTGGGACTTATGAGAATGGATATGTCTAGTATTTTTACTCTACCAGAAGTACTAGTTGTTTGCCTACTAAAATCATAAAATACGGTAGTTATTTTATTTGGTTTGATATATTGACCAATTATCGGAATCGAGGGGTTCTACAACACACTTATTCTACTAAAATGTATCCCAAGATTCAATAAATTGTGCGATATATATATATATATATATATATCATTCCAACTACTTGAATTTAAAATATCAATACTCTGTTTTGGATTACTAACTATGGTTTTTTCTTGTGTTGTTATGCACTATTTAGTTTTGTTGATTGTTTTCCTTCCAATTGTTGAACTTGATCCTAGAATATTCCTGCTAGATAAAAACATAAGGAAACTGAATTGTTGCTAGTAGAATAGCGGTTGGTCCAAAAAAACTGCAATAGTTTGTCAAATATGCTCCATTCTAGTAGTCTTCATGCTCTTTCCATCACCAACTTTAAAACCGATAGTTGTGTAAGATTAAATCATAGGTATTCACATGTCCCATCTAATTTAGGTACAATCCTTAAACATGTCAATAAAGGTGTTGAAGTCGAGCATGAGAAGGAATCGTCATATTATTGGTCATTAATGTATGTTGTTAATTGATTCAAGGTTGCTAACCTTTGATGAGGATGAGTGCCAAGGTATCCCACTACATCTTGCAAGGTACGAATAAATGCGTTGATGTCAAGTCACTTGCAAGATCCAATGAATATGATACATTGATGTATTCCCACTGATGACCAATGAGATAACTTCCCATTAATGTGTGCAAGCCTCTAGGTACTGCAAAAAAAATCTAAAACTTTATATCGGATAATGTGTTGGAGTCGATGGGAAAAATGATGTTAGGAGGGCCTTAAGGAATCTCTCATCAACTAACATGAGAACAAACAAAATTTGAAGAATTATGATTTAGAAAAATTAGCAACTTATATAAACATTGAATTCTGCCTGCTAGAAACTGATTTTCAAGTATAATCCTGGCCCATCCATGCCACGAAGTGTTTTTCATAATCAGGCCCCATTCTTATCAATTTTTATTATTATTCAAATTGAAGAGAAAGGATTCAAGAAGAGAGAGCAGTATTAGAAAGATCATCTTCCTCTCTTATCACTTCCATACCATCATCTTGGAAAATGTTTGCTATAAATTTTTCTCTGGACATCAGTTTCTGATAAAACCTCAACCTATGTTTGTTCATAAGAAAATAATTTTGGGCTTTATCAATGTTTTTAATTCAAACGGATCCATTTCAAAAACTGTATCTCTTTCATAAGGCCTCAGCCATGGAGTTATGAATTTTCCCTTAAAATATTTAAATCTTGAGTCAAAGAGGAGAGGCTAGTCTCCTAGCTAGAACTACTTCTTTTGGATAAATATATCATGTAATTTATTTATTTTTTGTTTCACTAACATATTATGTTGGATAGCATCTCGCCTGATCTGAACAAGTTGATTTAACCACAGTAACCTATTGATCTGAAAACTTGAGAGAGACTTAAAACTTATAAACAAGACCTTTTAATCACCAAATGGGCTTGACATATTAAGTGGATATTGGTTACCACCTTCCTATTGGGGCCCCACCATTGTTTCTTTCAGTTTTTCAATTTCCTTAATTGTAGCACAGTTTACTATTTTTAGCAGTTTTTCATGTCCTGAACTTCTGAAGCCGTTTTGAAGCCCTAAACGATGTTTTTTTGGAAAAACTTGGACCAACATGGACCTTCCTTCTATGTTTCTCACATCAAAAGTTGTATTCCATGGATAGATATTTTTAATGAGGTATTGTGTGCGTCAAACAGAGATTGTATGCCAAAGTTACATCCCCGGGAAGATTGATGTACCAATTTACACAAACAGGGCCCATAGTTTTGGTGCTTCATCTCCTAGCGTTAGGTTTTTGGATTTTTAGGGTTATCCATTGTTTCTCAATAATAAATAGGCCATTGAGCCTCATTGTAACACAGTTCATATGCATTTAGCCACCACATATCTTCTCAGGGATAAGCTACCAGCACCCTAGCTAGTTTATTTCCATTATGTCTCTAAGCATATTTCAGTTATTTGTTATTAATGAAATGAAGTTTTATTTCTGTTGCATATCTACTTTTATGTGTATTTATTTATTTCATTGTGTTCCTGCATAAATTCAAATCAGTGGTATCAGAGCGGTCTACTTTTTCTCGATGCTTCTTTGCATGTCCCCAATGAGGTCAGGGTATAAGGAGTTAGGGCTCAATCTGGTTGAACCTTTGCAATATCAGCCTCGCAAACCCCAATGAATTCCCATGGGGGAAGAAAAGAAATATGAGGGAGCGGGAGATCCTATCAAAATATTGCTCAAGGAGGCCCTCAAGAAACAAAGGATCGCGATGATGGATAACTCTGTTGAGATCCTTCGATGGTTTCCCATCGGTGGCGCATCTACATCTAGCAGTCACTCTGGAGGCACCACTCCTTTTAAGGTACAAGTAAACTTTGACATTCCCATATTTGAGGGCCAAATAGATACAGACATTGTAGATAAATGGTTGAATCTATTAAAAGGATATTTCTCGGTTCATGACTTTTCCGACCGGGAGAATATTATTTTTGCACTCCTCAAAGCTATCCCCCATGTCAAGGACTAGTGGGAAACCTACTGTGAGAAAAAGGATGAGGGGGAACCCTCTATGTTCTCAGTTGTACCCACTTGGAATTCTTTCTGCGACAACATCAAGTAACAATATTACCCCATGAAAAGCTATGAGTACAAGTACATACAATGGACTACGCTGCCGCAACAAAGGGATCAAGATGTGCATGAGTTGAAGAATATGTTCCATACCTTGCGCACAAATTTAGGTATCAAATATTCAAAGAAACATTTGGTGTTGAAGTACCACATTTATCTGCACATAGACATTCAAGAGGAAATGTAGTTCCTCAACATCTCCTCTCTTGGTATGACATAACGGTATGCTGCCATGATTGAGCTTAAATTCAAATAGAAGAAGCGAGACTTTAGATCTGTGAATCAAAAGCAAGGGAAAGGTGCCCCCAAACCACAGAACAAAGGACAATCCAAGGCATGGAGACCCAATACAACCTGCCAAAGCCACAAGCAAATAAAAACACCACGAAGTCGAAGAAGGACACGATAAAGTGGTGTGAGTTCAATAAGAGCTCCACTCACAACACAAGTGAGTGTCAGGCCAAGAAATCACTGGTGCCCGAGATAAAGGCTTCTGAATCATATGCATGCTCCGACTCTAAATCATAACCTGACAAGGTGAATGATAGAGGGAAGAAAATTATTTATGTGGAGCCCAACACCACCATTGTCACCACGAATATCCAGAAGGTGGAACAGGAAGATCCAGAGGAGGAGGAGCATCTCTTCCACTCCCAAATGTGGGTAAAGGGTTCCCCGCTACATTTCATTGTCAGCAGTGGGAGCCAAAATAACCTCATTTTAGCAGAGGTCGTGAAGCAGTTGGGCTTGTCAACCACAACACACCCACAGTCATACACCATTGGGTGGCTTCACCAAGGATGGGATCTTCGTGTCAGCCACCAGTGTCGCCTTCCCTACAACATCAAGCCATTCACAGGTGAGGTATTAAGTGAAATTTCTCCTCTTGATGTTTGTGATGTATTATTAGGCCAACCATACTTGTGGAAGTGACATGTTGTGTATGAGCCCTGGCCTCATGATGTTATTGTTACTTTGGGAAATAAGTTGTACAAGATACCAGAGGTACTACCGCATGTCGTTGTCTCTTTGGTTACTGCAAAACAATGCAGTAAGCTCATTTCCAAAACCAGGAAATTTGTTTTCCTAGTGATCCACCCTCATGGAAAGAAGAATTCTATGGCCACAACCTCTAGACAAGGCTCCTCCACATGAAAAAAAAAAATGAACAAGGTCGTGGAGGAGTACGGGGACATCTTCACCTCATCCGTAGGGGTACCTTTGCACTGTTAGGTCAAGCACCCCATCGATCTGACCCCAAGTGCGATGCTGCCCAATGGATGATATATCAGCGCTCTGTTCTAGAGAATGATGAAATCAAGAGGTAGATTCAGGAGCTGTTGCAGAAAGGTCACATCTGGCCGAGTTCATCGCCCTATGGGAGCCCGATCATTTTGGTGCAAAAGAAGGATGGGACTTGTAGTCTTTGTATTGACTATTAGGTGCTGAACAATATCACTGTCTGGAATAGGTACTTGATCCCACGGATTGATGACCTTCTGGACCAACTCAAAGGGCTGACATATTTCAACAAGATCGAATTGAATTTTGGGTATCAGCAGGTACCAATCGAATCCTCCAATGTGTGAAGACTGCCTTCAAAGCCAAGGAGGGCCTTTTCGAATGGTTATTTATGCCTTTCGGGTTGACGAATTCTCCCGTAACCTTCATGAGGCTGATGGATGACATCCTTTAGCCATTCACCAACTATTTTGTAGTATTTTACTTGGATTACACCCTAATCTTTAGCCAGACTTGGGAAGAGCACCTCCACCACATCTGACAAGTCCTCCAAACACTGCGGCAGCGCAAGTTGTGTGCCAATTTGGAGAAGTGCACTTTTGGCATGACCGAGGTTCAATATCTTGGATACAGTATTGATTAGCAGGGGTTACATGTGGATCCAACCAAGATCCAAGTCATTCGGTATTTCCCAGCTCCAACCACTCTAACAGGACTTCGCAACTTATTGGGTCTTGCTAATTTCTACCGCGGGTTCATGTTAGGATTCTCTCATATCACTTGGCCCTTGAGTCAAGTCACCAAGGGAGGAGCGAAAGAAAAATTATTTTGGTCGAAATCTCAACAAAATGTGTTCATGGAATTGAAACATCGCCTCTGCTCTGCTCCAGTGCTCACATTACCAGACTTGCAACAACCATTTAAAATCGAGACAGATGCCTCTAACTATGCTATTGGGGAAATTCTTACTCAACAGGGGCATCCAGTGGCATATCATAGTGAGACTTTGTCTGACACAGTCCACAAGTATCCTACTTATGACAAAGAAATGTATTCCATTGTGCAGGCATTTTGGTAATGGAAGCATTACATTTTGGGGAAGGAAACAGTCATCCACACAGACCACTGACTCCTACAGTTCATATAGATGCAAGGGAAGTTGCAGAATGATCGCCATCATAAGCGGTACACATATCTGCAACAGTTTCATTTGAACATCAAGTACAAGAATGGCAGCACCAATAATTTTGCAGACTGCCCCAGCCGACCACCGATCGTGGTGCTAACCACCGTTCTCAACTGTTGTGGGAACAAGACCTCTAATTTGCCTCTTCTCTAAAAGAGTGATTCGGAATTCGGCCACACATACAAGACACTCTTGGAGGGTACGCAAGTTCCAAATTTTCACCTCCAGGATGCACTGTTATGTCACCTGGGACACCTTTGTGGTCCTTCAAGCGAGTGTGCCAAGATGATTTTGGAAGCGCACTACAGTCGGGTCACTGGGTATTTCAGGGTCGAGAAAATAGTGGCAGTACTGAAAAAGTATTTCTATTGGTCAAACCTTCGACAAGATTTCGGGAAGTACATCAGATCCTACATTGCTTGTGTTATTTCCAAATCGACCATCAAGAAGCAAGGCCTCTATACTCTGCTACCTACCCCTAGTAGACCTTGGGAATCCATATCCATGGATTACATGTCGGGCCTTCCTTCTACTAAGCAAGGAAATGCTTGTGTTTTCTTGGTCGTCAAAAGATTATCGAAGATGGCCATTATGGCGGCTTGCAAGAAGAAAATCACAGCAGAAGCCACTGCTAAACTTTTCTTTGAATGAGTGTGGGTGCACTTTTGGATCCCATAGTCTATCATATCAAATCAAGACAGTAGGTTCCTCAGCTCATTTTGGTCCAACCTCTGGTCAATTTTGGACACCAATCTCACCAAGTCCACATCTTTCCATCCCCAAAATGATGGCCAAACAGAGGTCATCAACAGGATTATCATACACATTTTTTGCATGTACAATTTAAAGCATCCACGCACATGGGATGAGAGCCTTCCCTATGTACAACACAGTTATAATCGGTCTCTCCAAAGCTCAACCGACCACAACCCCTTTCAGGTGGGCTTGGGATTCCAGCCACTATGTCCCATTGACGTAGTCATTCCATTTGCGGCTACTCAAGCTAATTCGGCTCATGTCTAGTCTAAAGCTGACAAGGCGAATAGCTTCATTGAGCACATTCATCACATCCGCCAAAAGTTTCATGACATATTGAACAGAGCCAATGCTAAGTACAAGAAACGACATTATCAACATTGGGTGCCACATAACTTCTAGGTGGGTGACAAAGTGTGGCTACATTTGCAGAAGGAGTGCCTCGCTGGAACCCACTGCAAGCTCCGCCCGTTCCAATATGGGTCATAAACCATCACCAAGGCTGTAGGGTCCATTTTCTTTGAGCTTGATATTCCACCATTCCTTGTTTTGCACCCAATGTTCAATGTGGACCACCTTTGGCCCTACTTCCCACCTCTACTGGACACCTCCGACATTGTAGAACAACTCACATCAACAGAGTAAAACCGAGACTGCCTGGAACAAGCCACCACAGATCATATCATGGACATAAAAATCAATAACACTCTTCAGCAAAAGATCCAATTGTATCAGGTTGTCAAAGCTGGCCAAATCCTGCACCAAGGAAAATGGCTCACCAGGGACCAAGTTCAGCAAAAGTTTCCTCATCTCATGGAAGAACTCAACGCAATGGGGACCATTTCTTCCTAAGGGAGGAAGAATAATCTAGGTGGAAATTTGTGGCCACCCACCTATTCCACTTGGGGCCCCACCATTGTTTCTTTCAGTTTCCTTAATTGTAGCATAATTTACTATTTTAGCAGATTTCGGGTCTTGAACTTTCGGAGCCATTTTGAGGCCCTAAACGATGTTTTCTGGAAAACCCAAGAGCAACATGGAAATTCCTTTGATGTTTCTCACATTAAAATTTGTAGTCCTCGGATAGATCTTTCTAACGAGGAATTGTGCGCATCAAACAAAGATCATTTGTCAAAGATACGTCCCCGGGAAGATTGATGTACCAATTTACCCAAAAGGGGCCCATAGTTTTGGCACTTCATCTCCTAGGGTTAGGTTTTTGGATGTTTAGGGTTATCCATTGTTTCTCAATAATAAATAGGCCCTCGAGCCTCATTGTAACACAATTTAGAGGCTTGTATCCGCCACATATCTTCTCAGAGATAAGCTACCAGTGCCCTAGCTAGTTTATTTCCATTCTGTCTGTAAGCATATTTCAGTTATTTGTTATTAATGAAATGAATTTTTCTTTATATTTCATCTCTTCTTTTATGTATATTTATGTATTTCATTGTGTTCATGCATAAATCTGGATCAAAGATGATCTTTCTCTCTTATCACTTCCATATCATAATCTTGGAAATGTCTGCTATAAATTATGCTATGAACATCAATTTCTGATAAAAATTCAACCTATGTGTAGAAATTTGATAACTGATATGTTATACACCGAGATTCTCCTGATCACACACTATTTTAACTTCATGCACAATACAAAATCTCTTCTACCATTGATCATTAATTGCGGAAATAAAAACAATCGCATGCGCACATTAAAAACCATAAACAATCACACATATGAACACAATATTTTATGGGAAAGCTTAAAGATAAAAAAACCCCAACTATCTGTATATTATATTTCATAGATATCATGTAGCAATCATCATACAAAGCTCCTCACAAGCTCTCAGTACAATCTCCAATTGCTACACACTAATCAGGTCTGATCTAGCAAATCTCATGCTCCAATCTCTGCCACTTGCTAGCCTGCCTATATTTCACAATCATTGCTGAAGAATGGCTCTGAATGAACTCGAATTGGTCCAGACTTGCTCACGCAATCCTCATTGGCATCTCCAACCACTGTGTGTTGCAAATCATGCAACACTATAGTCACAACTGATAGTCACACTGCTCTTTCACCTACCTCTTCACTGGTCTCCACTGAAACTGTCCATGCACTGTAGTTAACTGATGTATTATTTAGTTGATTAATGAGTTAATAATTAGTGAATTAATTAATATTAATTCACACCACTCTCACTAGTGTATCAATCAGTTAGACTAGATACAACTAGCTCAACTATGTTTAACTCAGTTAAACTGAACACAACTCCACCAACTACCTCAATAACTCCACCAAACTCTGTCACATGAGTTCTAACTGAAGTATCCATGCAATAGCTCCACTTAACCCTCGGGAATAGCGTAATTCCTTCTGTCAGCTCCTGTGCCACATCTGTGCACTTAACTGAAGTGCTCCAAGAGAATAAGATAATGTTTATAGTTCAAATATTATTAAGAGCTAATAATATTCGACATATCTATTTTTAGACTGGCAATCTAAAAATAGATTCCGCCCAATATGTCTAAAAATGGAAGTCCATCTATTTTTCCAACTTGACCAACCATCCACAAATAGCATCCTGCAACTCATAGAATATGATCGACATGTCTAAAAATAGACATAGTCTAAAAATAGACTTGCGCCAAAAATAGCCTGCGGGCCCACTTAGTGAAGGCGACTTATTTCCACTAAGCTTATCATCTTGTTGCAATCTCAAAACTCCCTCTCAACAAGATAAGGATTATCTGCCACCCCTATCCTGCCCCTGTGGTATACGAATTTGCTCCTGGTGAGCGCCTTCGTCAAGATATCAGCATCCTAATCCTCCATGGAAATGTATGAAAGTAACATGATCTTCCGCTGCACACAATCTCTGATATGATGATACCGGATGTCAATGTGTTTAGATCTACCATGAAATACTGGATTAACCGAGAGTTTGATTCAACTTTGACTATCACAATATATCACAGTAGGATCTAAGTGTGAACCGAACAACCCGACCAAGATGTTCCTCATCCATATAGCCTCGCATGCAGCCAAACTCGCTACCATATACTCGTCCTCTGCTGAACTGAGTGCCACGAATCTCTGCTTCCTGTTGTACAAAGAAACTACTGTCGACCCGATACTGAAAATCCCTCCAGATGTGCTCTTTCTGTCCGTTGGGCTCCCTTCCCAATCTGCATCCGTGAAGCCACACAACTTCACCTCATCCAACTGTCTGTACCATAATCCAAATCCCGATGTGCCTCTGAGATATCTCAATACATGCTTCCCCGCCTTCCAAAAGAGCTTGGTAGGCTTAACCATAGCTTGTGAAGGCTGGTTAACTGCATAACATATATCGGGTCCTGTATTGACCAGATACATAAGCGACCCCACCAACTGTCGATAAACAGTGGCATCCACTACCTCCGCCGAAGTAGCATCCTCCTTCCTCCAACCACCAGGAAGAGGAGTATCAACAGGCTTGCAGCCATGCATGTTGAACTTCTCCAGTATCTCCCATGCATACTTGCCTTGAGAAACAAATAGTCCATCACTGTGCTGCCAAATTTCCAATCCTAGGAAATAATGAAGGAGGCCCAAGTCCTTCATCTCAAACTCCTTTGCAAGATTAGCCTTGCATGAGTGTATCAACAGTTCATCACCTGTAAAAATCAAATCATCTACATAAAGTACAATTATCAGCAACTTACCCTCCACCACAATTTGGTATAGGTTCAGATCCACCTCACTCTTGGAGAATCCAAGTCCAGTGAAATAATTGTCCATCCGTGTGTACCAAGCACGAGGTGCTTGTTTCAACCCATATAGTGCTCTCTTGAGCCTACACACATGCGACTCGCTGCTGAAGATCTAGAAACCTTCGGGCTGCTCTATGTACACCTCCTCCTCAATCACCCCGTTGAGGAACGCAATCTTCACATCCATCTGATTAATGTGCCACCCCATCTGCGCTGAGAGAGCAAGAATCATCCGTATGGAAGAATACCTTGCGACAGGTGCAAAGGTTTCCTCATAATCGATCCCCTCGATCTGTGAGAAGCCACGGGCGACAAATCTCACCTTGTACTTCTCCACACTCCCGTCAGCCGCCTGCTTCACCTTGTAGATCCATCGCGAACCCACCACTGATTTCCCAACCGGTCTTGGGACAATCTCCCATACACTGTTCCTGATGATCGAATCATATTCTTCGATCATGGCATCAACCCATGCGGGTTCCTCCACAGCTTCCTCAAAAGAGGATGGCTCTGTCACAACACATTGACTCATAAGAGCCATGTATCGAGTGTACCGATCCGGTGACTGTCTCTGTCTGCGCTGTGCTGTAGGTGGTCCTACAACCTTCTCTGCATCCCGAGCCAGTCGCTCAGCTTCTGTAGTGCGCATGCGCCCTCTGATGGTTGGCGCTGCCTGGGTGGTTTCTTCCACCTCCTGGACCTCCTCTTGTGGCTGATCCACATCCGGAAGCTCCTCCTTAGGAACTAACAGCTCCTCATCTGCATGCAAGTGTAGCTCCCTCTCAAGCGAACACTGCATGGCTTTCTCCTCCTGAAATTTTATATCCCGTCGCACAACAGTCTTGCGACTGTCTGACAAATACACCCGATAGTTGTGAGGTGTATCAGTGTACCCAAAAAATATTCCAACCTCAGCAGTTGGATCCAGCTTCCTTCTCGCATCCTTCGTCACATGCATGTAGACAGGAGAACCAAAAATCCGCAAATGGGAAATATCAGGCCTCTTGCCAGAATAAGCCTCCTCTGGTGTACTCATGCCGAGAACCTTGTGAGGACAACGATTCTGCACATACACTGCTGTATTGCATGCCTCAACCCACAAGTGAAGGGGTAGGCCCTGATCATGCAACATCGCCTGTGCGGCACCCACGATCGTTTTGTTCTTCCGCTCAGCCACCCCGTTCTGCTGTGGGTTATGAGGTGCGATGAACTCTCTCCGAATCCCTTCTACCTTGCGCAAAAGTCCTTGAATTAGCGAGAGAGATGAATTCACCACCATTGTTGCTCTAAGAGCCTTCACACCTTCCCCAGCCCGATTCTTTCTCAATCGGTGCCTTGAACTCTCACGAGAACTTTGTATGTCTCGCTCTTCTTACGCATGAAGAGATCCAACCTCGAGAAAATTCATCAACAAATATCACATCGTACATGTGCTTTCTTTGTCGGCCCCTGCGAGAAAGGTCCACACACGTCTGTGTGAATTCTCTCAAGGATCGTCGTGGCACGACTAGCCTTCTCGTGAAAGGTGGCTTTCACAAATTTTCCCAAGGTACATCCCTTGCACTAATCTGACTACGCAAGAGTACCCTTAGGAAGCCCAGTAGAAATCTGCTGCAGTATCTTCTAAGCTCCATGGTGAAGGTGGCCCAATCTCCGATGCCACAACTCGCCATCATCCCAACTCACCACTCCTTCTGCCTTGCTTGCCATTGCTATGCAGCCGTCTACCTGCAATTGATAAAGGTTCTTAACTCGAACCCCTATCCTCCGGGTCTCACCAGTTGCCTTACTGCGCAGGAAAGCCTTTCCCTCGCTAAAGACAACATCATATCCCTTGTCTTCTAACATTGCCACAGAGATAAGATTCTTCTTCAATCCTGGAACATGCATCACTTCCTTCAATAGGAAGGGTTTACCAGACTCCCTCTCAAAGGAAATGGTACCGATACCGGTCGCACTGTATCTACCATCATCGCCCATCTCGATGTGCACTCCAAGATCTTTCTCATCCAGATCAGTAAACAAATCTTTGTCTCCGGTCATATGAAAAGACGCACCACTGTCAAGAAACCACACTGAACCCATCACACTTGAGACCAAGCATGCGATTAGCGAAAAATCCAGCTCAAACTGCAAGGCTAAGGCCTCTCCAGCTGCAGATCCAGGAGCTTGCTTGTTTTTCTTCTTCTATGGACAATTTGTGGCATAATGTCCGTGTTGGTGACAGTGAAAGCACTTCACCTTGGACATGTCCTGCTTCTTGCCTTTCGCACCGGATTGAGAAGCATTCTTCTTGCTCTTCCCCTTCCTTGCTTTGGCAGCCAAAGCGCAATTTTCTTCATCTACATTCTTCGATGAAGATCCGTCCCTGGTACTCCGCCTTATCTCCTCTTGCACAAGATCCGACCAAAGTCGCTCCCATCCTGGCAATTTCTCCCGACCATTGACAGAGTCCTAATAGGAATGCCAACTCTTCGGAAGCCCAAGGAGAGCCAAGCTCACCAAGTCCTCATCATCAACAGTCACCCCCACACTTCCCAGCTCATCCCTGCATTGGATGAACTTCGTGAGGTACTTGGGCATACTGTCGCCTTTCTCCATTTTTATGTTCTTGAGTTTATCCTTGAGCGCCAACTTCCTCTGGTCGCTCTTGCTTTGGAATAAGTCTGTCAACGCTTTCCACATCAAGAATGGAGAAGCCTTACCATGAAGGCTGGACACTATGTGATCCTTTACACCTTCCAACAGAATTCTTCGACACTTTGTTGTCTTCTTTTGCCATGCGTCAAGTACGGCAGCATCGCTAGAAGTAGGTTTTGGAATTTCTGCATCTATGAACTCCTTCAACCCATTGTCATCCAGCACTGCCTCCATCCTGTCCTTCCATGCAATATAATTCGAGCTGCCCTCAAGGGCATACTCCAATCTCAATCCGTTGAAAGACATCTCAACTTCGACACCAAGAAAACACTGCTGCAAATTCGAATTCCACCAGCACAAAACTCAACCGCTTCAATGTTTTGCAATTGCTCCAATGATCAATATCGCTCTTATACCATGTAGAAATTTGATAACTGAGATGTTATACACCGAGATTCTTCTGATCACACACTATTTTAACTTCATGCACAATACAGAATCTCTTCTACCATTGATCATTAATTGCGGAAATAAAAACAATCGCATGCGCACATTAAAACCATAAACAATCACACATATGAACACAATATTTTATGGGAAAGCTTAAAGCTGAAAACCCCCAACTATCTATATATTATATGTCATAGAAATCATGTAACAATCATTATACAAAGCTCCTGACAAAGCTCTCAATACAATCTCCAATTTTTACACACTAATCAAGCTCGATCTAGCAAATCACATGCTCCAATCTCTGCCACCTGATAGCCTGCCTCTACTGCGCAATCACTGCTGAAGAATGGCTCTGAATGAACTCGAATTGGTCCAGCCTTGCTCACGCAATCCTCATTGGAATCTCCAATCACTGGTTGTTGCAAATCATGCAACACTATAGTCACAACTGATAGTCACACTGCTCTTTCACCTACCTCTTCACTGGTCTCCACTGAAACTGTCCATGCACCGTAGTTAACTGATGTATTCTTTATATTATTAATGATTTAATAATTAGTTAATTAATTAATAATTAATCCACACCACTCTCACTAGTGTATCAATCAGTTAGACTAGATACAACTAGCTTAGCTATGTTTAACTCAGTTAAACTGAACACAACTCCATCAACTACTTCAATAACTCCACCAAAATTTGACACATGAGTTCTAACTAAATTATCTATGCAATAGCTCCACTTAACCCTGAATAGTGTAATTCCTTCATTGCACTGTACAGCATCCAGATAATTTAACTAAGTGCTCCAATAATAAGATAATGCTTAGTCCATATATTATTAAGCATTAATAATATTCTAACATCGCTTTAATCAGCAATTCAAAAGACCTCAATATGTTGGTGTTAGTAAAAATAGAAGTCCATCTATTTTTTCCAAACTGGATCAACTGACCACAAATAGCATCCTGCAACTCATAGAATATGATCGACATGTCTAAAAATAGACTTGCGCCAAAAATAGCCTGCGGGCCCACTTAGTGAAGGCAACTTCTTTCCACTAAGCTCATCATCTTGTTGCAATCTCAACACTATGCTTGTTCACAAGAAAATAATTTTGGTCTTTGTTTTTATTTTCTTACATAGACTTAGAACTTCAATTGATTTGACTCCATCTTCGTTTTAAGTTGGTTCATATATTGTTGGAGGAAAAGTTTTGGTTTTTTATCGATATCGAAACAATCCATTATAATCATAGTTACCAACTTCTGCGCTCCTTGTTCCTACATACATCACAAAAGGCACCATCCCCTAGCCTAAACAGTTGGGGATTTTATAGTAACCCGGCCAATCCCAACATACATGGAGGTAGCGAGAAGAATTCCAAATATTAGTAGCAAGATGCATTTAGAACTCCTCGACCTGGAAAATACTAGAAAGGTCACTGCCTTTGATTATGTCGAGCAGCAACATTATATCCTCCACAAAAAACACAATTTCATACATGTTCCAGAGCACTACGTAGAGATGGTAATATTTGGTGGGATCGAACTAGAGATATATGCGATTCTTTTTTTCACCCTTGTCTCCAGTGAATGCATTAGTCTGAAGAATTTAAGGTTACCTAGACCAAGTGATTCTACAAGCCCCAAGAGATCGTTTCTTTTAAACAGAAGATGAATAGGTACCTTGTTACACTTATGCATGTAACCATAGTCTTTGATGGCCATCATAACAAATTGATCACCCTTTCAGCTAATGATTTCCACATGTAAGCTCCTCGTTCAGAATATTCAACAATGATTACGCTATCATAGAGGAACTTTGTTGGAGTAATCACCGCACCTCTATGGAATCTGTAATTCCCACCCTAGTGATCCTAGTTATCGATTTGGAAGTTTATCAACATCTGCGGATTTTTGTGTAACGGAAAACCTCTACATGGTATCAGAGCCTGGACCTAGGTTCGATTCCCCCGAGCTGCGACTGAGGGGGGGTGTTGATTCCCTCGAGCTGTGTTTAAGGGGGGTGTTGGAGTAATCACCGCACCTCTATGGAATCCATAATTCCCACCCTAGTGATCCTAGTTACCAGGTTGGAACCTAGTTACCTGTTTGGAAGTTTACCAACATCTACAAATTTTTGTGCAACAGAAAACCTCTACACCTTCAAGTCTTCCTTTAAATATTTAGTTGTAGTCCTATTATGGCTTTTGCATTCTCTTCAAATACATAGAATATCACAATTTTCACATCTCATCAATGTCGTGGAACATGGGGTCTCGGCATGGACACCTTGGTTATCTATTCATTGTAACCTCTCACTTACAACGTAACCACTGTCAATGTGGAAACACTATAAGACTCCACGATGTGTGTGTGTGCCTATCCACTATAAAAGTGTTGCTTTGACCATATTTTGTGGTTGAATTTGCATCCTCCGCAAGCCACGATCCTGTAGACTATTATAAGTGTAAAATCATAGCAAAATTTTATTGGTAGCATATAAGCTTGTCACAAACTTAGAGTCGGTGTCTAAGCCAAAACTGTATATATGACATGTTTCATCCTTCTGTGAGGAAAAACGGCCACAAATTCGAGTATGTACATCAAATTGACCCCATAGTGGTGTTTGTTGATTTCTAGAGACCATATATAACCATTACTATGGGTTAACTCCCCCATCGAACCACCTGTCATGAAATTCATGCAACATATTCACGTGTCATGTAGAAATAAGGCTCCACTGCAATGCATACTTTCCTTGTGTACGTTAGAGCCAGCAAAGTATAGAACAAGTAATTATGATCTCGATTTTATTCGCAGAAACGTTCTTTAAATCATTTTGGCCGAAAACTATACATAAAAAAATAAAGATCAACATATGGACCCTCTTAAAATCCAAAAATATGTGAAACATTAACCAAATTTTGAATTCAACATATTCCCCATTGAATGGAACTTCATCAAATCCATGGAGCCAACACCTATTGTGTCTCCTTCAAGATAATTTTTAATTTGTGAGGAGGATCCATCTTGCGCAAATCTTTGCATTGACCACCATACAACATGTCATATAGAAATCTTATGTTGACATTCTTGTGTGTGAATATTGTCATCTCCTCGTCCACAATATCGATGTGCTCAATATGTATCCCCTGGTATGTGCCACTGAATAAACTCCTCTAAACATCCAATTCTTTTCAATACGTGTGCACCAATGTTGAACACCTGATAATAAAAAATTGTTGACATTCGTGCCAAATGTGTATGTCATATCTCTTTTCAATATAATGTTGAACCATGGACGATGATGAAATGCTACAAGATTTAATCATTAGTGGTTAACTGATAGTTTAGAATTAGTTTTTTAGTTGGACCGTTAAATTGTTTCTCTGTAACTAAGTAACTTACCATCTCCCTGTATATATATATACTTCTCATAATAAAATAATCAGTGTGTGTGCGCTCTCCAGTAATTTGTGTTTTCTTATATTGTTGCTGGATTTTTTCATGTTATCAGAGCCGCTGCCAATTTTGGTTGCATAGTCTAATTGTGAGGATTTTCCTATTTTTGTTGCAAGTAACACCCTGCCGTTGATCTTGTTTGTTGATTGTGAGGGTTTTCCTATTTGACGTTGCAAGCAATTTTTTGTGAAGCCAATGAGGAGAGTTTTCATTTTCGTGAAGAGATTGCCAGACTACTTTTCATCGAGGGAGAAGAGTATCGCATTAAAATTCTTCTTTGTTGTAGAATCTGGCATGGTAGTTCGAAGTGTCTACTACCTCTACCAGAGAGAAGAGTCATTGATATTGAATAAGTAGCAGTTATTGATTGCGGCGATGGTTGCGCACCGAAGGTATTGATGTCGCTGCCCAAAAAATAAATTGTTCCTATTTGAAAATCGAGGTAGATCTTTGTCCTAATCCTTTTATTCTGTTAGACGAACATCAAGCACCTACAACAAGCACTCCAAGATTACAGGCTCAAGGAAAAACCAGTAGTAATTCATCCAGCAGTAGTAGTTCATCATATTTTGAGTTTGATTCTAATAATCCTAAAATGAGAAACTTAAGTGATATCTATGCACAAGATGATGTCGATGATAGTGTAAATTTTGCATTTCTTTCATTTCAACCTACTTGTTTTGAAGAGGCTATAAAGGACAAAGAATGGGTAGATGCAATGAATAATGAGATCGATGTTATCGAAAGAAATCAAACTTGGGATTTGGTTGATCTACCTGATGATAAAAATTCTATAGGTGTCAAATGGGTTTTTAAAACAAAGTTAAATGAGAGAGGTGAAGTTGATAATCACAAAGCAAAATTAGTTGCCAAAGGTTTTTCACATCTTGACTTACGACAAACTCTTAGTTATAGGATTAAACAATTTGTATGCCTTATATTGATCACTATATCCTATAAAGATGTACTTTTCACTCATATCATCAAGCTTTTTTCTCAATTTTTTTGGAACATGAGCGAAAGAAATACAACCAAATAAGTGAAAGTGTGAAAATTTTACCTTTTTTCCACTCCATGCTTCTTCAGGTACAAAAATTTGAACATTGGAAGATGGCGATCTATTCAAAATATATATCGAACATGCAATTGCTTCAGCCCATAAATCTTTAGACAATTTTTTTGTTTTGAGCAAACTTCGAGCCATATTCATAATTGTTTGATTCTTTCTTTCCACGACTCCATTCTTCTGCGGAGTATAACTGGTTGTCGTTTGTTTTTGAATACCATGTTGTTTGCAAATATCAATGAATTCGTTAGATTCATACTCACCTCCTTTATCAGACCTTGGAATTTTAATAAACTTGCCACTTTGTTTTTCAGCCTCGGCTTTGAACTCCTTAAACTTGGAAAATGTTTCAGATTTGTATTTGATGAAATACACCCAAATTTTCCTGCTAAAATCGTCAATGAAAGTAAGAAAATAGAGACTTCCAGCAGCTGATTTTTCTTGCATTGGACTGCACAAATCTATATGCACTAACTCTAGTTGTTTTTTGGCTCTATTAGAGGCTAAAGGAAAACTATCTTGCTTATTTTTACTCATTATACAACTTGTACGGGAAGATATATGATCAGACAAAGTAGGCAAACCTTTCACCATAGATTGTCTTTGCAACGAACTCATACTTTTGATAGGTAAATGACCATATCGCAAATGCCACACACCAGAGTTAGTTGGCGTTGAAACATTATGGGCATACAACTTCTCACTTTTCAACTGTAATTTATACAACATGTTCTTTGTCATAAGAATCTTTGCAACAAGGGACTTATGTTTATCAGAAATTGTGCAAGTAGTGTTGTGAAAGCTAACATCATAACCATGTGCATCTAACTGACCAACACTCAACAAATTATGCTTCAAATTGGGTACATAATAAACATCATAGATATTATTCACAACATTTTTTTTTGTTAAGACGGGTACAACACCCTTTCCTGAAGCTTTAACCTGGCGATCATCACCCAAACCAATAGAGGAACTAGCAGATGTATCAAGATGTGAAAACAAATCACTATGACTAGTCATATGATTACTACATCTGTTGTCTACCAACCAAACATCTTTATTAGGTACTTGCACAGTCACTTGGCATGCCAAAAATAAAGCATCTGATGTTTCACATTCAGTGTTTGTGACATTGGCTTTGTTTTTTCTTAAAACATACTGTAATTTTCGACATTCAGACTTATAATGACCATATTTTTTGCAGTAGTGACATTGAATTTTTTATTTATCTATCCACCTATGACCATGATCAGTTTTTGATTGCTCTGAATGCGTTTGAGTTACCTATGATCTATCATCAGACTGAGACTGCCCTCTACCTTTTCCTCTCCGGCCACGAAAACCTCTGCCTCTACCTCTATCCACAGAAGCTTTAGATTTGAAAGCATGCTCTAAAGTACTAACATCTAAATCAATTCTTTCTTCATAATCCAACAAAGACCAATTAATTCTTCGACAGATAATTTTTTTAATTCTCTCGACTCAAAAACAGTAACTATCATGTCAAATTTTTTAGGCAAACATCTAAGAATTTTTTCAACAATTATTTGGTCTTCAAGTTCTTCACCATTAATTCGAAGCTGATTAACAACACCCATAAATTTAGTCATGAACTGATCAACTGTTTCTGATTCAATCATTTTAAGTGTTTCAAATTGCATTCTGAGAGTCTGTAATTTTACCATTTTTACTTTATCATTTCCTTGATAAGAAACCTTAAGTATATCCCATATTGATTTAGCAGTATTAGCAGCAGTGATTTTAGGAAAAATAGAGTCTAAGGAATTTAAAATGCACGACTTTGCTTTACCTTCTTTCTGTTTAAGTTCATCAAATTGTTTTATTTGAGCAGCACTCATTCCAGCAATTATATTTACGTCAGTTTCTATGAACCCCAATTCTATTGACTCCCAACAACCTAAACCTTGTAAGCATGCTTGCATTTTAAGACTCCAAAAATTGTAATTTTTCCCACTAAATAGAGGCGTAGGGATGGAAAACAGACTTGTTGAAGCTATGTTTAAAATAATCAGAAATACGGTTAAAAGCTTCAAAAACAACATCTCTCTAAAAAACTTCGAAACAAATAGGGCAGGGCTCTCTCTTTTCCCCTCAAATATTTATTTGTTGTTGAAAACTTTTGAAACTGAACCACAATCCTAGATATAAAAAATAAAACAGCTCACTGAAAATGTATACATATGTTGCATATAGCATTCCCGAGGCAAATGTCCCAACCTCAAAAATTAACTGAAGAGGGTGCCATGACAAAAGCAATAAACAATTTTCCAGCAAATTTTAATCATAAATTTTGATAATTCAAAACCCCTGTAGTGGATGCACGCTACTCTTGAACCAAAATCAGTTCAGTGAACAACACAAACGAAAAAACGTTCCAAAACTAATTGCCAAAGGTTTTTCACAGCAAGATGGCATAGATTATGGTGAAACATTTTCACCTATAGCAAGAATTAATACTGTTCGATTTGTATTAGCTATTACAGCACAAAAAAAGTGGCCTATTTACCAAATGGATGTAAAGTCTTCCTTTTTCAATGGTGTTTTGAATGAAGAAGTGTATGTTAATCAGCCACCCGGTTTCGAAATAAAAAATCAGAAACATAAGGTGTACAGGTTGAAGAAAGCATTGTATGGCTTGAAGCAAGCTCCAAGAGCTTGGTACAGCCGAATAGACCATTACTTGCTGAATAATGGTTTTAGAAGGAGCAACCATGAGCCCACTTTGTATATCAAGAATGATAATCAAGATAATATTTTGATATTGTGTCTTTATGTTGATGACATAATTTATACTGGTATGCAGTTAGATGAATTTAAAGCTGCAATGAAAAATGAATTTGAAATGATAGATCTTGGATTAATGAAATGCTTCTTAGGTATCAAAGTGAAACAAACACACGATGGTATGTTTATGAGTCAATAAAAGTATTCTACTGAAATTTTGAAAAACTTTAAGATGGACTGGTGTAAACCGGTGGATACTCCTATTGAAGTTGGTACAAAGTTAAGTAAAGACGATGTGGGTACTATTGCTAATGTATAAGCAACTTGCTGGTAGTATTATGTATCTTACTGCTACTAGACCTGATATAACATTTGCAGCTAGTTATATTTCCAGGTTTAGGGAATCTCCTAAAAACTATCATTGAAAAGCTGGAAAAAATGTGTTAACATACATTGCAGGTACATCTACATATGGTTTATTGTATAAAGTCTCTACAGACAGTTAGCTTCTTGGTTATACAGATAGTGATTATATAGGATGTATTGATGATCAGAAAATCACTTCTGGTTATGATTTTCTATTTGGCACAAACTTGATCTCGTGGTCATCCAAAAAGCAACCCATAGTTGCGCTATCTTCAACAGAGGCTGAGTACGTTGCAGCAAATACAACATCATGTCAAGCTATATGGCTAAAGATACTTCTCTCTGACTTCGGTTATATAGAAAATGAACCTATATCAATCATTTGTGACAACACTTCCGTTATTTCCTTGTCGAAGAACAATGTCTTTCATCAAAAGAGAAAACATATCAACACTCGTTTTCACTTCATTCATGAACTTGTCAAGAATGGTGATATTGTTCTCAAATTTTGTGATTCAAAGGAACAGTTAGCGGATATATTCACCAAACCGCTAGGAAAAGTTAATTTGAATTTCAATTTCAAAAGTTAAACATAAAACAATGTAACCCTCAAAATTAAGAAGGAGTGTTAAAAGATTTAATCATTAGTGATTAACTGATAGTTTAGAATTAGTTTTTTTAGTTAGACCGTTAAATTGTTTATCCATAACTAACTTACCACCTGCCTCTATATATATATATATATATAAAATAATCAGTGTGGGCGCTGCTTTTGTCATGAACCAGCTCCATTAATTTTCATTGACTATTTCCATTAATGAACTGAGTATCAAATACGTGAGAAAAAATTTGCTCAATATTGTGACTAGTTCCAGCTTGCAAAATCTTGCAATCACCCATCATCGCTTTTATGGTATAAGTGCGAAGAGCACCAGCAAATGTCTCTCAATTTGTGGCCAACTATCTCCAGAAAATGCATGCATCGAACACATCTCCAGAAGTATCGTGATAAATGTAACGTGTCTTTGCCCTTAAATTTGTGTTAACATAAAATATGTGCATTCGATGGAAACAGATCTCAAAAAAATTGTAATTATCTTGATAAATATTACCGGGATGCAATGCACCCATGACTGGTTGTTAGTTGACCATCGTCATCAAAAACGTGAATCTCAATGAAGCTCAAGCAAAGACATGTACTATTGTGCCTTTTTCAATAATCTTATTGGCACACTATGTAGTATTTTCACAAATCCGAGAAGACTTAAGTTTCCATCATTGCCCCTTATTCAATCATGAAGCAGCGCAGGTACTGAAACAACTAGCCCTATTCCAAGTTTTGAGGTTATTTCTTCAATAACAATTCATTTTCAAGTTTTGAGGTTGATTCCCTTTATTTTCAAACAATTCATATGCACATCGAGCATGTTGCTCCCATCGATCCAGTGCTTCAAGTTGGCAGCAACGCAAAATTCTTCACAATCCATTTTCCTCGATTGGAGAGAACTCGTCGAAGAAAGCAAATCATAGATGTGTAATTCTTTCATTCAACTTATCTTTATGATATTTCCCAATATCTCCATCATTTGGAGTTGAATCAACTTTCAAAGTTGTAGTTTCTTTTGCATGAACCATTGTTGTCATTTCGATATTGTAATCAAATAACCAGAAGAGGGTGGAAAAGATTTTTATCCTGCGTTATTGCCTCACAATTTAATTCATATTTCTAAACCCTTCAGTAGCTTCGATCTACCTAAATAGGCGTATTACAATGCTTTTGAAACCCATAATATCGTGAGCATGTTGGATTTACATGTACAATCAAATCTGGGCAAAAGTTTTAATTAAGGAGAAACGTGATCCATAGCTTACTAAGTCAACTAAATGAAATCTTCTTCAATTTGATTTATTCATGCTCAATTTCTTCATGGATTTGACTAGGAATACGAACCACATGTACTTATTTTGCAGATTCTCCTTTCTTTGGTGGATTACACACGACCTTTCTACAAGCTTGATGATGTGGTTGTTTCTCTTTCTTCACCCAAAGCAAAGGATCTCTTTGATTTGGTTTACTTTTTCTTGCACCAATTTTGTTACCATAAGCCTTAAATCTCTAACATTCTGCAAAAAAGTGATTGCCTTATCCACCAAATGTACAAAACGTTTATTTTTTGGGAGAAACATTATACCTAAAGGAATTTTTAGCCACTTTTGTCTGAAATATTCCATTCATTTTCTAACCCATTTCCTTTGAACTGCGACTTTGACAAGGATAATTAACTCTTCTTTGGATGCACTCAGTTCTTTGTGGAGACTTTTCACCATTATTACCTGCATCATTAAGTTGTATAAGTCCATTTGAGACAAACTGAACATTCGACGTTCTTCTTGCTTTAGCAACTTTGGAGCATTCTCCAATGTCCTCACATGTATATCCCAATCCTACATTTGGAGGTTGTATTATCATCTTAATAGGATTGATGATGCCTTGACCATTGTGTCCAAGGCCTCTTCCATCGTAACCTATTTTCTTTAACAGTTTTGACCCAATTCCTCAAGTGTGCTTCTCAAAGGAACCAGAACAAACATCTTCTTTAGGATAATTTAAACCAATGTTGCTTACCCCATTTATTGTAGCATTCTGACACCTTGCTAGGGCCTCTTAGGAAGCTTGTAATTGCAACTCCTTCACTTGCAGTCTATCTTGAAGCTCTTGCTTCTCATCTTCCAATGCTTTCAACTCTTTCCGCAAATTATTTCTTTCTCTGTCATCAACATATAATTATTCTACGATTTTCTTCATGGTTAAGAATTTTCAAACATATTTGAATCTTTAAAAATATTTGTAAAGAAGGGATCAGAAGGAGACTCATTTGATGAAATAGACATTTCAAAACTTTGAAAATTACCTCTTTAAGAAGTTTCCTTCTTCTTGCTTGGATTAAATATGACAAGTATACCCACTAATTCAAACAATGAACTTGGCTTTAATACCAAGTGATATAAAAACTTGAGAGGCACTTAAAACTTATAAACAAGACCTTTTAATCACGATATGGGCTTGATATATTAAGTTACAATACATCTGTAAATATGTTAATTTCATCTTAAATTTGTACCTTAAAATTGCATGTAAAAATACTTAATCCAATCATGAATAAACATAACATGCAAACATCAAGGATTGATAATGGAGTTCATCCCCTCCATTGGGCTACATCTCCTGATTCGCCTCCAATAGGCCAAATCAATTTTATTATCTTTCTAAAATGAGGAAGATGCATATATCAACAATACCTCTGAAAGACCTATGGATATGTCTTAGCTATCCTCAAAGTGAATTTGTCCCAAATATTCTCAAAATGACTCTCTCAATCTCTCCAAAACTCTCTAAAACTATCATGTCATACAAAGTACATAATATGGCTTTATATAGCTCTCAAGATCCCAAAACAAAGGAGGAAATATATCCTTAGATCCACTACTCCAAGGAGAAAACAACTCTCTTATCCCTTAAAAGATTCTCATGAGATATATGTGGAGGAAATCTCTCAAATCCTACTATCAAGGGTCTTATCCTAAAACCTAGGGATGAGAGTAATCCCATAATACTCTCAACTTAAACATAAATTTAGAAATTTAATTTGAGAAAATCCTTTCATAATTTCAATTTCTATTTTACAAATTAAAAATTAAAATATGAGCACATTTACATTCAAATTGAAAACAACCACAAAATCCCTAGGCTTCAATGACCTTGCCTTCAACATGGTGCTCCTTGGAAAATGTGTCAAGATCCTCTTCGATCACCTATATTCCTATATCTTAGTCAAATTCATCCCTAGCTAGGCTATAGTTCGAAAAGCCTTGATTTGAAAATCTATTGGTAGGAAGACTTGTTTCCTTTATACTAATTCATATGGGGTACATCCTGTGGTACTCTGTTGGCTTGAGAGGTCCTGACCTAGGTTCGGAGGTTAAATTTTTCCAACAAACCCCTATACTACTGGCCCTTTCAGCAGTGACTTGCTTGTGCAAGCCAAAGTCTCACCCGAAGTAGTATGGGAGGGTGCTAGAACCAGGTTTCCACACCCTGGGAGAGGGCAGGTAAGTCAGGCAGAGCAACGTTCGACTTCACAAATATCAGATTTCATATTACAGAACCCAGATCTATCAGTCCCTTCTCATCCATGTGCACGCTACCATGAAACAAATAACAGATATAGGACAACAAGCAACTGATCGCAGCTATTCTTGCATAAAGTCTAATAAACATATTCAGATCAATTGTCAACGCAACATAATTACTTAGCACAGTTACTTGCGAAGCTCAATATAGAATTATGCATACCATAACAGATCTAGATCGCAATATAAAAAAGTAGCACAAGTACTTTCACAGCATAAATCAATGACATAATCAGATATCATAGATCCAATAGATTCAAAGATTTCAACAGCCTTTCGCATTCACTAATCCTTCAAATCCTTTTACAATACCTAAAACCCAACCTGCGCACACAGCAGCAGGGTCTGCACACAGCAGGAATGAGGGTCTCCGCGCACACAGCCAGCAGGAGTCCTTTCTCAAAAACCCAAAACAGATCTACTAATTTGCAAATTGCACCAATCTTAGTTCAAGTATGTCTTACAACCCAAAAAGGTTCAACTATTTATACTACTTTAGCCTACACATCCAATGGTCTGTAAACTGTGGTTTGCAGACTCTTGGTCTACCCTTGACCCACTTACAATGCATTAGGGGCTTTAACCCACCCCAAAACCCTTGTGTTAGATTAAATATAATAAAAAATATACAAAAATGGACCAAATTCGCAGCTCTTGTAGGAGACCCTGTTCCAACAATCCCCCAACACAATCTTGTGACTCATCTCGAGTCAATGTGGTGGTGGGGTCTCCACCTTCGCACGCAGTGCATTGACAGCTGCGACCAATGAGGGTAGCACTTCTTGAATTTGAGTAGCAGCGCTCTACGCAATATCTACAAGCTTCTGTGAGGTTGGTCCCTCTGTCACAGCCGTGACACTCTCCAGTGTCTGGTTTAGTCGCTTCACAGCACCATCAACATCCTGTGAGAGCTTGAGGGCTGCAGCAGCCCAAGGCTTCAAGCGTTCTATGATAACATGCTTCTTATGGCGGAGTCCCTTGATCTCATCTTGGAGGGTGTTGCTGGTCCGCAATCATGCCAAATGTTGTGCAAGGACAAAGGTAGGTAATGTAGCCTTGATCTGCTCGAAAGCTTCCTCCTTTTGTCGTAAGCCCTGACTGAGTTTCTGGAGGACCGGATCATGCTGGATATTGGTCCAAAGCTGCATGGCGTCCTTGAGTAATTGGGTGCCCTGAGAAATCTGTCTTGTAATGGTGTTGGTAGCCTCAGTCACTAACGCAACGCGCTGGGCTCGTACCTCTGAGGGTGTTTCGGGCTCCATTTTGGCTTGTAAGTCAGAGATTTGCTGCTCCAACTTTGTCTTAATGACCTGCATTTCCGTCCTAGAAGCCTTCAATGCTGCGACCAATCCTTCCACTTTAGCCCAGGGGGTGGCTGCGGCCGGGATTTCTTCTGTAACCTCTGTGCAAAGTTGGTGGATCAGAGTTTCGAGCTCTGCTTGCTGCGCGACAGCAAAGAGTACCTCTGCGTTCTGTTGTGCGATGGTCTATTCGGCCATACCAAGTTGGTGGTGTACTTGTTGGTCCCAGTGGTGAATCTCCTGAAACACTGCAATGTGGAGACCCTATAATGTTGTGTGGGGTAGCTTGGCAAGATTTAGTTGCACCCCTGCATCTGCTTGGAGCTGGATCTCTTGGTCCAACGAACTAAACACAAGGGCGGCGCTAGGTAAGGGACAGAGACGACTTTCTTCCATGGCTAGCATTGTACTGCTAGATGCCAAGGGAATTCGTCCCTGAGCCACGCGGCTGGTCTGTATTGTGTCTGTCTTTAGCTACAAGGTTCGAAGCTCTTCCTGGATGGTGTTGATCGCAGCCTTCTGGTGCTCCTCTAAAGCGACCCATTTTTCTTATGTGGCCAGTGTGACAGCATCTATGATTTGTTTGAGATCTCCATCCATCAACGTAACCGTCTCATCTCGTTCCTTTCGCTTGGCGCGCTACTTCTTTCAGGGTCCCTTGACAGGCTCGCATGTTCACTTCGTACCTCCGACGTTCACTTCCACCGTGGCTAGCTGCGAATCAACCTGGGTCTCAGCCTCAATATTTTTCGTGGTGGTCTGCGTAGGTTGTGTGTCCTTTTTCGTGGTTGCGCCTAAGTCTTTCCTTGTGCTTCCAATCTCCTTGGTGATAACGGGTGGGGGTACCTACGTCGTGCTATTACCAGTGGTGCCCCTAGCGTTGGTTCTGAAGCCTATATTCCAAGCACGAGGCCATAGCGCAATCACATTGTCAATTTCCTCGTCTACTACCATATAAGGAAGTGACGTCTAGGTTTTATACTTATGGTTGTGGATCTGAATGTTGTTCGTGGTAACTGGAATGCTGCGATAATCTTTTACTTTTCATATACTGTGGGGGATAGTCGAGGTCGAGAATTGATGGCTGCGGCCACGCTACTCTGGAAGAGGACCCAGAAGACTTGGTTATCTTCTATGCGCTACGCGTCCTTTGAATCCCACAAATGGGCATACTGGGCCCATTCACACATATCTGGAGGGATCTCAGGGAGGACCGACTCAGCAGGGGTTGTTGAGCCCTAAAATTGTCTTCTCTATTGCAGACCTTCACTTCATTTCATCATTTCTTTATCACTTCATAAACCTAAAAATCAATGAAGAATGATTAATATTTCTTAAATATTACATACAAATGATTAACATGTTGTATTTTCATGATTTTTGTTGTTTTAATAATTTTGAACATTTTAGCCACAGAATACAGGCATTATGCATCCAATCAAGCGTTCCGCAGCTGTTTGTGTGTTTAGGTATGATGCAGGTGTCAATTGGAGAAAAGGAACACATGGGCAGTTCTCAAATCTTCCCTATATGATTCCTTCCTATCCACGAGGACTGAATCGACAACTTGAGGTGTCTAATCCAATGGTTAAAGCGAGAGTCAAAGAAACTGTTTTCTACAGGAATTAGGACTCCTGATTTGCTTTGCAGCAAATCACGTGTTGAGACTCAACAAGATGATGAGCTTAGTGAAAAGATTCGCCTTCGCTAAGTGGACCCGTAGGATATTTTTGGTGCAAGTCTATTTTTAGACATGTCGATCATATTTCAGAAATTGCAGGATGTTATTTGTGGATGGTTGATCAAGTTGGAAAAATAGATGAAATTATATTTTTAGAATATTAGGCAAAGTCTATTTATAGATCGTCAATCTAAAAATGGATGCATGTCGTTTATTATTATCTCTTAATAATAATCAGACTCTAAACAGCAACTTGTTCTCTTGGAGCACTTCAGTTCAGTGCACAGATGTGGCACAGCAGCTGACAGAAGGAATTACGCTATTCCTAAGGGTTTACTGGAGCTATTGCATGGAGGACTCAGTTATAACTCAAGTGGCAGAGTTATGACACAGTTTGAAGAAGCAGTTATGAAGTTGTATTTAGTTTAACTCAATTAGACTTAGTTAGACTCAGTTGAGCTAGTTGTATCTAGTCTAACTGATTGATACACTAGTGAGAGTGGAGTGAATTAATTAGTTAATTAATTCACAAATAATAACTCATTAATCAACTGAACAATACATCAGTTAACTACAGTGCATGGAAGTTTCAGTGGAGACCGGTGGAGAGATAGGTGAAAGGGCAAGATCGACTATCTGTTGTGACTATAGTGATGCGTTGATTGCATCAAACACACAGTGGAGATGCCAATGAGGATTGCGCAGTCAATCCAAGAGTAATTCGAATTCATTCAGAGCTACTCTTCAGCAGATATTCCGCAGTGGAGGCAGGCTAGCAGGTGGCAAAGATCGGTGCATGGATTTGCAATATTAGGCCTATATAGTGTATGACGATTGTATTGTACTGAGAGCTTGTGATAAGCTTTGTATGCTTGTATGATATTTCCATATGATCTCCATGTTACATAATATATAGTTGGGGTTTTTAGCTTCAGGATTTCCCTGTTAAAAACTATATTATGTGCGATTGAATATTTTTGTTTATGATTCACATGTGTGTGCAATTAATTTTTCCGCAAAATATTAACAAGTGGAATAGATTCAGTATCTTGCATAAAGTTAAATAGTGTGAGATCAGGTGGATCTTGGACATATGCATGCTTAGTGCATATAATTTCTACATCACAAGTCTCAAAAGATTCTCAATTCAATTTTGATTAGAAGATTACACCTGTACCTATTTTTTTTCAACATTAGTTATGAATTTGCATATAAATTAAGCTCTGTAGAACCGAGAAAGGACGGTTGATAACTCATTCAGAATCACAGTGATACTCTGCTTTTCAAGCACTATTTTAATAAAAGGATATTAGCCTTGATGTTGTTTTGATTACAATTTTAAGGAGCTAAAATATTACACCGAATTGGTAGTAGAGGGCCCCTGCTATTCGAGGAGGTTTTATGCATTTTCTAGCTAAGTTTATTTAGTTTATGTTTAGCATTTCTCTATACTTTCTGCTCAAATTACTGCTTTCATAATTTGCAATTATTGTATTCAACTAAGTAAAGTATGTTGATGAATGGATAGTGACTCATAGGTGCATTAATTGTTTAGGTTTCATTTTTTGTCTTTCATAGTTAACAATTACTGTGACCAAGTAAAGACCATTTGAGTCTTAAATTAAAATGGTTAGTGACTTATAGATACAGTAATTGTCTAGCATAGGAGATCCTCATTACACTACACTTGATCTTTTTCAAAATCTCTTCCAATAAATCTCAATTAAATGAATTGGATTTAGTTGTAATGTTTGAGTTATTTGTTGTTTCAGTATTTTATTTCATGTCATAGGAGATCCTCATTACACTACACTTGATCTTTTTCAAAATCTCTTCCAATAAATCTCAATTAAATGAATTGGATTCAGTTGTAATGTTTGAGTTATTTTTTGTTTCAGTATTTTATTTCATGTCATAGGAGATCCTCATTACACTACACTTGATCTTTTTCAAAATCTATTCCAATAAATCTCAATTAAATGAATTGGATTCAGTTGTAATGTTTCAGTTATTAGTTGTTTTCATTTCTTGAATCTTTAATAACCATGGATTAGGATTTCTATTTTTCATCATTTAATAGACTCCAAAAACTTGTAAATAAAACTTTGCTTTAATTCATTTGATAACATTTCCCTTTTCTTCCTTTTTAAATAGATTTAATCTCATCTTTTTAGTTTAGAATAGAACACTAAGGATCAAAATATTAAAAAAAAACTCCCAAAACATCAACAAAATATTAAAACAATGAATTAGGAAAAAAGGACACTTAGGCACATATAGTGCATTACACTTCATCAGTTTACTAGCCCTGATCGATAATTTATGTTAACAATTTAGGACACTAAATTGACTAAACAGGGGTTTCCCAGGCAACAAGGGCTATAAGAAATAGTAGCCAGGCATATCAAAAGGCCTTTCCCTGCTCCTACGATTTGTGGACGTTAGCTAAGACCTTGTCGCATAAGTATTGGGCCCAATTGAGGCAGACCCCCTTCGCACATTGACCAACTAGCCGAATGACATAGGCAGGGACGGTTACGACTTGGCACTTCCGCATTGGCTTGCAAGCTAGTAATATGGTACCCATCTGCGTAGCCGGGTCGCTGATGGATTTTATGATGAAGCCCTGCTTATTCCTTTCCACATGGTAGGTCTTACACACATATTCAACAGTGTCCCCTTCATATTTCTTGCCCACACGCTCTAGAGGGTGTGGCCCGTTCATGGGAAGGCTCGTGATATTATGAACCAATTTAGCATCTATGGGGACCCTATCTCGAATCCATAAGCAGCCATTGTGAATTAGGGCAAGCAGCTGGAGGGCCATTCGATCTGTGATGTTGTAATGGCCAAAGTGGGGCATACGCAACAGGTTCAAGAGCCTGAATCTGACCAATCCACTTACCTAGCGCTAAGGAATTATTGTGACCCCATCGTCTACGTAAATTGTGTCGAAGTACAATGCGGGGGTCACCTCAGGGAAGGCTTCATAATTCTCCAGGTCATGATCGTCGAATTTAACTTCATGGAGCTTCCCGCAGGGGTCACTCAGGACAGGGACTTCCCCCGAGGTTAGCGGCGTCTGCAGATAGGTAACCAAGCCATCAAGGTTCTTTGGTGTGCACGTCGAGGGCCTGCGCGGGTGGATGAAGGGAGGTAACCAGTTGATTGGATTGGTAGGCAGGGCCTCCTCCTGCGTAGCCTGAGCCTGAGGCGTTGCTCGCGGGGACTTGGCATGCCATGGGGAGGTGCTAGGCTTCCTTGAAGCCCATTTCGCAACTTTGGGGGGCTTCCCTGAGCCCTGTGCGCTTGGCGTTTCTGCTACGCTTGGTTCAAACACCTGCGTCTCCTGCGCATCTTCCCCCAACACAGGCTTAAGCCCTAAGTACTTCAATCCCAAAGGTATGTTCGCTCGACTTGTGTCGTCGCAATAGAACCAGGCCGCCTTCATGAGAAAATATTTTAGTGGTGCTATGATCACTTCATATTTACGAACGAAATTTTTGTAATAACCTACATGGCCGAGAAGTGAGCACAGCTGCCCCTTTGTTGTGGGAGCTGGCGGATATATAATATTCGCATCCCCAATTTTTTCCACCATGGGGTGCGTCTCAATGCTATTTGTTCGCAGCCCGAGTGGTCCGGTAACCATGTGCACCCTGTTCAATTCTGAGATAGGACCCTCTCGTGGATCATTCTTACCTTATTTTGGAGCTAGGCTGCAATATTTGATCATGCTTGGTGTTCGCGGCTCCCAATTGGGTATTTTAGGTGCAACACCTAGGTGCGATTCACCCCATGCTACAGTGTCAATGTGTTGCAGAGCTGTGTCAAGCGCCTTTGTCCCGCCTATTAATCAAAATGTTCACAGAAATTCATCCCTCAAAATCTCCCAGTGGCGAGTGCACCGATGGAGCTCTACATCTAAGTACCATGCAGTGGGAAGTGGTCCCAGATCATGAATAATCAGATGAACCCACTCCTGGGTAGTTCTATCGCACCATTGTTTTATCCAAGCGAATAGATATTCGCGTGGATGTTCGGGTCCAAGGAACGTTTTGATTCGCAGGTCGGCTGGGGCCTCAAATCATAAGATCATCATATTCCGACACTCCTCCCAATCCTGGAACGCCTCCTCATGTGTTACCCACCATTGTGCAGGTGATTCACGCATGGTCATCTTACAGGCCCATAGTCATCATTCTTGGGGAACCTCGGCTTCGAATGCCCGCAAAAAGTCCCTAACATTACCAGAACCATTGAAATAAGGTAGATCTCTTACCTCTGAGGAGATGCATCAGAAGTTCTTCGTGATCCGAAGACATTGCAACGCAGAGACATCATGTAACTGGTTTTTCCAATTCTCTATCTCCCCATCAGAGTAGGAGAAACATTCATTGTCCTTTTCCTAGCAGAGTACCCCCTCCACCATGGGGTTGATCCAATATTCATCTCACACATTCAACTGATACATATGATCCACATCCTCTTCGTCATGCACTGGTTCTATGTATCGTTCGCCTTCCACCGGATCTAATGGTACTATTACCCTTGTACCGTTATTCTCGAATACCATGCTTCGCTTCTTTAGGTTAATGGTGCCTCCCATATTGATGGCCCAATCCAAGCCTAGGAGCACAGGGTAGGGGTCCGCATCTTCGACAATCTGAATTACTTCAAAGTCAGCCCGAACCTTAACCCCTGCGATATCCACCACAATCTTCGATAGTCTTCCCAATGGAATGATCTTCTGTTGATTAGCCATATGCAATTGGGTAGTGGACCATTCCAACTTAGGTTCCCCCATTTGTTTCCAAGTTTGTTCAGGTAATACATTCACATCCGAACCTAGGTCCAAAATAACCTGATCCATCTCGTAATCACCGATCTGCACAGTCAACCACATCTCCCTACCAATCCATTTCTTATACCTATAGAGGTTGTGTATGTCCTTGACTTTCAGAGGGAGGATAGGTCGTGTTGCACAGCTTTCTATCAATGCCTGAAGATTTTCCGCAACCCTTGGGTTGCGCAGCAGCTTCATACATGCCTGTAAAAAGGGTTTGACCTCCTCATCTGCCTTGAGGTCCTCAGGTGGCGGCAAAGTAGATGCCTCTGCTTCGGTAAAGTCTTTGTGAGCTGCGATAAATGTTTCTTTCTCCTTTTTTAGATCCAAACCTTCCTGTTTGCTAACTGCTGGCTGGATCAGAGGCTCGGCTGTAGTTTTCTCCCCAGGCCCCCCGGTGGCCTTCCCACTGTGTGTTATGACATTCACACTTGAATCTTTGTCTCGTAGTTCAGCCTTAACCCTCTACACATTCTGCGTAGGTGTCGGCTACTTTTCCTGCATCTTCGCTATCAAGACTAAACAGTATTCAATCGCATGGTCCAGCTGCCTACAATACCGGCAGGAATGTCTTGAAGGGTTTGGACATTCCCTGGAAAAGTACCCTACCTCTCCACAGTTATAGCAGATGAGTTTCCCTTGTCCTCGACCTGCGCTCCCACCTCTTCCACCTCCCCTACCCCTTGCTGGGGAGCCCCCTGCCCTCGAGAGGGATCTAGGTGAGGATGGATCCGACTGCACCCTATAGAGATTCTTGTGATCAATCATTAAATCATACGTATAGCAGTTTTGTTCATCATGTCCTACCGACCTGCAGAACTTGAACTATTGTTTTTTTACTTTTGGGACGTACGGAGCAAGGCGGGGACAGTGGTTTGTGTCGTGCAGCCCTGCAATGCAGCAATTATCACACCATAGTGTCGTCCCACTTAGTCCTGCAACTTCCCTAGGGCGCAACGGACTAGGTCCCCTGGCCTGCATGTAGTCTGTTAACAGTGGGCAGTTATCCTTGGTGTGACCATTCGTCCTGCATCGTATGCACCATCTTCCTGGGCTAGCCTCTATGCCTCGCTCCTTTCGCAGGTTCTGGATATCCATGTGCATCACCTCTAGTTGTCCTTAGATTTTTTGGACGCCTAGCTGGATATCATCTATGGGCGCAAATTCTAACTTCATAGAGACCTCCAGGGCTTTTTCCAGTGATTTGAAAGTTTGGTGACCGATAGGTACACGCAAGTGAGGCAGCAACATAGCAATGAACCATTATGTGTGTTGTCTGTCGTAGTACTAAAATCCTCCTTCCCTGATCACCTTCTTCAGCTATTGATCAGCCTCCCACACAGAGTCATAAGGCCCTTGCTTGAAATCCTTTAGATCGACCACAATTTGAGAATAGGACTTAGGCTTCTTGAATTTTTGTTTCAAGGCATTCTTGATCTCTTCAATGGTTGAGTTTGCATGTTGTCTGATGTATCCCATGTACCAATCCAAAGCTCTTCCTTCGAAGGCAAGGGACAGTTGTGCCCTCTTCACCGCATCACTAGCTACGTTCTGCACAGTCCATACCAATTCTGCGACAAACCAGAACTACTCCATGTCTTCATCTCCCACACCCTTAAAGGTAGGCAACTTCATGTGCGCAGCCATGTCGTCTTCTGGTGGTTGAGGTGTAGGTGAATTCTTACCCCTATGTTGGTTTGAAAGTGGTGTGGCTGGAGGACTCTGCGCAGCTGCTTCTCTTACCACATTGTAGACAAATCTACCTCCTTCTAGGTTGGTCTGATAGTATTTTCCACTTCCTTTCGTACTCCTGTCCATATCAGAGGTCATTCATTTGGTGTGGCTACACAAAATACTTTTTTCGCACATTAATATATTAATCAGAAATGGCAAAGTCTTCAAAAATTTACCCCTAAATCCTTTGAAGAATCTTCGCTCTACTTCAGAGTAGGAGATGAATTTATCGATGGAAAATTCTGTCACGAATCCTCCTAGCACATTGTCCACCCAATGGTCTACAGTGCGAGTGATGGTGTTATCAGTATTCTCTAACTGTTGGATAAATTCTGGGGTCCACTGTGTGACCCGCTCGTCCTTCCAACACTTCTGAAATTCGACCAACCTTGCGAGCCACTCCTGGAGCTCGATCGTAATGGTTACAAAAAAGATCTCGTAGATCTCTGTGAAAATATACCTATTTTTCCACTCTTCGGTGGTCAATCTCTTACTGCAGTTTTATTTTACTGTGAATTCCTGAACTTGTCGTTTGAACCATTCATCAATTTATTTTCTTTTAGGTTTCTAGTACAGCCTTGGCATTACCCGATCCCTCTCTCAAAATGCTCCCGGTCCCGGAAACAGAACCATTTGTTGGCTTGAGGAGTCCTGACCCAGGTTCGGAGGTTAAGGATTGCCAATAAACCCCTATACTACTAGCCCTTTCAGCAGTGACCTGCTTGCGCAAGCCAAAGTCTCACCCAAAGTAGTATGGGAGGGTGCTAGAACCAGGTTTCTGCACCCTGGGAGAGGGCAGGTAAGTCAGGCAGAGAAGCATTCGACTTCACAAATATCAGATCGCATATTACAAAACCCAGATCTATCATTCCCTTCGCATCCACGTGCGCACTACCATGCAACGAATAACAGATATAGGAAAACAAGCAACTAATCGCAGCTATTATTGCACAAAGTCGAATAAACAGATTCAGATCAATTGTCAACGCAGCATAAGTACTTAGCACAGTTACTTGCGGAGCTCAATATAGAATTATGCATACCATAACAGATCTAGATCACAGTATAAACAAGTATCACAAGTACTTTCGCAGCTTAAATCAATTACATAGATCATACATAATCAGATATCACAGATCCAATTGATTCAAATATTTCAACAGCCTTCCACATTCATTAATCCTTCAGATCCTTTTACAATACCCAAAACCCAACCTGCGCACACAACAGCAAGGTCCACACACAGCAGGACTGAGGATCTCTGCACACACAACCAGCAGGAGTCCTTTCCCAAAAACCCAAAACAGATCTACTAATTTGCAAATTGCACCAATCTTAGTTCAAGTCTGTCTTACAACTCAAAAAGGTTCAACTATTTATACTACTTTAGCCTACGCATCCAATGGTCCAAACCGTGGTTTGCGGACTCTTGGTCTACCCTTGACCCACTTACAATGCATTAGGGGCTTTGACCCACCCCAAACCCCTTTGTTAGACTAAATATAATAAAAAATATACAAAAATGGACCGGATTCGCAGCTCTTGTAGGAGACCTTGATCCAACATACTCTGTCAGGTTGTTCTATAAGTTAAAATCACTTCAATCAACCAATATTCTTAATCCTTGTGATGAATATGCACCATTTTTGTGATAATGGCATATAGTACCTTGTTAGTGGACTGTATTTGACCATTCACTTAATGGTGGAATAGGGTAGAATTTCTATGCCTGATTTTTTATTTCTCTATGATAGACTTGATAAGTCTATATGTGAATTATGTACCTTCATTTATGACGATATCTCTAGGCATGTCAAATATTTTAAGAAAATCTTCATAAATAATGTATGCTATTGCCTACTCATTAGTTTGGGGTAAATCCTTGGCCTCAACCCATTTTGTGACGTAGTTAGTGCATACGAGAATGCATTTTTTCTTCTTTGAAATTTCCATAATGGGACCTACGAAATCCAAAGCCCACTTCTCAAATGGTTCAATCAACACTTATGGATGCAAAGGAATTTCATTAGCTTGCACTGGCCACCCCAGTCTTTGACAACTATCACAATGTTGTACATATTTCTTAGCACCTTTAAAAAGGTAAAGCCAATAATATCCATATTACAGTATCTTGTAAGTTGTTTACTTGTGAGATAATTAGCCTCCAAATGGCTCATTGTGACAAGCCTTTAAAATTTCAAGAATTTCATCCTTCCGGACGCACCTTCAAATGATAAGGTCCACTCACATGTGGAACAGGTCACCATTAATCCATTAATATGAGGCACTCCTACTTATAATATTTCACATCTCACTAGCTGGTAATTGTTGATGTATTTTTCCAATTTCTAATTTGTTATGCCTGCAAACCAAGGAAAGCGAGTAGACACTGCAAATAATTTCTCATCATAGAAATTAACATCTATAGGAACAATGTCACCTTCATTCTGCAATCTAGAAAAGAAATCAGCAACCAAAATTTATTTACCAAGTTGGTCCACAATTGTGACATTGAATTCTTTCAATAAGAAGAGCCACTTTGTTATCCTTCCATTAGTTACCAGTTTGTTCATTAGGTATCATATAGTTTCATGGTCAGATTGAATTAAAACTTTGTAACCTATAATATAATGTCTAAATTTATTTATAGAATGCACCACCGCTAATAAATCCTTCTCTGTCATAGAATAGTTAAGCTCAGTGGGGGTTAGATTCATTCTAGTATAATAAATAGCATAATCATATTGGTATTCTTTCTTCCCAAGGAAAACTCCCAAAGTAGTGTCCAAGGCATCTGTGGAAATATGAAAGGAAAGGGGCCAATAAGGCCCCTTCAATATAGGTGCGACATAATTTTTTTCTTTAAAAGTCTCAAAATCACACCGATAACGATCACTCCAAATAAAAGAAACATCTTTAAACAACAATTTAAGTAACGGTATGGAATTTTTTGTAAATATATCAATAAATCATCTTTAATATATAGGAAAACCTGGAAAGCTTCTCAATTTTGTTTTCATTTTACGAACCAGTAGTTAAGAAAGAACTTTTATCTTGGTTGGATCTGCCTCAATTCCTACAGCATAAACTACATGCCCAAGTACAACACCCTTAGTTAGCAGCATATGGAATCTCACATTACTCAGTGCAAGGTGTGCTTCCTTACATCTTATCAACACTTTCTTGAGATTTTTCAAAGTTTTCTCAAATGAATCGCCATAAACAGTGAAATCATCCATATAAACCTCTACACAACCTTGAATAAGGTTTAAGAATATCCCTAATACATCTCTTTGAAAGGTGGCAGGGGTGTTACACAGACTAAAAGGTAGAACTTGGTAGGCAAAGGTTCCCCAAGGACGAGTAAACATAGTTTTTTCCCAATCCTCTAGTGTTATTTGGATCTATTTGTATTTGTTGTACCCATCTAAGAATGAAAAATACTTCTTTCCTACTAACGTATCTAAGACTTGGTCAATGAAAGGGGTGGGAAATAATATTTCATGGTAGCTTTTTCCAGTTCCCAAAAATCTACACACACATGCCATTTCCCTAATGGTTTGGGTGCCACAACTAAAGGCGAAACCCTTTTGCTATCAGATATTAGGTAGATTAAATTAACATTGAGAAGCTTCAGTAACTCTTCTTTAACCATTTCCTTAAGTGCTTGGCTCATGGGCCTCTAGGGATACCTAACAAGATGGGCATCAATATGAGTATAAATATGGTGTGAGCATATCTCAGGATCGATTCCCTTCATGTCACGGTAGTCCTACGCAAAGGCATTTATTTGTTTTTGTAAATATTGGATCAATTCATTTTGTTGAACATCAGTGAGTTCATTGCTAATATTCAAAAACCTCCCAGGGTTGATTTCAACAGTAATACAATGTGGTTCTATTTCCTATGAAGGAATGTCTGTAGAGTTGTATAATGTAGACAAAACTGTTGAATCATTAATTTCTTGTACATCATATTTTTTTTTTTTTTTAAATCCTATGGATTAGAATTAGGAGTATGAAAAAAATCAAAGTTACACTGGAAATAATTGAGTTGATATTATTCTGTACCTGATAAATTCCTTACTTGATTCACTGTGCACATAGGCTAAACTACCTCCCCATCACTTACTGAATCATCAAACTATGACACTTCCTATGATTTCATTATATATTTTGTAGGTGGGTACAATTTTATCTACTTTATTGCAACCACATGAGAGATGAACATGTTATCAAATCTGCATCCAATAAAGGCATCCGTAGTAGCAAGCCACAATCTTCCAAAAATGATAGGATACCCTCTTATTAAAGTCTTAGTCTACAAAACCATCAAATAGACAAGGTACTCCCACGATTCTAGGGAAACACTTACATCATCTAAAACTCCCTTCAGCTTAACCCTAGGTCTATCAGTTAAATCAAGAACAGTTGGGAGAGGACAAATGTTTGTTAGTTCAAGTTGTTTCATGGTTTCTACAGTCATAATATTAATGCTTGGTCCAAGGTCAATCAACGTATTTGGTATAAAACTCCATATATGTGCACAGAGATGATATGTTTACCACGATCTATATACTTCTTTGCTAAAATATTTCTAGTAATTAGATAAACACACCCTCTAATAAGATGTATGGTTGGTAGGTTTTTCCTTTTTCTCCTAGGATTTTTCAAGAAGATTTCCCTTATTCTTTTAGCATAAGTGTGTGTGTCTATAATTTCTTGAAGTATAGGGATTATAACACAAAAAATCCTAAGCTTGGTGACCAAATCATATTCAATAAGAACCAATGGCGTATTCACACTCAACCTTTATGGATAACGTGGATTTATTGGTGAGGAAGATTCTTCGAAATGGCTAGTGTTCTGTTGAGGCACATTAGGAAAAATATTGTTAGTCACAATAGTGGGGACCACTTCCTCTTTTTCTTCTTAAATAATTATGGGGTTGTGATTTTGGAGCACCTTCCCAAAACTCGAATGAATATCCTGCACTTATGTGGGATTAATGGTGTAATTTTAGAAGAGTTGCAATTCATCTTGCAAAACATGTTGGGTTTCCTTATTGTTTGGGTTAGTAACAGGTTGGATAGTTGATTTATTCAACCTAGGAGGCTAGGTAAATGGTATCTATAGTTGTTGACGCTGCATGTTTGGAGGTTTTTCTTGTGGAACAACTATTTGTTGTAGATAAGGTTATGAAAATTATTGTGATTGCACAGGATATTGAGACTGCATAGAGTAATGATGTGAAGGCATTGTCCCATAGCCAAGCCCTCTCCAACCTTGCTTCCAAGGTTGATTTTGAGTTTATTGTTGAGGCCACACTTTCCATGGTGTTGCAACATTCCATGATACACATTGTTGTGTAGGTAAGTACGAAAAATTCACAACAGAAGAATCAAGGCATACATTGTGGTCAAGGTTTCCATGGATATTTAATTGCTAATGAGTAAAGTTGTTATGTTTCTTGACCATATCCCTAGTACACTTATTTGAGCCCTAGTAAGGATGGAAAATTTTCAGTAGTGTGTTATTTCACATAAATGGAATAAATAGAAACACTATCAAGAGGACAATATTTCTTTGGGTGCTTATTCAGACATCTAAGAAAAAAGATAGCGAGGGTTGCCTATCCTTCCTCTTGTTTCTTTTTTAAACTTAAAGTGTCGAGTTGCAAACTGATGGTGTTGAGTATATTAGCCTTAAATGTTCTTGTAAATTTCCCAACTCAATCATAGTTACACCACTAGAGTATGCCTTAAGATTTTTAGGGAAATTGTCTCATAAACACTTCCCAGTTATGCTCCATCATTGGGAATATCACCTAAAAATATCAATGATTTCATCAAAGTAATACCTAGAATATCCCCTACACCCATTAAATTAAGAATATTCATAGATTCTTTAGATACACCCTTTAGAAAGAGGATTTTTTGAGTTCTAGGATCCAACTTGTTTTGTATATCTTGTTGAATGTTGTACATAAACCTCTCTAAATAGTCCTCTTAAATTCCATCTTCTCTTTGCACCATTATAAATATTTATTCTTTCAATTCTCTAGCTTTACAGCAATCTTGATATTTTTTAAGAAATTTTGTTCTCATTCCCTTCAAGGTTGTGATATTATTTTCTTACAATCCGATAAACTAACATAGGGAAACGTCTTTAAGAGTGGTAGAAAATAATTTATGTTTTTTGCATCAGTTGAATAATCTATGCTATGACATAAAACATAAATTAAAAATTAAAAATTATATGGGTCTTCACTTACCAGTCCTTGAAAACATGGCAGTAATGAGGGAGAGACATTCTTCGTATGAACATTTGCAGTATGATTAGCAATAGGAAATCTGAAAGTTACTTCATCCTTACTCTCCCCTCAGTTTCCTCCATTATTTTTCTAGCCTTATCCTTCTACCACATTTCGGCCCCCAATCAAACTAAATTCAGTCTCAAGTGGTGGAAGATCAAGTTCTATACTTGAGTTGTTTTGAAATTTTGATTATGTGTTTTGTTCAAAATTTATTTCTACCTTTGGAGAAGTTGAGGTAGCGGAAGCATCGATAACCACACCAGCCACTGGTTTTGGTCTCCCATAACTACCTTCCCTAAAAGTTACTTAACCTTCCAGCACTCTTCCTCTTTTTCCCTGGCCTGAAGTATTACCTACCAGAGAGTTAGTAATGGGAGTTTTCTTTGTTCTTTTGCACTATTTGGTGTATTTAATTTTCCTTTACCCCTAACATTTTTACCTTTTCCTCATCTCATACAGTAACAACATCATATAAATCTAGTGAGATAGGAAACCCACTAAAGTGGAATTTTAGGTTCTTACCTCTTGTATTACCAGTCATGCCTCACTATGTTTTAGGATGTTCAACACTATAGAACAAGGGTTTACAAAGAAATATACACAATCAAAAAACCAATCAAGAGCTACTTCCTTGACACCTCCTCGTCAACAACACAAAAAATTATGGGCAATTTAATTTGCTTAAATTGTTGTTCATTAAATTTTCGATTGGGTCCCTTACAATGACAAGGTGTTGACAACATATATGTAGAAATAAGCTTAATTGGTTTGAAATCAAAAGACACTACAAAAATCTACCAAAATAACATTCATCGGGAACTTAATTGAACATGGATTCACCCCTTTCATGCCATACAAATAGAATAATAATTAATGTATTAAAAAAACATCACATTCGCCAACATCTTAAAGGTGTCCAACAATTTCAATACTTCATGTAGCATATGAAACAAATAATGAGATCAAACAGTTCCAAACAAAATTAGTCACATGGATCAATAATAAATCATTTAAGAGTTATTAATTTGGGTCCTCAAGTACTTCTAATTCCTTCAGATTCCCAGGGTCGTTAACTCTTCACACCAAGGGCCATCACACCATTCCACACAACACATCATAGCATCTAAATTGCAGGAACAATATTGTAAATGAATAGTAAATTATTTTTACCCCGCCAGTCATAAATAAATCAAAATTATGTAACAAAAAATCTTAATATATTATGAGTGCATCCTACATCAGGGGGCCCTCCCTGGCTGGGAGAACTACAGGAATACAAGATTAACTCACACAATAATTAGCAATAGGAAATTTTCATTAACTCACATAAATATTATAGAGTAAATAGTTTGTTTTACAGAATATGGCTGCTACAAAAACTTTTCTCTATTATGGCGGCTAACTCATCTAGATTTATTTACATCGATGATTTGAAAATGGAAGTACTTGAAAATGTGTGCAAGGTATCCATTTCCATTTAATTAAATGCGTGCAAAATTCTACATGTCTTGTTGATTAAACAAAGTGTTTTTGGTAACTGTTTATGAGTTTTTGTGTGAGGGAAAGTTAATTTAATTTGATTTTTAGCATATTAAATCAGAAATACACAGCAAGATAATTTCAGCATAATATGACGCAGATGTTTGGTGAGCAGTTCACCCCTCCTTGGCTACGTCTGCTAGATCAAGCCTCCCAAAATGAGCTTTTCCTCTTGTATTAAAATGCTCCAAAATGCTAATACAAGTTTAAAAGTGTCTTAATAGGAAAATATAACTATAAATAAAGAATCAGAAGACATGAAAATGCTAAAAATGCCTTTCCACATTCACTAAACAGTGAAAAATTACCATAAATAATGACTTCTTCAACAAGGCCCTGATGGCTCTTTGAACTCCTCTGAAGATTTTCAGGCTGTAGAAGTCCTCAAAAAGTTATGAAACCTCTTCCATTAGGTTCATAAGGTCGAAAATAGCTGAAAATGGTTTTTGGATCACCTCAAATAGTCAGGTACTACTCCAGATAACTCCATTTCCCCAATCGCCCTAGTGGCTCTCCAAGCTTCCCTGAAGCTAAAATTGTTGTAGAACACCTCTAATACCTTTGGAACCTATCCCAATGGCTCTAGAATGCTGAAAATAGTCTAAATTGACTTTTGGTTCACCTCAAATGGTTAAGCATAGCCCAAAACAACTCCAACTCCCTCTTGGCCCTGATGGCTCTCCAAGCTTCCCTGAAGCAAAAGGGGCTGAATATCAACTCTAATGGCTCTGAAACCTATTACAATGGCTCCAAAATGCTGAAGAAATCCAAAATTGACCAAAATTTCGTCCAATTTGGTCCAATATTAGAGAAGTTATGACCAAAACAATATTTTGCCCAGTGGCACTTTAAAAATTCCACTAAAATTGGGCTAACTCCAATTAGGAGCGCAAAATATGGAGGAATTACCGAAAATGGTGGAACGCACCCCAAATTGGGCAGACAGTTAAGTTGGCATTAAAGGTTAAGTGTTATTGGTCACATCGATTTCTCCACCGAAAACGTTGATTTAAATGCTGCCCAAACCCGTTAACTAACCACCGCATAAAACATTGGTTAAGCAAAGCCGTGGCAAAAATATTGAATGGAACGTGGCCACATGTTCTGCGGAGAATGTGGCCAACAAGCTTTAACCTCCAGTCTAAGCCCTCAGGCTTTGGTTCTCGGCCCTGTGGTCATGTGGTATGGGGGATGGCCCCCTTTTGCCGCCAACCAAAACTAATTCAAACTTCAAATAAAAACCGTCGTGCTTATATGTTAAGAACCACCATGTGGCCTAGTGGTAAGATGCAGGCTTTGTGCACGAGAGTTCGCCAGTTCAATTCCGTCGGCCACAAACAATTTTATAAGACCTGTTCTGGGCCACATGGCAGCCTCCGAGCCTGCCACTTGGCAGCTTTCCATTGGCCCGTAAATACAAAAGTCAAACCATTAACCAATACACAATTTCCACTTGTCACAATATGATTGGCCCAGTTGGAATATTCCAGGAATATTCCTTTTTTAATTTTTCAAAGTTTGAAAGTCAAATCTGGTCAAACTCAGTTTTTTGCAGTTTACTAAAAACTTCAAACTTGCATAACTTTCACATATGATGTCAGATTTGAGTGCCATTCATGGCACCAGGATCGTATCGACGAGGACTATCCGGTCATTCAGGTTGCAAGTTATTTTGAACACTTTTAATTTTGAGCTTTTCCCATAGCTCGGACTTAAGCTCCTGATCACACCTCCCAAATGAGAAGATTTTGGACCCCAAAATCTCACTGAAATGATGAAACTGAACTGTTCAGAAAATGAGAGAATAACAACATCCTCTTCTCTTCAGCCTTCAAAAATTTTCCTGACTTGCCAACTATCCTCATGGTGAATTTTTGTTGAATGAGCTATGTACTTGTGCCAAATCCCGACCAAGTTTTCTTGCCATACCAATCTGCCATTCTGAAACCAGCAATGACCCTTGCTGAACTTTGTGCCCTCTTTGCTTGCATGCCTTTCCATCTCATGTAATCTTGCACCGACACTTCGTTCTCTGCACCAATTGACACCAAAGGCAACTTGTGCAACATACGACATCAACAACAAGTTGACCTGAAATGTGCTATATAATTGACACACAAAATCTGTAACAAGTGTACACACAATTGACACAAGTCGAAAAACAACAAGATACATCTTGACAAACACATGTGTATGTATCATGTACAATGAACTATTTACAGTTCACTATTTACACATGCAACCTCTATGTGCATGTGCAACTTCAACTCTTCTTTTCAAATACCAACAAGTAAATCATCCCAAAAAACATGTGGGTGACTAAGATCTGAACTAAAAGACATTGCTGCAATATAAGTGAGTATCATACTCATCTTTTACACCTCCATGGCGAAACTTTGCAACAACAAAGAAATTCCTTCAAACTGAAACTGCTTTTTACATGCAATCTTGCATCAAAATTTTCAACTGAAATACATGCATACAAATCTGAAATTTGCATGTAAAAAATGAGTATGACTTACTGCATTAAAAATTTAATCCACTTCCTACCAAGCCAAATCCATGGCGTCTTTTCCTGCTGCAACATTTCTACATGTGAATCTTCCATTTCCACATCGATAATGGAATCCATAGATCCATTTGCGCCAATATTTTTTTCATCTAGCTACATCTGCTTTGGATGACTTGTTGGATGCAAATTCCAACAATGAGAGACAGCATGTCCCTTATTTTGACAAAATTTTCAACTCTTAAACACTTTCTTGGAAAGTTTTCTTTGACTCTTTTGCTTCCTACGTGCTTTCTTTTTCAACCAGCATCTTGAAGCAACATGGTTAAATCCACCAAAAAATGTGCAACAAAACTTTCTTTCATTTGAACAAGAAAAATTATAAGTCTTTGTTGAAACATAATCAAATTGATCATGTGAATAATTATACCTCTTTTGCTGCATGGAATGTCCATTCTTTTTGTCTTCAAAAGATGATGAACTAGTAGAGGAGACAACTTTCTTTTTCAGACTTACATCATACTTCTTGTCTTGAAAACTGTTTGCATTTGCATGCTAGCCATAAGCGGAATGTTTACCCTCTAATTGCTGCAATTATGGCTTAAAACAACGGCAATCATCCTTAAAAAAAAATTTACATATGTGCATTTTAGAACTTGGAATAAAGGTTCTCTTTAAATTTGCATCACATGCATTCAAGGATTTGGAGTCTTCGCCATTAAACTGCATATAACGAAGACCAACATTCATGGGTCACTCCACAACCAAAATAGGGTCAACCATGCCTTGTGCATGCTTTCCCAAACCTTTGCCTTCATTATAGCCCATCTTAAACATTAATTTGGACCCTATACCCCTTGTATGTTTTTCAAAAGAACCAACACACTTTTCAATTGAGGAAATTGAAGACAAGTTGGAATGGTTTACCTCTTCCTCAAGCTTGTTCTTGGACTAAGCTTCTTGAGCTTGAAGGAGTTGTTTCTCCATGTCATGCAACCTTTGGAGAATTGTTTCCTTCTCTTCCTTCATGGTCAACAATTGTGCATGAAGCTTAACACTTTCTCTTTGATCCTCAATCAAAATCTGCACCATGTCCTTCACCTTAATGAACTCATTCTTCATGTCATCATTGAAGAATCTCGTGAAGGAGAAAACTTCACTTTTGGAAGAAGTTGACATTATGTAAATGTTCAAATTAACAAAAGTAACTTCCAAAGAAAAGTTCTCAAAGCTTTCAAACAAATGACAAGCTTTTAACCAAATGTCTTTACAGCCATACTCTTATTCAAGCAGCCATAAAACACAAACTCCAATAGCTTTTGTAGCAAACACTAATGAAGTGGGTTTGTTTTCCAAAGATAAGCTTGAGGTACTTTTGGGTAAGGAAATAGGCTACAACTCTTTTTTCCTTTCCAAGACTTAGCTATCAACAGCTATCTTTTCATCTCAAGCATACTCATACAATCAACCATTTTGAAACCAATAAAACAGTGAATCTTTTACACTGTTTTAACACCTTTTGCACAAAAACAAATTCTCAACCTAATCTTTGATACCATCTGATCTGAAAATGGAAGTAATTGAAAATGTGTGCAAGGTATCCATTTCCATTTAATTAAATGTGTGCAAAATTCTCCATTTCTTGTTGATTAAACAAAGTGTTTTTAGTAACTGTTTATGAGTTTTTGTGTGAGGGAAAGTTAATTTAATTTGTTGTTTAACATATTAAATCAGAAATACACAGCAAGATAACTTTAGCATAATATGACACAGATGTTTAGTGAGCAGTTCACCCCTCCTGGGCTACGTCCACTGGATCAAGCCTCCTAAAATGAGCTTGTCCTCTTGTATTAAAATGCTCCAAAATGCTAATAAAAGTTTAAAAGTGCCTCAATAGGAAAATCTAACTGTAAATACAGAATCAGAAGACATGAAAATGCTAAAAATTCCTTTCCACATTCACTAAACAGTGAAAAATTACCATAAACAGTGACTTCTTCAACAAGGCCTTGATGGCTCTTTGAACTCCTCTGAAGATTTTCAAGCTGTAGAAGTCCTAAAATAGTTCTGAAACCTCTTCCATTAGGTTCATAAGGTTGAAAATAGCTAAAAATGGTTTTTGGATCACCTCAAACAGTGAGGTACAACTCCAGATAACTCCATTTCCCCAATGGCCCTAGTGGCTCTCCAAGCTTCCCTTAAGTTAAAATGGTTGTATAACACCCCTAGTACCTCTGTAACCTATCTTAATGGCTCTGGAATGCTGAAAATAGTCGAAATTGACTTTTGGTTCACTTCAAATGGTTAAGCATAGCCCAAAACAGCTCCAACTTCCTCTTGGCCCTGATGGCTCTCCAAGATTCCCTAAAGAAAAAGGGGCCGAAGATCAACTCTAATGGCTCTAAAACCTATTCCAATGGCTCCATAATGCTGGAGAAAGCCAAAATTGACCAAAATTTTGTCCAATTTGGTCCAATATTGGAGAAGTTATGACCAAAACAATATTTTGCCCAATGGCACTTAAAAAACTCCACTAAAATTGGGCTAACTCCAGTTAGGAGCGCCAAATATGGAGGAATTACCGAAAATGGTGGAATGCGCCCCAAATTGGGCAAACAGTTAAGCTGGCATTAAAGGTTAAGTGTTAGTGGTCACATCGATTGCCCCATCGAAAACGTCGATTTAAATGCTGCCCAAACCCGTTAACTAACCACCGCATAAAACACTGGTTAAACAAAGTCGTGGCATAAAAATTGAATGGAACGTGGCCACATGTTCCACGAAGAATGTGGTCAACAAGCTTTAATCTCCAGTCTAAGCCCTCAGGCTTTGGTTGTCGGCCCTGTGGTCATGTGGTATGGGGGTTGGCCCTCTTTTGCCACCAACCAAAACTAATTCAAACTTCAAATAAAAACCGCCACGCTTATATGTTAAGAACCACCATGTGGCCTAGCGGTAAGATGTGGGCTCTGTGTATGAGAGGTCGTGGGTTCAATTTCGTCGACCACAAACAATTTTATAGGACCTGTTCTAGGCCACGTTTCGGCCTCCGGGCCTGCCACGTGGAAAATTTCCATTGGCCCGTAAATACAAAAGTCAAACCATTAACTAATACATGATTGCCACTTGTCACAATATGATTGGCCTAGTTGGAATATTCTAGGAAATATTCCTTGGAATATTCCTTTTTTAATTTTTCAAAGTTTGAAATTCAAACTTAGTCAAACTCAGTTTTTTGCAGTTTACTGAAAACTTCAAACTTGCATAGCTTTCACATACGATGTCAGATTTGAGTGCCATTCATGGTGCCAAGATCGTATCAACGATGACTATCCATCCGTTCAGGTTAAAAGTGATTTTAAACACTTTCAATTTTGAGCTTTTCCCATAGCTCGGACTTGAGCTCCTGATCAATCGATATATAGAACTTGAGTTTCTAACGACTTGGACCATGAGAACCAAATATGGGGATCTTGGACCCATTCATTACCAAAATAATCCTAGTATTACAACCATAATAATGATTAGTACAAAAATGAAAGTGTGGATCGTAACTGATCAACCAAATATTACATTGAAATTGCATCTCAAGACAAGAACATTTTCTTTTTGAATGAGATTAGATCTAAGTTGTGTTGATCTAAGAAATTGAATTGATCATTGGGTGTTAAATCCAAAATTAGGCATAATTGTATGTTTGTAGCAGCTTCGGGTAGTTCGGTTACTTCCGATAGTTCAGCTTGATTAGCATAGCTCGTGCACTTTTGGTAACTTAATCAATGGTTACTCGTCATATAACATGGTTAAGAGTTGTGATACAAAGGGTTAATAAAGCAGCACAAATGCACCAAAAACATAGACTAATTCATGATAAAATGCATTAAATTATAAATAATCACCTCGTTGAACTTGTAACTGCTGAGACCACAAAACTGGTAGAAATGATTAAAAAAATGTGGAAAAGAGGAAGGTAAAACATGGTATGAAGGGAAAAAATGTGGTCCAATACATGCAAAAAATGGGTCAGAGTTGAGACTCATCAAGAATCATTTTGATCTTTATTTCAACCTTAAGATTGGTATCTTAATTACACATAAGGTGGGATTATGCACCTTTAGCATAGTGAGTTAGAAGATTAATATGAATCCAGTTGTTAAAAAAGTATGATGTACTAGTGTAGGGAGTTGCTTCGAGAAACTTAACCAAAACTAAAAATATAAGTGCGATGTAATACTTGTGGAATTATAGAATGATGTAGCATAATTCCAATATTAAAAACTAAACCAAAATATTGCATATATTAGATAAAAGAATAAATAAAGCTAAGAAATGAAAAAATATACTTGATTACTTGAGATGTGAAATGCTAGTATTGAAACCATGAATATGAAAAAATAATTAGTCCATACAAGATAATATCTTGAAATTTATACTCCCTTGATGTTGTTACACAAGTATTGGCATAATTATAGAGTGGTCACTTGCACCAAATTTCAAATGTTGAAATGTGTAGCTTGGGAGGTACTCCCACAACCCTTGGTGTGTTGGGTTTGTGAGGAGTTGACCCACAAAATGTGGTTTGTGGGAAGTGTACCCAAACAGTGGGATTTTCACCCAAAGTTATGGGTGAAATACCCAAGGAGATATTGACTCTTTATTTATTGGATGGATGATGGGAACCCTTGATGGGCTAAGGGGCACCTAGGGCTTCAATGGTGTGGGAAAAGATAAATGAAACAAATTTTATTTCTATATTTAATTGCTTTTAAGCATGTTTGGCTTACGTCAGCTTGAGCATAAATGGTGACCCTTGGTGGCTAATGAACTTCACTAAGAACACTAAAAATAGAGATGAGTTTGAGGTAATTTGTCACAACCAAGCAAGCATCTTTTTCATGTGATATATGCTTAAGAGAAGTATGAGTACCTCAGGAAAGACACATGCCCTAAGAAGGGACGAGTTGGAGATTTGATGGTATATTATGTGCTTGGATGAAGGCTAAGTAAGCCCAAGTATGAAGAAAATTAAATTTATGAATTTTCATTAAAGGAAATTTAAACCTAAAAGTGGCCTCCTCAGGAAAAATAACAAAAAAATAGTTAAAATAATAAAATAATAGCTATAATTTTTGGAGGGAAAAGAAGAAAACTGTTTTTTTTAATTGTATTTTTAATGTATCTCCTTATACGTTTACTCAAATTTCATGTGTAGAAACTCGTTGGATGTAGAATTAAATTCCACATCCAACGAGTATCCATTATGCATGCTTTCGTGAAGACCCACAATCATAAAAATTGCAGATACATTAAAAAAATGTGTTTCTCAAATTTCAAGTGTAGATACTCGTTGGATGCAGAATTAAATTCCACATCCAACGAGTACCCATTATGCATAATGTGGAACTTAATTATGCATGCAAAAAGTTTATACACATGAAATTTGAGTAAACCTATTACGACATAAGCCAAAAAATACAATTAAAAAAAAATCCTTCTTTTCCCTCCAAAATATTTACATGTACCTCTTTTTAAATTTAAAGGATTTTTATTGGTTTACATATTAAGACATGGGAATTATATAAAAAAATCATGGGCACTTTTAGGATGAAATTTCCTCTAATGTATGCCCTTATGAAGGTTTGTTTGCGCAAGTTTAAGGTCTATATATGTGATGGTTTATGCCCTAGTTAGGGCTACTTCTGAGGATGTACAACCACCTTATGATCTTCCCAAAAGACTAGTTATGCAGTATAGTTATTTTGCATCAAGAATAGGTTTGATACCCTAAAGAAGAGAATGTGTGGTTTTGATTTGTCTTTGTAATGTGGCTGCATTCCTTAGGATTACTGCACAAGATTTTCAGTAAGTAAAAGAGGCCAAAATTTGCTCAGCTTGCAGAAGGTAAAGGACAAATTGGGATAGAGTGTAGGGTTTTCATGAAGGGAAGGTAGATGGGAAGATTCATTGGATAAGAGTGTTGAATATGGAGTGTGAAGGTTTGTTAAATAATGGTTTTGGACAACGTGTTGGGAGGTATAATGTGCAATCATTTGTAGAATACAAATATTTGTAATGAAGGCCTTGTTTGCAGCCCTAAGTTCAATGAGTTCTGATGGAAATTCATTGGTGTGAGAGCAGCTTGATAAATACCCTAAGTACATAGACTTGGAATTTTTGAGTTGTTTTTGGATGGCGGATTAGTTGGGATAATATTTAGTGATTTTTCGAGAAGCATAGACCACTGATAGAAGGCATATTAGATATTTGGGTGTGTAAGTGAATCTGAAGTTGCATAGGACCTTGTGAGAAACAATGGAAAAATACCTGCCAGGTGCCAAAGGCAAGTGGAATGAAATGGTTGGTGGAAGTTCCTTTTCATCAAATGATTCAAGTGTGTCTTGTTTAAGGGCAGATTGATGATCATGTGTTGTTGACATCAAGCCCTAGTTTCCTTGTATCAAGGCTAATTGTAAAGGCCATGATCCCTAGTATGGGAAACCTATTTTTGTTGTATTAAAGTTGTAATTTAACTGTTTTTGGGTTGTGTAAATATCTGTGTACTTCATGGATTCACTCTTGTACATTTTTCGTAGTGCAAAGTGACATTGTTGTTGCATTTTAGTGTATTTGTGATAATGTTTTAAAAATGGACCTTATTCTAAAGTGCTAAGGAAACTCAACAAGGTATCATAAAAACTTCAAAGGGGAAACTAAATTAGAGTGTGCACAATGAACAACTCAAGAGGTAGTTGGTTTCCTTGTTATCAAAGGACTAAAACAATGGTGAAGTTGGTTGTTGGCCTGAGATATGAGGATAGGTTGGATGGGTTGTCCAACTATAGTCCTTGGAAGGAAAGGATCAAGTTGGTCTTGTTGGTAAACAGGATTTGGGATTTTACCGACAAGGAGATTAAGAAACCAATATACCCTAAGGAGTTGTAATTATATGATGATTTGGATATGAAGGCTAAGCTCATCATCCTAGATGGTGTCAAATATCACTTGATACCTCATCTAATCGATAAGAACACTACCCATGAGATGTGGAAGGATCTTTAGGGCTTGTTCCAAAACAATAATGAGAATTGGTTGTTGGTATTGAGAGATAATCTCAAGAACACCAAGATGTTGGATGGTGACGGTGTGGCTCTATGTCTGTTGGTAATTTAATTGGTCTTAAATTACTTCATAAATTATCGACCATGGATTGTAAACTGATGAAGTATATGTGCACTATTTGTGCTAGGATTTCTTATTATGTGAATAACTTTCAAATTGAATTAGGATGTGTATATGCACATGTATTATCTAAGGATTACTCAAAGTAAAAATATTATCACTCTTGCGGGATATAAAATATCACACTGACAGAAATAAAACTAATCTTAAGAGTAGAAATAAATATCACACCAACAGAATTAAATCTACTTCAAAAGGCACAAAAGAAAATGTTGAAAGTTCTCCTAATTGCAAATTCCAAATCAAATTATTCTACTTTCTAAATACAAATAAACCAAAATAAGTAGACTACTTTTATTAATCAAAATTTACAAGTGCATGATAAAATCCCTTCGATCATTCTTTTCATTCTACACACAACAATATTAAAAATATGAAAGAAATTATATGGAAATAATTGTACAGCAAGTTCTACATCAAGTTATATTTTAACTGTTATGAGAACTTTATCTAGGTGGATATTGGTGGCCACCCTCCTATTCCACCTAGACAATTCCATCAACTTTCTTATTTACTATTTTTAGTACCTGCGGTGTCCCAACTTCTCCTAGGAGAAATTTTGACCCCCTAAACAGAATTTTTTTAGTTTCACTACTATCCTTTAGCCAGAGGAAAGGGACTACAAAAAAAAAACTCAGAAGATTGGAGAGATATTTCTAACAAGGTATCATGTGCGTCAAAAGAAGATCATATGACCAAGTTACAACCCCGGGAAGTTGGTTGCCCAACTAATCCCAACGGGGCCCATAAACGCTTGGTGTTACATCTCCTTGGGTAAGGTTTTTGGTTGTTTAGGGTTTTCTCATTTTTGGGGTCAGTGTACAAATCACGATTGCTGGGAACAAACCCGCAGGCTTTAGTCTCTGCTACAATCGCCAGATTTAGGATCCATGAGAGGTGGTTAGTCCATGTCGTGAAACACATGGGGAGCATTGAACCCAATGTTCAACAATCTCCCCCCCAATGTGAGCCAAGTGAGTTTCGAACTCGAGACTTGTCTCTCTGTTACCACTTGTTGAAATCATGATTTCTGTTAGACCAAAACCCGTAGGTATTAGTCTCTGCTACAATCACCAGAGTTAGGATACACGAGAAGCGGTTAGCCCATGTGGCAAAACACACGGGGAGCATTGAACCCAATGTCCAACAAAAAGGCCCTGGAGCCTCATTGTAACACAATTGAGAGGCATGTAGCCACCACATATTTTCTCATAGATAAGCTATCATCGTCAGAGCTAGTTTCTTTTAATTATGTCTGTAATTATTTTCAGTATTTGATATCAATGAAAGGAAATTTTATTTTTTGTTGCATCTCTGTATTTGTGATTATATTTGTATTATGTTTCATTCCTTATTAAATTCAGATCAGTGGTATCATAGCGGCCTGATCTTTCTTGATTTTTATATACATGCCCCCAACAAGGTCTGGGTATAAGGAGTTAGGGCTCGATCTAGTTGAACCTTTGCAAGATCAGCCTCACAAACCCCGACGGCCTCCCATGGCGGAAGAAAAGAAAAACGAGGGATCAGGATATCCTATCAAAATATTGTTTGAGGAGGCCCTCAAGAAACAAAGGAACGTGATCATGGATAACTTTGCCCAGATTCTTCAAAGACTACCCACCGGCGGTGCATCTTCATCTAGCAGCCACTCTGGAGATGCCACTCCTTTCAAGGTACAATTCAACTTCGACATTCCATTATTTGAAGTCAAGATAGATGCAGACATCATAGATAGATGCTTGAATTTGCTAGAAGTTTATTTTTCGGTCCATGATTTATCCGATCGATAAAATATTACCTTTGCGCTCCTCAAAGTCACCCCCATGTCAAAGATTGGTGGGAAACCTACTATGAACAGAGGGATTAGGAAGAACCCTCACTTTTTTCAGCCACACACACTTGGAATTTGTTCTGAGATGGCATCAAGTAAAAATATTACCCTGTGGGGAGCTATGAGGACAAGTACATCCAATGGACCATGTTGCGACGGCAAAGGGATCAAGCTGTACAAGAGATGATGAATTTGTTCCATACCCTGTGCACAAAGTTGGGTATTAAATATTCGAAGAAACATTTTGTGCTCAAGTACCACAGTTGTTTGCACATATACATTCAGGAGGAAATGGATTTCGTCAATATTACCTTGCTTGGTGTGGCATATTGATATGCTCCCAATATCGAGCAGAAATTTAAGAAAAAGAAGCGAGGCTTGGGATCTGCAAATCCGAAGCTATGGAAAGGTGACCCCAAACCAATGAAAAAGGGGAAAATCCAAAGCAGGGCGACTCAAGACAACCTGTCGATGTAGCAAGAAAAGAATAGCACCACAAAACCAAAGAATGACACGTGGAAGTGGTGTGAATTTCATAAAATCTCCACTCACAACACAAGTGAGTGTCAGGCCAAATAGTCGCTGGTGGTCAAGCTTAAGGCATCTGAATCGGATGCCTATTATGGTTTTGAGTCAAAACCAGACAAGGGGAATGACAAAGGGAAGTAAATCATTGATTCGGAACCCAGTTCCACAGTTGCCACAACCAAGCTCCAGAGAGAGGAGCCCGAGGATCCATAGGAGGGAGAGCACCTCTTCCATTCCCAGATGAGGGTGAAGGGTTCCCACTACAATTCATTGTCGATAGCGGAAGCCAAAAGAACCTCATTTCAACATATTTCATGAAGCATCTCAACCTACCGACCACAGCACACCCGCAACCGTATACCATCAGGTGGCTTCACCAAGGAAGAGATCTTCACGTCAGCTAGCAGTGTCATCTTCCCTACAGCATTAATCCCTTCATGGATGAGGTGTTGCGTGATGTTGCTCCTTTTTAAGTTTCTAATGTATTATTTGTTGATCAATGGTTGTCATTCATGTCAACCCAAGCAGCACTAGGGGCTACACCGATCTTGCATGGGTATTTTGACCCACCAAATTATTGTATTCCAATTCAAGGATATATTTTATGGTTTCTTCTTGTCGAGATTTTTCTTTTGATATATGGCATGCCCCTTAATTCTTCACGATTAGAGAGATATTCTTGTTTGAAGTTAGTAACCCCAGTTAGTGGGCTAAAACCCCATGGGGTTGTGGCATGGGTCATTGAAAAGCCAATAATTAATAACTTTTAAGCTCCTAATATCCCTCCCAATTTCACTTGTTGAAGTCCCTCTCAACCTAAGCATTTATATAAATTTTGATCCTCATTTCCTCCTCATGTAGGGATTTCATTACTGGAAAAAGGTCATCGTGGAATTTGTGCTATAACGTTTTTTCTACAAAGTTTCAGAAGCTAAAAATTTTACTATGCGAAGCCGAAATCTTGATGAATCTCCTATAAAAATTTTAGAGCATGTTGCGCAATATTTTCGAAGATATGATCTGTGGAAGTTAGCGTTTTTGCAAGCTCCTCAGCTTCATCTCAAAGGGGTGACCTTGGGAAAATTGTCATAACTCTATCTCTGAGTATCGGATTGGAGTTCTGCAAAAAGTGGTGGATAGAACACAGACTGTAGTTATCTATGTATAAATTTCATAGCCGAATGAGGAAACAATGACATGTGGCAAGCCATACAAGTTCACTCTACTGAACTAGTCCATAATTAGGTCATTGTGAGAGATTGGGCATAACTTTGTCTTGAAGAATCCAAATTGGGCCAGAACTATGGCATTGGAAATAAGACTCAGAGGAATACTATAGGACCGAAAATCACATATTTGGGATCTTAAATAACCGAGCTACACCAGATTCAATATCGAGCTCCTAGAAGGAAAGAAAAAGCTAGATCATATGTTGTCAAGGGTTGCAAAGGACCAGACTTTCTAGGGCATCAACGCAAAGCAAGGTGCAACAGAGGTAAGCTCTAGGTAAGTATATTATGTATATGCATGTTCATATCTTAATTTCATTAGTTTCTTTGTATTCTAATTTATCTATTTTGTTTAGCACTGACATATGCTCTGCAGGATGAGGTAAGTTTTGATATTATCATGTCATGGGTATTTCCTTGAAGACATTTTGCAGATATTATATATTCATCAATATAAGAATCAATGCATGATCTATTGTTCTGAAGAGTGAGAAACGGTAGCATGACAAGAGCAGCAATCAAGGTGCAGAACAGCAGCAAGAAGTTCACCACATGAAGTCTTCAAGTGGGTAGCACTGCATACAGTCATTTTAAAGGTATCATTGTACTAAGTCACTGTCAAAGCATCATTGTAAAAATTGTACAAGTGTCTATCTACCAAGAGTTGAAGAGGCAGTTTCGAGAGGTCTAATATCATCATTAGGTGGTTGTATCATAGTTGGGGTTATGGTCTAGTGTGTCTTCTTCTTCTACATCATTCTATATCATTGTAAAGTGGACCATTTTCCCTGGTACAAGAGTGTGTTCTTCTTTTATTCTTCTATAGGGTGGTAGGGTGGTGTTAGGATGGTGCATGAAGTCACCAACAGGTTCAAGTCTGTGAAAAATTCAGGGTACTAGGGTGAGTTGTAGCTCATTAGGTGTTTGGGAATCTGTTCAATTGACTACTGAAGAATCTCGGACATTGGAGCGTCCATCTAGTGGGAGCTAGAGAAGAATGATTTTCTATATTCTAGGAAGTTGGATATTTCTTTTCAATTGGATTTTAATATTAAAGAATTATTATAAAAGCATTCAGGTGGTTTTTGTCCCGGAGGGGGTTTCCACCTTAAAAACTGTGTGCGTTTGTGTTCCTTTTGTTTACTGCTATCATTGTATAAACACTGATAATAATTGAAGAAAAACTACTGCTCTGAAAGATTAATAATAATACTAATTGAAAGGAATACTGATTCACCCCCCCTCTCAGTATTTCCAACAATTGGTATCAGAGCTTGGTTCCTTCAATAGAATTTTAACAACTGGAAGGAGGTCATGAATCATACCAAGAATGGTGTACCTTTGTTCAATGAAAATAATTATGCACTATGGAAAGGAAGAATGGAGGTCTATCTCTTGGCGCAAGGTCACAAAGTATGGGACACTGTTCAAAATGGATTTACATCAACCGCGGATGAACAAGGTAAGAAGAATTTGGTAAATGTTGCAAAAGCAAAGAATATTATTATCAATGGACTTATTTAATATGCTTATCATAAGGTGTTGGGTTGTAAAACCACCAAAAATGTATAATACAAGCTTGAGAATATATATGTAGGTGACTTAAATGTCAAAGAAGCAAAGCTTCAAATCTATAGAGAAAAAATTGAGCAACTCAGAATGAAAGAAGATGGCAAAATTGTTGCATACTTCCAACACATTGATTAAATAACTAACACTCTGGAAGGATTGGCAGAGCCTATTGATGAGAAGACTATTATACGAAATATTCTTAGAACGTTACCAGGAAGATTCAACCCAAAGGTATCAAACTTAGAATACAATGCAAATCTAGAAAAACTCAGCAAAGAGGAATTACATGGATTTCTCATAGTATATGAAATGATACTTGAGGAAGAAGAGGGAACTTCGTATCTAGAAACTATGTTCGCTACATCTAAGAAAACCAATAAGGACAAACAACCTTAAAAGGCAAAGACCTGCACCTGCAAGTGTGAAGAAAAGAAGATATCTCATCATTTGATGAATACAATGACAACAAAGAAGAAGCCAATGAGAGAGTATTGTTTATGGCTAAGCACAATAAACAAGAGGTATCAAACAACGAAGACGAAGGGTTGACTATAGAAGAATTTTCTAAGGAGGCAATCAAGCTTATAAAAGAGCTCAAGGCTGAGAAGATACGTTCTAATATTCTTGAAGAACAAGTTCAAGGTCTCAAAATTGAAGTTGAAGAACACAAATGTATTGAAGAGTCACTTCAAAAGAAGTTGGAAGAAAGCAACCGAGAAAGGGAAGAATTAGAAGCCGAAGTAGTCTCGTTGCATAAGGAAGTGAAGAAGGGAAAATTTGTCCAAAACTATGCCAACAGCTCAAGGCATTGGAAGAACTCGTCAAAAATCAACAATAGAGCTGGCCTCAGTTGCAAAGAAGAAGAAGCAGGACCTTCTACAACAAAATACAATGAACTTATGAGATCTGACAGGCATGTAGACTTCATTGGAAAAGATTTGCAAGAACAACCTTGGAAGATAATTCCCCGACAAAGATTTCCATCCCAGTACCAACATATTTTTCATAGCTATTGCTATTCATGTGGAAAAATTGGTCATAAAGTTGTATAATGTTGCATGTACCCTAGTAACCAATACAATTTCAAGAGATCTGTCAGATATGAACCTCCTAGGGCTCAAAAAAACATCAATAGATTTGAACATTTAAGAAATAATATTGAATGTTACAAATGTCGAAACTTTGGACACATAGCCAGAGGCTGTAGACTTGAAAATCCTCCAGAACAATCTTCGAAGCCACAGAACGAAAGAACATGGAAGAAGAAGAAGACTAATAATTGTTCTCTCGCTCTCAAGGCTCAAAACAACAAAGATATGTGGTATGTTGATAGTGGTTTCTCAATGCATATGACTGGAGATAGAAATAAATTTGTATCTCTGAAAGAGAAGAAGGATGGAACCATGTCCTTTGGAAATGATGGATCTCCAAATGTTATAGGATCAGGTACCGTCACTCTCGGAAGAAAAGATGCTCTAGCCAAGAATGTTCTACTAGTTAAAAACATGAATCACAATCTACTCAGTGTTGGACAAATGTGTGATCAAGGACACACAATATTATTCAACTCCACAAAATGGGAAATCAGGAAAGGCAAGTATGGTAAAATTGTGGCTACAGCAAGTCGAGCTCCAAATGACATATATGTTATGGATGAAGCAGCTAAGCACGTCTACTAGCTAAAGAGGATGATATAATCTTTGGTAGCAAAGATGATCGACTAAGTAAGAAATTTTCTACAAAGATGCAAAGAGAGTTCGAGATGTCTATACTTGGTGAGCTGACATACTTCTTAGGGATTCAAATATCTCATCAAGAGAAAGGAATATTTATATCTCAACCTAAGTACATCAAGGAAATGCTCAAGAGATTCAAAATGGAAGATTGCAAACCTATCCTTACTTCGATGGTAACAGGTTGTAAATTGAGCATAGACGACTCATCTAAGGATATGGATTAGAGGTTGTATAGATCTATGATTAGTAGTGTTCTATATGTAACAGCCTCCCTGCCAGATGCTATGCAATCGGTTGGACAAGTAGCAAGATTCCAAGAAGCACCAAAAGAATCACATATTATTGTTAAAATAATTCTTCGATATCTAAAGGGAACAACAAAATATGGCTTGTGGTATCCCAAGGGTAACAATCTCATTATTCAAGCTTTTATATATGTAGATTGGGAAAGAAGCATTGATGATCATAAGAGTACTCGTGAAGCATTTGAATATCTTCGCCAGAAGCTTTAGATCCTCCCAAGTTCTCATTATATTTTCCTTATTCATAAAATAAACGGGGAGTGGAAGTGTGTACAGGTCCGCAAGATGGTTTTGTGTCAGGGGGAGTTACCCTTTTCCATTGATGCCAAAGGGGAAGAGAATGTTGTAGGAAGAGTTGTCATTATCGTAGGGGGAGTACTTGTGTTGCCATCAATGCCAAAGGGGAATATTGTTGATCAGTGGTTGTCATTGATGTCAACCCAAGCAGCACCAGGGGCTACCCCGATCTTGCATGGATATTTTGACCTACCAAATTACTATATTCTGATTCAAGGATATTTTTTATGGTTTCTTCTTGTCGAGATGTTTCCATTGATATATGGCACGCCACGTAATTCTTCACGGTTTGAGAGATATTCTTGTTTGAAGTTAGTAACCCCACTTAGTGAGAAAAAACCCCATGGGGTTGTGGCATGGGTCATTGAAAAGTCAATAATTAATCATTTTTAATCTCCTAATATCCATCCCATGTTCACTTGTTTAAGTCCCTCTCAACCTAAGCATTTATATAAAATATTGTAATCCTAATATCCTCCTCATGTAGGGATTTCGCTACTGGAAAAAGTTCACCGTGGAATTTGAGCTATAAATTTTTTTCTACAAAGCTTCAGAAGCTTAAATGTTTATGAACTGAAGCCAGAATCCTGAGGAAGATCCTGTAAAAATTTCAGATCGTGGTGCACAATATTTTTGGATATATGGTATGTGGAAGTTATGGTTTTTGCGAGCTCCTAAACTTCATCTCAAAGAGGTGACCTTGGGAAAATCATCATAACTCTCTCTCTGAGAATCGGATTGGAATTCTATCAAAAGTGGCGAATATTGCATGGGATTTTTTTTTTTGTATCAATTTCAGATCCGAATGAGGAAACAGTGACACGTGGCATGCCGTACAAGTTCACTATACTAAACCAGTCAATAATTAGGTCATTGTGAGAGATTGGGAATAACTTTGTCTTGAAGAATCCAAATTGGTTCAGACCTGTGGCATTGGAAATAAGACTTAGAGGACTACTACAAGACCAAAAATCACATATTAGGGATCTGAAATAACAGAGATGCACAAGATTCAATATCGAGCTCCTAGAAGGCAAGAAAAAGCTAGATCATGTGTTGTCAAGGGCTGCAAAGGACCATACTTTCTAGGGTAGCAAAGCAAAGCAAGGTGCAGCAGAGGTAAGCTCCAGGTAATTATATTATGTATATGCATGTCCATATCTTAATTGCTTTAGGTTCTTTGCATTCTAATTTCTTTTCTTTTGTTTAGCACTGACATATGCTATGCAGGATGAGGTAAGTTTTGATATTATCATGTCATGGGTATTTATTTGAAGACTTTTTGTAGGTATTATATATTCATAAATATAAGAATCAATGCATGATCTAATGTTCTGAAGAGTGAGAAATGGTAGCATGACGAGAGCAGGAATCAAGGTGCAGAACAGCAGCAAGAAGCTCACCATATGAAGTCTTCAAGTGGGCAGCACTGCATACAGTCATTGTAAACGCATCATTGTAATAAGTCATTGTAAAAGCATCATTGTAAAAATTGTACAAGTGTGTATCTGCCAAGAGTTAAAGAGGTAGTGTCGGGAGGTCTAGGATCATCATTAGGTGATTGTGTCATATTTGGGGTTATGTTCTAGTGTGTCTTATTCTTCTACATCATTCTATATCATTGTAAAGTGGACCATTTTCCTTGGTACGAGAGTCCATTCCTCTTTTATTCTTATATAGGGTGGTAGGGTGGTGCTAGGATGGTGCATGAAGCCACAAACAGGTTCAAGTCTCTGAAAACTTTAGGGTTCTAGGGAGAGTTGTAGCTCATTGGGTGTTGGGGCATCTGTTCAGTTGACTACTGAAGAATCTTAGATGTTGGAGCATCCATCTAGTGGGAACTGGAGAAGAATGCTTTTCTAGATTCTAGGAATTTGGAGCTTTCTTTTCAATTGGAGTTGAATATTAAAGAATTATTAGAAAATCATTCAGGTGGTTTTTGTCCCGGAGGGGGTTTCCACCTTAAAAACCTTGTGCATTTGTGTTCCTTTTGTTTACTGCTATCATTGTACAAACATGGATAATAATTGAAGATTAAATAATGCTCTGAAAGATTAATAATAATACTAATTGAAAGGAATACTAATTCACCCCCCCCCCCCCCACCCCCCCCCCCGCAGAGACATTTCCAACAATTGGTTTCATAGCTTGGTTCCTTCAATAGAAGTTTAACAGCTGGAAGGAGGTCATGGAGCATACCAAGAATGGTGTACCTCTATTCAATGAAAATAATTATGCAATTTGGAAAAAGGAATCAGCGAAGTTTGCAACAAGAAAATAGTGAAGGAGGCATCCGAAACATCCATTCTTGATCCTAGTTAGAAAAATAATCACCTAAACTAGGTGGGGCCCACACCAGCTATTTTTAAGTGTATGTCTATTTTTAGACATGGTGAGCATATTCTATAAGTTACAGGATGATATTTGTAGATGGTTGGTCAAATGTGAAAAATAGATGAAATTCTATTTTTAGAAGATTGGGCAAAGTCTATTTATAGATTGTCGATCTAAAAATATATGCATGTCGATTATTATTAGCTCTTAAATATAATCAGACTCTAAATAGCAACTTATTCTCTTGGAGCACTTAATTTCAATGTACAGATTTTTCAAATCAGTGGGCTGAAGGAATTACACAATTCCTAAGGGTTTACTGGAGTTCATGGCTGGAGGACTCAGTTAGAACTGAAGTGGCAAAGTTATGACAGAGTTGGAAGAGTAGTTTATGGAGTTGTATTTAGTTTAACTTAGTTAGACTCAGTTGAGCTAGTTGTATCTACTCTAACTGAATGATACACTAGTGATAGTGCAGTGAATTAATTAGTTAATTAATTCACAAATAATAACTCATTAATCAACTGAACAATACAATAGTTAACTACAGTGCATGCCAGATCCAGTGGAGACCCAGTGCATAGATAGGTGAAAGGGTGAGATAGACTATCTGTTGTGACCATAGTGATGCATGGATTGCATCTACATATACATTGGAGTTGAAAATGATAATAACGCAGTCAAGGAGAGTGGGATTGCATCGAATTGGTCTTTGTAATCAGCTTGGATTGTGCAGTGGAGGCAGGCTAGCAGGAGGGCAGAGATTGGTGCATGGATTTGTATATTTCTTCTATGTTAGTGTGTGACGATTGATTGTACTGAGAGCTTGATGTACTAAGCTTTTTATGAGGATTGTTACATGATCTCCATGATACATAATATATGATAGTTGTTTTTAGTTTCATGCTTCCCGTTAAACAACCGTGTTATGTGTTTTTATTGCTTCATGTGTTTTGCAATTGTTGATTAATTTTCCACGAAAGATTAACAGTGGAATGATTCTGTATTTTGCATGAAGTTAAATATTGTGAGATCGGGGGAATATAGGACATATTCATGCTTAATGTATATAATTTCTACATGGTATCAGAGCAATGTTAATTGTTTAATATTGCAATTGTGAAGCGGTGCTGAGTTTTGTGCTGGTGGAGAAATTTAAATTTGCTGTAGGAGTTTCTTGGTGCGACAGTTGAGTATACATTGAAATTTCTTTCAATGGGTTGCGGTTGGAGTATGCACTCGAGGGAAACTCTAACTACATATCCTGGAAGGACAGGATGGAGGCGGTGCTTGAAGATAAAGGCTTGAAGGAATTCATCGAGAGAGATGTTCCTAGACCCACTTCGGCGGATGCTGCAGTACTTGACGCATGGAAAAAGAAAGTAGCAAGGGCGAGGAGGATTATATTGGAAGGTATGAGAGACCATATTGTCTCAAGCCTTCATGGTAAATCCACTCCATATGCTATGTGGAAGGCTTTAACAGATATTTTCCAAAGCAACAATGACCAGAGGAAGTTGGCGTTGAACGATAAGCTCAGAAAAATAAAAATGGAGAAGAATGACACTATTCCGGTATACTTGACAAAGTTTTTACAATGTAGGGATGAGATTGGGAGTGTAGGAGTCAGTTTTTATGATGATGAATTGGTGAGATTGGCTCTCCTTGGGCTTCCAAAGAGTTGGCATAGCTACGAAGACTCTGTCAATGGACGGGAGAAACTGTCGGGTTGGGAGCGACTTTGGTCGGATCTTGTGCAGGAGGAGATAAGGCAAAGTACCAAGCATGGCTCCTCATCAAAGCATGATGATGAAGAGGACTATGCTTTGGTTTCCAAGGCAAAGAAGAAGAAGGGGAAGAAATTCCATTCTATATATGAGGTCGATGAAGATGGCAAAGAGCATGACATGTCCAAAGTGAAGTTTTTTCACTGTCACGAGTTTGGACATATTGCCACAAATTTTCCACATAATAAGAAGAAAAAGATGGCTATTGGAGCTGCATTTGGTGAGGCTCTTGCCTTGCAATTTTATTTTGAATTCTCATTGATCGCATGCATGGTGTCTAGTGCATTGGGATCGGGGTGGTACTTTGATAGTGGTTCTTCCTTTCACATGACGGGAGATGTGAACCTTTTCAGTGACTTGGTGGAGAAATATCTCTAGTTGCATGTTGATTTGGGCGACAATGGATGATACTTTGTGACCGACATTGGTACCATTACCTTTCAGAGGGCGTCAGGTAAACTCATTCTTTTACAAGATGTTGTGCATGTTCCAGATTTAAAGAAGAATTTAATCTCAGTCGCAATGTTAGAGGATAAAGGCTATGATGTTGTCTTTAGTGAAGGAAAATTTTTTCTTCGACACAAAGCAATAGGGAAAGTCAAGAAGGTTTGGATTCGAGCTAAGAATCTCTACAGACTTGAAGTAGATGGGATTTCTACGGAGCTTCCTACTATTGGGAAGTGCAAGAAATACATGCAATTGAAGCTTGAGAGGGAGCAAGATTTGCATGCAGGTAACAATGAACCTTGGGATGTGGAGTAGCCACAATATGAGGATCATGGAGTGGGAGCAACCACTCATGTAGATAAATTTCGTGCCAGATGGATAGAGGGAGTGCATGCAGCTATACCACCAAGTGAGAGGTGGGGCGACATGCATGAGTAATCCCAAGAATAGATTTTTGGGCAGGACTCATTGAGATGGTGTGGATCTCATGAATTGAAACTGGCTATGAGGTGCCCATAGAGCAGCAGTAGCATGATCAGTTGGATTGATGCAGTGAGATCAAAGTGACAGTGTCGGATACTGAAGTGTGGTTCAAAGTTGACAACAAGTGCAGAGTGCATGGGTGTAGAGTTCAACAACGCAGTGGTTTCTGAAGACATGTGCAGTTGGTACTAGCAGAAGTCAAAGAATTTGGTGATAGATGCATTATACTGATTCAGTTGTTTGGAGGCTATTCATTTTTAGAAATGTTGTAGCAAGAGTTGCAAAGCGGATGCATGGAGTTGCAGGGTGCTTGCAAAGGTTACAGGGCGAATGCATGGAGTTGCATGTCGGATGCAAAGACAGTCCTTTCTTGTTGAGAGGGAGTGTTGAAGTTTGAAACAAGAAATAGTGAAGGAGGCATCCTGAAACATCATCCTTGATCCTAGTTGGAAAATAATCACCTAAACTAGGTGGGGCCCACACAGGCTATTTTTAGGTGTATGTCTATTTTTAGACATGGTGAGCATATTCTATAAGTTGCAGGATGCTATTTGTAGATGTTTGGTCAAATGTGAAAAATAGATGAAATTCTATTTTTAGAATATTGGGCGAAGTCTATTTATAGATAGTCAATCTAAAAATAGATGCATGTCAATTATTATTAGCCCTTAATAATAATCTGACAATAAACAACAACTTATTCCCTTGGAGCACTTTATTTCAGTGAACAGATTTGGAAAATTAGTGGGCTGAAGGAATTACGTAATTCCTAGGGTTCACTGGTGGTTCATGCATGGGGGACTCAGTTAGAAATGAATTGGCAGAGTTATGACAGAGTTGGAAGAGTAGTTCATGGAGTTGTATTCAGTTTAACTAAGTTAGACTCAGTTGAGATAGTTGTATCTAATCTAACTGAATGATATGCTAGTGAGAGTGGAGTGAATTAATTAGTTAATTAATTCAAAAATAATAACTCATTAATCAACTGAACAATACAATATTTAACTATAGTGCATGTCAGATCCAGTGGAGACCCAGTGCAAAGATAGGTGAAAGGGTGAGATAGACTATCTATTGTGACCATAGTGATGCATGAATTGCATCTACATATACATTGGAGTTGCCAATGATAATCACGCAGTCAAGGAGAGTGGGATTATATCGAATTTGTCTTTCTAATTAGCTTGGATTATGCAGTGGAGGCAGGCTAGTAGGAGGGCAGAGATTGGTGCATGGATTTGCAGATTTCTTCTATGTTAGTGTGTGACGATTGATTGTACTGAGAGCTTGATGTACTAAGCTTTGTATGAGGATTGTTATATGATCTCCATGATACATAATATATTATAGTTGGGGTTTTCAGCTTCAGGCTTTCCCGTTAAAACAAATGTGTTATGTTCGATTGTTTTTATGCTTCACATGTGTGTGCAATTAATTTTTTGCAAAAGATTAACAGTGGAATGATTATGTATTTTTCAAGAAGTTAAATATTGTGAGATCAGGGGAATCTAGGACATATGCATGCTTAATGTAATAATTTCTACAAACTGAAAGATACACTAGTGAGAGTTTAGTGAATTAATTAGTTAATTAATTCACAACTAATAACTCACTAGCAACTGAACAGAAACAACAGTTAACTACAGTGCATGTCAGTTCCAGTGGAGACCCAGTGGAGAGATAGGTTGAAGGGTGAGATGGATTATCCATTGTGACTATAGTGATGCATTCAATGCATCTGACACGCATTGGAGTTGCCAATGAGGATTGCGCATTTAAGGCAAGGCCAATTCGAATTCATTCAGGGGTCTTCTTTAGTAGGGATTGCACAGTGGAGGCAGGTTGTCACGAGGGAGGAAATTGGTGCATGGAGATGCAAATTTCTGCATGACAGTGTGTAATGATTGTTGATTGTACTGAGAGCTTGATGTACTAAGCTTTGTATGATATTAATACATGATTCCATTGATATAAATAATATATGATATTTGGGGTTTTTAGCTTTAATATTTCCTGTTAAACAACTGTGTTATGTGCGATTGAATTTATTCACATGTGTTTGCAATTGAGTTTTAAATTTCCGCAAGTTTAACAGTGGAAGGATTCTGTATTTAGCAAGAAGATAAATATTCTTAGATCAAAAGAATCTGGTAATACATCAATATTAATAAATTTATACACATGGAAATCGATGCAGATGCACCAATTCCCATCCTTCTTTGGTACCAAAACAATTGGTGAACCACATGACAAAGTAGATGCGCGTATGATACCTTTGTTCAGAATTTCTTAAATTTTCTTCTTGATTTCAAAACTATCCATAATTGACATGCGATACATACCAATGTTTGGAAGTGGAACATCCTCCTGCAATTGAATCTCATGTTGAATTCCACTCTTGGGAGGTAACCCATTTGGTTCCTGAAACATCTCGCCATGCTGACTTACCACATCAAACAAATCAGATTTTAATTTTTCATCACATCCTTCAAAATGTTCATAGTCAACATCATCCTTTTTCTTGATCACGAGAAGCACAAAATTTTTACTTGCATTAACTAGCCTCTTCATTTTCCTTGCATTAACTAGATAAATATTCAGTTTCTTGCGATGATCCCTCACAATATACTCCACCCCATACTTTAGAAAATGATATTTGTTCTCATGGAGATAAAACACCACTTTCCTGCAATACAAATATGGACTTCCCAAGATAATCCCGGAAATGTCAAGTGGAACCACATCTAACTCGACTTCATCAACAAAGTTTGCAGTAATAACAATTCTTAAGTATGCATTTCCTTGTAACATGTAAAATGGCATTCTTAACTATCCAACCTAAAGGGTATGGTTTATGATCTGGTACGGTTTCAAGGTTAAATTTTTTGACTAAGTCTCCTAAAATCAAATTTTCTTGTGACCCACTATCAAACAATGCATCAATCTTTGTATGATATGAAATCACTCTAACATGGAACAATTCTATTCTTGTGTCTTCATTTGGAGTGTTATTATGACTATTTTAGGAACTAGTACTTGCTATGGCTTCCTTTAACCATGGCTATTATCTGGGTCTCATCTCCTGAACTAGATCCAAGATCCTGTTGTGTGGTGGCAGTCATCTTTTGTTTCCCTTTGTTATTTGGTTTCTTTTGTTTATTTGGTTTCTTTGGTTATTTGGTGGCTGGGATGTAGTTTCCAACAGTAGGCATCATCATGCCCCTCTTTGGAACAATGTTTGCATGTATTTTTCTTCCCTTCTTTCTTGATTCTTGCATTCTTCTTTCCCTTCCATTTTCCTCCCTTCTCTTTTCCCTTACCCTTGAATGGCTTCTCCTTACTACTCTCTTCCTGAATGTTATTTCCCCTTGCTTCAAGATGCGTGGCTTGCACACATACTTCATCTAAGTTGTTTGGATTAAACATAAGGATAGTATGTTTCAAGTAGGAATGTGAACCTCCAATATATTTCAAGAGTGTGTCTTGTGAATTCAATTTTACTCCTAACAACAAAGCCTTCTTTCTAAAATCCTGAGTGTACTCTCGAACAATTTGGCCTTTGAGTTTCCTAAAGTTTTGCAAACTCAATATTTATTTTTGCATATAGACTAATGGATAAAACTGTATTTTAATGGAAGAATGAATTCAGCCCAAGAAATGGACATCTTACCATGAATCCACATTTCCTTTGAGTCTTTGCCTCCCACAAAACTAGTGCTGCTACTTCTATCCTTAATAAATCTAACTGGATCGTTATGTAGTCCTCTTGTAGTTTTTGAATTCTTTAGTATAATTCCAATTGACGAATCCAATTGTATAACTTCTTTGCATTTACCTCACCATTGTACATGGGAAGTTCAAACTTGATGTCCAACTTGAGTAATGGAGTTTTTCCTTTTGGGATTTTTGAATGAGTGTGGGTGGTTTTTGTGGTGGATGTGGAAGATGAAGATGCTGATGAAGATGATGAGGATGAGGATGGTGGAGATGGAGGTGGCTTTCCTCCACTTCCTTTCAAACTTTTCTCTTGATCCTTCTTACAATCTGAAGATCCTTCTCCATGTGGAGGCTTAGAACCTTCTCCTGCTCTTTCTGTAGTGAATGCATCAAACATGATTTTAAACATTCTTTGTATGTGTTTGAAGTATCTTTTAAAATCCTCTTCTTCTGAATGTCCATGGGTCTCTCCAACTCTTGACATAATGGCTAAGGATTCAAGCTCAACCTTTGATGCTTGTAACTCTTCAATCACTTTAGCTTCCTGTGAAATTTGTACTTCTTCAGTATCAACTGTTGGAGATGGAACTTGAGGTGCTTAAAGTGAAAGTTTGAGTGGAAATTTTGGTGAAGATGATGCTTTCTCACATCTCTTTCTCCTTGTCCTAATCTTAGGACTAAAAACTAATAGCTTCCCTTCTCCTCTCTACAACTTCAACCTTGTAAGCATCACAAAATTGCAACTATCAAAACCCTTCTTGCACAATCTCAAGAAAATCAAGAAATAAACCTTTAGAAACCTTATGCTCTGATACCAACTTGATCTGAAATTGGTTGTTAGTTAATGTTGTGCTAATATCAGTTTCAGAATTAACATGAAAGTGCTTTGGTTTGCTTATCATACATGGGTTTATACAAGTGTTTATGAGTGACAATTCATTAAACTTGATGATATTAAGTGTATTTTATGAACTTAAAAGCAAGGAAACTCAATGCTAAACAGAAACATAATAAAACACAACAAGCACAAATAATAGAGACAAATACACAAGTTTTTGATGAAGGAGTTCACCCCTCCTAGGCTACATCTCCTTGGTCCAGCTTCATAGTGTAGGCCTTTGTATTAGATTCAATTGTGTAAAAGTGTTGTTTATAGTCTAATCTTGCCTCTGCAACCTTCTCCAATGGCTCCAAAACATCAAAACATACCAAGAATGACTCTTCTTGAGCCAAAATTGGTCGAAAATTGCCTCACTTACGGCAAAACCTTTTTCCTAGTTTTTCTCCACTAAATCTAGATGTCTGCTAGTTAACTCCACTAAATGTGGAGCTTCCGCCAAATCTGGTGGGTCTTCAAAAGGCGCCGCCAAGTTAAGCGCACTTAATTAGAGATAAGTGCAAGTTTGATGTTAAGATAAGAGGGTGATAAGTGGGATTAGTCGCGTTTAGCGCTAACTCGCACTACTCGTTAAACTTGTATTACATAACATAACCCACATTTAATGTAATTAAAATCAGCTTAAAAAATTTAAATCTCCACTTCATTTTTCCTGCCGGTTGCTTTAGCGCTTGGTCATCATTCGTGGTCGTGTGGGATGGGGTTGGCCCCTCTGAACCCCCAAACTCTGTGCCATTACTCTTCAAATAAATGTGAGAGCCCTTATGGGTAAGGAATTCGGTGGAGGCTGTAGTGGTAAGGCATTGGTGTCTGAGGTGGGTGGTCGTGGGTTCGACCTCGACCCCCCACCATATTTTTTTTTGAACATGGCATACAATTCGACCATTGTCTCAGAATTTGTTTATAGTTTTTTGTTTGATATATATATGTTGCGCCCGTCATTTGACTATAGTTCAACCTTTGTATAATATCAATAATGTGCCCAATTCGACCTTATAATAAAATGTTATACCAAACACCCTTGCCATGGGGGGGGGGAACGTGGCAGCCTCCGACTATGCCACATGGCTATTCCCCATTGGCCTAAAATTCACCCTTAAATAAATATAAGCCACCATAATAATAATTCCAAACTTAGGAAATAGGAGAAAAATTCAACTTCCCCAAGAAAAATTGGTGAATCTGGTGATGACACTTGTCACAGTGTCACTGGCTAAAAAATTGGAGAGTATTCCCTGAAGATTCCTGAGGTGCTGACTGCACTGCTAAGTCATCAGTCTGTCACTATTCTGCACAATTTTTACCTGTTCTAAAAAACGAACAACAGACCATAACTCACTCATAAGAGCTCATATTTTGATGAAACAAGTTACATTGGAATCCTGGTGACGAGCTCTATCCGGTCATTAAGGTCTGAAGCATTTTCCTGCACTTTCATTTTTTAGCCAAATACTGAGATCCTGATCATCGGTATCCAAGTGGGTATGCTAGAATCGAGAAAAAGAAATAAATTATCAAAAAATTTTACCTTAGGTAACTTCTGTGACTAGGGTTCAAATTTTTCTTAACAGAGAATGTTGAGTCGGTTTCTAACTTGGTGGGGAAAGAAGTTGTCAAATGGAGGTCAGTAAATGAAAGTCCATCCACTGCAAGCACTGAACTCACCTGCTCGTAACGATGAACATAATTTAAATGAAGAATCAACTGAAACCCTAGCGTAGGTGCATAGAAAAAGAAATACATAATAACAACAAGAAAAAAAATTCACCATAAGATACCTGAAATGTAAGAAGAGAAATCCCCATGAAATTTCAGCCCATAGAATAGCATTTGATGCTTTAAGGGAGACACTGTACCTGAGAACTTTGTAAGATGGATGTTGTGCCCAGTCAAAGAAGGAGAAATACCAAATCCACCAAATGGAAATGATCAAGGTGACACCGTAAAGCTCCCCATCAGAACTATCGAACAAAAGAACCAGCTGAAAGTAAAATGAATTGGGAAAAATACTATCAAAGAAAAAGCAATCTTGCAGATGAGGCATGCTGAGAAGAAGGTAAAATTACCCCAGAAGCAGAAAACAAGAATTTAGAGGAATTGCATGTAATATTACCAATTAATCCTAATCTAATGGGAATATTCAATTTTGTTTTATTTTTCTATTTCGAGAATAAAATTGTAAAGAGGTTCATTAAACTCCTAAATAGTAAATAAATCAAGGCCAAAGGTGAAAAAGGCTAAAACTTGTCTATGTAAGAAAGCACCCTTAGGTGTGAAAGGGGTTGGATGTTTTGACTGGGTCAACCATGACCAAATCTACAACGTTGTCTTGGAGGAGTGGCCATCAATGAGGCACAACGCAGTTTTAGATGGAGCTTCTTTGTGTGAAAGTGGTGTTTTCAATGAAGGTGGTTTAGGGTTTTCAAGCTCTCAACTTATAAAAGGAAGAGGATGGCAGCATGAGAAGGTGGTTGATGGTATTGTATTTTCTGAATATATTGTTTGTTTAGACATATATCATTCTCTTTCTATTTAGCTGAAAATATTGTTGTTTAGCACTGGGTGTTCCTGATCAGGAATCCCACCTCTTTCCTTGAGAGGCCTCTTGGAAGAGTTTGCATTTCTTATCCACTATCTGGCTAAAGGCCAAGCTTCTTCTTCCAACTACAATGCAGATCCTGTTGAAAGTTTGGTTGTCTTTTAAAGCTGCAGCAAGTGGAGTCTAGTTCTACTTAGATCTAGACCATTATAGTGCTCCTTTTCAGTGGGGAAGTCTTCTATCCCATTGGAAAGAGAGTATTGGATCATTGGAGCTACAATTTCAGATCTTGGCATATGGCCAAACATATCTTAAACCCTACAATGCAGTATTTCTTTCAGAACTGCGTTATTTATGTAGGTGCTCTTGGAGGGAGTTTTTACACATCAGTTGGAGAGCTAGCTTTCAAATGTTGGGGATCTGCCCTTCACTTTGAAGATTCATTGAATGAAGATATATTTCTTGTCATATCATATTTTATCTAAATACTATTGTACATTTCTGAATATCTGAATCATTCTGCAGATTTGCAGACCTAGATCTTAGATCTACTACTTATACATGGTGTAATGTTGAAAAATCCAAGGGGATCTGAAAGAGGAGCCTATCTAGTGTATGGATATGTTATAAATCTAACATTTCATGCACAAATTGTCTCTAGATATGAAGTGTAATCAACAGTTGTTGCAGCCTAATAAAATAAAGTTTTCAAGGCAGTTTATGTTCATATACATGGTTGCAGCACCTCTTTTGAGGAATTTCTTTCATTGGAGACTTCTATTTTTTGTTGTACATATTATGGGCCTTACTGTACATCTGATTTGCTGTTATAAATGTTAAATAAGAGTCTCCATATTGGCCTCCTTCTCTTACTTTGATGATCTGCGTTATTTTTCCTGCATATCTTTCATATATTGCTGCATTCCCCATTTGGGAATATTAAAGTGGTATCAGAGCATCATCTTGGCATAGCCTATGCTTTCTAAGAAGCCAATATGTCTTCTGAAGATGAAGAACCTCTTACTAACAGAGAGAAGAAGTATCTAAATAGAAGACATAAGAAATTTGATTACATCAATGACAATGAAGACAAGGGTAAAGCCCCTGCATATGGAAGTGAAGATGAAGAAGGAAAGGACTTTGCTAAGATCCTTTTGAGAGCAATGCAAGATCTTGCTAGAGATATTAAAGAGATGAGATTGGATAGAATCAAAGAATCTCCTAAGAGATTTCATCTTGGAGAAAGCTCTGGCATGTCTCACCACTGGAATGATCAACCAGTGCATCAACCACAAATTTTCCAACACTCTACCATTCCTACCTTTTTGGTTGTGGGAAATGAAGGGTTTCAAGAGAAAGCATCCCTTGAAGACTATTTTGAAGAATATGAGTCTCAAAATTAGATATTCAAATATCACTTGAGTTTTTAGGAGTTTTTTCACCTCAAGGACAAAAGAATACCAAGGCATCAGCATAGAGATGGTGTATTCACTCATAATCATGATCGACATCACTCTATGGGCAGATTCTTTTTACCCAACTTTGCTGGGTCATCCAAGTGTTCTGCCAAAGCATGGGTAGAAAAACTTGACATCTACTTTCATTTGAACAAGGTTCTAGAGATGGAGGCTATCAAGATTGCAATGCTGCACTTTGAAGGTGAAGCACATGATTGTTGGTTCCATGGGTTGTCTACATTGGGTCATGCCAATGTGACTGCTTATTCAGAGTTCACTAGAAGGCTGGTAGAAAGGTTTGACCAAAGAGATACAAAGACACCATTCATGAGTCTTGCAAAGTTGAAACAATCAGGTAATACATAATCTTACATTTCTGAATTTTTAAGATTATCTGTTATGGTTCCTGACTTGTCTACAGCTAGAAGGGTGTACATGTTCATCGATGGTTTAGATGAACCTCTTCATGGGTTGGTAAAATCTACCAAGTCCACTACTATGCATGATGCTATTGAAAGGGCTAGAGACCTTCAAGATGCCTTTCCAAAAGCAAAGGAAATTTTTCAGCATAAGCCCTCTTTCCCTTCAAAGGGAAAGGAAGAAAAAGCTGCTCCTTCCAAGGAGAGCTCATACAAGAAGCCTCTTGATGATGAAGTTCAGAGAGATCTAAGAAAAAGGAAGCTATGCTTCACTTGCCAAGAATCATGGGCACCTAGACATAGATGTGCTACTGGAAAAGCACATTACATAGAGGTCTTCTCAGATATTGAGGAGGAAGAAGAAGAGGAACCAAGAAGAGGTCACAGTGCTGACACTGCAGGAGGAGAGCCAAATTCATCACAAGATGGGGATGGAGCATTTTATCCTATTGGAGGGTCTCTTTCATTTGTGAGAGGAGTACCTAAGTACTTGAACTTAAGAGTTCAAGGTTCCATATTGAATCAGAGGGTTTCTGTATTGATTGATAGTGGGGAAACTCATAATTTCATTGATGCCCATCTAGTGAAAAGGAGGGCAGTACCCACTGATACTTTTGAGGGATTCTCTCTTTTGATCCCATGAGATAGAATAATGCAATGCATGCATTATGTCCCATCACTTTCCGTCACCATGGGAACTTATATTTTATTTGATCACTTCTTTGTGGTTGACATACCAGACACCAATGTGATTTTGGGTGTACAATGGTTGATTACATTGGGGAAAGTCACCACTGATTGGGAGGCTTTGCAAATGGAATGGGTGGACTAGAAGAGTGGTGAAACTAAAATTATCAAAGGCATGCATACATATCCTTCACATACCACTTCCACACAAAGAACAGAGATGGATTTGCGTAGTGGAAGCAAGGACCTTACAGTCCCATCTATCATGTTCATGAGGTTGCTGCATGGGACACTCTTATCTAGTGGCAATCCACCTAGGAGGCCACCTGATTCAGTTTTTGTGGGAGATATCTCACCACATGATGCTCCAAATTTAGATCCAGGAGGGATGGGAGCATTGGAAAACAATAATACAGCGCTGGGAGGCTTGGGTAGGCTCAAGGAGGAGGGAGATCTTCTTCCCTTATCATCATCACCCACTGTTAGGTCCCTATATTACTAGTATAGTCCCTTATTGTTGTTAGTGTAACCCCCTTATTGTTATTATTGTACCCTTGTAACCCCCATTTTGTTATTATTGTGCCCCTAAATTATTATTGTTAGGTCACAGATTACATTGTGGCCCACTAGGATTACATTATGGCCCCATGGACTCCTATATATAGAAAGGAGGTTTCTGTAATTAAATTCTATCATCCAAGTATTGTTCATTTATGTAATGTATTGGAGGTTTCCCCCTCGAAGTGGCTTATTTCTAAGGCGTTGATATCTCTTTTCTTCTATTTTTGGAGCTGGTTACACAACATTTGGTATCAGAGCTTTGGATTCTAGGGTTTCGCTGCTCCAAACAGGTCATCGTGGAATTTTCGCTATAAAATGTTTTCTATGAAGGTTCAGAATCTGAAATTCATATGGTACGAAGCTGAAATCCTGGGGAAATTTGTCAAAATATTTCAGAGCTTGGTTCACAATATTTTTGGAGATATGATCTGTGGAAGGTAGTGCTTTTTCATGTGCCCTGGAATTAGTAATTCAGGGCGAGAGGGTGTGATTTGGGAAAAGTTCAATAACTCTCTCTCTGGGTAGTGGATTTGAGTGCCATAAAAATTGGTTTCAAGTACACGGACTGTAGTTTCTTGGCTATCAATTTTAGAGACAAAGGACGAAAAAGTGACACGTGGCAAGTCCTACAAGTTTTCTCTACTGAACCAGTCCAAAATTAGGTCATTGTGGGAGATTGGACACAACTTTGTCTTGGGGAATCCAAATTAGATCAGACCTGTGGCATTTGAAAGAAGCTTCAGAGGGCTACTACATGGCTGAATTTAAGATATTGAAGATTTTCAATTACAGAGATAATTCAATTTCAATATTGAGCTCCTCAAAGCAAGTAAAAGGTATCAATATTGATTCTTAAAATGGCACCTAAAAAAGAATTCAACACCCATTAAGCCTTCAAGGCTCTAACATGACTCATGAAGATGAATAATTGCAACATGATCTATCAAAATTACAAGAGCAAGTGCAACAACAAATTTCTCTCGCAAAGAACAACAAAAAAATGAAATGGAAGTTTTGAAGAAAGGCATGGAAACTAAGATGGATGGTTTGGAAGAAAGAAGTAAGCTGGATCGATGAGAAAATGGAAAACATGAAGAATTTTAGAGGAAGGTGACATGGAAGGTTTGACAAAGTTTATACAAGAAAGGTTTCCTAATGGTGAAAAGATAGTAGAAGAACCTCATGATGAGAACAAAATAAATGTTAATTGTGATTTCATAAACTCTAATGTTGGCGGGAAGAACCACCATATTCCAAAAATGGATATGAGGAAGTTTGATGGAAAGGATCCTGTAACATGGATACTACAGATGGAGCAATATTTGATCTCCATAACGTGCAAAACACACAAAAGGTACGCATTGCAACTTTACATTTAGAACAAAATACATTTGTATGGTATCAATGGCTTTGCTCCCGTAAAAAAATTGTCACTTGGTCAATTTTTACTGAGGAAATGATAGCACATTATGAGGATACAAAGAGCAACACCTTCTTTACCCAATTGATAAATCTCAAACAAAAGGGTTTAGTGGGGCAGCACATTGAGGACTTCCAAAAATTGAATATAAGGGAAACTGATCTTACAGAGGAACACAGGATTGATCTCTTCCTAGGCACTTTAAAGGATAACATCCAACATGAAGTTCGCGTTTTGGAACCTGATTCATTGGAGAAGGCATTCAGGTTAGCAAGAAAAGTTGAATGTAAAATTATGGCGACAAGGAAGCCTACCACTCAATTCTATAAAGAAGGAAGTGTTTCTATGCCTAGATTTCCACAACCTACAAGGTTGACACCACAACAATTGGAAGAAAAAAGAGAAAAAGGGCTTTGCTACAGTTGTGATAGAAAATACACTAAAGGTCATAAGTGTGCTTAAAAGAAATTATTTTACATAGATTGTGAAGAAGAAGAAGAAAATGAACAAGAAGAGGATATACACCAGGAACCGGCCCTAGAAGAGGAAGAAATGAATCCGACCATATCATGTAATGCACTCGCAGGAATTACCACTCCTCAAACTCTCAAGATAGCAGGACAGATCAAGAAGAAAAAGGTAATAGTGTTGATTGATTCAGGTAGCACCCATAATTTTATTCATTGTAAGGTAGCCAAGGAATTAAATTGTTTCCTATACCCAGCACCAGAATGTCAAGAGATAGTTGCAAATGGAGGAACTATAAATTGCTCTGGAAAATGCCATAATATCAAGCTAACCATGGGGGAATATGTGTTGACTAGTCCAATGCTTTCCATTCCTATGGGAGGTGCTGATGTTGTACTAGGAGTACAATGGTTACAATCTTTGGGGACGGTAGCTTTTAATTTTCAAGAACTTTTCTTGAAAATTTTTTCAGAAGGAAAGGAAGTCGAATTACGGGGTATTGAAGGGAAGCCAGGAAGGATAATAAGCTCTAATTTCATGACAAAGCTTCTAAAGAAAGAACACCGAGGCGTAATTGCACAATTATGCTCACTAGAAGTTCTGACATCAAAATCATCTATTTCTGCAGATCTCCAACAAGTCTTGGACAATCATTCCAAGGTGTTTGAAACTCCCAAAGGACTCCCACCTATTCGTGATCATGATCATGCTATTCATTTGATTCCAGAAGTGTTCCTCCAAACATCAGGCCTTATATATATCCTTACGTCCAAAAGAGCGAAATTGAACGTATGATTGCAGAAATGTTAGAGGCGGGTATAATTCAACCTAGTCAAAGTTCTTTCTCTGCTCCTGTAGTATTGGTACACAAGAAGGATGAATCATGGCGAATGTGTCCAGATTATAGGGAGCTCAATAAGCTCACCATTAAAGACAAATTTCCCATTCCCGTGATTGATGAATTATTGGATGAATTACATGGAGCAATTTATTTTACCAAGTTGGATCTTCGTTCAGGATATCATCAAATTAGAATGAAGACTCAAGATATTCCAAAAATAGCATTTCAAACTCATGAGGGTCATTATGAATTTTTGGTCATGCCTTTTGGCCTTACCAATGCACCTTCTACATTTCAAGGGTTGATGAATTCCATTTTCAAACCCTTCCTTAGAAAATTTGTGCTAGTATTTTTGGATGATATACTAATCTACAGCAGGTCTTGGAAGGATCATGCTGAACATGTTGACAGGGTGCTCAAACTATTGCAGGAGAAACAATTATATGCAAAAACATCCAAATGTTTCTTTGGAGTACAAGAGGTGGAATATCTGGGTCATATTATATCTCACGAGGGTGTTAAAGTAGACCCTAACAAAATTAAAGCCATTAAGGAATGGAAAGTCCCTAAGACAATAAAGCAATTGCGAGGATTTCTCGGGTTAACAGGCTATTATCGTAAGTTTGTTAAGAATTATGGAAGAATAGCAGCACCTCTAACAACATTATTGAAGAAAGATGCATTTTCATGGACTCCCGAAGCAACTAAGGCCTTTGAACATCTTAAAGAGGCAATGTGCCTAGCACCGGTCTTAGCTACGCCAGACTTCACAAAAACCTTTATTGTGGAATGTGATGCCCCAGGAAATGGAATTGGTGCAGTTTTAATGCAGGAAGGAAGACCCATTGCTTTTGAAAGTCGTCCAATCAAAGGAAAGTATTTACAGAAACCTATTTATGAGAAGGAAATGTTAGCAATACTGCAGGCACTAAAGAAATGGCGAACTTACCTAATGGGAAGACACTTCAAGGTAAAAACTGATCATGATAGTCTTAAACACTTTTTGGAACAAAGACTATCTTCAGAAGAGCATAAAAAATGGGTCACAAAGATGTTGGGTTATGACTTTGAAATAATCTACAAAAAAGGAAAGCTTAATGTTGTTGCAGATGCACTCTCAAGAAAGAATGAAGAGGTGGAAGCATCGCTTTGTGCCATTTCTATTATCCAACCAGATTGGATAACTGAAGCAAGAGATGAATGGAAGAAGGACAAAGATGTATGGACACTCATTCAAAAGTTGCAGCAAGATCCTAGTACATCCGATACATTTAGTTGGAAAAATGATTCCTTATGGTACAAAGATCGCTTATATCTTTGTAAGAATTCCCAACTAAAACAAAATATTCTTTTGAAATTGCACACTTCTCCTTTAGGAGGACACTCAGGATTTTTAAAAACTTACCACAGGGTGAAGAAAGAATTTTTTTGGGATGGCCTTAAATCTGATATTCAAAAGTTTGTGGCGGAATGTTTGGTTTGCCAGCATAATAAAGTGGAGACAATTAAGACCCCGGGACTTCTACAACCTTTATCCATTCCAAGTCAGCGTTGGGAGGAGATTTCAATGGATTTTATCACAGGTTTACCTAAGTCTGAAGGAAAGAATGTCATCATGGTGGTAGTTGATAGACTTACCAAGAATGCACACTTTTGTGCATTATCTCATCCATTTAAAGCAAGTACAGTTGCTACTACATTTATGGACAGAATTCAAAAGCTACATGGAAGCCCAAGGGTTATTGTGAGCGACAGAGATCCCATTTCTACTGGAAATTTTTGGACGGAGTTATTTTCTTGTTTGGGTACTCAATTAGCTCATAGCTCATCTTATCATCCTCAATCTGATGGTCAAACTGAGATAGTAAATAAATGTTTGGAAGGATATCTTCGTTGTTTTGTATCTCATAAACAAACACAATGGGTCAAGTGGTTACCTCTCGCTGAATGGTGGTATAACACTTCCTTCCATACTGCAGCAAAAATGACCCCATTTATGGCACTTTATGGATATCATCCACCATCGATTACATCATATTTAAGGGAAAATTTGAAGGTTCAAGCAGTCGAAGATCACATCGAGCATCAGCAAGAAGTTCTCCAACTCTTAAAGGATAACCTTAATTTGGCACAAAATCGAATGAAACAACAGGCAGATCAACATCGCAGTGAGAGAAGTTTTGATGTAGGAGATTGGGTATTTTTACGGCTACAACCATATAAACAAATGTCCCTCAAGCAAGCTACGAAGGATAATAAAGTATCACCAAAGTACTATGGTCCTTACAAGGTGTTGCAAAAGATTGTTACTATGGCATACAAATTGGAGCTTCCTGCTTCTTCGCGAGTACATCTAGTTTTCCATGTTTCGTGCTTAAAGAAGGTTATAGGTGAAAATATTCCAGTTCAAACAATATTGCCAGAACTTGATGAGGAAGGAAAAATCATATTGGAACCAGAAGCGGTCACGGAAACAAGAACTCGACAACTACGGAATCGATCAATTTCTGAGTATCTCATCAAGTGGAAGAACTTACCCACTGAAGATTCTACATGGGAGGATGAGAGTTTTATACAAAAGCACCCAGAGCTACTCAAGCATTGAGGACAACACTTTTTTTGAAGGAGAGGGGCATGTTAGGTCCCTATATTACTAGTATAGTCCCTTATTGTTGTTAGTGTAACCCCCTTATTGTTATTATTGTACCCTTGTAACCCCCATTTTGTTATTATTGTGCCCTTAAATTATTATTGTTAGTCGGCTAGGATTACATTGTGGCCCACTAGGATTACATTATGGCCCCATGGACTCCTATATATAGAAAGGAGGTTTTGTAAATTGTATCATCCAAGAATTGTTCATTTATGTAATGTATTGGAGGTTGCCCCCTCGAAGTGGCTTATTTCTAAGGCATTCATATCTCTTTTATTCTATTTTTGGAGCTGGTTACACAACACCCACTCTCCTTTATAATTCTGCACTGTGGGATGAGAAGAATGGAAGGGATGGCCTTCCAACACATCCCTTTGGCTTAGGAGATGCCAAGGATGAGAGAAGAAACATGACAGGTATTTCTGTTGATACATCATCAGCGCTGTCATTGTTGGGCACTTTAGATCCATATTGGAAATCCCAGTTGTTGGTGGATTATTCCAAGGATCTTCACACTTGTATGATACTTGATGACCAGCTACATGAAGAGGGATATTTAGTCCAAGGAGAATTCATCTATCATCATGGTAGGATCTTCTTGTCTAGAGCCTCCAAGCTCAAGGAGAAGTTGCTACAAAGAGCTTATGAAGAGTTCTGTTTTAGCCACACATGTTCCATGAAGATCTACAACACATCATGAGGAGCTTTGATTTGGAAGGCTTGAAAGGAGAACTACATCAAAATTTTCAAGAATGCATGAACCATGTGGAATTAGGACAACAACATGACTCTATGAAAGAGTTATTTCAGCCATCTCTTCCTTCTTTTGAGAGAGGAGATAGATCTATGCACCACTCCATTTGTATGAGGAGGACTTTTGGTGAAGAACACGCTCATGTAAAACATGTTTTATTTTCTGATTGTATGCATTCTTTAACCATGTTTATGCAGGCCATGACTCCAAGGAGGAGTATTGTATCTTGTAAACATCATGGCCAACATGGGGCCATAAAAATTTTTGAACTTGGCCACTCCCTTGGTGGACAAAGGGAGATTTTTCATCATGATGGGTGCTTTCCTAAGGCACCAAATATATCTCACACTTTTAGCCAAAGTGAGATAACATGTGCAGTAAGTAAGTGGTGGGGAAACCACTTACCACATTCAGATCTGGTGAAGGCAGGAGATGCAATGCGTTGGTTCCACATGTGGGACTATGACCCACCTCCATATGCACAAATTTCTGTTTTTTTGTACATATTTTTACTCCCATACATTGATGATGTACTTGTACTTTTTATGGGAATGTATGAAGGGAAGATGGGAGGCATGTATGTACCTCATGGGATGGAGACTCTCTATGTGTCTTGTTGGGGTTCCTGTGTTTTGGCAGAGTGGCAAACCAAAAGACAAGACAACATCAAACCACTTTGGGATACTAGGATCTAGCCCTCCTGGATCCAAAGAGGGATCTCTCTATAAATGTAAAGAATGATATATCTTTAAGGCTTTGTTTATTGTATTAGGTTGTTTATAAAGAATAAGGGTTTTTTTTTGTTTGTTTGGTTGGGTAGGACATCATGAAGTGCATAAAGCATGCTTGAAGGGTGAAGGTATAAGAAAGTTGAAAGAAAGCTTCAGCTAATAGGATAGGTCCTCAAGAAGTGTCAATCCATTGGGCTATGGAGTCATAGAGGATTTAATTGGACAACAGGTCTATAAGGGTTTCCATGGGGCAAGTCATCTACATCTCAGGATATCTTAAATAGATTTGTGATATGGGACATTAATGATTTTAGAACAAAGAAGTAAAACTAAGGGAAATTAAGAATCCTTAATTATATATACTTCTAAAAAAGGGACTTAAAACATCATCTGATCATAAAGAGGCATTTGATAGACAGGGCTAACCATGAATTCTACAAACCACACTTCAGCAAATAATGACTTCAAGACAACTTTTGAAATGAAATCTAAGATTCGGGGAACACCCTATTTCCTCAAATATTTGACTTCAAAAGAATTAGAAAACACATAATATGAACAAAGGGTAGCCTAAGATCAGGTAAGGACTTTGAACCTATCCTGCTTTCGGCATACTCTCAAGGGAAATTTTCAAAGCTACTATTGGAGGAGAAACTAGAGGGCAGGGCAAACCATAGACTTTCCTAGTTCAACTTTAGTCAACAGACTTATCAAGAACGTTTAAGAACAAGAAAACTCAAGCTTTACTCAACAAGACATGGGCTCACCAAAATTCCTTGACTGGCTACACTCTATTGAAATCATTGTCAAACATTACAATTAGAAGAAAACATTGAGATAAAGCTTATCAGTGAGATTTAAGGCACTTCTAGCAGTATGTCCTAATCTATGCTTGCTGTTCTTTATCAGAGAATAATGGATAGTATGAATAACATGAAAGAAAATAATTACAGTAAGGAAAAATTCACCATTAATGTCGACCAGGATCCCGTGAAATTGACTTGTATATTGATGTTCAAACCAGTTACAATCTTCAAGTCCAAAGGGTCTTAACAACTCTAAAAAATTTCTCTTTTCAGCCTATCTTTCTTCAAATATTTTCAGAGCTTCAACAGCTTCATCAGATATATACATTCAGTGATAACCCATCCACTAACCAAAAAAAATAAGGAACTCCTAATAGGATATATATAGTAAACTGAGGAGGTGGAGTGGTATAAGAGGTTGTTTGTTCAATCAATGAGGCATTAGTGCTTCTTGGCCTTTGGAAGGCTTGATGGAGAAGAAAGGACATGTTTTACACTCGTATTAATTGATTTTTATCTAACAATACACTCTTAGGCTGCTTTTGTTGACTTAAAGGGCTCTGGTAGGCATGGCATTTACTTCTAAGCTGCATATATCGAAAATATCTCTAACTGTCTCAACTGTGCCTTGTTTTAATGTAATAAGGACTGGAGGTGGTAGAATGGGTTGATGGGAAGCAACTGGCCTCTCTAATCTGGCGTGCAGAGGTTTCTTTGCTGATCTAAATGTGATGTGGGATTTAGGCTTCAGTAAGCCTCTTTGACCATCTTTGTCTTCGGCTTGTGTCTTTATCCTTTTAAACAGTGGATTAAGATTCTACTTCTTCAACTTGATACCTTAATCCTTTAACTCTGATATTCTGCGTTGCTGACTGTACAGGTGGCTTTGGTGTCAGAGGGTTTATTCATTCGGCTAGTGATCATGATATAGTGACTGAGATGGGCAATTCACCCCTCCTTCGTCCCTTTTTACAATTGATTTGTGCCACAGGATCGTCACCCTGTGCGTTTATGTCACCTTTGTGACTGTGGGAAAATTTTAATAGATCCACCATTTAAAACCTGCAACCAAAAAAATAAACGAATTATATAAAACCCGCGTGTGGGGTATAACTGCTTCAGAGGTTAATGAGGGAAAAGAGCATTGAGGATAATGGGGGAATGTAGCAGAAAAGGGAAGAAACCTTGGCGGAGCAGCTAACCAGGTTTAAGTTTAAAATATGGCGCAGAAATGGGTTAGGTGGTATTGGAAAACCAAAGGTGGATTTCGCGTGACCTTTGGGTGGTTTATGGTATTGGCCTAAATGAACATGACACAATATAAATGAGACGCGTGGCTTTTTTAATACCAGTGGTCTCGCGCAATAGTTGCGCGATGAGGGAGGAGGGGTAAATGCCACGCGATATTGATTGTTGATCGTTGGATCTGGGGTGCAGGATTGGACGGTGCAGAAGAAGCACGATGGGCCAAAAGCTGCGTGGGTGGAGAGGAAGGTGGGATACATTGCTGAGGTTAGCAATCTTGTTATCTAGGGGGTGGTTGTCGGGTTATATCAAAAGGGCCGGGTTTAATCTTGACCGTTAGATCAGTTGATTGGATGGAAAGGGAGGAAGAGGATGGTAGATCGAAAGGCAGATGGGGGAAGAGAGGTAAGGAGCTTTAGTTCTTGGTTACGGGGCTTGGTACTATGGTAAAGAAAGGGGCTAAGTTTTAAGCCCTTGGGGGCTAATAACCCAAATGTTAGAGGGACTGTTTTTAAGGCCTAAAAAGGGCTTTTAAGGCCAAATGAAGGCTCCAATAGGTAAGAAAGGAGGGTTTTGAAACTTTTGAAGTTAAATGAAATGAAGGAAGGGGTTATGAAGGGAAAAAATAAATGATATGAGGGGAAATCTGAGGATGAAAAATGGATGAGAAGAAGATGGAAATTAGGCCATAAGAGACAGTTTTCCTTATAAACAGCAAGGTCCTTGAGGGTTTAATAGTGAAACAACAATGAAGATTAATCTCAAGGATAAAGAACATCATAAGACTTCAAAGAGGATATATTTTCAAAGGAAACTATCTCTTGAAGTCTTAAGACTTATTTTAGCCATCATTTTCTTCAGTAAAAAATTTACTGATGGCTAATAGTGGCTCCACTTGGGGATGGCAGTTCCTTGGAGGTGTCAAGAATCTTCAGAATTTGATCTTTGGAATGTAGATTAGTATCTTGCATTTGACAACCTATTTTCCTCTATTCTTTGATCAGCTATTGATAGAGATGATGATCAGCATTACATCAGTAAAACAATTTTCTACCCAAAAAACTACCTACACAACCTACTTCCTAACATTTTTTCTTCAATAAGGTGCACTTGGACTTGCAAACATTTTCATCAATATTTTATTCTTTTATTGAAAGCCAGAAACTGATCTAAATCTACCCTTATTTCTCCATGAGTTCAGTTTAAGTAGTTGAACTCATAAATTCACTACCTAAACTACTATCTGCCAGGATTAAACTATCTGGCAAATTTCATTCCCTACATTCTAAAACAGAAATTGAAACACAACCAAACCAAGATTAGGCTGTCTGATTTTTTGTGGGTCTATGGCATAAAAACAAGTTGCACATAGACTAAAACTTGCAGAAAATTAAAACAAAAATGTGAAGGCTTAATATCTGAAAATTATAAACATCCTTCATTCTTTCATGACTCAGATTTTGAGCTTTTTAGAGTCATCTTTCTTCTTTTCAGCTCTTCTTTTGGTCATGTTAGAGATGTTTTCTTATTCCTTGCTGGTTCAAGTTTTGAGCATATTGGAACCAGTCTTATTTGTATCTTTGTCTTAGGTTTTGATTTGATTAGAGCCATTCTTTATCATACTTACAGGTTCAGGATTTGAGCATGTTTGAACCTTTATTTTTCTACCCTAATCTATCTATTGATAAGCCAAGTTTAAACTGTTTGGAAAATCTTCTTTACTAACCTATCAGCAGTAAATTGAAATCTATTTAGTCATGATTAGGCTGTATGACTAAATAGAAGTGCTATTTTTGGTAGTGGCATTTGAGCTCGCACACTTTCAGACATTGTTTCTCTTTTCCTTTTCTATTGTTTTTTTATTTTTTCAATTTTTCTTTCAAAGCAAAAACAAAAATCTAACTAAATGCTCAAAGGATGAGCTTTATTTCTTTCCTATCTATCCTACTCTAAATTGAAATATTTACATGTTTAGTTGATGAAATCCCTTTTCTAATACATCCAGTCAATCAGATGGTTCCATGACCGGTATTTTCTCACCTCTTTGAGCATGCAGGACAGACAGGGCCACTCCCATTCTCTTTGTTTCTTAGTAGTAGTTCTAAAAAATCTCTTTGCCTTTGGTAATACACTGCTTCTAGAAAACTTTATCCCTTCTTCAAATGTCTTCAAAAAATGAGCAAAGGGGTCTTGAAACAATACCTGGTTGTGAGTATCTGACAAGTAGGTTTCAACCAGGATTATCCTTTCTTCTACTGGATTAAGACTAAGATTTTTTTGAGGAAGAAAATCTTCCTCATCTTCATTACTATCTGAAATGGAGGACTCATCATATATTGCAGTGTTGTGCTCTTGAAGTCCTAGTGTGTTTTGATTCAGTGGACTGAGCTTAGTGAAAAGGTGATTGTATTCTTGAGCAGGGGTCTCTTTGATTACCTCAACCCTGTCAGGAAAAGGTTCTTTAATTTCAGCCTGCTCAAGAAATTCTTCATTGCTTTCCTCCCCAACCTCTGAACTAAAAGGCTGCTGATTCCCAATCACATGGAAACTATTACCGATGATCTGAGATAAAGCAGAGAGAAGATTCAATGAATCTTCACTTGCTTCTAAAATTTCATAACTTTCCTCATCAGTATCATAAATAGTCTACATTGGCTCATTACTTTTTTGAAGTTGATGGAACTGATCTTCCTCCCACAAATCTACCAATGATGGTCCTACAAGATTAACTTCTGTTTGGAGAACATCATAATTAGATAGATCAAAATTAGGAAAATCATTAATATAAGTAATATCGCCAATCAAACATACTGGGTTATCAGCAGGTCTTTCTTTATTCTGATCTACAAGGGAGCTTTCTAAATCTGTACAACAAAGTTCACTTGGTGAATGGGCAAGTGTATTTATTTTATAAAAAGTGTTAGACGTTGGCTGCCTATTGATGATCTGATATATTTCTTCTTCTGTCAAAGGGGAAGTTGTTCTTGTGTTTCTTTGAACAGAAGTGCAGTAGCTCTCTGTCTCTTGTGAATAATGAATTTGAGGCTGTATGTCTTATTGAGCCTCAGCTATAAGGGATGATGAATCATTATTTGTGCATTCAGGGATATCTTGAGGAATGTCCTTTATTTCTTGGTTGATCTCTTCCTCAACTGATTCACCTAGGTTCTTGTGATAGTTAGGATGCATATGACATTCTTGAATGGATTCTAATAGATCTTAAGGATGCATATTAACCAAATCCTGATCAATATCTAAAAGGTATTGAATGATGTTCTGAGATTGATCACAGCAATTTGCAGTCCATGGTATGGAGGAGGGGTTTTCTTTGTATTTCTCATAAAATACTTGGTGCATGTCTCTTAAAGAAAAAAAACTCTTACGTTCTAACCATTCATTCCAATCCCTTGCCTTACCTTCTAATATTAACATGAACATTTTCATAAGGCACTCTTCATGCCATTTAGTCTTTATCTTCCACATATGAATATGAAATTTGATGAGATGTAGTAGTGGGTCATCAAACTTTTCACCTTGAAAAATAGGAAGGTTGTCATCCCAAAACACCTGGGGCATCTTATGTGGGAACCCAGGGATATGTTCTCTACTCATTGGGGCATATCTTCATTGTATTCTTGGAATCATGTTTGTAAATCAGAAAAGAGGTCACTGTGTCTATTCAACCAGTGGATTCATTTGGTCTTTTGGGAATTGTGGAGTGTGGAGTCGCCAGGTGGATGATGTTGCAAATTTTAAAGATGAGTTGTTGTCCACCATCAGTAGTTGAATACCAATCTAAGAATGTTGTGGGTCTTCTAAGTTCTTAAGGATAAATTAAGATATAATTTACTCAGAATTCCCCAGCGGAGTCGCCATTATGTTGGGGTTCCTGTGTTTTGGCAGATTGGAAAACTAAAAGACAAGACAACATCAAACCAATTTGAGATCCTAGGATCTATCCCTCCTAGATCCAAAGAGGGATCTCTCTATAAATGTAAATAATGATATATATTTAAGGATTTTTTTATTGTATTAGGCTAGTTATAAAGAACAATGGTTTTGTTTTGTTTGTTTGGTTGGGTAGGACATCATGAAGTGCAGAAAGCATGTTTGAAGGGTGAAGGTATAAGAAAGTTGAAAGAAATCTTCAACCGATAAGATAGGTCCTCAAGAAGTGTCGATCCATTGGTATATGGAGTCATAGAGGATTTAATTGGAAAATAGGTCTACAAGGGTTTCCATGGGGCAAGTCATCTACATCTCAGAATCTCTTAGACGAATTTGTGATATGGGACATTAATGATTTTAGAAAAAAGGAGTAAAACTAAGGGAAATTAAGAATCCTTAATTATACATACTTCTAAACAAAGGGACTTAAAACATCATTTGATCATAAAGAGGGATTTGATAGACAGGGCTAACCATGAATTCTACAAACCACACTTCAGCAAATAATGACTTCAAGACAACTTTTGAAATGAAATCTAAGATTCGGGGAACGCCCTATTTCCTCTAAGATTTGACTTCAAAGGAATTAGAAAACACATAAGATGAACAAAGGGTAGCCTAAGATCAGGCAAGGACTCTGAACCTATCCTACTTTTGGCATACTGTCAAGGGAAATTTTCAAAGCTAATTTTGGAGGAGAAACTAGAGGACAGGGCAAACCATAGACTTCCCTAGTTCAACTTTAGTCAGCAGACTTATCAAGAATGTTTAAGAACAAGAAAACTTAAGCTTTACCCATCAAGACATGGGTTCACCAACATTCCTTGACTGGCTACACTCTATTGAAATCATTCTCAAACATTACAATTAGAAGAAAACATTGAGATAAAGCTTATCAGTGAGATTTAGGGTACTTCTAGCAGTATGTCCTAATTTATGCTTGTTGTTCTTTATCAAAGAATAATGGACAATATGAATAACATGAAAGAAAAAAATTACAGTAAGGAAAAATTCACCATCAATGTAGACCAGGAACCCATGAAATTGACTTGTATATTGATGTTCAAACCAGTTACAATCTTCAAGTCCAAAGGGTCTTAACAACTCATAAAACTTTCTCTTTTCAGCCTATCTTTCTTCAACTATTTTCAGAGCTTCAAGAACTTCATCAGCTATATACATTCAGTGATAACCCATCCACCAACCAACAAAAATAAGGAACTCCTCATAGGATATATATAGTAAACTGAGGAGGTGGAGTGGTATAAGAGGTTGTTTGTTCAATTAATGAGGAAATAGTGCTTCTCGGCCTTTGGAAGGCTTGATGGAGAAGAAAGGACATGTTTTACACTCATATTAATTGATTTTTATCTAACAATACACTCTTAGGCTGCTTTTGTTGACTTAAAGGGCTCTGGTAGGCATGTCATTTACTTCTGAGCTGCATATATCGAAAATATCTTTGACTGTCTCAACTGTGCCTTGTTTTGATGTAATAAGGACTGCAGGTGGCAGAATGGGTTGATGGGAAGTAACTGGACTCTCTGATCTGGTGTGCAGAGGTTTCTTTGCTGATCTGACTGTGATGTGGGCTTTAGGCTTCATTAAGCCTCTTTGACCATTTTGTCTTCGGCTTATGTCTTTATCCTTTTAAATAATGGATTAACATTCTACTTCTTCAACTTGATACCTTAATCCTTTAACTCTGATCTTCTGCGTTGTTGACTGTACAGGTGGCTTTGGTGTCGGAGGGTTTATTCATTCGGCTAGTGATCATGATATAGTGACCAAGACACGCAATTCACCCCTCCTTCGTCCCTTTTTACAATTGATTTGTGCCACAGAATCGTCACCCTGTGCGTTTATGTCACCTTTGTGACTGTGGGAAACTTTTAATGGATGCACCATTTAAAACCTGCAACCAAACAAATAAAAGAATTATATAAAACCTGTGTGTGGGGTATAACTGTTTCAGAGGTTAATGAGGGTGAAGAGCATTGAGGATAATGGGGGAATGCAGCAAAAAAGGGAAGAAACCTTGGCAGAGCAGCTAACTAGGTTTAAGTTTAAAATATGGCGCGGAAATGGGTTAGGTGGTATTGGAAAACCAAAGGTGGTTTTTGCGTGACCTTTGGGTGGTTTACGGTATTGGCCTAAATGAATGCGGTCCAATATAAATGAAACACGTGGCTTTTTTAATATCAGCGGTCTCACGCGATAGTTGCGCGATGAGGGAGGAGGGGCAAACACTGCGTGATATTGATTGTTGATCGTTGGATCTGGGGTGCAGGATCAGACGGTGTAGAAGAAGCGCGATGGGCTGAAAGCTGCACAGGTGGAGAGGAAGGCGAGGTCCATTGCTGAGGTCAGTAATCTTGTTACCTTGTTGTCGGGTTATATCAAAAGGGTCAGGTTTAATCTCGACCGTTAGATCTGTTGATTGGATGGAAAGGGAGGAAGAGGATGGTAGATGGAAAGGCGGATGGGGGAAGAGAGGTAAGGAGCTTTAGTTCCTGGTTATGGGGCTTGGTCCTATGGTAAAGAAAGGGGCTAAGTTTTAATCCCTTGGAGGCTAATAACCCAAATGTTAGAGGGACTGTTTTTAAGGCCTAAAAAGGGTTTTTAAGGCCAAATGAAGGCTTTGATAGGTAAGAAAGGAGGGTTTTGAAACTTTGGAAGTTAAATGAAATGAAGGAAGGGGTTATGAAGGGAAAAAATAAATGATATGAGGGGAAATCTAAGGATGAAAAATGGATGAGAAGAAGATGGAAATTAGGCCATAAGGGACAATTTTCTTTATAAACAGCAAGGTCCTTGGGGGTTTTATAGTGAAAAAACAGTGAAGATTAATCTCAAGGATAAAGAACATCATAAGAATTCAAAGAGGATAGATTTTTAAAGGAAACTATCTCTTGAAGGCTTAAGACTTATTTTAGCCATCATTTGCTTTAGTCAAAAATTTACTAATGGCTAACAGCGGCTCCACTTGGGGATGGCAGCTCCTTGGAGGTGTCAAGAATATTCAGAATTTGATCTATGGAATCAGTATCATGCATTTGAAAGCCTATTTTACTCTGTTCTTTGATCAGCTGCTGATAGAGATTATGATCAACATTACATCAGAAAAACAATTTTCTTCCCAAACAACTACCTACACAACCTACTTCCTAACATTTTTTCTTCAATAAGGTGCACTTGGACTTGCAAACCTTTTCATCAATATTTTATTCTTTTATTGGAAGCAGGAAACTAATCTAAATCTACCCTTATTTCTCCATGAGTTCAGATTAAGCAGTTGAGCTCATAGATTCACTACCTAAACTACTATCTGCCAGGATTAGACTATCTGGCAAATTTCATTCCCTACATTCTAAAACAAAAATTGAAACACAGCCAAACCAGGATTATGCTGTCTGATTTTCTGTGGGTCTATGGCATAAAAAGAAGTTTCACATAGACTAAAACTTGCAGAAAATTAAAACAAAAATGTGAAGGCTTAACATCTGAAAATTGTAAACATCCTTCATTCTTTCATGACTTAGATTTTGAGCTTTTTAGAGTCATCTTTCTTCTTTTCAGCTTTGCTTTTGGTTTTTTTAGAGTTGTTTTCTTCTTCCTTGCTGGTTCAAGTTTTGAGCATATTGGAACCAGTCTTCTTTGTATCTTTGGCTTAGGTTTTGATCTGATCAGAGCCATTCTTTATCATACTTACAGGTTCAGGATTTGAGCATGTTTGAACCTTTATTTTTCTACCCTAATCTATCTACTGATAAGCCAAGTTTAAACTATTTGGAAAATCTTCTTTACTAACCTATCATCAGTAAATTGAAATCTATTTATTCATGATTAGGCTGTATGACTAAATAGAAGTGTTATTTTTGGTAGTGGAATTTGAGCTCGCACACTTTCAGACATTGTTTCTCTTTTCCTTTTCTATTGTTTTTGTATTTTTTCAATTTTTATTTCAAAGAAAAAACAACAATCTAACTAAATGCTCAAAGGCTGGGCTTTATTGCTTTCCTATCTATCCTACTCTAACTTGGAATATTTACATGTTTAGTTGATGAGCTCCCTTTTCCAATACATCCAGTCAATCAGATGGTTCCATGACCGGTCTTTTCTCACCTCTTTGAGCATGCAGGACAGACAGGGCCACTCCCATTCTCTTTGTTTCTTAGCAGCAGTTCTAAAAAATCTCTTTGCCTTTGGTAATACACTGCTCCTAGAAAAATTTATCCCTTCTTCAAAAAATGAGCAAAGGGGTCTTGAAACAATACCTGGTTGTGAGTATCTGACAAGTAGGTTTCAACCAGGATTATCCTTTCTTCTACTAGATTAAGACTAAGATTCTTTTGAGGAAGAAAATCTTCCTCATCTTCATTACTATCTGAATTGGAGGATTCATCATATATTGCAGTGTTGTCCTCTTGAAGTCCTGGTGTGTTTTTCTTCAGTCGACTGAGATCAGTGAAAAGGTGATTGTATTCTTGTGCAGGGGTCTCTTTGATTACCTCAACCCTGTCAGGAAAAGGTTCTTTAATTTCAGCCTGCTCAAGAAATTCTTCATTTTTTTCCTTTCCAACCTCTGAACTAAAAGGTTGTTGATTCCCAATCACATGGAAACTATTACTGATGATCTGAGATAAATTATAGAGAAGATTCAATGAATCTTCACCTGCTTCTAAAATTTCATAACTTTCCGCATCAGTATCATAAATAGTCTACATTGGCTCATTACTTTTTTGAAGTTTATGGAACTGATCTTCCTCCCACAAATCTACCAATGATGGTCCTGCAAGATTAACTTCTGTTTGGAGAACATCATCATTAGATAGATCAAAATTAGGAAAATTATTAATATAAATAATATCACGAATCAAACATACTGGGTTATCAGTAGGTCTTTCTTTATTCTGATCTACAAGGGAGCTTTCTAAATCTGTACAACAAAGTTCACTTGGTGAAAGGGCAAGAGTATTTGTTTTACAAAAATTTTCAGAGGTTAGCTGCCTATTGATGATCTGATATATTTTTTCTTTTGTCAAAGGGGAAGTTGTTCTTGTGTTTCTTTGAACAGAAGTGCAGTAGCTCTCTGTCTCTTGTGAAGAATGAATTTGAGGCTGTATGTCTTCTTGAGCCTCAGCTATAAGGGATGATGAATCATTATTTGTGCATTCAGGGATATCTTGAGGAATGTCCTTTATTTCTTGGTTGATCTCTTCGTCAACTGATTCACCTAGGTTCTTGTGATAGTTAGGATGCATATGACATTCTTGAATGGCTTCTAACAGATCTTAAGGATGCATATTAACCAAATCCTGATAGATATCTAAAAGGTATTGAATGATGTTCTGAAATTGATCACAACAATTTGCAGTCCATGGTATAAGGAGGGGTTTTCTTTGTATTTCTCATAAAATACTTGGTGCATGTCTCTTAAAGAAAACAAACTCTTAGGTTCTAACCATTCATTCCAATCCCTTACCTTACCTTCTAATGTTAACATGAACATTTTCATAAGGCACTCTTCATGCCATTCAGTCTTTATCTTCCACATATGAATATGAAATTTGATGAGATGTAGTAGTGGGTCATCAAACTTTTCAAATTAAAAAACAAGAAGGTTGTCATCCCAAAACACCTGGGGCATCTTATGTGGGAACCCAGGGATATGTTCTCTACTCATTGGGGCATATCTTCATTGTATTCTTGGAATCGTGTTTGTAAATCACAAAAGAGGTCACTGTGTCTATTCAACCAGTTCAGAGTCTTCTACCAGTGGATTCATTTGGTCTTTTGGGAGTTGTGGAGTGTGGAGTCGCTAGGTGGATGATGTTGCAAATTTTAAAGATGAGTTGTTGTCCACCATCAGTAGTTGAATACCAATCTAAGAATGTTGTGGGTATTCTGAGTTCTTAAGGATAATTAAGATATAATTTACTCAGAATTCCCCAGCGGAGTCGCCATTACGTTGGGGTTCCTGTGTTTTGGCAGATTGGAAAACCAAAAGACAAGACAACATCAAACCACTTTGGGATCCTAGGATCTAGCTCTCCTGGATCCAGAGAGGGATCTCTCTATAAATGTAAAGAATGATATATCTTTAAGGCTTTGTTTATTGTATTAGGCTAGTTATAAAGCACAAGGGTTTTTTTTTGTTTGTTTGGTTGGGTAGGATATCATGAAGTGCAGAAAGCATGTTTGAAGGGTGAAGGTATAAGATAGTTGAAAGAAAGCTTAAGCTAATAGGATAGGTCCTCAAGAAGTGCCAATCCATTGGGCTATGGAGTCATAGAGGATTTAATTGGACAACAGGTCTAAAAGGGTTTCCATGGAGCAAGTCATCTACATCTCAAGATCTCTTAGACGGATTTGTGATATGGGACATTAATGATTTTAGAACAAAGAAGTAAAAATAAGGGCAATTAAGAATCCTTAATTATATATACTTCTAAACAAAGGGACTTAAAAACATCATCTAATCATAAAGAGGCATTTGATAGACAGGGCTAACCATGAATTCTACAAACCACACTTCAGCAAATAATGACTTCAAGACAACTTTTGAAATGAAATCTAAGATTCGGGGAACACCCTATTTCCTCAAATATTTGACTTCAAAGGAATTAGAAAACACATAAGATGAACAAAGGGTAGCCTAAGATTAGGTAAGGACTCTGAACCTATCCTTCTTTCGGCATACTCTCAAGGGAACTTTTCAAAGCCACTTTTGGAGGAGAAACTAGAGGATAGGGCAAACCATAGACTTCCCTAGTTGAACTTTAGTCAGCAGACTTATCAAGAACGTTTAAGAACAAGAAAACTCAAGCTTTACCTAGCAAGACATGGGCTCACCAACATTACTTGACTGGCTACACTCTATTGAAATCATTCTCAAACATTACAATTAGAAGAAAACATTGAGATAAAGCTTATCAGTGAGATTTAGGATACTTCAAGCAGTATGTCCTAATCTATGCTTGCTGTTCTTTATCAGAGAATAATGGATAGTATGAATAACATGAAAGAAAACAATTACAATAAGGAAAACATCACCATTAATGTAGACCAGGATCCCATGAAATTGACTTGTATATTGATGTTCAAACCACTTACAATCTTCAAGTCCAAAGGGTCTTAACAACTAAGAAAAATTTCTATTTTCAGCCTATCTTTCTTAAACTATTTTTAGAGCTTCAACAACTTCATTAGCTATAAGGAATTCCTCATAGGATATATATAGTAAACTGAGGAGGTGGAGTCGTATAAGAGGTTGTATGTTCAATTAATGAAGCATTAGTGCTTCTGGGCCTTTGGAAGGCTTGATGGAGAAGAAAGGACATGTTTTACACTCATATCAATTGATTTTTATCTAACAATACACTCTTAGGCTGCTTTTGTCGACTTAAAGGGCTCTAGTAGGCATGGAATTTACTTCTGAGCTACATATATCGAAAATATCTCTGACTGTCTCAACTGTGCATTGTTTTGATGTAATAAGGACTGCAGGTGGCATAGTGGGTTGATGGGAAGTAACTGGCCTCTCTGATCTAGCGTGCAGAGGTTTCTATTCTGATCTGACTATGATGTGGGCTTTAGGCTTCATTAAGCCTCTTTGACCATCTTTGTCTTCGGCTTGTGTCTTTATCCTTTTAAACAGTGGATTAAGATTCTACTTCTTCAACTTGATACCTTAATCCTTTAACTTTGATCTTCTGTGTTGCTAACTGTACATGTGGCTTTGGTGTCGGAGGGTTTATTTGTTCAGCTAGTGATCATGATATAGTGACTGAGACGTGCAATTCACCCCTCCTTCATCCCTTTTTACAACTTATTTGTGCCACAGGATCGTCACCCTGTGCGTTTATGTCACCTTTGTGACTGTGGGAAAATTTTAATGGATCCACCATTTAAAACCTGCAACCAAACAAATAAACTAATTATATAAAACCTGCGTGTGGGGTATAACTGCTTCAAAGGTTAATGAGGGCAAAGAGCATGGAGGATAATGGGGGAATGCAGCAGAAAAGGGAAGAAACCCTGGCAAAGCAGCTAACCAGGTTTAAGTTTAAAATATGGCGCGGAAATGGGTTAGGTGGTATTGGAAAACCGAAGGTGGTTTTCGCATGACCTTTGGGCGGTTTATGGTATTGGCCTAAATGAACACGATCCAATGTAAATGAGATGCGTGGATTTTTTAATACCAGCATTCTCACGCGATAGTTGCACGATGAGGGAGGAGGGGAAAACGTTGCGCGATATTTATTGTTGATCGTCGGATCTGGGGTGCAGGATCGGACAGTGCAGAAGAAGTGCGATGGGCTGAAAGCTACGCGGGCAGAGAGGAAGGTGGGGTCCATTGCTGAGGTCAGAAATCTTGTCACCTAGCAGGCGGTTGTCTTGTTATATCAAAAGGGTCGAGTTTAATCTCGACCGTTAGGTCTGTTGATTGGATGGAAAGGGAGGAAGAGGATGGTAGATGGAAAGGCGGATGGGGGAAGAGAGGTAAGGAGATTTATTGCCCGATTATGGCGCTTGGTCCTATGGTAAAGAAAGGGGCTAAGTTTTAAGCCCTTGGGGGCTAATAACCCAAATGTTAGAAGCACTGTTTTTAAGGCCTAAAAAGGGTTTTTAAGGCCAAATGAAGGCTCCGATAGGTAAGAAAGGAGGGTTTTGAAACTTTGGAAGTTAAATGAAATGAAGGAAGGGGTTATGAAGGGAAAAAATAAATGACATGAGGGGAAATCTGAGGATGAAAAATGGATGAGAAGAAGATGGAAATTAGGCCATAAGAGACAATTTTCCTTATAAATAGCCAGGTCCTTGAGGGTTTTATAGTGAAACAGTGGTGAAGATTAATCTCAAGGATAAAGAACATCATAAGACTTCAAAGAGGATAGATTTTCAAAGGAAACTATCTCTTGAAGGCTTAAGAATTATTTTAGCCATCATTTGCTTCAGTCAAAAATTTACTGATGGCTAACATGTCTTATGCTACATGTTTCAGGGAGAGCGTTGGCTCAGCCTGTTAGCCACCTATAATATTTTGTTATACCAAAAGGTGGCTAAAATTTTTTGGAGCCTCCAAAGAACAAATTTTATCACTAAAAATTGTTGGCTTTTGAAGTCTCTCTAAGGCCTCATGCCTCTGTCTGGATCCCTTATTGCTGTTTACATCCTAAAAGCCTCTGAAATCCTTCAAAAATCCCAAATTAAATACTGCTGCAGAACCCCTTGGTCCCCTCCCTTTTCTTCCTCGCTAACCTCATTTTCTATTCTCCATTTCCCATCAAAAACCCACAATTTCATGTTTCTCCCTTTCCATTTCATTAAAATCCCTTTTATAAGGTTAAAAACCCACTTTTTAACCTTACCGAAACCTTCATTTCCTTCAAAAAACCCTTCAAAAACCATGAAAATACATGTTTTTATGTATAGGACTTAAGCCCCTCGAAGCTTAAGCCCTTAGCCCCTTTCTTCCATACGCCCGCACCTTGGAACCAAGTTTTAACCCTTTGGCGCTTATCGCAAAGCGCAGATCGCAGAATTTCCAAAATTGTTATTTTTTAAACTGATGCATCACAAATATTTGCGATGCGATCCATCGCAGTTTCTGCCCATCGCATAATCGCAATATCGCATTTTCTCTCCGTCGCATAATCCGCCATCGCGTTTTCCACTTTTGCGATTTGCGATCAGTTCCGCCAGGCCCACCGTACGATCTCCTCGCTGCTCATATAAAAAGCGCCTTTTTCCTTTGAAAAATTTAAAAACTTCATATTGTATTGTTTACAAACGTTTTTTCCGCTCCCTTCTCCCAACCGTCGATCTTGCGCGATCGACGGCTTAGATTTTATCTTTTTTCACCATTCCATGATTTCTCCAATTAATCCCGACCGTTGGATGATGCCATCCAATGGCCCTGCTTCCTCCACACATCCTCCAATGCAGTTTAACCTATAAACGCAGGATTTCATAACTTTTGTTTGTATTTTGTAGGGTTTAACGTTTTTCGCTATATTCAGATGAAATTCGAAAGATGAGGGTGACGACCCTCCCTCCTTCGATTTATCAAAGGAAATCATTCGTGGGTGTCAAATTCGTGTTTTCATCAGTGTTTCATGAGGCATTGATGCCGTATAACCCTGCGCAGCCCTGTGTAACATCGAAGCACCAAGAATCTGGCACAGTCAAAGAGTATCAGCTGTAGAAAACAAGAAATATGCCAGCACAGAGGATTGAAGACTGTTTTATGGGGATTACAGCTAAGACTGTTATCAAAAGCCTAATCCCCCAATCTAAAACACAGTTTAAAGAAAACCTAAAGTGTTTTATCAGACAGAAAGCCTCTACCGCCACATTTGAGGCAAATTGATTCCCCAGCTACCACAAAGCCACCCGTTGCCTCAAAACTTTCAAAACAGAGGCCGAAGTTATTGAAGAAAATCAGACGTTCGCCTCCAGCGCAGCCAGGGAGTTACTTCTGCAAGGAAATCAATGCAGAAAATATCCGCGGAGTTGCTCCACACAATACCCAGAGTCTCAAAGTCAAATAAATCTCCCACCGAGCTTTAATATTTATTGTAAAACAGTTAATACAGTGATCCACCTGTAAACTTCTCCATGAAGCCTCTCAAAAGGCTGAGAAGTCTTCACTCTGTATTACTTATCCTTGAGATATTTTGTTAGATCTCACCTCCTCATCTTCCTATAAATACTGCTATGGAAGATGAGAAATTGTTGTTGGATTGGTTGGTTGCTAATGTAATTGCTGAAGTATTGTAACTGCCTCTGAGTAGAAAAATCTTGATTGTAGATAGGCTTTCACTGGCTCTTGGAGCTCTGCTTATAACAGATAGGTTAGGTTGTGAAGAGAGATGGATTAAAACACTGGATCTAAAGATTGTAACTGGTTTGAAGCATCAATACAAGCTGATTTATGGGATCCTGGTCTATGCTGATGGTGATGTTATTCTCATTGTAACTTGTATTTTGTTTCTGTTTTCAATTTGTTTCATTTTCCACTATAAATAACAGTTTAAATAGGGTTAGGACCTACTGTATATCAGTAACCTTCTCTGGCTAAGAAATCTTTATTTAAATGTTTTCTTTCAACTGTGTTATTTGAAAATGATTTAATTCAGTCTAAGTACAGGGATGCTGGCGTTCGCTCATCTTTTTGTCACAGCTGAATGTTATTTTTAAATGTTACGTTCAATATATATTGTGTGAAGATGAATTGAGGAAATCAAGGTTAGCCCTGAGTCCCTTTCTTGTTTTCTCAATTATTTGATTGTTTCCCTTAGGATGTGTTAAAAGCTGACTAGTTTCGAAGTACTTATCAGATCTTAGACCATTCTGTGTGATCTTTGTGTTTCCCTTTGTTTTTATATGTTTTCTATTAGAAGTGTATCAAAGGCTGAATAGTTTCAAAGCACTTACCAGATCCTAGTTTGCTTCTACGTTTTTCTTAAGTGCCTGGTCAAAGGCTGGCTAGTTTCAAAGTACTTACCAGATCCTGGGCTGCTCTTTGTTCTGCATTTGTCATTTCCATTTCTTATTGTATCACTCCATTCCATAAATCAAACTTTAAAGAGATCCTTAGGCATAGATGACTTGCCCCATAGATCACTCTTGAACCTGAATGTTTCAATTAAATCCTCTTATGACTCCATAGCCCAATGGATTGAAAACTTGCCATCATCTTTTTTTTTATCAAAGCTTACTCTTTTTTTCTTGCAACTTCTCACCTTTGAACCTGTTTGCATATAGATCTTTCCGCCTCAGACAGAAACTATGTTCAACCATCCGAAAAAACCAAACCAAACCCTTGGACCTCATAACTAGCCTAATATCATCACCCTAAACTTCAAAGACAATATCCATATTTGTACATATTGGAGAGATCCCTCTACGGATTCAGGAGGGCTAGATCTTAGAATCTCAAAGTTGGTTGAAATGATGTTAACTCTGTGATCGAACTTTTGCCAATCTTGCTTATTACAGAGACCTAACATTTCTGGTGACTCCGCTGGGGAACTCCTTACCCAGAAACTTCATAAGACCTTGACAGTAAAAAGTAGATTTTTCAAGAACTACCAAGAAATGGTAATCATGATGAGACTTGTTTGAATCAGTGACTAACTAGGTCAACCCTAGGATTCTTCAAGTTTTTTATCTAACCTTGGAAAATCAGCTAGCTTAGCCATAAGGATAGACTGTCTTTGTTTCATAACCGTAGCTAAGTTTTGAGGCAAAGTTAGGACATTCTTTTAAACCACAAATAAAACAATTCAAAAAAAAATACCAAAAACATTTCATATTGGTATTAAAACACTAGTTTTTGATATCTTGTTTACATTTTTGATGTGTTTTACTCTATACTCTTAAGACAGAGTCTGGAAAGAGCCAAGTAGCCTCCGGATCTCATCCTCTTTTAGAGGTGACATATCTGGTGAATGCCCTCCCAGTCAATCTCTGGTTAGAGTTTGTTGTGTTTTGAGATATCCTTGAAAAGGAAGGTTTCACAAACACTCCGGTGGACAATATACCCCTTTGACAACACTCTAGACTTCCCACCTGGAGACTCCACAATGTTGGGTGTGGAGCCTGATTATCTTGTTTACCTTGTATCACAGCATTGGACCCCTGTACCTTAAAAAGGGGCGGCAACGCCGCCCGAAATTTAATCGCTGCCGTGGGGGGTCAAGGGGGGGGCGGCAACGCTTTTTGGAGCCCCCCCCCTGGCGGGGGTTCGGGGGCAGCGCCCCCGAAGCTAAAAATAGATGTAAAATTGCCTTGTAAAAGTATAGTAATTTCTAGTCAATCTGGGCCGTTCATTAGGCAAATGATCTGATGGTAGAAGTTATGTTTAGATTAGGGTTTTTTGCCCTAGAAGGCAACCCCTTGTATATATGAGGGTATTGTATTGCGGCTGTGCATTATGAGTGTATTCTCGGAGCGAGAAACAGAGAGGGAGACTGTGAGAGAGAACAGAGGATATTACAGCGGATCTGCTGTAGGTTTTGTCTCTTCATTTTGTTGGATAATATAAAGGAAGGATTGGCTGTTCGGGGTGGACGTAGCCCAAACTGGGTGAACCACGTATATCTGTGTCTCTCTGGTTTTATGTGTTTTGTGTGCTTGTATTTTCCGCATATTTTATGTGTTGCATTGCTCCATAATATATAATTTTCTAACAACTGGTATCAGAGTCGAAGGTATATTTGGCTGATAAACTCGCAGGAAAGAAGGGTTCCTGGTTCGAGTGGGAGCAATGGCGGACGATGGTAAGTTTAGGGTCGAGAAATTTAACGGCCAAAACTTCCCGCTGTGGAAGATGCAGATGGAATATTATCTGTATCAGAAAGATTTGTACCTACCATTGAGCAGAAAAACAAAGAAGCTACACTATGATGTACGCGGGAATGGAACATTCTCGATAGAAAGGCACCTTAACAAAAAGATTAGCTGTAGTCTTACAAGCACGCTTTCAATATTTCGAAGGAAACAACAACAGAGGGGTTGATGCAGACGTTGGCGAAACTGTATGAAAAGCCCTCGGCCTCAAACAAGGTATTTCTTATGAAACGACTATTTAATATGAAGATGTCGGAAGGTGGATCTGTTGCAGACCATTTAAATGAATTTAATAAAGTTACCAGTCAGTTAAGTTCTGTAGGGGTAAACTTTGATGATGAAGTTAGAGCTCTGTTATTCTTGTGCTCATTGCCAGAGAGTTGGAATGGTTTAGTAATGGCCATTAGTAACTCTGTCTCTGGATCTAGTACTTTAAAGTTTGATGATGTTGTTGGTGCTATTCTTAGCGAGGAAATGCGACGGAAAAGCTCCGGTGAGACATCAGGTAATGCTTTGAGTGCAGAGTCTAGGGGAAGAAGAATGGAAAGAGGAAAGAGCTCAGGATATCACAGTAAATCAAGGAAAGGCAGATCCAAGTCCAGATCGGGGATAGTGTGCTAGAATTGCGGAAAGAAAGGACACCTAAAGAAAGACTGTAGATCTCGAAAGGGAAAAGAAGGAGACACACAGCAAGAAAACAATCATGAAGCAAATGTGACAGGTGATGTGTTACAAGATGCTTTGATTCTTTCTTTCGAAAATGTTACTGATTCTTGGGTTATAGATTCAGGGGCTTCATTCCATGCCACACCTGATAAGAAATATTTTCATGACTATGTCCAAGGAGATTTTGGACAAGTTCGTTTGGGTGATGATAAACCCTGTAAAATTGTTGGAATGGGTAAAGTTCTTGTAAAACAACATAATGGAAACCAATGGCTACTAAAGGAGGTAAGGCATGTTCCAGATCTGAAGAAAAATTTGATTTCAACAGGGCAGTTAAGCAGTGAAGGTTGTGTGACAACTTTCACAGATAAAACTTGGAAGGTCACTAGAGGAGCGCTGGTAATAGCAAAAGGTGAAAAGGTTGGTACATTGTATTTATGCAATGGTATTTCTAACTCTGTTAATGCTTTAACTTCCAAAGGAGTAGATGCAGCATTATGGCATCATAGGCTCTGACACATGAGTGAGAAGGGAATGAAGATTCTTCACTCAAGAAATTTGTTGCCAGGTTTGAAGAATTTTAATTTGGATTTCTGTGAGAATTTCATTTATGGAAAACAAAAGAGAGTCAGATTTCTCAGAGTTGGGAAAGAAAAGAAGAGCGAAAAATTGGAGCTTGTGCATACAGATGTATGGGGACCTGCTCAGGTATCATCTCTTGGTGGCTCTCGTTATTATGTTACTTTTATTGATGATGCTACTAGAAAAACATGGATTTATTGTATTCAGAATAAATCTGATGTATTTGATACTTTCAAGAAATGGAAAGCTTTGGTTGAGATTGAGACAGGAAAGAAGTTGAAGTGTCTCAGATCAGACAATGGAGGTGAGTATTGCAGCAAAGAGTTTGATAGGTACTGTTCAGAGCATGGAATTCGTAGAGAGAAGACAGTTCCAAGAACACCAAAAGAAAATGGTGTGTCAGAAAGGATGAACAGAACAATCATGGAGCGTGCAAGGTGCATGAGATTGCATGCAGGATTGCCTTTACAATTTTGGGTAGATGCTGTAGATACCGTTGTTTATCTAATAAACAGAGGGCCTTCAAGTTCCTTGGATGGTGGTATTCCAGAGGAAGCATGGACAGGTAAAAAGGTAAACTACTCTTTTTTAAAGCCTTTTGGTTGTGAGGCTTTTGTCCATATTAATAAAGAAAACAGAACAAAGCTTGAGGCTAAATCAAAGAAATGTACCTTTATTGGATATGGTGCTAATGATTTTGGTTATCGCTTATATGATTATGAAAATCACAAAATCATTAGGATCAGAGATGTAATATTCAATGAAAAGGTCTTGTATAAGAATCAGCTGCAGGAAAAGAAACAGGAAAAAGAAAGCAAGGAATACACAGTTCTTGATGAGATAATTGAAAAAGTAAAGGTGCCTGAAAATAATAATAATCAACAACCACAGCAGCAGCAACCACCACAACAGCAACAGGCACCTCAAACACCTGAAAGTGGTGTAAGAAGATCTACCAGGATAAGTAGACCCCCTGAACGATACTCTCCTTCATTATATTATTTATTGCTGACTGATTCTGGTGAACCTGAATGTTATGAAGAAGCAATGCAGGTTGAAAGAAGGAAGAAGTGGGAGCTAGCCATGGAAGAAGAGATGGACTCCTTAATGCATAACCAGACTTGGGACTTAGTCAAGTTGCCTGCAGGTAAAACTACATTGCAGAATAAATGGGTTTACAGGCCGAAGGAAGAAGATGGAGGAAAACAGAGGTACAAAGCTAGACTTGTGGTGAAGGGGTTTGCACAGAAGAAAGGTATTGATTTTGATGAAATATTTTCTCCTGTTGTTAAAATGAATTCAATCAGAACTATTTTAAGTCTTGTAGCAGCGGAAGATTTACATCTTGAAAAGTTAGATGTAAAGACAACATTTCTCCATGGAGATTTGGAGGAAGAGATATACATGCAGCAACCAGAAGGATATGAGGTCAAAGGGAAAGAAAAATTGGTGTGCAGGTTAAAGAAGAGCTTGTATGGCTTAAAACATGCTCCAAGGCAGTGGTATCTAAAATTTGACAAGTTTACGTTTGAACAAGGTTATACTAGATGTCATTCTGATCATTGTGTTTATCTAAAAAGGAAAAATGATGGCAGCTATATTATATCGTTATTGTATGTAGATGACGTGCTTTTTGCAGGATCTAACATGCAGGAAATAAATGTGCTCAAAAGAAAATTGGCAAATTCATTTGCAATGAAGGATTTGGGAGCTGCAAAACAAATCCTTGGTATGAGGATAACTAGAGACAGGAAAAATCGCAAATTAACATTGTCTCATAATGAGTACATAGAAAAGGTGTTGAAAAGATTTAATATGCAGAATGCAAAACCAGTTAGTACACCTTTTGCTAGCCATTTCAAACTTAGTAAGGAGATGTGCCCAAAGACCCAAGAAGACATGGATTATATGTCTAAAGTTCCATATGCATCAGCAGTTGGAAGCTTAATGTATGCAATGATCTGCACAAGGCCTGATATTTCACATGTAGTGGGAGTTGTAAGCAGGTACATGAACAATCCAGGAAAAGAACATTGGATGGCAGTAAAATGGATTCTCAGATATTTGAGAGGTACCACAAATCAAGCATTATGCTTTGGTGGTTCAAACATTGCTCTACAGGGATATGTTGATGCAGATATGGTAGGTGACAAAGATAATAGGAGGAGCACTACAGGATATGCATTTATTGTAGGTGGAACAGCTTTCAGTTGGGTTTCAAAAATCCAGAGTGTTGTTGCACTTTCAACAACAGAAGCCGAGTATGTTGCTGCTACAGAGGCTAGTAAAGAAATGATTTGGTTACAAAGGTTTATGGATGAATTGGGTAAGAAGCATGATATGGGCACACTATACAGTGATAGCCAAAGTGCTATTCATCTTGCAAAGAACTTAGCATTTCATTCCAGGACTAAACACATACATCTCAAGTACCATTTCATACGGTCAGTATTGGAAGAAGGAGAGTTGAAGCTGGAAAAGATACACACTAGCCAGAATCCTGCAGATATGTTAACAAAAGTTGTAACCAGGGAGAAACTGAGAACATGCTCAGTTTCAATTGGTCTTCAAGGATGACGATGAAGATGAGGAACAACCATGTCAAAGAGGAGTCATTTTCCAACAAATGAAGTAGCGATGGAGTTGCTACAATTAGTCTCCAAGTGGGAGATTGTTGGGTGTGGAGCCTGATTATCTTGTTTACCTTGTATCACAGCATTGGACCCCTGTACCTTAAAAAGGGGCGGCAACGCCGCCCGAAATTTAATCGCTGCCGTGGGGGGTCCAGGGGGGGCGGCAACGCTTTTTGGAGCCCCCCCCTGGCGGGGGTTCGGGGGCAGCGCCCCCGAAGCTAAAAACAGATGTAAAATTGCCTTGTAAAAGTATAGTAGTTTCTAGTCAATCTGGGCCGTTCATTAGGCAAATGATATGACGGTAGAAGTTATGTTTAGATTAGGGTTTTTTGCCCTAGAAGGCAACCCCCTTGTATATATGGGGGCATTGTATTGCGGCTGTGCATTATGAGTGTATCCTCGGAGCGAGAAACAGAGAGGGAGACTGTGAGAGAGAACAGAGGATATTACAGCGGATCTACTGTAGGTTTTGTCTCTTCATTTTGTTGGATAATATAAAGGAAGGACTGGCTGTTCGGGGTGGACGTAGCCCAAACTGGGTGAACCACGTATATCTGTGTCTCTCTGGTTTTATGTGTTTTGTGTGCTTGTATTTTCCGCATATTTTATGTGTTTCATTGCTCTGTAATATTTAATTTTCTAACACACAATCCTGAACAGACCTTAACACTCCACTGGGAAGAACCCTCATCATTACAACATCCATCAAACCTAGCTAAAAGGCTGTAGGATTAAAAGTGAGAAAACAGATTAGTCGACCTCTCAAAGATTGTCATATTTGGTTGAACTTTTCTTGTTTAGTTGGGTCTAAAAACTTAGCATAGTGGCTCCTAAAAAGATTCACACTAGAGCCCATCCTGACCCTGATCCACCTGAGATAGTTGATAACCCAGAAAGAATCCTTAGGAAGTCTCCTAAGATACGATTTTCAACTGTTTTCAGATCATCCCTAAGAGCTAATTCAGTCCCTGAAAATCTTTCAGCTCTTCAGAAATAACAAACTGACTTATTAAACCCATTCAGGACTAGGTCATTTGGTGATTTAGATCAGCTAGATTCTAAGCCTTCACTTTCATCTCCCGAAACAAGTGAACCCCTTGGGGATAGAGGATAAACACCTCCTGATTTAAATTTTCTACATAATCTAGGTGTCTCTCATCCAAGATCAACTCATCAGTCTTCTGCTGTTCCATCCACTTCTGTTCATCCTTCATCCACTGTTCAAACCACTCCACTTCAAACCACACCACCTCTTGTAAATCCACCACATATCATGGCAGCATGGTATGCTCCCTTAGTCCTTCCTGTACTAGTAGTCAACCTTCCACAGGACTATCAGTCCAAAATTCCATTGTATGATGCCAACAATACTATAACAGCATCTCAACATGTGGACAAGATGAATGACTACTTTGACAGAAATGAAATTGATGATGATTCTGTCAAACTTAGACTATTTGCTCAAAGTTTAGGGGGAGAAGCAAGAAAATGGTTTAAAGGTTTAGCCCCCCACAGTATTCATGATCTCCAAGGCTTCCATCAAACATTCTTAAACAAATGGGAAGTGAGGAAGAATCCTCTCCAAGTCCTTGCCGACTATAACAATCTCCACAGGAACCTTGGGGAAAGTGTACAAGCTTATTGTACCAGATTTAACAGTGTGTATAATGCACTTTCCCCTGAACTGAAACCTCCTCAGGGCTCAGCTTTAAACAAATTTCCTGAAGGGTTTGATCCTGACATGACATATTCACTCAGAGAAAGACTCTTTGTAACCCTTGAAGATATGCAAAGAGGTGCTCTTTCTGTGGAAGTTAACCTTATGGAGAAGAGAGCAAGAATGAGAGCTGAAAAGAGAGTATCTTTTAGAGAGGAGTCCATGCCTTCCACTTCAAGCTCAAAGATGGAAAGAATGATGGAAGAAATGATGAAGAAAATGAGCATTCTAGAGAGAGCGCAAGAAATTCTAAATCAAAACACTCCTCAAAACAGAAACCAAAACCAGAATCAAAATATCAGAAGAAATCAGCCTCCAAACAGACCCAGGGAAGATGATCAACAGATCACTCCTCCCTTCCATCAAAACTTTTTAAGTGAGGTTGAGCAAACAGATCAAATGACAGAGGACAATGATATAAACTTATTTGGGGTAGATGATGATGACTTCGAGGTTCATTATGATAAAAAACAAGGACTTTATACACCTTACGATGACAAAAGAGATGATAATGAAAATTATTATCAAAACATGGAAAAAGCTGTCATAGAGCCTTCAAAGGAATATGAACTCAGAAGCAAATCTAATCAACAAACCCCCAACAATAAAACCTCTGACAAGCCTTCTCAAAACAGCACTGCAACCAAGTCTAAAACAATCAAACAAAAAGACAAAACAATGGCTGTTAATTCTGGTAATGGTAAAGAGAAAGACACTCAAAATATTGAAAAACAGAGTACAAACATTAGCAGTACTAACACCCTTGTTAGTACTCCTGGTAAAAAAACTGTTTCAACTATAGATAAACCAAATCAACAAGCTGTTATTGATGATAAAGTGGCAGTAAACAAGGCTGAAATCCATGCTTTAAAGAGTCAAAATCTTTTCAGCCTCGAACAGGAAATCTCAAAGATCAAAATTTATGTTCCTTTGACTGAATTAGCTGCCCAACATGTATATAGGTCCAAGATTTTGAAGGCTTTGAACTTAGAAGATAATGAAGATACACTCAATCTTAATGATGACCAACCAGAGCTTATTTTTGGTCCAAATATTGAAGATAAATTCCAAGAGGGTCCTGTCCCTCCCTTTTACGTAAGCTTAAACATTCACGACAAAATTTTGCACAATGCTATGCATGACTCAGGCGCTTCCCATAATTTAATGCCAAAAGCTGTAATGGAAAGCCTGGGTTTTGAAATTACCAGACCTTACAAAGACTTGTACTCCTTTGACTCAAGCAGAGTTAAATGTCTAGGATTGATAAAAGATCTCTGTGTTAACTTAGCCCAGATTCCAGCCAAATGCGTAGTCATGGATGTTGTTGTGGCTGATGTACCCCCAAAGTATGGAATGATTTTATCAAGATCTTGGGGAGCTAAGTTACAGGGAACTATGCAAATGGACATGACCTATGCGACTATCCCTGTTTTTAATCAGACTAGAAGAATTTACAGGGAATCCCACATGCAGTACACAGTGACAAGTCAAGACCGGCCTCAAAACTCCCCTCTCTATGCTGTAAGCACGAGCCTTGATTCTTTTATCATGTTTAATAATGAAACACTTACAGAACAAGTCATTTCAACAGAATCAATGGCTGAAACAGAGAAAGAGGAACACAACGCTGAACTGCTGAAACGGTCTATTGTGTCTAAAAATCCTAGCAAACTAAACATAGGTCTTGAACTGCAAGTCATCAATCCTTTGAACTTAAAACTTGACAGTCAAGAAGACAATCCTCAACCTGATGAAAAAATTGAAGAGTCGAGTCATGCAAAGGACATGCACCAAACTGGTAAAGCTGAAAATGTTCCTCTCTGGACCATGTATTTTGATGGGTCATGCACCAGAACAAATGCTGGTGCAGGTGTCTGGATTACTAACACTGAAAATAATCATACAGAATGTATTTCATGTAAATTAAACTTTCAGTGTTCCAAAAACATAGCAGAATATGAATCCCTTCTCTTAGGCTTGCATCTCTTGAAAAAGCTAGATGCCAAGAAAATCAATGTATATGGGGATTCTGAATTAATCATTAGGCAAGTCAATGGGGAGTATAATGCAAATCACCCCAGACTTAGGGCCTACAGGAATGATGTCGTGGATCTTTTGAAAACATTTGAGGAGTCCACACTGACTTTTGTCCCAAGAAAAAGAAACATTGCAGCCCACAATTTAGCCTTTGCTGCTAGAACCTGCCCAATACTATATGATGACACATCTCAGATAAAATTCAGACCAGATGTCCCGGATAACAAGAAATATTGGCAGGTGTTTGACAGAGATAAGCAAATAGAATACTTCATGCAATTCAGAAATGAGTTTGAACTCCATAGTTCAGATTCAGATTATGACACAGACTGCAGTGAAGAAAATTTTCTTGGTGAAGAAGAATCGTCTCCTGAGCTTATAGACATTAACCTTCAGACTACCAAACTTAGAAACCAAACAGAATGGAGTGCAAAATCTGAAACAGAGGAATTGGAAACTTTGCATTCTAAGGATGATAGTTTGCCCAAGGGTTTGGCCCCTCTAGAAGAACTATTTGATTTTAATGATGTGGCCAACAAACCTAAACTGGAACCTGTAGAAACTGAAGTGGAGGAATGCAATATAGGCAGTGAGGAAAAACCGAAAATGATCAAACTGTCCAAAACTTTGCCAGCTCACATTAAACTCAAATACCTAGAGCTGTTCAAAGAATTTTCTGATGTTTTTGCATGGAGTTATGAAGATCTTAAATCCTACGACACTGAAATAATACAACACAAAATCCCTCTTAAAGAAAACCAAAAACCATTCAAACAGAAACTACGCAGAATAAACCATGTCCAGTTGCCATTGGTTAAGAAGGAAATTATGAAGATGCACGATGCTGGTATTATTGTCCCTGTTAGATATTCTGAGTGGGTATCTAATCTGGTGTCTGTTAGGAAGAAGACTGGAGAAATCAGGCTTTGTATAGACTTTAGAAATTTAAACAAAGCTTCATTAAAAGACAACTACCCTTTGCCTAAGATGGATCATATTTTACAAAGGGTGGTGGGGTCTAAAAGAATTTCTTTGCTGGATGGCTATTCAGGGTATAATCAAGTCTTAGTCCACCCTGATGATCAATTAAAGACAACTTTTACTACACCATGGGGCACTTTCATGTATGTAAAAATGCCTTTTGGTCTAATGAATGCTGGAGCAACCTTTCAGAGAGCCATGGACATAGCATTCTCGGAAGAATTGGGCTTCTTCATCATTATCTATCTTGATGATGTAACGGTGTTTTCAAAAATAGATGAAGAACACTTAGAACATTTGAGGAAAGTTTTCGAGAAATGTAGAATGTTTGGGATATCTTTGAACCCTAAGAAGACTTTATTTGGCCTCCAAGAAGGTAAACTTCTTGGGCACATCATTTCAAAAGAGGGTATAAAGATTGATCCCATGAGGATTGAGGCCATATTGCAGATCTCCCATCCTCGAAACATCAAAGAGTTGCAGTCTTTCATTGGAAAAATCAACTTTTTGAGAAGGTTCATCCCTAATTTGGCTGAGCTCCTCAGGAATATAACAAACATGATGAAGAAGGAGCAAGGGATAAAATGGACCCTGGAAGCAAAGACATCCTTCGAGCTGGTGAAACAAGCATTAACCAAAACACCGGTTCTCATAAGTCTTGATTTTTTAAAGGATTTTTATATCTTCTCATTTGCATCAGAACATACCATAGCTGCTGTCCTTTTACAGAAAAATCCACAAGGACAAGAGCAGCCCATTGCATTCTTTAGCAAGGCATTGAGGGATGCCCCTTTGAAGTATAACATTATGGAAAATCAAGCTTTTTCTTTGATAAAGGCTCTGAAAGATTTCAGAGTATACATTCTTCACTCACACATCATTGCCTTCGTCCCAAATTCAGTTGTTAAAGACATTCTAACACAGGACCCAGATGGTAAGAGAGGTAAGTGGATTGCTGTTATTCTTGAATATGATTTAGAGATTAAACCCACTAAGCTCATCAAAGGCCTAGGTTTAGCTAGATTAATGGCTGAATCAAATTGTGAAGTTCTTGATGTCAACATGATTAATGCTTTGGATAACCAACAGGAATTCTCAGCTTCCATAATTAAAGACCATTTTGTGAATTCTCCTTGGTATGCTGATATTGTTTATGTTTTGCTTAATTTGAATACACCTCCTGGTTATCAAAAACAAAGGCAAGATTCTTAAAGCTAAAAGCTGTAAACTATTGCATTATTGACAAATGTCTTTATTGGAAAAATGTTAGTGGTATATTGCTTAAATGTTTGCCCGAGTTTGATGCAGAAAAGATTAAGCAGGAGTTCCATGAAGGAGAGTGTGGAGGCCATTTGTACTGGAAGTCCACAGCCAACAAAATTTTGAGGGCTGGTTTCTATTGGCCCACTCTTTTTCCTGATGTTCATAAGATGACCAGCACTTGTCACAAATGTCAATTATTTCAAGGCAAGAGAAAACTCCTTCCCCTTCCTCTGCATCGAATCACTGTTGAAGCCCCTTTTCAACAATGGAGACTTGACTTCATAGGAGAAATCCATCCACCATCTTCTGCCCAGCATAGGTGGATTCTCACTGCCACAGACTATTTCACTAAGTGGATAGAAGCCATTCCTTGCAGACAGGACAATGATTCAGTTATCATAAAATTTATGGAAACTAACATCCTTTCCAGATTTGGCTGTCCTACCAAGGTCATCACAGATAATGCAGCAACATTTGGGTCAAAGAAAATGGTTGAATTCTGTCACAAGTATCAGATAACATTGGGACACTCCACGGCCTATTACCCTCAAGGTAATGGACTTGCGGAATCTTCCAACAAAAGCTTAGTGAACATAATCAAGAAACTGTTGGAGGAAAATAAGAAGTCTTGGCACACGAAGCTGATCCATGCACTTTGGGCTGACAGATTAACTTTAAAGAAATCTATTGGTATGTCACCTTTCCAGCTTGTGTATGGTACAGACGCAATTTTTCCTAACAGCCTTGGTGTACCAGTTATGAAGTTAATTCAAGAGTTGCAGACTGAAGAAAATGACATAATCAGAAGAATAAATCAGACCATTCATCTTCAGCAAACCAGAGAGGAAGTGTATAACAAAGCATTGCAGAAGCAAGGCAATATCAATAAGATATTTGATAGTAGAATAAAGGCCAGCAATTTCAAGATTGGGGACAAAATTTTAAAGTGGGACTCAAGGAGGGAAGACAAGGGAAAGCATGGAAAGTTTGACCATCTATGGCTTGGCCCTTATTCTATTCGTTCAACTGCTGGTAATAATGCTTTTCACTTACAAGAGTTGGATGAAACAAAATTGTTTGGGGATCTTGTCAATGGCAGGATGCTTAAGCATTACCTTTCTTAAACCATTTTATGTTCTGAAGCCTTTTTATTTTTCTTTTCCCATTGTGAATATTTCATCCACCATTGCATTCAAAGTTATGAAAAATCAAAAAATACAAAAACAAAGAAAGAAAGAAAAGAGGGCAGAAATGAAAACAAGAAAGGCAAGGCCCCATGCCAAAAAGAGAAACAGACCTGAAAGTGTGCTAGCTCAAATGCCACTCCTCAAAACACACTTCTAGTTAGTCAAAATGTTTAATCTTGACTAAATAGCTTTAAATTTTCTGCTGATAGGATAGTGAATTTGATTTGCCAAACTATTTAATCTTGGCTTATCAGTAGATAGATTAGGATAGAAATTAAAGGTTCAAACATGTTCAAAATCTGAACCTGAGTTTCCAAAAGAGAAATGACTCAAAACTATGAGTCACGAAATATCAGGACCTGGTTCTAATCAGCTCAAAACTTGAACCAGAAGAAAAGTTAAGACAGCTCAAAGAAAAAGAAAAAACAAAGCTGAAAGGAAGAGAGAAGGCCATAATAAGAAACTTTCAGATCTTAAGCCTTCTGTTTTAATTTTAAATTTTCTACAAATAAAATTCTATGTGCAGCTTGTTTTTATGCCATAGATCACAACAAGTGAAATAGCTTAATCTTGACTTGACTGTTTTTAAATTTCTGTTCTAGAATTTAGAGAATGAAAGCCTGTTGGACAGTTTAATCCCAACAGACAGTAGATTAGGTAGAGAAATATCTGAGCTCAACTGTTTAATATGAGTTCAGGGAGAAATAAGGAGTAGAATTAGATTATTTTTTATGCTTTCAAAAGAATAAAATGTTGTGAAAAGTGCTTGCCAATCCAAGTGCACTCCGATGAAGAAAAAATGTTAGATCAATAGGATTGGGTAGGTAGAAAGCTTTTGACAATCCATTATTTTCATGGTTGCTATTATGTTTTCAAAGCTAGATCATCTAGCAAAGGAAGGGCAGCCCAATGGATCAGGCACAAGTCAGCGTCCCAGAGAAATCAAGTCTGAATTCTTGATGCCTTCAAGAAGGCACCCTCCCCAAGTGGAGCCACTGTTAGCCACCTATAATATTTTGTTATACCAAAAGGTGGCTAAATTTTTTTGGAGCCTCCAAGGAACAAATTCTATCACTAAAAATTGTTGGCTTTTGAAGTCTCTCTAAGGCCTCATGCCTCTGTCCGGATCCCTTATTGTTGTTTACATTCTAAAAGCCTCTGAAATCCTTAAAAAATCCCAAGTTAAATACTGCTGCAGAACCCCTTGGTCCCCTTCCTTTTCTTCCTCGCTAACCTCATTTTCTATTCTCCATTTCCCATGAAAAACCCACAATTTCATGTTTCTCCCTTTCCATTTCATTAAAATCCCTTTTATAAGGTTAAAAACCCACTTTTTAACCTTACCGAAACCTTCATTTCCTTCAAAAAACCCTTCAAAAACCATGAAAATACATGTTTTTAGGTATATGACTTAAGCCCCTCAAAGCTTAAGCCCTTAGCCCCTTTCTTCCATACGTCCGCACCTTGGAACTAAGTTTTAACCCTTTGGCTCTTATTGCAAAGTGCAGATCGTAGAATTTCCAAAATTGTTATTTTTTAAACTGATGCATCGCAAATATTTGCGATGTGATCCATCGCAGTTTCCGCCCATCGCATAATCACAATATCTCATTTTCTCTCCGTCGCATAATCCGCCATCGCGTTTTCCACTTTTGCGATTTACGATCAGTTCCGCCGGGCCCACCGTACGATCTCCTCGCCGCTCATATAAAATGCGCCTTTTCCTTTGAAAAATTTAAAAACGTCATATTGTATTGTTTACAAAGTTTTTTTCCGCTCCTTTCTCCCAACCGTCGATCTTGCGCGATCGACGGCTTAGATTTTATCTTTTTTCACCATTCCATGATTTCTCCAATTAATCCCGACCGTTGGATGATGCCATCCAACGGCCCTGCTTCCTCCACACATCCTCCAATGCAGTTTAACCTATAAACACAGGATTTCATAACTTTTGTTTGTATTTTGTAGGGTTTAACGTTTTTCGCTATATTCAGATGAAATTCGAAAGATGAGGGTGACGACACTCCCTCCTTCGATTTATCAAAGGAAATCATTCGCGGGTGTCAAATTCATGTTTTCATCAGTGTTTCATGAGGCATTGATGCCGTATAACCCTGCGCAGCCCTGTGTAATAGTGAAGCACCAAGAATCTGGCATAGTCAAAGAGTACCAGCTGTAGAAAACCAGAATTATGCCAGCACAGAGGATTGAAGACTGTTTTATAGGGACTACGGCTAAGACTTTTATCAAAAGCCTAATCCCCCAATCTAAAACATAGTTTAAAGAAAACCTAAAGTGTTTTATCAGACAGAAAGCCTCTACCGCCACATTTGAGGCAAATTGATTCCCCAGCTACCACAAAGCCACCTGTTGCCTCAAACCTTTCAAAACAGAGGCCGAAGTTATTGAAGAAAATCAGACGTTCACCTCCAGCACAGCCAGGGAGTTACTTCTGCAAGGAAATCAATGCAGAAAATATCCGCGGAGTTGCTCCACACAATACCCAGAGTCTCAAAGTCAAATAAATATCCCACCGAGCTTTAATATTTATTGTAAAACAGTTAATACAGTGATCCACCTGTAAACTTCTCCATCGAGCCTCTCAAAAGGCTGAGAAGTCTTCACTCTGTATTAATTATCCTTGAGATATTTTGTTAGATCTCACCTCCTCATCTTCCTATAAATACTGCTATGGAAGATGAGAAATTGTTGTTGGATTGGTTGGTTGCTAATGTAATTTCTGAAGTATTGTAACTGCCTCTGAGCAGAAAACTCTTGATTGTAGATAGGCTTTCACTGGCTCTTGGAGCTCTGCTTGTAACAGATAGGTTAGGTTGTGAAGAGAGATGGATTAAAACACTGGATCTAAAGATTGTAACTGGTTTGAAGCATCAATACAAGCTGATTTATGGGATCCTGGTCTATGCCGATGGTGATGTTATTCTCACTGTAACTTGTATTTTGTTTCTGTTTTCAATTTGTTTCATTTTCCACTATAAAGAACAGTTTAAACAGGGTTAGGACCTACTGTATATCAGTAACCTTCTATGGCTGAGAAATCTTTATTTAAATGTTTTCTTTCAACTGTGTTATTTGAAAATGATTTAATTCAGTCTAACTACAGGGATGCTGGTGTTCCCTCATCTTTTTGTCACAACTGAATGTTATTTTTAAATGTTATGTTCAATATATATTATGTGAAGATGAATTGAGGAAATCAAGGTTAGCCCTGAGTCCCTTTCTTGTTTGCTCAATTATTTGATTGTTTCCCTTAGGATGTGTTAAAAGCTGACTAGTTTCGAAGTACTTATCAGATCTTAGACCATTCTGTGTGATCTTTGTGTTTCCCTTTGTTTTTATATGTTTTCTATTAGAAGTGTATCAAAGGCTGGATAGTTTCAAAGCACTTACCAGATCCTAGTTTGCTTCTACGTTTTTCTTAAGTGCCTGGTCAAACGCTGGCTAGTTTCAAAGTACTTACCAGATCCTGGGCTGCTCTTTGTTCTGCATCTGTCATTTCCATTTCTTATTGTATCACTCCATTCCATAAATCAAACTTTAAAGAGATCCTTAGGCATAGATGACTTGCCCCATAGATCACTCTTGAGCCTGAATGTTTCAATTAAATCCTCTTATGACTCCATAGCCCAATGGATTGAAAACTTTCCATCATCTTTCTTTCTATCAAAGCTTGCTCTTTTTTGCTTGCAACTTCTCACCTTTGAATTTGTTTGCATATAGATCTTTCCGCCTCAGACAGAAACTATGTTCAACCATCCGAAAAAGCCAAACCAAACCCTTGGACCTCATAACTAGCCTAATATCATCACCCTAAACTTCAAAGACAATATCCATCTTTGTACATATTGGAGAGATCCCTCTCTGGATTCAGGAGGGCTAGATCCTAGAATCCCAAAGTTGGTTGAAATGATGTTAACTCTGTGATTGGACTTTTTCCAATCTTGCTTATTACAGAGACCTAACACAGCCATTTTTGTTTCACTTGAGTTATTGTATCCTTGTGGGATGGACTATTTATATCTCATGAGAAATTTGGAGGAAAAATTCATGGAGGGATGGATTGGTGAACACTTAGCTTATGGAGAAAGCTTATCACATGATGGTGTTACCAATGGAGGAGGAGAAGAGTTGCAAGACTCACCTTATCAGTTTCTTGAGGACAAGCAACATTTTGGAGGGGAGGACTGTAATAGTCCCAATTAGTCCTAAGCTAATGGGAATATTCAATTTTGTTTTATTTTTCTGTTTCAAGAATAAAATTGTAAAGGAGGTTCATTAAACTCCTAAACAATAAAAAATCAAGGCCAAATGTGAAAAAGGCTAAAACTTGGCTATGTAAGCAAGCACCCTTAGGTGTGAAAGGGGCTGAATGTTTTGACTAGGTCAACGATGACCAAATCTATAGCGTTGTCTTGGAGAATTGGCCATCAATGAGGCATAACTTAGTTTTAGATGGAGATGCTTTGTGTGAAAGTGGTGTTTTCAATGAAGGTGGTTTAGGGTTTGCAAGCTCCCAACTTATAAAAGGAAGAGGATGGCAGCATGAGAAGGTGGTTGGTGGTATTTTATTTTGTGAATATATTGTCTGTTTCGACATATATCATTCTCTTGCTGTTTAGCTGAGAATAGTGTTGTTTAGCACTGGGTGTTCCTGATAGGGAATCCCACCTCTTTCCTTGAGAGGCCTCTTGGAAGAGTTTTCATTTGTTGTCCACTATCTGGCTGAAGGCCAAGCTTCTTCTTCCAAATATAATGTAGATCCTGTTGAGGGTTTGGTTGTCTTTGAAAGCTACAACAAGTGGAGTCTAGATCTACTCAGATCTAGACCATTCTAGTGCTCCTTTTCAGTGGGGAAGTCTTCTATCCCATTGGCAAGAGAGTATTGGATCATTGGAGCTACAATTTTAGATCTTGGCATGTGGCCAAACATATCTTTAACCCTACAACGTGGTATTGCTTCCATAACTGCGTTATTTCTGTAGGTGCTGTTGGAGGGAGTTTTTGCATATCAGTTGGAGAGATGACTTTCAAGTGTTGGGGATCTTCCCTTCACTTTGAAGATCCATTGAATGAAGATCTATTTCTTGTCATATTAGATCTGATTTGAATACTATTGTACATTTATGAATATCTGAATCATTCTGCAGATCTGCAGACTTAGATCTTAGATCTACTGCTTATACATGGTGTAATGCTGAAAAATCTAAGGGGATATGAAAGAGGAGCCTATCTAGTGTATGGATCTGTTACAGATCTAAAATTTCATGCAAAGATCTACTCTATATCTGAAGTGTAATCAACAACTGTTGTAGCCTAATAAAATAACACTGTCAAGGCATTTTTTGTTCATATACATGGTGCAACACCTCTTTTGAGGAATTTATTTCATTGGAGACTTCTATTTTCTGTTATACATCTTATGCGCCTTACTGTACATCTGATTTTCTATTATAAATGTTAAAGAAGAGTCTCCATATTTGCCTCGTACTCTTATTTTGACGATCTGCGTTATTTTTCCTGCATATCTTTCATATATTACTGCATTCCCCATTTGGGAATATTACATTGCAGAACTCTGTCTCACTAGATCAACTAGAACCAAATGACCTCATTACCTCAACTGTCCCCATAAATTTATCACCATCGATTTAGGGCTTAACTCTGAGTCGTTGATCTGAATGAGATATATATGCACCGTAGCTACAGGTGGAGACACGTAATAATATATGGAAAGATTGATCTGAACCCTTATTAAATTGTACAGAGATAACCCCACAGAGGTTTGGGTGTGGTTGCTCAGGGATCAATAAACACATTACAAAGGTTAATGTAAGGATAATTAACATGTTCATGTTACCAAAGAGATGGTTAATACCAATACAAAAAACACAAAGTGCTAAGATATTTTTAATATGGAATATAAAATTTACAATTGATAATACATAAAATATAAATGTAATATTATTCCGTAGTTGAATGACTCATGACGTTGAATACAAATGATTTTATAGCTTAGTGTATTGGTATTTAAATGTTGTTATTAAATATATGCATAGATATTTACCAAAGATAGGTTATCTGGAGTATTTTTTTCCATAGATGTGCAGGAAATTTGTTTTTGTGCTATTGGGTTGGTTAATGAAAGAATGTGTTAACACTTCTCCAGATCTCTAAGGCTGAAGAAGAGATCCCAACAGAAGTAACCACAGACCAATATTTTGGCTTTGTATCTAGCCCTACCAAACTGGAGAGGGCTCTCGCCACAAGGTCACAGCCAAGATGGTTGGATAAATTAGGGTTTTAGGCTAGCTATGAAATGTAGAAGGTGTTTTGATTTGATTTGATTGGGTTGTTGAATGAGGATATTAGGTCAGGGAAAATATGATTAGGGTTACAGTCCATTCAATGGGTCAAGGTAGGTAGGAAGGATAGCACATTAGGGTTCTTGGGATGGAATGATTCAGATAGGTGAGGAGCTAGGAAGAGCATGAAATATGAATTCTTCCTAAACTAAAAGAAATATGAACAAACTATGAAAACTTTCCAAAACATAGCATGTGAGATGAATTTTGTTTCTATAACTTGAAAGTGATCATACAATAGACATGAAATGGAAAATGAAACAACAATACATTTATACAAATGAAAAATAGAAGAAACAATGTTAGACAACCATACCACAGGTATCCCAAAGAAATAGTTGCAACAATTTTATTAAGCTCATGCCAAAATGAATACAATAGTCTCTGATCAATATTCCAACATCCAACTGATTCCAACCTATGAAATGACTAAAAATTTACATGATATAGGCCTCAGAAAAACTCCTCTCAGCCTCAGGGGTCGAATCCATGAGAGGAGTAGTTCCACAAAAAACTGAGCTGAATACCTAGAGTGTAGGGTGGTCAAACTAACTCATCCCTAACTTAAGTGAATTGATTCATTACACCTCATCATGAGTTTTAATATAATGTATTTACCCTAGGTAATAGTAAAAAAATAATATTTACATTAAATTCCATCAATTACATAATTAAAATCCTCATTTTCCCAAGTGAAAATCAAATTTGCAGTAAAAACTGAAAAAATCAGACATTTTCCAAGGGCATAGCGCTAGTGCCAAGGGTGCAGTGCCATTTGGAAGGCCATTTTTGGAGGCCTTCCCGGTGTCCAAATTGGGCTCAGGATGCTTTTTGGAAAGCCTATCATATCTAATTTCCAAATATACCTTTAGTTTTCTGATTTGAGTTTATTTTCCCTGTCAAAAACTAATTCTCTCATAACTGGTCAAAGGTGTAGCGCCAAGGTAGAAAAAGAGGCATAACATTGATTTTTTGAGGGTTTTTTCATCTTTCCACCTGCCAATTGTCCAAACCAAGCTTCAAAACATTGTTTTCTGAAATTTACCTATCATTTTTCATCTTTTGGTGGTCTCCTTTTGGCCAAAATGTTCCTCAAACAAGGGCACAACACCTAGGGCGTTGTGCTCTTAACAATCTAGCTATCATAACACTGTCTAGGTTAGGAAAAAATTCACAAAAAATTCAAAATTTGACCCAAAAATTCTCAAAATTTGGTATTTGATTGCTGATGATGTGTTTAGGCATGAAGTGAGGCTTCATCCAATATGTGAAGCCTCCTTTCCTCTTCTTGCATGGTTAAAGCCTCAATTTTTGCATTGGCTCTTTTGAGCTTAGCCTTTGTAATTTTTTCTTTTTGGGCATAGTACTTGAACTTCTTCCTCAGTATATCATTATATTTTTTTTCCTTCTCCATAAGCTTTTGTATTTGCTTGTTAGCTCTTACAAGCCATGGCTCTCGGTTTTAATTTATTACCATTGCAAGTTGTTCATTTAAATTGAGATGATTAGCAAGCTCAAACTCAATTTTCCTTTCTAGTGCTAGAGCTCTTTTCAGCCCTCTAGTCCTAGGCCATCTCCTTGGAACTTTTTCTACTGCCTCATCTATCACAACATATGTTTCAAGTGTCTCTTCAAGAAAAAATTTGGATTTTTTTGCCTCTCTTTGAGCTTTGATGAATTTGACATCATCAATGAAATTTTTTGTTTTCAGCTGTTGGTTCTCCTTCTCAAGAAAGTTAATGAAAAATTTAGACCTGTCAATATTATTTTGTAGCTCCTTAATCTTGGATTCTTTCTCCTTGATGATTGTGCTAGTGATCTCACCATCATCATTCTCATCTACATAAACAAGGTCAAAATCTTGTTCTCTCTCATGGAGGTCCTCCTCCTCATGTCTGATCTCTGCCTGAATCTCTGACTCTGTCATCTTTTGCTTCCCTTTGTCTACCTGCTTTGTTGATGTAGAAGGCAAGGCCCCTTCCACTATTTGTGGAGAAAACACATGCCTGTGACCTCTTTGGTATGTTTTTTCCAATGGCTCTATCTCAACCACATTAGCCTTCTTAGTCTCATTGATCTCAGCTCTGCTAGGTGACCCAGTCTCAATGTTAAATGTAGATGATGGTGGTGAAATGGGTGATGGAGGTTGATTTGGTGATGATGCATGAATTGTGGGTTGATATGGAGGAATGGATGTGGAAGGATGAGATGATGAAGACACATATTTAGCATGTTGACTAGGTGGAGCAGTGAATATATCATTATCTATGAAATAAATCCATGAAATGTTCATTTGTTTGAGGTGATGGAGGACTACGATTTTGACGAGGGAATGGTGAAAGAGACTGTTCATTTGGTGCTCAGATTCTCTCCTTTGGACAATATATTCCATATTTTCAATGCTCCAGAAGAGATAATAAGGTATGTTGAGCATCCTGACTCTTGTGAAGTGCATGAGCATCCGAATATGATAAAGTCTTGAGAACCTACCTTCACAAGAAAAGTATCTCATGATGATTTTCATCATAGGGGCATATCTCTCGAGGAGGTAAGAGAAAGGAAACTTCCCCTTTGTTTCTTTCTTATGCCTAGGTTTATGGATCAAAATAATGCTCCTCCAAGTCTTCTTTCTTGAACCATTTTTCCCCAACATTTGGGATTCTAGTGGTAGCTGATATACTGTCAATGGACAAGGTGAAAGTGACACCATCAAGGGTTACCTGGTTGTCATGGAGATTGGAGATAAATATTCTGCTCAACATAGGATGATGTTGGACCTTTTGTACTATCTGACAGAATTCAAAACATCTTGCATGCTTAAAACATGTCACTTCCATGGGAGATGCCATGAGTTCTCTGGTATTTTTTGGCTCAAGTCTAAGGATTTTTCCTCCTTTGTGTGGCCTCCTTTCCTCTCTTTCTTCTCCCTCACAGTAGCTTCTATTATGTTCTTCTTCCATAGTGTCTTAGTGTGAAAAACCTAGGGAGATGGAATGATAGTGAAGAATGAGTTTTGGGAAGCGGGAATGGGATGGGGAAACTTAGGGAGATGAGGGAAGGGTTTATGAAATGAGGGAAGTGATAGTGGGTATTACTGTTATGGGGTTTGGGATAGGGAATTTTATTACAGGTTAGGGATTTTGGAACCTAGGAAAATGAGCAACCTAGATCTTAGGGTTTCAAAGGAAAAGGGCTTAAGGAAAGGGGATTATGATATAGGGAGTGAGGATAGGGTAATTATGATGTGGGAAGGGAATGAAAGTGTTAGGGAGTGAAATTGAAGTGCAATTGGTATTTAGGGAATCATACTAGTGTTTCAAACTCAAAAATAGACACCAACTCTTTAAAAAAGCTCAAAAACCAACAAATAAACATTGATAAGGAGAGAGATGATGCAAATGATAGCTTACTTGATTTCTGGAGGCTGTAGAGTACTTTGGCTAAATATTTGAAGGTGATAGCATAAGTTTTGGAGCTCTTGAGTGTTTGAAGGCAAGGGCGCAACGTCCGTGCTAAGGGCGCAACACATAACCCAGGGGCGCAACGCACAATCTAGGGGTGCAGTGCCAAAATCAGGGGTGAAAAGCAAAACTCAGGGGCACAACTCCAAACTCAGGGGTGCAACGCCAAACTCAGGGGCGCAATGCAACACACAGGGGTGCAATGCAACACATAGGGGCACAACGCCGACTTAAAATAAAATTTTGAGTGCCTTCCTGAAGTACAAATTAATCTCATGATATCTCATTGGAAATATCTCTTTCTTGGATACATAATGGACCTATCAAGCACTACAAATGGTCAAGTATTGCCCCTTAAAAAACAATTCTCCCAAGACTAGTCAAAACGTGCAGAATGAGGGTGAAAAAATGAAGTGTGATCTTGAAAGAAACTGTTGAAGGCCTTAATTAACTCCAAATTGAACTCATGATAGCTCATTGCAAAAATATTTTTGTCTAGTTATCAAATGACTTATCCATAAAGTCATTCGGACACTCCATCAAGGAGAAAAATTGATTTTACCAAGGTCCCTCTAGAAGTGAAAAAAACATCTTATAGCAACTTTATTTTTGACATTTCGCTGAAACCATGATACTTGTCTAAAAACGGAAGGATATTTTTCTTCCTTGACCTACGATGGAAAAACAACTCTCTCAATTTTTTCAAGTTAATCTCTGTTTGGTCAGAAACATAGTTTGAAGAAAAACAGGCCTTATGTGTGGCAAATGATTTGTCCCTTGGAATGATTTCTTGAAAATTGATGGAGACATGATGTTTATGAGTTTGGAATTTCCTCATACTTGCTTAAATGACCTCCCTTATGCCTCCTCTACTTAGAAGTCTTTGATTCCATAGAAAACCCTAGCTTAGTTGGAGAGGAAATTAGGGTTTGATGTAGGCAAAAGAGGGGATTTAGGACTACCTTGTAGAGGGAGGGGAATGAAGGGGTTAGGGGTTGTATAAATTATTGGGGAAATTTTGGGGGATAGGGATAGATGTTATAGAGTAGGGGAAAGTGTAATTTCAATGATTGAGTGAGGGGAAAGGGTCCAAAAGGGAAAAACACAACCCTAACCTAGGAATGTGTCAAAAGTGTAGCAATGGGCTAGGGTTTGCAGGAAAGTGAGGGAAATGAGAGGAATGGGCTTTGGAAAAGGTTAGGGGAGGCAGATGAGTGTAGGTGAAGGTGATATTGATGGCTTATAGAGAAAATGAGTGCCTCTTTGATATTTTAATGGCATCTATACTTGATGGATTGAATGAATTAGTTCTTGGGATCCACTCTGCTATGTTCAAATTCACCTTTAAAACCTTGCAAAATTCCCTTTAACTCTATCTTGGTTTCTTTGCACATTGATCATGCTTGAAAATACTCTTTAGATGGTAAATGGATATTATTTGGATCACTCTCATACTTTTTCCGACCTTATGCAATGAAATGGTGTTTTATTGGACCTTTGAAAATGAAAACCTAGAGATGAAATGAAGACCTTGAGTGACTAGACTTCATGGTGACCTGACTAACATAGTGACATGATGAAATGGAATTTCATGAATGAAGTATGCCCAACAATACATGAATGTGGGTCATCAAATATGAATTTTTGAGGAAGAGAATCATTTTTTGACTAGGACTACCATCAATGAGTAAATTTTTTGCATGACCCAATGGAATGATAAAAAATTTCTGAGTGGGACTCCTAAAATGATATGAAAAGAGGATTTTTGATCACTGATGGTAGGATACAAATACAGACACTAACATTATGCACATTGGAAGATGTAAAAATTGGTATAAAAGCGCAAGATTCAACATTGTGGACTAATTGAGTAATTGGAATAAAAAAAGACATACATACATACATACATACATACATACATACATATATATATACATATATATATACATATATATATATATATATATATATATATATATATATATATATATATATATATATATATATATATATATATATATATATATATATATATATATATATATATATATATATATAACAAAACTTGTTGTGTGCTCAGGTGAAGAAGTACCTTCATGATGAGGGAACTGGACATATGCCAACAAGATCGACTATTGGAATAGGATCAATACCATATATTGAAGCTAACATTGAAATGTGGGTACAATTAGGAGAAGAGTCTCGAAATGTCAATATTGCACTATTTGAGACCATGCAAGAATTAAAGAATGAAATTGAAAGGTTAAGGGATGATAATGAATGATTGATGCAAGAGCAGGAAAAAATTATGAAAACCCTATCAGATTGGGAAAATCACCAACATCTAGACCCAAGCCCAGAACATCGAAATAGAACTATAATCCACAGACAGAGGGATAATCACCTAGATTCGGAAGGTGATTGGGAGAATAATGAAGAGGAATCTGATAATGTTTCAGATCATAGGGGACCTAAAAGACATAAAATGGAATTACGGGGAGAATTCAAAAAAAAAAACCTCCCACATTCAACAGTGAACAAGAGGAAGTTGTCGAAGCTTGGCTAGTTAATATGAATATGTACTTTCATATTTACAAACATGATCATAATTCGAAAGCTTAGTTGGTGATATATTAGTTATAAAGCAAGGCCACCTTATGGCTGGAGGAGGTAAAAACTGTAAGGAAATTGATGAACAAGAAGTAACTTGGGAGGATTTTCAAAAGAATTTAAAACAAAATACCTCATGAAGCGATTTTATGATGAAAAAGAAAAATAATTTCATGATCCGTGACTAGGACAATTGTCTATGGCCAAATTTATAACAAAGTTTACCTTTTTGTTAAGGTATGTCCCTTATATATGTGAAGAAAAAGTGAAAGTTCAACGGTTTATTAGCATTCTTCCTTCATTTATGAAGGAACGGTTGAAATTAGATCCCCAAGAACTATGGATGAGGTTATTAGGAAGCCCCGCATATGTTACTAGAAAATTAAATATAAGGATATGGTAGAAAAAAGTAGGTAGAAAACAAGGGGCATAAACATTCAAAAAATGTCAAGGGATCAAAGACAACAAATTTAGAAGCTCTTATAAAAATTAGTCGAATCGAAATTCGGGAAGAAGTAAGTTGAAGTCATAGTTGTCAAATTAAGTGAAAGCCAATGAAAAACTGAATAAATTGGAATTGGCATTAAAAACCAGACCCCCATTACAGTGTTGGGGATGTGGAGGACCGCACTACGTTAATAATTTCCCTCTCTGAAAAGTGGTAGAGCCAGTATCACAGATTTAATAAGCCTCTACTGTGGGGAAGTAGAAAGAAGTATTCCCAGGATCAATGTTTTGTTGGAGGATCAACATGTAGAGTATCAACCCACTATGGTGGAGTTTGAAGGTACAATATTTGACCAAGTTGTGTCCCTATCAATTTACCCTAGAGCTAGTATGAGTTATATAAGTCCTAAGTTAGTAGACAAATTTCATTTACAAGCAGTTAAATTTAAGAACCCAAGGTTATTTCAGCTAGCCATGGGAGCTAAGATAAGGGTGATAGCTAAGGTGGATAGTTGTCCAATAAAATTGGTAGATTATATGATAACAAAAAAATTAAACGTGTTTCCTTTAGGATCATACGATATTTTATTTGGTATATTGGATTAGATGGAGAAGCATTGGTCCGTTATAAATTGTAAGGATAAAGCCATTAGCTTCTTAAATGAGGAAGGAATGAGGCAAGAGATACAGGGATTTAGGAGACCCCTAAAATTAAGACAAATTACAACTTTTTAGCTGGTAAAGTGTATGAAGAATGCGTGTCAAATTTGTGCATTACAAGTGGGATTTTCCAATTCAAAAGAAAATACTGCTACTCTAGAAAGTCTGTCGATAACACAATATTTTGTTGATTTATTTTCAGAGTACATACCCAGATTACCCCCTAAGCGAGATTTAGAATTTACCATTCAAATTATTCGAGGATATGCTCTTGTGTGTAGAACACCATATCGCGTGAGCATCCCTGAATTGACTGAAATTAAAGTGTAGTTACAAGAATTATTAGATAATAAGTATATTCACACAAGTGTTTCACCCTTGAGGGGGGCACTACTAATTTTTAAAAGAAGGACAACACTTTACAATTATGCATATATTACAGACAATTAAATAAGCTTACAATCAAGCATAAATACCCCTTGCCATGTATTGTTGACTTGTTTAACCAGGTGAAAGGGGCTACAATGTTTTCTAAGATTGATTTGTGTTTGGGGTATAACCAAATTATAATTAAAGAGGAAGACATATGTAAAACAACCTTTAGAACCCGTTATGGGCACTACGAATTTGTATTTTTACCCTTTGGGTTAACTAATGCTCCAAAAACTTTCATGCGTCTTATGAAAAGTATATTCCATCAGTACTTGGAAAAATTTGTACTGATCTTCATTAATAATATACTAGTCTATTCCATAAATATGGAGGAGCATAAATAACATTTACAAATTTTTTTGCATACTTTGGGGCATATTATAAACAAAGATGGAATCACTATAGTAAGTGTGAGTTTTCCAAAGAGCATATTAAATACTTGGGGCATATTATAACCAAACATGGAATCACTATAGACCTAGAAAAGGTAAGAACTATAATGGAGTGGCATGTTCCTAAGAATGTGGCTAACATATGATCTTTCATGGGTTTGGCTAGTTATTATAGAGAATTTATTGAAGGATTTTGAAGGGTGGTTTATCCCATTACATCCTTGAAAAAGGAAGGAAATTTTTTTAAGTGGACGGTTGAATGTCAAAATAACTTTGACTAACTAAAAACATTTCTTACTATTGCCCCCATTTTGAGAATTTCTTGCAAGGAAGGTGTAGGTGGGGTATTGATGCAAGTAGGTCGATTTGTTTTTCATGATTTTCACAAACTCAAAGAGCATGAAAAAAAGTATTCAAATTATGATTTAGAATTGACGATTGTTATACACGCCCTAAAAATGTGGCGACACTATTTGCTGGGGAAAAGGTTCACACTAATGACAGATCATAGTAGTATAACAAATTATTTTAAACAACCTACTTTGAATGCACGAGAAGGTCGTTGGGTTTCTATCCTAAGAGAATTTAAATTTCAAATTAAGCATTTGAAGGGCAAAGAGAATCGAGTAGTGGACACCTTAAGTAGAAACCTCAATTTTGTGTGTGAAATTTCATTTAGTGAAGCTAAAACCACTTTTATGGAAAAAATTAGGGAGACAGATCAAAGGGATCTAGAGTACCAATTTATTTGGCAGTAAGTAAGAAACCCAAATAGTAATTAACGATAACTGGGGTATGAAATAAATAAGGAAAACTTGTTGATATACAAGAACAAGATGCATATTCCTAATCAAATTAGCCTTAAACAATTAATTATAGATGAATATCACAAAATCCCTTATGTAGCCCACCACGAATACCAGAAATTAATTTCTTCCTCAAGGAAGGAGTATTTCTAGCTAGGTATGAAGAGGGAGGTGGCTGATTACTTGTACAATGTTTGTAATTTCAAAAGGTGAAGGTAGAACACCAACATCCAGGGGGATTGTTAATCCACCCATTGCCTATTCCCAAGTGGAAATGAGAGACTATTACTTTGTACTTTATTACAAGCCTACCTAAAACAAGAAAACAAAATCACTTTATAATGTTAGTAGTTGATAAACTGAGTAAGGCTGCTCATTTTATCCAATACAATCTACCTTAAAGAAAGTTCAAATTCCCAACATATTTATGAAGGAAATTTTTTGATTGCATGGTCTACCAAAGATAGTGATTTCAGATAGAGATGTAAAATTTACGTCTACCTTTTGGACGGATTTATTTAATGGGTTAGGTACTCAAAAATTTTTTAGTATGACATACCAACCTCAAACATATAGGTAGACCGAAAGAGTAAACTAGATAATTAAGGACATGTTAAGAATGTATGTAATGCAGAAACCAACCAAGTGGGAAGACTATATTGATTTGGTAGAGTTTTCCTACAATAACAACTATCACACCTTTCTTAAAATGTACCCGTTTGAAGTGTTATATGGGTGAAAGTGTAGAAAAAATATTAATTGGAGTTACCCAAAGGATAAGTTGATGTTAGGACCAGGCCTATTGAATGAAATGGAAGAGGAAGTAAGGAATGTAAGAGGAAACCTACAAGCTTCCCAAGATAGACAAAAGATGTATGCTGATAGGAAGCGAACATGTTGTAGAAATTATATAACTTATGTGTTATATATCCAAGATTCTCCAGATCACACACTATTTTAACATCATGCACAATACAGAATCTATTCCACCATTGATCCTCACATGTGGAAATTAAATAAATTGCAATGCACACATGAAACAATAAAAATTCACACACATTGACACAACTGTTTAACGAGAAATCCTGAAGCTAAAAACCCCAACTATCTGTATATAATATATTTCATAGAGATCATGTAAAAATCCTCATACAAAGCTGAACATGTCAAGCTCTCAGTACAATACAATCGCTACACACTAATCAAGCCCGATCTTGCAAATCCATGCACCGATCTTTGCCACCTCGCTAGCCTCGCTCATCAGGCAATCCTATCAAGAGTGGCTCTGAATGAACTCGAATCCACCAAGCTTGCATCATGACCCTCATTGGCACTTGGCATCTCCATCGAGTGTTGGATGCAATCAATGCATCACTATAGTCACAACCGATAGTCACACTCTGCTCTTCACCTACCTCTCCACTGGTCTCCACTGAACTGCCATGCACTGTAGTTAACTGATGTATTCTTCAGTTGATTAATGAGTTATTATTTAGTGAATTAATTAACTAATTAATTCACACCACTCTCACTAGTGTATCAATCAGTTAAACTAAATACAACTAGCTCAACTGAGTCTAACTGAGTTAAACTGAATACAACTCCACCAAACTCTGTCACATGAGTTCTAACTAAAGTCCTCATGCATTAGCTCCAGTTTACCCTCAGGAATAGCATAAATCCTTCTGTCAACTGTTGTGCCACATTTGTGCACTTAACTGAAGTGCTCCAAGAGAATAAGATAATGTTTAGAGTCCAAATATTATTAAGAGTTAATAATATTCGACATATCTATTTTTAGATTGGCAATCTAAAAATAGATTCCGTCCAATATGTCTAAAAATAGAAGTCCATCTATTTTTCCAACTTGAGTAACCATCCACAAATAGCATCCTGCAACTCATAGAATATGATCAACATGTCTAAAAATAGACATAGTCTAAAAATAGACTTGCACCAAAAATAGCCTGCGGGCCCACTTAGTGAAGGTGACTCTTTTCACTAAGCTCATCATCTTGTTGAATCTCAACACTCCCTCTCAAAAGGATAGGGATTGTCTACCACCCCGATCCTGTCTCTATGGTATTCGAATTTGCTCCTGGTGAGCACCTTCGTCAGAATATCTGCCTCCTGATCCTCCGTAGGAATGTAAGAAAGCAACATGATCTTCCGTTGCACACAATATCTGATATGATGGTACCGAATGTCAATATGTTTAGATCTACCATGAAATACTGGATTAACCGAGAGTTTAATGCAACTCTGATTATCAAAATATATCACAGTAGGATCTAAGTGTGAACTGAACAACCCGACCAGGATCTTCCTCATCCATATAGCCTCTCATGCAGCCAAACTTGCTACCATGTACTCAGCCTCTGTTGAACTGAGTGCCACGGATATCTGTTTCTTGCTATACCAAGAAACTGCTATAGACCCGATACTAAATATCCCTCCAGATGTGCTCTTTCTGTCCGTTGGGCTCCCTGCCCAATCTGCATCCGTGAAGTCATGTAGCTTCAAATAATCCGACTGTCTGTACCACAATCCATATCCATATGTGCCCCTGAGATACCTCAAGATATGCTTGCCTACCTTCCAAAAGAGCTTGGTAGGATTAACCATAGCTTGTGAAAGCTGGTTAATAGCATAGCATATGTACGGTCGTGTATTGACCAAATACATGAGCGAGCCAACCAACTGTTGATAAACAGTGGCATCCACTACCTCTACCGATGTAGCATCCTCTTTCCTCCAACCACCAGGAAGAGGAGTGTCGATAGGCTTGCAGCCTTGCATGTTGAACTTCTCCAGTATCTCCCGGGCATACTTGCCTTGAGACACAAACAGTCCACCCTTCCGCTGCCAAATTTCCAATCCCAAGAAATAATGAAGGAGGCCCAAGTCCTTCATCTCAAACTCCTTTGCAAGATTTTCCTTGCATGAGTGTATCAATAGTTCATCACCCATTAGTATCAAATCATCTACATAAAGCACAATGATCAACAACTTATCCTCCACCAAAATCTGGTATAGGTTCGGATCTGCCTCACTCTTGGTGAAACCAACTCCAGTGAAATAACTATCTATCCGTGTGTACCAAGCATGCGAACCCATACAACACTCTTTTGAGCCTACACACATGCGACTCGCTGCTAAAGATTTTGAATCCTTTAGGATGCTCTATGTACACCTCTTCCTCAATGACTCTGTTGAGGAACGCAGTCTTCACATCCATCTGATGAATGTGCCAACCCATCTGCGCTAAGAGAGCAAGGATGGTCCGCATGGAAGAATACCTTGTGACAGGTGCAAAGGTTTCTTCATAGTCGATCCCCTCAATCTGTGAGAAGCCTCGGGCAACAAATCTTGCCTTGTACTTCTTGACGCTCCCGTCAGCATCTTGCTTCACTTTGTAGATCCATCTCGAACCTACCACTAATTTCCCTTCTGGCCTTGGGACAATATCGCATGCACTGTTTCTAAAAATCGAATCATACTCTTCCACCATGGCATCTACCCATGCGGGATCCTCCACAGCTTCCTCGAAAGAGGATGGCTCCGTCACGATACACTTGCTCATCAGAGCCATGTAACCAGTAAATCGGTCTAGTGACTGTCTCTGTCTGCGCTGTGATGTAGGTGCTCCTACATTCTATGCTGCATCAAGATTCACTCACTCAGCTTCTATAGTGCGCTTCCGCCCTCTAATGTTTGGCGCTGCATGAGTGGTTTCTTCCACTCCATGAACCTCCTCTTATGGCTGATCCACATCTTGAGGCTCATCTTTAGGAACAAGTAGCTCCTCATCTACATGCAAGTGTAGCTCCCTCTCAAGAAACAACTTCATGGCATGCTCCTCATGAAATTTGATATCCTGTCGCACAACAGTCATCCGATTGTCTGGCAAATACACACGATAATTTTGGGGTGTTTCTGTGTACCCCACAAATATCCCAACCTCCGCGGTCAGCTCCAGCTTCTTCCTGGCATCCTTTGTCACATGAATGTAAATAGGTGAGCCAAAAATCTTCAAATGAGAAATATTAGGCTTCTTACTAGAAAAAGCCTCTTCGGGTGTACTCATGCTAAGTACTCTATGAGGACAACGGTTTTGCACATAAACCACAATGTTGCATGCTTCAGCCCACAAGTGTATGGGAAGGCCCTGATCATGCAACATCGCCCATGCAGCACCCATGATAATTTTGTTATTTCTCTCTGTGATCCCATTCTGCTGTGGGTTATGAGGCGCTATGAGTTCTCTTCGAATTCCTTCTGCGCTGAAAAATTCTTTGAATTCGCCAGAGATGAATTTACCACCATTATCGCTCCTTAGAGCTTTCACCTGCTTTCCCGACTCTTTCTCAACCAGCGCCTTGAACTCACAGAACTTTGAGTATGTATCACTCTTCTTCTGCATGAAGAAGATCCAGCACTTATGAGAAAAGTCATCAACAAATATCACACAATACCTATGCTTTGCTATTGAAGCTGCTGAGAAAGGTCCACACACGTACGTGTGAATTCTCTCAAGGATCGTCATGGCGTGAATATCCTTCTCATGAAAAGTCGTCTTCACAAATTTTCCCAAAGTACATCCCTTGCACTGATCTGACTGCGCAAGTGTACCCTTGGGAAGCCCGGTAGAATTATGCTGCAAAATTTTCAAAGCGCCATGGTGAAGATGGCTCAATATCCTGTGCCACAATTCGCCCTCATCCCAGTTCACCACTCCTTCTGCTTTGCCTACCATTGCTACGCAGCCATCTACCTACAATTGATAAAGGTTCTTAACTTGAACCCCTATCCTCCGGGTTTCACCAGTTGTTTTACTGCGCAGGAAAGCCTTTCCCTCGCTAAAAACAACATCATAACCCTTGTCTTCCAACATTGCCACAGAGATTAGATTCTCCTTCAATCTTGGAACATGCATGACATCCTTCAATATGAAAGGTTTACCAGACTCCCTCTCAATGGAAATGGTCCCGATACTAGTTGCACTGTATCTACCATCATTTCCCATCTCAATGTGCACTCCAAGATCCTTTTCAACCAGATCACTGAACAAATCTTTGTCTCTGGTCATATGGAAAGACGCACCACTATCAAGAAACCACACTGATCCCATCACACTTGAAACCAAGCATGCGATTAGCAAAAAATCCATCTCAAACTGCGAGGCTAAGGCCTGTCTAGTTGTAGATCCAACGGCCTACTTATTTTTCTTCTTTTGTGGACAATTAGTGGCGTAATGTCCGTGTTGGTGACAGTGAAAGCACTTCACCTTGGACAAGTCCTGCTTCTTGCCTTTCGCACCAGATTGAGAAGGATTTTTCTTTCCCTTCCCTTTTCTTGCTTTGGAAGCCAAAGCGCAATTTTCTTCATCTTCATTCTTTGATGAAGATCCGTCCCTGGCACCCTTTCTTATCTCCTCCTGCACAAGATCCGACCAAAGTCGCTCCCATCCCGGCAGTTTCTCCCGACCATTGACAGAGTCCTCGTAGCTATGCCAACTCTTTGGAAGCCTAAGGAGAGCCAAGCTCACCAAGTATTCTTCATCAACAGTAACTCCCACACTTCCCATCTCATCCTTGCAGTGGACGAACTTTATGAGGTATTTTGGTGTACTGTCTCCTTTCTCCATTTTTATTTTTCTGAGCTTGTCTTTAAGCGCTAACTTCCTCTGGTCACTTTTGCTTTGGAACAAGTTTGTCAAAGCTTTCCACATTAAGAATGGAGTAGCTTTAACGTGAAGGCTGGACACAATGTGATCCTTCACACCTTCCAATAGAATCCTTCGACACTTTTCTGTCTTATTTTTCCACCCGTCAAGTGTGGCTGCATCGCTAGATGCAGGTTTTGGAATTTCAACATCTATGAACTCCTTCAACCCATTATCATCCAACACCGCCTCCATCCTGTCCTTCCATGCAATATAAATCAAGCTTCCATCAAGGGCATACTCCAATTGCAATCCATTGAAAGACATTTCAATGAATGCTCAACTTCGACACCAAGAAAACACTGCAGCAAATTTGAATTCCACCAGCACAAAACTCAACTGCTTCAATAATTGCAATCTGCTCCAATGATCAACTGCTCTGATACCATGTAGAAATTATATAACTTATGTGTTATATATCCAAGATTCTCCCGATCACACACTATTTTAACTTCATGCACAATACAAAATCTATTCCACCATTGATCATCACATGCGGAAATTAAATCAATTGCAATGTACACATGAAACCATAACAATTCACGCACATTACCACAACTGTTTAACGGGAAATCCTGAAGCTAAAAAACCCAAATATCAGTATATAATATATGTCATAGATATCATGTAACAATCCTCATACAAAGCTGAACATGTCAAGCTCTTAGTACAATACAATTGCTACACACTAATCAAGCCTAATATTGCATTTCCATGCACCGATCTTTGCCACCTGCTAGCCTGCCTCTACTGCGCAATCCCTGCTGAAGAATGGCTCTAAATGAACTTGAATCCACCAAGCTTTCACTACACAATCCTCATTGGCATCTCCACTGAGTGTTGGATGCAATCAATGCATCATTATAGTCACAACTGATAGTCACACTTACTCTTTCACCTATCTCTCCATTGGTCTTCATTGAAACTGCCATGCACTGTAGTTAACTGATGTATTCTTCAGTTGATTAATGAGTTATTATTTAGTGAATTAATTAACTAATTAATTCCCTCCATTCTCACTATTGTATCATTTAGTTAGACTAGATACAACTAGCTCAACTGGTCTAACTGAGTTAAACCAAATACAACTCCACCAAACTCTGTCACATGAGTTCTAACTGAAGTCCTCCATGCATTAGCTCCAGTAAACCCTCATGAATAGTCTAATTCCTTCTGTCAGCTCCTGTGCCACATCTGTGCACTTAATAGAACTGCTCCAAGAGAATAAGATAATGTTTAGAGTCCAAATATTATTAAGAGCTAATAATATTCGACATATCTATTTTTAGACTAGCAATCTAAAAATAGATTCCGCCCAATATGTCTAAAAATAGAAGTCCATCTATTTTTCCAACTTGACCAACCATCCACAAATAGCATCTTGCAACTCATAGAATATGATCGACATGTCTAAAACTAAAAATAGACTTGTGCCAAAAATAGCCTGTGGGCCCACTTAGTGAAGGCGACTCTTTTCACTAAGCTCATAATCTTGTCGAATCTCAACACATGTCGAGAATTCCAAGTTGGTGAGCATGTATATGTTCAATTAAAGCCTAGGAAAAGCACTCTTCCTTGGGGAATTTGTGCCAAGTTGGCCCCCAATTTTGTGGTCCATTTCATATTTTAGCCCGAATTGGACCAATGGTGTATTAGTTAGCCCTACCTAGCCACATACGTGTTCATAATGTGTCTCATGTCTCGTTATTACAATATATATATATGATCCTAGACATGTTATTGACTAGAAAGACATACAGGTAAAGAAATGTAATGATGCATATATAAGAGTGTTTTTGGAATATATATATATATATATATATATATATATATATATATATATATATATATCGACTAATAAATATTGTTAACAGTGAATGTACAGGTAGAACCGATAGAGAGTTCCTAGTCGAAAATCTGTATATACTCGATTGGAGATAAGTAATGTTGTGTAGGTGAGCTATCACACAGGTTAAAGTGCAGTGGAAGCACTTTAGCCCAAAGGAGGCTACCTGGGAGGGTGAGAAAATTATGGAAAAACTATACCCAAGTCTGTTATGAGGTTGTGACAACAACGGGATGGTGTTCTGCTCGAGAGGGGGAAAATGTCAACTCCCTAGGTAATTGTAAATATTTATTTTGACTGTGGTTAAAACATTATGTTACTCCATGTAAGGTATATCTCTAAATGGTAAATATTTGTGCATGCACACTACAACAAAACAAGCATTTTGCACCATATTTAGAGCCAGATTTTAGAGCATTTTTTTTCTAATTGGGATGAGCAGCCTAGCGCTAAGTCTGAATCTGTTGTACATTTTTTAAGGTGTCATTTTTTGTGCCAGATTTTTCATATTTTTTACGCCAAATTTTGTACCTTCTTTTACAACATGTTTTCATTCCAATTTTTCACCAGGATTTGCATATAGTTTTATGACAGGTTTTGCTTCTAGTTTTGCACCATTTTTTGCAGCATGTTTTTCTTCTATTTTTGTGTCATTCTTTGCTTCTAGTTTTGTGCCATCATTTGCATCGAATTTTACACCATATTTTTCATTCAATTTAGCACCATTTTTTGCATCCAGTTTGTGCTATTTTTTTCATCTATTCTTACACCAAATTTTTCTTCTAATTTTGTACCTATTTTTTCATCTAGTTTTGCAACAGTTTTGTACCTATTTCTGCACCTATTTTTGCGCCATTTTTTGGATCCAATTTTGTACCATGTAATGAATCTAATTTCGCACCAAAATTTGCATCAATTTTTGTAGCCAAATTTTCATCTTGTATTGCACCACTTTTTTGCATCCACTTTTGCATTTGAATTATATCCCTTTTTTTGAACCATATTTTGCATCATTTGGTGCATCCAATTTTGCATAATTTTTAACACCATTTCTTACATCTAATTTTGCATCATTGAGTGTCCAAATTTTAATCTAGATCTACATCTTATGTTGAGCCATGTGTTGTTTCCACCTTTGCATCTCATTTTGTGTCTAATGTTACGTTTAATTTTGAGCCATTTTCTACGTCATGTTTTGCTTTTTTTTTGCACCTCCTTTTGCATCCAACATTGCATCTCAATTTGCGTCCAATTTTGAGCCATTTTTATGCCCGATTTTGCATCATTTTCTGTGTCTACTTATGTGTCCAATTTCGCACAAATTTTTACGTCCATTTTTGCATCCTTTTTAGTGTCTAATTTTGCATTCTTTTTGGCATCCAAATTTTCATCCTTTTTCTGCCTCATTTTGTGTCCACATTTGCATCTCATTTTGCACCTAGGTTTGAGTCTAAATTTGCATCTAGTTATGTGTTATTTTTGGCATCCAATATGGAAAAAATTGGTTTCACCCTTTTCTTATACTCATTTTGCATCTTGTTTTGTGCCTTTTCTTACATCTTTTTTTAACATAATTTTGCATCCCAATTTTACACCATTCTTTGAATTCTAATTTGGCATCTAAATTTGCATCCTTTTTTGCTTATTTTTAGCACTCAACTTGACATCCTCTTTTCCATCCAATTTTATGTCAAGTTGTCTATCCTTTTTTTTAATCTAGTTTAGTGTCCACTTTTGTGTCCTTGTTTGTGCCCAATTTGGTATCCTTTTGTATTCCCTATTTTGTTCCATTCTTTATGTCTAGTGTTACACCCTTTTTTACTTCTAGTTTAAAACCCTTTTTGTGTCCTTGTTTTCATCTTTTTTTGACACCTAGTTTAACATCTGATTCCACTCCCAATTTTGCATCCATGGTTAAATCACATTTACATCAACATTTGGCTTCTTGTTTAGAGTGTACTTTTCTTTCCATTTATGACCCCCCTTATGGGTTCATTTTACTAATTTCAATTACATAGTAAAATATATTACAATTTCTAAATATCATTAAAGAAAATATCACAATTCAAATTGATAACATAATGTTTGTAAAGAAATTTATCGAAAGCTCAAAAAATCCATCCAAAAATTAGCAATATCATCATATATAATAATTTTCCATGAAAAAATCGTTAACAATTTTCAACATACAATATGACTATCAAATCAACACCTGTCACGGATATCATTATTCCAAGGTAATTTCACAACGTCCATCCAAAAACAGTGGTATCATCGTACACAATGATTCTCCATAAAAAAATTGACAAATTTTCACCACATATATAAATTAACAAGATAATACTAATACTAATATCATAATATTTAATCAAATCAACTAAAATTCAAATGTGTGATTACCATATCAAAATATTTTATAAATACAATTATTCTAGGTAAATTCACAACATCCATCCAAAGATAGTGATATCATCATACATAATAATTCTCCATCAAAATAATGTTGATAATTTTAAATAAATACATAAAGTAACAAGATAATAATAGTAATATCATCAACATATTTAATCAAATCAACTAAAATTCAATGTATGATTACCAAATCAAAATTCATAGACATCATTATATTGAGGTAAATCCACAACAACCATCTAAAAATAGGAATCTCCAAGATCATCAAGATATCACTAGATAGCACCACCAAGATCATAGTCAACATCATCCCGGCCATATTGATTATTCTTATCCACATCATCATAACCAATGCTATGACCATCCTCATCATCATCGTCTCCTATACATGTAGTCTGGATCATCATTTATGAGGTCATTACCTGTAGTATTTTGGGGGAAAAATCGATATTACATGTTAGTATTAATTACATATCACAATGCATATTTTTGCTAAAATGTTAACCATAAAATTAGGTAGGATATAATAACATATAATAGTACTAAAAAATAAAATGAAAATATGGTTTAAAATATATTGGAGATCCAACACAGATTACACTTGTAATTCACCTTAAGTAGCAGAAGAAAGTTTAATGCATATGAAGTAGGTACCCAATTGTTATTCATATTATATTTTGAATTTTTTTATGATATCCATGCACCATTGGAAAATTAAGAGTTTTTGGAAGCTTTAGTTCAAATTACAAATGTAATTCATATTAGAAATAGAAGAAATTTTAACAAAAAAAGAATATCACATGAAAAATTTGTTTAAATGAAAAATAAGTGACATGTACAATATGAATGTAACATTAAGTATTGAATTTCTCTTAATGTATGTACTTTTCACTGTGATATAATGGATCCTAATGTTCGTTCAAGAAAAATGCTAGAAAATAATTACTTTATTATATCCATTGTCACACTAAATCCATTGTACCTATTGACGATAATGATTCCATTTTATTTGTTTTGAACTCCCTAAATTATAATGTAAAAGAGGAGTAAAATCTGGGTCCTCCAATTTAGATTTGAATCCAAATGATCTTGAAATTCCTAAACCATATTTGTTTTTAAATAGTTTGATCTTATTATGAGTTTAACACTAAATACAATGGATGTAGTGATGCACGTAAGGGGCTTTCAACCATACTAGGTTTAGGAGGAATGAAGGGTAAGGTAAGGTGGGAATTCTAAAATACTTGCATTGGAAGGAAAATTATCCCTAGTCTGCTAGTGGTGGTCAAGATTTAAAAACATGGAAACAGATTTGTAAAGGTTACAACAAGAATTAAAGACTTTATGAAAATTTGCAGAACATTCCCTCAACGTAATCTATTCCATATGAAAATTAGTTGTGTAGGCCCTATTGGAAAGATAAGCATTGGAAAGATGATAATGCATTCACAAGTAGTGACCACATAGATTTTTTAGTCCATTAAAAAAAAAAGGTTAAATATTAGAAAAACTAAACAAAAGGAGGCTTTGAGACAAAACAATCATGTATTCAAATGTCCCAATATAATTGGAAGAGGAAAGATGCATTCAAATTCTATATTTTCTCATAGGAAATAGGATAGTGATTCTTCTCTTTTGGTACTTCTTTGAAGTCCAAGTATTTTGGGATTAGGTTGAATCAAAATGTGGAGGTGTACTTATGGGCCCTCTACTATGGAAACATGAAAGTTATCTTAGGATGCAATTGGATGATTAGGATACATGGTAAAGAAATTTAGAACATATAACTCAATGGAATTTTTTTCAAGGAAGATAAGGTGCATAATGATGTTCATTGAAGAATCCATTAGAGACTAGTAGGGAGGAATATTCAACCTTTATTACTAAATTAGAGATGAATTCACAACTAAAATTCTTATTTTCATGAAAGATGTAGACACCTTGGTTATAGGAGCTAAATCTCACTTGTTGGAATTCCTCGTCTATGCTGAGCAAGGAAGCCATCAAAGACAACAAATGGCTCTAGATTTCACAATGTAAACCAAAGCCTTTTTAGTCAATAAAGGAAGCATTTTTAGAATTAAAAAAATTACTAATATAATGACACAAATTACTTTAAAATCACCATTAATTTCACAATTTTTAATCTCAACATCACCATACATATGTCTTCATGTATTCAATACAATTATTCCATCAAAATATGATGAATTTACATTGTAATAAAATCAAATTACCTAGATCAATAACGCAATTCAAGGCTAAGTTTATTGGTATCACAATACATTATTAACAATGAATAATTACTAGTACTCTAGAAATTATCTATAGGGATTCAACTGATCTTGTAATGTACTAAAACAAAAGATTGAATCCTTCTACAAATTGCGGAAACCAATTTCGATCGCACAATCACATAAGAATTATCAATCACACAACACAAGATGTATCTGGGGAAAGCCTCAACTAAAAAACCCGCTATTTGTGTATTTTATAAAGTCAAGAACATGAAACAATATAATTTTATTTCCCTTCCTAAGAAACCTCTACACTCTGCTAACTGTCTCTCTACCAACCTATGCACAAAATCTCTTAGCACACCTTTCTCTCACAAACTCCACGAACAAACTTATGCTTCTGATTACTTGGTCTGACCAACTCGTGCTCACCAAAACAATGACTAAACTTGTTCCTTCATTCCTCCTTTTAAAGGAATTTTTCTCTAATTAAGGAATGATTTATTTTAGGCGTTTTTCTGTTTGCATTGGCACTACCTTTACAATTTTCTAATTATACAATTGATAGTATACTTCCCTTTAACTCCAATTTCAACTAGGTCACTCTTAGAACTGACATGCAACAACTATTTATGAGTGAATTATTAGCCATCTGATTGATCACTGGATGTGAATTAAATATAATTTAATTCACTTAAACTCTCACTAGTTCCTCCATCAGTTAGAACTAGTTAAACCGATTTAACTCAAAAAAATTAAGTTAATTAATTAAAACTAAAAATAAACTACAATTGGACCCCCTAAAACTTAGAGTGAACTCTACATGCCTCCAATTTTAACTCCTACTCAAATTAATTGAGATAACTAAGTCTTTCTGACTCAGTTAACACTTACAAGCTATTATGATATGGAATTACAATTTTACTTCTAATTTAATGAAGGGAAAATTAAATCAGAAGCCTCATGGGTTCCATTTTCAATCTTTCTTGTTTCAATTTTCAACAATCCCTCTCAAGAAGAAAGGAATTCAAATCTATCCCAATCTGGCACCTTTGGAATGTTATCCTTGCAACACTTCTCTCTAGTGTTGTTGCTCCCACAACTTCTAAAACTGAAAAGAATTCAAACTGAATCAATATGATACATCTGTATTTAGAGTCTCTGACTGCTACTAGATACTGCACTGTCTACTGGAAACTCTGCATTTCTTTCTAACTCTCCATCTGTGTCATCTACACTACTGCAAATTGTGATTTGCGTTGCAGTATCTGACATATATCACTCTGAAATTTTACTGCATCAATCGCTACTGATCCATCCTGCTACTGTGTAATGTGGGACCCCGTAGCAAGGTAATGATCCATGAGAGAAAACATCTCAATGGACCCTGCCCAAATTTATTCTCTTGGGATTATGACTTCACATCGCACCACCTCTTACCTAGAGGTATGGCTGCATGTGCTCCCTCTGCCCACCTGGCTCGAAATTCCCCCCCTACTAGAGTTCTCTTCTTCTGAGGTTGCATGATGAGAGGTAATTTATGCTCCCTCTCAACCACCAAGTATTTCACCTTTTCCTTTCTCCTCAAATTTTTGCATGCATCTAGTACCTCAAGTGCATACATGTTCTTGACTCATACTGTAATTGTCCCATCGTCACAAAATTTTCTGAAAAAATAGTTGATTTTAAATCGACAATGTCTCCCTCATATGAACTCCGATTCGACCGTTTTTTTTTTTGAATTTGGGTATTTTTAAATCCAAATCTGTTGTTTGTTTTTGAAAAAATTTCAAAATAAAATAAAATTCAGATCTACTCTACAAATTTGCCACCCAAAAAATTTCCACTATGATACCATGTAGAAAATTCACATAGATTCAAATAATCTTAAAATGTATGAAAACAAAATACTGAATTTTCCTACAAATTGCGGACACCAATTTCGATCGCACAATCACACAGGTAAGAGAAAGAATTATCAATCGCACAACACATGATGTATTTGGGTAAAGCCTCAACTAAAATCCCTGCTATCTATATTGCATAAAGTCAAGAACATGAAACAATACAAAGTTATTTCCCTTCCTGAGAAACATCTGCACTCTGCTCACTATCTCACTCTACCAACCTGTGCACAAGCTTCTCTTGCACACCTTTCTCTCACAATATCCACACACAAACTTGGGCTTCTGATTGCTTAATCTCACCAAATCGTGCTCACCAAAACAATGAATAAACTTGTGCCTTCATTCTTCGTTTTAAAGGAAATTTTCTCTAATTAAGGAATGATTTATTTAGGCCTTCTTCTGAATGCATGCACTACCTGTACAATTTTCTAATTATACAACTAATAGTATACTTCCCCTTAACTCCAATATCAACTGGGTCACTCTTAGAACTGACATGCAACAACTATTTATGAGTGAATTTCAATTATCTGATTGATCACTACATGTGAATTAAATATAATTTAATTCACTTGACCTCTCACTAGTTCTTTAATCAATTAGAACTAGTTAAACCGATTTAATTCAAATAAATTAAGTTAATTAATTACAACTCAAAATGAACTATAACTGAACCCCCTAAAACTTAGAGTGAACTAACATGCCTCTAATTTGACCTCCAACTCGAATTAACCAAGTTAACTAAGTCTTCCTGACTCAGTTAACACTTAAAAGATGTTATGATATGGAATCACAATTTTACTTCTAATTTAATTAAGGGAAAATTAAATCAAAAGCCTCATAGGTGTCATTTTCAATATTTATTGTTTCCATTTAAAAAAAAACCATAAATCGTGACTTATGAAAATACTTTGCATTTCATTATTTATATTTTATCAATTTCTAAATAAGACTTTATCATTTTTAGAAGTTACAAAATAAGACTTGATACTTCATCAATTATCTAAATAGGATATAACACAATAAAGGAAAATATGATATCATTGTTAGAAGTTACAAAATATCTGATGTAATGCATTCCTCCCTAGTGATAAGAAATGACTATAAAATTGAATAGTGGTTTGATTGCAATAATTGTTGATAGCATATCTAAAATATCATTGTGAAAAATGCATCCATCACGTGTCTAGGAGTCTTCTAAAAAATGTAACAATGGATATATAATCTAGATAAGTCATAAACCCAATAATGAAAATTTCTTATTAATGAACTAAGGAGAGAAGTAGAACCTTTTATTCATGAGGCTTTTAAGCTTGGCAGTTGGAACGCCATGAAACATCAACTTGGGATTGATGACACGGTTTTCTATGAGTTTTTTAACATTCAACCACTTTGGGGCCCAATGACAGGTTGTAATGTCAGTACATGTAACGAAATAATAGATTATACCTTACAAAAACCATAGAATCAATACACTTCAAGAGGAGGCAATACAAAAAGTATAGCAAAAAAACCATTACCTCAGATTGTCAATTGTAAGTAGCTACATTATATCTTTATAAAGTTGTGGATTGTAATATTTAAATCGTTTAAGATCATTGTAAAGTATTTCCATAGCTTTGGACCAATCATTCCTCCAAAATGAGAAATATTTATAATCAAGTTGAAAATTACCATAAATTTCTATATTTCTTGTTCTTTGAAATTTTGAAAAGAGAACTTCAATGATTGCAATACGAATTTTTATGAGCTAAAATTTTAATACATTAATAAACATAGAACCCTAAAAATCTAATAACCCAACATTAAAAAATATGAAAAGGCTAAAAGAAGAAAAACAACCTTTGCCAAGATAAAATAAATTAACAAACAATATCCAAAAGAATGCACAAAAAGTAGTTCAATGATTTTCCTGCTTGGAAAATAGTTCAATGATTTACCTTGTTGATCAAAGGAAGACTGAACATGGGCCCAAGGAATAATGTGAAGCATTTGTAAATTCGGAAAAAAGGTGTTACCTTCACTCCCCGCCCCAAAGGGAGTTGATTAAGTTAATGTTAATTTAGTAGTGGAGCAAGGAGCATGAAAAAAAGGAATACATATTTACCTCCACTGTAGACATTAGAAAGGAGATGGTGTGGCCATTTCAATGCAGACAAAGAAAGGTAAGGGAAAGAAAGAGGTAAGACATATTTAACCTCTACGCCAGAGATAAGGGATGGTATGGGATAACTTTGTAGACAATGACCCCTTACCACATGGCAAGAATATAAGGAAAGAAAAGCCATTGCATACGAAGTTAGAAGCTGAATGTCATCAGGAATTTTGTTCCAGATATTAGGGTTTTATGGCTTGTGTTAGGGTCCCATGATTTGGCCGATTGGTGAGCCAAATGACGATGTAACATCAAACCAATATTTGGAGCCCAAGGACCAAGCCTTCCTGGACTCAGAGAGGGATCTCTCTATAGGTGTAAGGGATATATGTGTGTTTTCTTATTTGTATTTTGATTTTAGGCTAGTTATGAAGTAAGGTTTTGATTTTTGGTTTTTTTAAGTTGTGAGGGATGAAACTGATCAAAGATATGAAATAGGTAACAATATGTTAGATTAACTGGGCTATGGGGTAAAAAGGCCAAGAAAGCTATTAGATGACGATGCAAGGCTGTTGAAGGGCCGATTTGATTTCAAGGTAGAAAGGATCTTTGGGCAAAATGGAGTAAATGGACATCAAGTTTGTGAATAACAAAGAGTTTCAAGCATCACTGGTTTAATAGATAACATAAACATGGTAAACAAAACCCTTAATCATGCAACATGTAACTATAAACTAATCAACACATCGAAACAAACATTCCAGCCATGCATAGAAGTATAAGACCCTCTAACTTTGGGAAATGGCTATCAGACTTTGGGGAAAACACATAAGACGGACTAACAAATCAAAATACTATGCTGGAACGCCTAAACACAGTCTTTAAGTTATTGGGTACTTTGACAAACAAGCTTTCATAGTTTTAGGCAAAGGGCTAGATCGGGACTAGGCCTCCTTGGTTCAAACAAAATGATAATCTTAATCAGTCAAAGAGATAGTTTCATGGTTGGAACTATGGACAGTCATAGGTAAGCAGGGCACACCATACATCCTACTCAACATACATAGAACTATTAATGAAACTAGCAACAATATCCTCAAGTTATTAAAGAGCAGTTAAGAATTCTTTAATGCAACTAAGGAAGAAGAAAACATAAAAGCTATGAAGATTCAGGAAATTTGAGGTGCCTCCATGGGCATATCTCAAATTTATTCTCCACTGATCTATAGCAAGCAAGAAACCTGTATCATGAATGAAAACTAGAAGACAACAACAAAGCAAGAAACACTATACCATTCTACCATGTCATGGAATCCATCAACAATCCTTCATCATCCATCTAAGAACATTCAAGAGGCAATCCAAAAGCATAGCACAAGTATTTTCTCCAAAGCTCATATGACCAATATATTGCTTCTCTTCTCAAATTCAGCCCTGTTTACAAATGAGAGCTTGTGGAATAAATAGGCTCAAGTGAGGAAAACCTCATGGTTCAACTTCCATCCTCATTGGCCTAATCAAAATATCTAAACTTGTCGTTGAGGCTTTGCAAAGCCCAAGGCACAAAATATCCCATAAAATATCTAAAAAAAATGCTAAAAATGGGAATTATATTGACTTTACATCATTTTCCAAGTGCAAAAATAGCTAAACGCACATTTGGAAAAAGCAGATTTTTGAGGTTCAAAAATTACAAAAATACTTCAAATTTATATCAGAAAAAGGTCCCCTGACTTGCTGGAAACAATTGGCAGCCTTCCCGGTGTCGAAACAAGGCTCATGATAGCTCGTTGGAAAGCTCTGAGTGTCTAATTTCCGGCGCAACTAAAATCACCTCAATCTGATACATGGAAGTCCTCCAAATTTGTACCTATGTGTAAAAAGCCAGAAAATTGCAGACTGCTGATATGCCGGGCAGAATGTGCAAAAAGTGAGCATTTTTCGCCGTTTTGAGGGGGCGAATGTTCTCCAAATGCTCTGAAAATCGCTGAGGACATGATCATGAAATTATGCCATGAAATGGTATCATCCTCATCCCTTGAAAAATCTTCAAAATGAAATGGCGAATTTATGAGTTTTTGACCAAAAACTCAAAAAATGCCAAAAAACAAAAATTTGTCAAAATGGGCCCAAAATTGGTGTGCATGACCCTCAAGGGTCCCTAGCAACATGCCCCGAAGCTGAGGCCAAAATGTCAAGTGCTGATGTGCCTTTCTCCTCTTTCCGTGTCGGGTGCTTCCCCTTTGCTTTCTTCAATTTCTCTTGGATGGCCTTTAGCTTGTGCCGGGCGAACTGATTCAATCTTTGATAATGTTGTGTCCTTTTCCTTTGTAGCTCCAGGTCTCTATTTTCCCTTTCAAGTTTCATCTCCAAGTGTTCATTGGCTCTTTCTAGCCATGCCTCCTTATTTTCTTCAATTTCTTGCTCTAGGAGGGTAATGAGGGGAAAGGATTGAAGATGCGCCTGTTCTTCCTCTTTTTGCCTTTACAGGGCTCTTTTAAGCCCTATGGTTCTAGGCCTCTTCCGCCTAGGCTGGTCTTCCTCTTCTTCCTCATCAAAATCACCAATGAGCTCCTCTATCCTCATTTGCGCTTTAGCTACTTCATTTTTGTATTTGATTGCCCGTGCTTCATGAACAGCTAAATGGACATTCATTTGTTTATTTTGGGTCTCCAAGAAATAGTTGAAGTTCCTTGCCCGTTGAAGATCATTCTCCAATGCCTCAATTTGTCCCTCTCTATGGATTAGGAGGTTTTCAAGAATGCGGGCTTCATTATCGCTGTCATCGCTTTGGATTGGAATGACAGCCAATGCACCTCCATGTTTTTTACTTTCTCCAACCTTGTTTTTCCCTTTGAAGGCCAATCTTGCACTTTTCCTCCTTGGCATGCCAGTGAGGGGTTCCTTGGGTGATTTTATTTTGCTAGGGACAACTTTTGTGACTTTTGGAGTGGCAGCCTTAGGCCATTTCTTTCTTGCTGTGCTAGATTTTGTCTTTTTAGGAGAAGGAGGCACAATTTCTTTACCCTTGACATCTTCTTGAAACTGCTGCTCTCCTTGAGGCTGCTGTGTGTCTTCTTCTTGCTGTTCAATTTGCTACCCCTGTTCGCCAACATCAATTTGCTGTTCTACTTCAATGCCTTGTTTAATTTGTGTTTCAACCTGCTGCCCTTTTTCACCAAAATCAAGCTGCTGCTGTGCTTGGATTTCCTGTTCATTTTGTGGCTCAAGCTGTTGCTCAAATTCCTGCCCAAGCTGCTGTTCCTGTCCTCCAATATCAATCTGCTGCTCTTCCTCTTGTACCTGCTGTTCATCATCTTCTGTTCGCTACTGACCTTCACCACTGCCCTGCTGCTGTTCCTCATCTTCAGTTTGCTGCTCTTCATCCCTTTCCTCTTGTTCATGACCTTTCTCTTCTTGCTGTCTACTTCCCTCTCCTTCTTTTTGTTGTCCTGACCGTTTTGTGGTAATTTTGAGCCTTCTAGGAGTAGGCCTGCTGGACAAAGGTATAGGGTGATGAATAGGCTAAGTGGGAGATATATGGACAGGAGGAACAGTAGAGAAATTTGGGTGACTGATGAATGCATCCCATGGAACCTCTTTCTTCTCTAGCTGGTGTAGGATGATAATTTTGATCAGAGAATGATGGAAAAGGGAAGGTATTTGCAGAGGTGGGGCCTTCTTCTAGACTGTGGATGCCATCTTCTCGAGGCTTTTGTATAAAAAGTAAGGGAGATTTAGCTGCCTAGTTCTAGTGAAATGCATCAATAGTCAGACATGGTAGGCATAAACTTGAGCAAACCTCCCTTCACAAGTAAAATACTTCATTATGACTTTCATTAGAGGAGCATAGCTGTCAAGAAGATAAGAAAAAGGAAAAATAGCAGTGAAAGTATCTCTATGCTCAGGCTTGATGAAAGGCTTGTAATCTTCCAAGTCAAGATGAGTCTGTTTGAACCATTTATCGCCATGATATGGAATCTTGGTGGCTTTGGACACTGATCTTGGAGAAAACTTGAAATCAAGGTCCGCTACCTGGAAATGCTTGTTCTAGAACCTCAGGGCGCATAGGTGTGTCAATGGCGAGAAAATTTTGACCTCCTGTATCTTCTGGCAGAAATCTAGACAACCTACTTCATGGAAGTTGAAGAGGATGGATGGATGAGCATTAACTTCCTCTGTAGAGATTGGCTCATATCTTTTATGCGAACCACTTCTGCTGTCTTGCCTTGGAGGCATTTTGACCTAGATGTGCTTTTGAAGAACCAAACAGCCTTACTGTCTATAAACTGCCTTCTTGGAGCCAAACTGTGTCAATTCACTGTTTTGATAGAGAAACAATGTATTTGGATGATTTGCAAAATATTTCCTCATAATACAAAACCCCTTCTCTTTTAAACAGTGGTCTTTTCACCTCTAATTTATCTCAGCCAGTAGACTTCTCAATAAGAAACAATATAGTGAAATGAAAAAAGGTTGTTAGGTGAAATTGTTGTTTACAGTGTCAAAATTGCCTTGCTCTGTGATGTTTGGAGCTTAAAACCTGTTTATATTTCTGATCATTGATAAACTCCTCAATCTTCACAAACTTTCAATGCCACAGTTTATGTGACCAGGTGACAGAGATTTGAAAAATGCTTTAAACAAATTCAACCAAATCTGTAAGAGTTTTCCTTTTTCAAATAATCGAGGCCTCTTATCAATGTAACACCTTTGCCTTTGTAGAAAAACCTTTGCTCTATATGGATATCAACTTATCAAATAAGCTCGAAGAGCAAAAGACAGTAATCTAGAATACACAGTGAAAAACTGTCTCTTTCTGTGGTTTATAGGGGTGACCTACCTCTTTGATGCTTTGAAGATATAAGGTATCTTGTTCTTTGATATGTAAAGGTGAAAACACACTACTCTTAGTTCAACACATCCCTTTTTCTTGTAGGCACTTTTATTAGTATGCCCACCACTCAGGCACAGCTTTGACCAATGGATATTTTCACAGCAAAAACCAGTTTACAGATATGGTGATGTAGCAAGTTAAATGAGGACAAGACCTCCCTTGATTTGACCTTAACCCTGATATGCAGCTCCACAAAATATATGATGATATACAAGCTAAGTCAAACTCAACAATTCTGCTTTAACTCTTTCATTCTTTGCACTTATTTGAACCATATACCCTAAGTCAAAGTCATTACTTATGAGAGAGGTTAACAGGGCTGGTTTTGTTTCTATGATGTGGTAGAAGAGGCCTGTAGCTTTCAATTACAACTGCTCTAAAAAAAACAAACCCTGCTTTTAATTTGAACACTGCCCTCTTCAACAAACACTGTTTTCTTTACCTCCCACTGTTCTTCATGCTAGCTTGATAGAAACAACATCTAACTGATTCCTTTTGTCACTAAGTCCTGACTGTTTGGAGAGCTATTTTTATAAATATGCTTACTGCTGGTGAATTAGGATTTTTTAGGGCTCAATTTTTAAATCAAAACCACTTATCCCCTTTCAACGAACTTCAACCCTCATATGCAGCTTCAACATACATGTTTATGCACAAAATAGCCTTTTATCACTTAGACAATTTCAAAAATTTCAAGGGCAGTTTCAAAATACCTCTTTGAATTTGATGGAAGATCCTTTGAGAAGCATGTGCCTCCTTCAACAGTGATTTGGAAGTGTGTTGGAGGGTTTAAACGTGCGCGGCATGTTTACAGTGGAGGGCACCGCGCACAAAGTGGTGTCGGGTGGCTCTGTCGGGTCGGACGGGCACCATGTACAGGCGCGTCGCGCACACGTACAGGCGCGTCGCGCGACTGTTATCGGCCAGTGTGAAATTGCTTCTGAGCGCATCACACAATATTCCAGGCGCGTCGTGCAACTATTAACCCCGAAAACTCTGTATATCTGCTTGGAAATCCTTTCTTTGGTCCTCCAATGAACGATTTGCTTGGGCTGTGGTGTTTAAATAATGAATTTGCAACGGCCTTTGTCCTTTTGAAATGTAAATAAAATAAAAAACCTTGGTTGAGTATTCGAGAGGTTTTAGAAAACTCTTTCTTTTAAACCAAGGTCTTGTCTATCCACAATGAAAACTGAATGAGCCTGAACGTGTGGTGAAGGGCCCACACTTTGCAACCGTTGGTAAAAAAGTCAATGTTTTTATTGGGACAGTGGTAAGGATGGTGACTTTCTCCCAGGGTCGCTATATCCATTGTATTTGTCATATTTAAAACAAAAGGACCTTTGCCACGGCTGTCCCTATGGTAACATTGTCAATCATAGAGGCTTTACTTAAATAACACCAATGATTTTGGACCACCCTTTACCATTTGCAAAGAGGTGATTACCTCTTCAAGAATTGACTTGGCATTTTCATGCTTTATATAGCCATGTCTGTTTTTCTGGAAAGAAAAAATAGATCAAATACCTTTTATGCTTGTAGGTGAGTTATCAGTTTTTTCTCCAACTGTAGGTGTTCAAAAGTGCTGCACTTATTCAAATTTTGTCATGGTCTATTGATTAAGAAGGGCGCTGCTTTCCAATATACTTTCTCTACTCAGAAAATATTACCATGATGTCTCTGTCTATTTGAATAATGAAAAAGCTGTGTTTGTTTCAAACCTTCCAAAAACTGATAGTATGTCAAATGACCCTCTTTTGGACATTTAAACAATCTTCTCAGTGATGATGTCTGTTGATAATAAAAGCCTAGATTGTCTGTGTCAGCTATTATAGCATGTTTGAAAGAGCAGCTGTCTATAAATGGAACTGCTTTCATGTGGAAATAATGACATGGCCTAAATAACCTTGCAAGATGTTCCAGAGTTTTAAAAATCAGACCATAACCTGTTTTAATATCCTTGTATTGAGGAGACAAACATATGAAGTGTAAAAAATAGCTAGGGTTACTCATAAACACCAAGGCTCTTATTAGCCATTTTCTTCTAATGGAACTCTGAAAATCACTAACCCTACGGCATCAGAAAGCTACATCAGTCTTTGTGGTGGTGTGTAACTTGCATGTACTACTTTCCTGCCTCTTCTTTATGCTCATCTAGAAACCATGGACTGTATTTGACATTTCAACAGGAATAAAAGAACATACAGGGGTCTCTTCACTGAAGTATTTTCCTGTTTAAGACTAATTGAAGCTATGCATCTTAACACCCCTGCAGAGATGTTTTTTATGATAGCTTTGATTAAGGAGTCCCCTTTTTGATGAGCCCTGATGATGACTGAAACCTCAACTGATTCTCTTTACAAAACCACACACTCTGTTTTCTCTTGTCTTGCACATTTCAGATCTTAGCACTGTTATAATCATCATTTACACTCAGAAACCTAGAGTCACTGTTTTACTGTCTAGTAAAAAGCAGGCCTATGCTTTTGCAATCCTTAAAGTCAATATTGGCCAGCGCCCTCTGCTTGTAGATGAAGGAGGCGCCTTAACCCTTTGCTTGTAGATGAAGGAGGTTCTTGGCCATGACAAATTACCAGTCTTTTTGACAGTGGTGTCTTTCTTTTACTGTGATTTCATGCTGAAAGGAAGCTGCAAGGTCTTGATGAGTAACTCTATGTCTTGAAGATATATCTCAGGCTCATGTTTACATTGAGAAGCAGCTGTTCTTCTAAATGTAGATTCAAGAAATTTCTTCTGAGATAATGTTATATTTCCTGTCTTTGTAAAATCCATAAAACACTGTAAAACACCTAATAATCAGCTTGAGACTATGGTCTATGCAGTGCTGAGACTTAGGGGTGTGTAAGTGGGGCGACTTAGGGCTGTAATCAATTTCATTTGCAGAGTGGGAGGTCTGTCATGATTGGTCTGTAACAGATGGAGGTTTTTTGGCCTTTTGATGGTTGCCAAGGGTAAAATGCCTTAAAGCGCCACTTCCTAACTTAGGGGAGGCTTTTGAAACAGACTTGGATTTTCCTTTTATAGTTGATGGGCAGACCAGTAGGGCTAAAGCTAGAAAGGATAGTGATAATGAGTTTTAACTTTGACATGTGCGGACTGAAAAGTAGGAGGGCGAAAAAAGTTTTATGAGGGTTTTCTAGATGACAAATTGACATATGGAGATTAGCTTCTAGAAAACTCAGCTATGGATCTAGTCATCACTAACAAGTGAAAAATACTGATGACTAACAGTGGCTCCATTTGGGGAGGGCAGCTCCTCGTCAGGAGGTGTCCAGAATTCAGATCTTTGGCTTATGAAGACCAGTGCCTTACCCATTGGCGCAAAATTTCACCTTTCTTTGATGCTATTTCTGAAAAGTGACAACATGGTTAACATCAATGATACTTCTACCTACCCCACTATCTTTCCTAACATTTTTTCTTCTCTTTGGCGCATTTGAACTAGCAGCCTTTTGACAATGTATATTTTTTTTTTTGCAAAATGAACCTATCTATTTTTCACTTTAGCACTGTTTAGAGTTCGGTATTGAAACTAAGAACCCTTCATTACCTCACCTACATGAATTAACCGTCAAGATTAAAGTTGCTTGACACATTTGTTTCACCTAAAACATGAAATTCAAAAATGACTCAAATCAGATTAGATGGTCTCATTTAATAAGATTATGTGCAGAAACACAACGTTGCACACAATGAGTGAGAGCGAAACAAAGTGGAAAACTAGATGTTTTGCCAAGATATACAATGCATTTTTCTATCCCTCGCTTTATACACATTTTGTTAGGTAAATGTGGAACCAGAATCTCTCCCTAATATAAGCTCTGTGATAAGTCAATCTTACACAATGTTGACTATCTTTTGCACTCATTAACTTATCAGCAAATAAATTTAAACATGTTCAACTATGATTAGGCTAGATAGCTGAACAAGACATTGAAGTACTAGTAGCGGCATTTAGACTTGCTCGCTTTCCGAAGGACTATTTTTTGGAACATGGGGCCTTTGTTCTATCTTCACTGACCCTCTTTTCTGTCTTTTAATGTTTTTGGCTTTTCTCACTTTTACTGTTTTTGACTTTTCTATTTTTTGTATATTTCAAACAATGGTATGTACAATGAATGAAAATGTTTCAAACTCAGAAATGGAGCTCCTGACAAAAATAATGTTTTAATGTCCTGCCATTCATAGGACCCCCAAAAATTTCAGTCCCATCAGGTTCTTGCAGGAAGAAAGCATTGTTTCCACTGACTGAGCTGATGATGTAAGGCTGTTACACAGTAATTTATCACCGTCCCTACCATTCCCCGTCCCGCACAATGGAGGACCCATTTTGTGACCTGTGAACATTGTCATGCCTTGAAACCATCATCAAAGCATTCCTCTAAGCATGAGCTTTAATTGCCCTTAAGACATCTCCTTGCAAAAATCATGAAAAACACCTCTTTTTGCATTGGCGCGGGCAGACAGTTCAACACTCGCGCCAATGGGGGAAATCCTGCAAAGAGGCCGCGCCACCTGGCGCTCTGTCCCAGAGCAGTGGTCGCGCCAGCCAATTTAAGGAGTGTTTTTTAAATAAAGATGGCGGAAGTTGAGTTTCAACAAACTCAGAACCATTGCCTATCTTGAGTTGGGAGGTTTGGCTGCGGGAGTTCTATGGAAGGGAAGTGGTTTTGCCACCTCCCATGGAACCTTCCTTGTTGATAGAGCCAATCCCACAATAATAGGGATCCCAACTCCCTCCTTCCCCATCTATAAAAGCCTGCTCAATCCCATGGCAAGCTAGTCTTGAAGTGCCTAAGCTTTGAATCTCCATATTCCCAAGAGCCTTTGTGCTGTAAAGAGCCCTCTTTCTCCCTTAAGGCCGACTCAAGTAAGGAGACCATCGTCGAGAGACTCTGGAGAGGTTTGCCCTTTCCCTGGCGAGCTTTGTGAGACGTGAACGGCTGGAGACCCATCCGAAGGAGACCGCGACGTCAGAACTTGGTTGTAATCTCTCTTCATTTGTTATTTCATAGATTATTACGATTATGGTTCCACTCTGTTTTCCATCATGTCAATATGAGTAATATCCTTTCTAACTGATATTTAGTTACGTATGCCGAATTTTATGCTTGTATCTGTTTGTTTCTTCCAAGTGCAGGTGTTCATCCGCGGAGATCGTGGAGGGATCGTGATCTGCCGAGGCTGAGGAACGGGGACGCTTCTTCTTCAGATCATAGCATTGGATTCCAGGTAGGCTTCTATCTTAGTCTTTTCATTTGTAACTAGGAACTTGCGTCGTAACATTGTTTGATTGTTGCTAGACCCCTGCTGGGCTAGTAGGGATCGCCTCTGTCAACCGTTGGGGATTTACCTCCTCAACAATTTGGCGACCATACTGGGGAACGTCCAGATTTCACTGTCTCGTTTGTGTTGTCTCGCTTTGATTGTTTTATGTTTTTCCTTGCTTGATCAACCTTCTGGGTTGGGTTCTTTCGCTGTTTTTGACTTCTTGGCTTTCTTAGTTTACATTGATTTGCTTCTGGAGTAGCTTTTTTTTAATTTTTGTTGAGAAACTCGACTGGCGCGGTTTTTAACCCGACAGTCGCGCCAATTGGCACATGTTGCTTTTGTTTAGCCTGCGCCAATTGCTTTCTGGCGCCAGTTTCATTCTTACAGTCGCGCCACTCCTGTAAGATTTTTGAGTTTCCTCATTTTTGAGCTCTCTGGGTTTGGTCAGTGTTTCTCTTCTTGATTTTCCGACTGCCTGAGTGTGTTGGAGTCCTGTTTGACTGGGAATTCACCTCTGTCCTTTGGTTGTTTGCTTTTATCTATCGATTTCACGTTTTGAGCCCTAGGGCATCTAGTGGCTTAGTGTATCGAGCCCTCCTTGGGAATTTTGGTGTTTTGATCGTCCTGTCAACTGTCTGATTGATTCTCCACATCCTCTTAGTAGTTGTTGATTGTTTTATTGCGATTTTTGGGTGATTGTTCATTCCTTCATTCAAAATTCATTTGATCTTGCTTTGGACCTAGATCACACGGTCAATTGGAAGCTTTTGAGTCTTTTCTTTGCCTTGAGAGACTTTGGTCGATTTGGGATCTGATTGCTTGTGTTGTTGAGTGAAATTTGTTTGTTTTGCTCTCTCGAATATCGTTTCTCAAGTTGTTCCATTTGTTTTCAATTTGTTTAGTACATATTAGCTATTAAACATTGAAAATCAAAAAAAAAAAATCTCTTTTGCTTTTGTGAATTAGTGCAAATTGTAATCTTTTCACTTTTGCTAGTGATTAGTGATTGGAATGAAAAGTTTTCAGTTTCATTAGTTGCATTAGAGATCTCATTGTTTGTCTTCCGTTCATTTCGATTGTTTAAAAGCCCTCAACTCTTCTCTAATTAGTTTTCATCGAACGAAATGTTGGACTGTGGCATATAGCTTTGCATTTAGGAGTCTTTTAAGACACTACATACGATAGGGCCTGAAAATTGAAACTTAATTGAAGATCAACTGTAAAATTTATTCAATTAACCTAAGGCAGCATTGGAACTTAACAAAACATATTTAGAAGGTCTAGGCTAGAGACGTGTTCCGGCGTCGTTAAACCTAGCAGTTGTCGCTCGCCTTTTGGCTTTAGACAGCGCTAGTACGGACTTGTGCTCCCCGTACCGTCGCGTATATAAAGGGAGACCCCTCTAGGTTTTCAATCCTTTATTCACAGGAAGCCGAGTCTGCCGCCCTATACCCGTGATACACCGAACATAGCATTCGGGGAGACTACCTGCACGTACGAAAAGTCCTTGGTCGATTTCTATTTCATTATTGAAACCAAGGTGTATATTGCAGTTCACGGATATTTGGTACACCCTTTGTGCCTAGTTTTTCCTGAGCAGTCATTTGGTCTTTTCTGACTCCCTAAACTTGAAAAGACCATCAAGCGCTTGTCCTTTCACGCTTGTGTCAAATCTGAAAGAGATAGAGTCATATTTTTATCGTTTCTCGACTCTTGAAACATGAAACGGTAGAATTTCTTACTTTCCAATGTGGTAAAATTAATCGCCCATGATTACACGCCCGCTTAGATATTGCTTGTTGACCGTTTGATCGTGTGTCTTGACTCTTTTTCGACCCGTGTGTGGTTTTGAGTTGATGGCAACTTTTTCAAAGTTTACCAACCAAGGAATCCCCTCAGAAGGGACTCCTGGTCATTTTCCTCCTTTTGGAAATGTTGGTGCTCCTTACATGTCGACGTTATCCCTTCCTGGGCTAACTGTTGGGTTGCCTGTTTGGTTGTTCTCAACCTCTATTGTCCCGAATAACTCCGCTACTGTTCAATCAGTTCCTCCACCTGAACAACATCATGTTGATTCAAAGGTGGACCTCTCCCCTTCTTCGCCTGTTTCTGCGTCCTCCTCTTCTACTTCGCCTGGTGAAAGTCTGGATTCGAGTAACCAGGTGGCTAAGAAGAAGAAGAAGAAGACAAAGAAGAAGAAGTCTAATAAGCGAGAGGTTAAAAGTGCAGCTACTGCTTCTGAGAAATCTCCTCTTGATAAGCCCTCCGACCCTCCATAGAAAGTCAAGTTCCCGTGCATGCTGTGCACGGGAGACCATCTGCTTCGAGACTGCCCTGGCATTCCCAAGGTGCTTGAAGCATGGCCTAATGGTCATCCACCATTGTCTTTGACTTCTGGGAGCAAGGTTGGGGGCACATCTTCGACTGGTGCTGATAAGGCTCTTAAGAAGCAGGGTAAGATCACCAATCCCTGTAAGTTGTGTGAAGGGCACCATGCTATTCACCTTTGTCCTTATATGGATGAAGCCAAGTGAGTCTTGGACAACCCGACTGTTTCTACACCACGCCTTCCGACTGGTTATAAACATCTTTCTTTGAGTCTTCCACCTACTGATCACGTGATTGGTCAAGAGTCATCCTTGGTCGATCCCACTCCCCCAGAAATTCAAATTCACGAATCCGTCCTTGACCAACCATTGGTCGTAGGATCGGTTGAACTGGCCCTGTCCGCGGTGCACCAGGTCTTTTCCGTCGAGAGTGGATCTCACACCTCCCATGTTCTGCTGGTTTCTTCAGATTCTTCGGACTTGGAGAAAGATTCTCCCGTCCCTGTAATTCAAGAAGCTGCTCCTCCACCTCCCATGATGGAGGCTCTCGAGGATATCCCTCCCACCTTCGAGATGGAGGTTATGGAGGATGCTCCTTCTTCCGTAACTTCAGGGGAAGACCTTCGCATTTCGATGATAGCCCCTCCGAGTAGTCTGGTCGCTTCCTTTGATTGGAATCGATTTGCAGGATTTTGCCTTCCGTCTTATGTGCCTTTCGAGATCACAGTACAGGCTCTTGGTCTGGTTGTACCCAGCACCATTATAGACGAAGGTGCCTCTGTTGGTATTCTATCCTCGACTACCTGGCAAGCCTTTGGTTCGCCACCGCTTGCGCCTGTTACGCAGAATCTGTTGACTTTTAACAGAAGGACGAGTCAACCGTTGGGGATCCTTCCAAGGTTACCAATTACTTTGGGAGGAAAAACTGTCCATATGGATGTGATGGTTATTCCAGGACCCTTGGATTTCAATCTGCTCCTGGGTCGCGATTACACCTATGCCATGGGAGCGCTTGTCTCCTCCCTCTTTCGCGTGATGTGCTTTCCACATGAAGGACGGATCGTGACCATTGATCAGCTTGCATTCTTTGGTCCTAATGTGGCATCTGGCCTGCCATCACCCCCTCCTGGTTTCTATCCACCCGTTGTATCTGCTCCACCGCAGGTCAACTATGTGGCTACCTACCCCATGCTCGTGCTCAGTGATGATGCCGTTGTGCATAATGTGCTAGGGGCATTGGGTCCTGACTTCCAGGATGTTTTCCTTCCACCGGGAGTGGAACTCTTGGAAGCACCGCCTTCCTGTTCATTTTGATGTAAGTCGGTTAGAGCACGGTTTCCTCCCTATGTCAAGCTCTTTAAAAAATGAAACCAGGTTCTTGGAGCATAGTTCTTTCACTTGTGTCGAGCTCCTAAAAAAAATGAAACAAGTTGTTTGAGGATAGTTCTTTTAAGTGTGTCAACCTCGTTAAATTAATGAAACACGAGCATGTTCAATTCGACTTTTGTTTTGAGCCTTCACTCCATTTTCAATGGACTGGAGCTTGGGGGGCATGCACCTCGAATTAAGTCACAATGCTGGGGGGCATGCCCGTCTTCCTCATTTCAGGCATAGTTTGCATATGTGTGTGTTCATGTGTGCCTTTAAGCTTGCGTAAAAATGAAATGTGTGATTAGATACATTGTGTGAATACATTTCGCATTGGGTCGTTTGTTATGTAACTGATACATTAGATTACATTTGTATTAGACATTCGCATGACATATAAAAACATCATCACATGTAAAAGATCCATCCAAAATAGTCATATGTATATATATATATATATATATATATATATATATATGTGTGTGTGTGTGTGTGTGTGTGTGTGTGTGTGTGTGTGTGTGTGTGTGTCGAAATGTTTGCACAGCGTGCATCACATAAAACTCAAAAATATACATAATCGTCTTAGTACATCCGGAGACGGTATGTCTCTCAAAAAATAGGTGTGGTATAAATCCTAAAGACTAATCCGCATGGTGCTCATGATAGCACGTGATTGCACGCACTAAGCGTCTCAGGATTCGGTGGATCCGACTCGGGACTCCCACCGTGTGGCACTAGTATGCCATCGGTACGTCTGCCAGCCGGGCATAGTCCGGGATCCCGTGGGCAATGCCCTCGAGATTCTGGATCAACTCCTCTCCGTCGGTCCCCTCTCCCTGGATCTCAGGGGAAAGCTGTGTCCTCCATGCGATTGGGGACATCCTAGCTGGTCTCTCAGGTCCCACATCTGCATTCATATGATCGTGTTAGGATGAATGTGTATTAACAAAAAAAAAAAAGCATAAAACATAAAATCAAATATGAGGTCTTACCCAGCTCCTCGTCCCAGTCGTCTCCTTCTGGTAGTGGGAGATCTGGGTCTCCAGTAAAGTCAGTTCCTGCATAGGGCCAGTCTTCCACGACAATCAGCTGGCGCCGTAACCACCTAAAGAACTCTGGCCTCCAGGACATTTGTTGGCCACCTCCAGCTCTGGGCATCAATGTTGCCCAGCGAGCCATTCTTGGCTCTCGTGGTTCCGGATCTGCCACTGCGGCCCCTTGACCCTGGAAGATTGGTAAGCGTTCCAGAATGAATGATACCAAGATGGAACCATAGCCGAACTGTTTCAGTTTTTCTGTTTGCATTTTGTGAGCTGCCTTTTCATGTTGATCGTTACTGCTATTGCCCAGTCATACAGTCGAGGACCCATGCATTCTGAGGCCAGCAGGAGTTGGGCCTTTGTGGCCTCGTGTGGTGCTTACGACCCTGCAGCCCGCGTGATGGTATGCAGAACAACTCTCAATGCCAGATCAGGGATAGTGTGGATATCCACTTTCTTGCTGCCTGATCCTGTTTGTGCTCCTGGGCACACTCGTGCCATCACTTCTTCCATCTTTTCCCCATATGGTCTGCTTTCAGTCAATACAGGGATCGGACCTTTGCGGGACAATCCAGTGATAAAATAAACATCAGAGACCTCCAGTTCTAATACCTGGTCTCGTAGCCGGAACACCTGTTCCTATTCGTCCCAGATATTGATCAAATACTGGAGAATCTCGGGCTGAGCTCGTAGACAGGGCGTGAGGAAGAACTTTTTCAACCCGCAGTTTCTAAGGGCATTCATGCAAGCTTGGCTTTGCATGGCTTGTTCATCCTCTTCTCCGTGCTCTCGTTCTTTCCATTCAATTGCCATTTTGAGTGATTACCTGCATTCATATGGTCAAAAACCCTTAGTTAGATCTCTGATGAGCCTCAATTTCCATGCGATTTGGTTTAAATATCGAAATTTTGGGCGGAATTTTAGGTTCGGCTGCTGGCGCGGCTGTTTTGTGAATAGTCGTGCCACGTGGTGCAAGCGCTTTGTAGAAAAGAGCTCATTGGTGTGGGTCCGTGCCCGATACCCGCGCCAATGGGGGCAGCCCTAAAATTTTGAAAGTGGCCACATAGAACTAATTTTCAAAGGAAAATTATTAAAAAATGAATGAAAATGAAGAGCAAGGGAACGCCTCTTACCTGTGACAGATGAGAAGCTGAATGGTCAACTGGATTGGTCGCAATCACCGTCAGAAGTTTCTACTCCAAATGGACTACTGTTGCTTTCTACCAAGGTAAATAGTAAAAGTAATTTTATTTTTACCAATTTGACATATTTATAACTTTTTCAACGTTAAATGAGTTTTAAAAGTTATTTTTATCAAATATTTGCATATATTATGTCGAAAATGGATTTTACGCTTGCTTGGTGTGTGCAGCAATAGGTTTTTGCGACTTAAACGATGGAAACGAGTTGTATTTTATACTTTTTCGGACTCAGTAAATACACGAAAAAGTCACTCTGGAGTCATCTTTCAGCTCTTTTCTAACTCTCTAAACATGAAAAGATTTCCAAGGCCCTTATCGTTTCGATCTCGTTAAAATGGACACGAATCGACATTCACCCAATATAAGTTTAACCCTTTTTCGGGCTAGGATGGATTGATTACGAAAAAGGAATACCCTAGTCTATCGCGACTAGGAGGTTTTCCCGAGTATTGTTTTCTACCTTTTCGGATCTGGGAAACTATTTACAAAAAGGGACTGCTGGAGTTTACTTTTCCGCTGTCTTTTCAAACTCTCTAAACATGAAAAGACGCCGAGTTCTTCCTTTGTCAGACTCGTTAAACTCTGATGACATCGGATCTAGTCGAAATGATGTTATTCGAGTCACTCCTTCCTAGGGCTCGTTAAATGCACTAGGATGGATTCGCCCGAAGGGCGGACTTATATTACAAGCATATGCTATCCCCTTCAAGCTTGTTATAAAAAATAATTGGGGTACTCGCCAGAAATGGTGGGGAAAATGGAACCATCGTCGTTGTCGTCGGTAGTATGTCGCTCTTGAACATGGCACTTGTCTGCATTCGTGTCGGGTTGGGGACATCTCATCTCGTTTCTTCACTTTGCCTCCGTGGGTTTGGATAATCTTTTTGACCTCTCATCTGCTCACTGCCTCGTCACCATGACCTCTGATCTGTTGATTTCAAATACTGCCAAGTCCACTATCGTGTCGTTCATATGTTCAAGAGAAGTTGGCCTCTGCAAATATCAACCTTCCTCTGTTTCTCATACGATCTTGATTCACAACAAAACATCATGTTACTCTGTCTCATGTCGATGATGTGGGAAACATTATGGCCCACCTTCGATCAAGGTCACTTCCTGTCGACTTCACCTCATTATCCAGAAAGTTGGTCTAGAGACTCCCTGTGGTACCTTGGAGCCTGCATGCCTTAATGGCAGGTTCATCGCGTTTGACGTGAGGTTTTCATCATTGGCCTCCGATCGAGTGATTCTACGGGTGTTCGATGTCAACTCATTCATTCGCACGCCATAGATTGTACATGTAGTACCTTGAGGACCATTGTCATTATTGGTGGTTTCTCTCGCGTCTGTTAACAGCTTTCATCATTGGCTGGTAATCAGACGATTTTCATGCATGTTCGACTTCAGCTCACATATTCGCATGCTTGAACTTGTACTTTGTTTGGGCCAAGATGGAGCGCAAGACCCTGGATTGTGTCTGTTGTAATCCAGGCTACGATTGTGGATTATTATCATTATGTACATGACTCACTGATTGGATGGCTGCGACCATACCTGAGTCTATTGGTTTGATCCTAGTTGGATGGCTGCGTCCATACCCTGGATCCGGATTATAGTATACTCTGTTTCGGATGGCTGCGTCCATACCACATATACATCATGTACTTGAGGTATCAGTTGTATCTTTCTGCGCAGGTTTTCCGACGGCGGGCCTTCAGTTGAACATGTTCTCGTAAAGCATTTCACCCCTCTCTCTCTCTCGGGCCTCATACTTTAGGGGGCATCTGTTACACAGTAATTTGTCACCGTCCCTACCATTCCCCGTCCCGCACAATGGAGGACCCATTTTGTGACCTGTGAACATTGTCATGCCTTGAAACCATCATCAATGCATTCCTCTAAGCATGAGCTTCAATTGCCCTAAAGACATCTCCTTGCAAAAAGTCATGAAAACACCTCCTTTTGCATTGGCGCGGGCAGACAGTTCATCACTCGCGCCAATGGGGGAAATCCTACAAAGAGGCTGCGCCAACTGGCACTCTATCCTAGAGAAGTAGTCGCGCCAGCCAATTTAAGGAGTGTTTTTTAAATAAAGATGGCGGAAGTTGTGTTTCAAAAAACTCAGAAACCATTGCCTATCTTGAGTTGGGAGGTTTGGCTGCAGGAGTTCTATGGAAGGGAAGTGGTTTTCCACCTCCCATGGAACCTTCCTTGTTGATAGGGCCAATCCCACCATAATAGGGATCCCAACTCCCTCCTTCCCCATCTATAAAAGCCTGCTCAATCCCATGGCAAGCTAGTCTTGAAGTGCCTAAGCTTTGAATCTCCATATTCCCAAGAGCCTTTGTGCTGTAAAGAGCCCTCTTTCTCCCTTAAGGCCGACTCAAGTAAGGAGACCATCGTCGAGAGACTCAGGAGAGGTTTTCCCTTTCCCTGGCGAGCTTTGCGAGACATGAACGACTGGAGACCCATCCGAAGGAGACCGCGACGTCAGAACTTGGTTGTAATCTCTCTTCGTTTGTTATTTAATAGATGATTACGATTATGGTTCCACTCTGTTTTCCATCATGTCAATATGAGTAATATCCTTTCTGACTGATATTTAGTTACGTATGCTGGATTTTATGCTTGTATTTGTTTGTTTCTTCCATGTGTGTGTTCGGTCCGTTTATTTATCGCGATGTATCGGACCGCCCAGGTCGAGGAACTTACTTTTCTTTAGATCAGTTAGCATTGGATTCCGTGGTATCATATTGCTCCTTTTATCTTCAACTAGATGTGGAGAACTTGAAAGTCGAACACCTTGACGTGGTTGCTAGACCCCTGCTAGGCTAGTAGGGATCGCCTCTGTCCGCAGAGGGGATTTACCTCCTCAACAATCATTAAAGCCACAGGATGTTCGCTCTTTAAGTAGAACAATAGAGATTCCAAAGACACCAAGGGCTGAGGTCACTCAAACTTATGAGAAGGGTAAAAGTATGGTTTTTACTCCTATTTACACCAAAATTGTACGTTCACATGAACCTACAGCTAAGCAAGTATTATGAGAAACCATGGAGCAGCTACCTATACATGAGAGTGAGTCGCCCTTGTAGCAACATGAGGAGAAAGCACCTTTGGAGGTTGAAATGGTAGATCAGGCGGAAAAAAAATCAGTTGAGGATATAATCAAGGAAAAATATGTAGTGATAGAAGAGCTCAAGGACAACCTCTCAAGGGAAAATTTCATGATAACATTCCTACAACAAGAAAACATGCAATTAAAGGTGAAACAAATGCTCCTAAACAAACCAAAGGAATATCTTGAGGCAAAGAAAGGTAAGGGTAAAGCAGTAATAGAGGTTGATAATTTTGAAGACAAGGAGGCTCAGATAAAGCCAAGGAGGCCAAGAACAAGAGGATTAACCATGCAAAAAGAACAAGAAGAAAAATTATCTCCTCCCTTTGGTCATCAAAGTTTTGATGATTTGATTGCTACTGAGATTGAGAAAGCCAAAGAGTTTTGGCTTGACAGGGTGAATGATCATCTAGAGAAGCTTTTGAAGAAGGCATACAGAAACAATAACCTCTAGCGGCACATGGCAAGACACTACTTCACTAGGAATGAAATTTCCAAAATCAGTGTTAAGAATTTGAAGAAAAATCTTAGAGAAACCCTAATTAAGCTAAAGAATAAGGACAACTTGGATTTGCTCGCTAGGGCATCCTAGTTGTCTAGATCATCATTCAAGGATGTCATGGACCAAAATTCACCAATATTTAAGCATTGTTGGTATTTTTTGTGATTTTTGAGAAATTCCAGAAATTTCACTCTTGTAGAAGCGTAGCATGGCCACACTACCCTTTTCCTCAGAGGGTCCAATGGAGGTCTTATTCACATGGCTGGATTTATTTTGAATTATACATTCAAAATATGATTTTTTTTTATGACACCTCTTAATTTTGAACAGAAACTTAAAAAACACCCTAATTTTCATGTTTCTGCCACAGTTTTTCACTACATGCTACACTTCTAGAGTAAGCTTGGAAAAATGAAGTTTTGAAGGCCTTGCAGGTGGTAATTTTTCAGTTTGAAGGTTAGTTTGGATAGAGGACATCTAGGGCTACCTTTTCCAATCTTCATATAAACAAAAATATGCCTAAAATTTAGCTCAAAATTCCCTTGATGTGCACACTAGGCTTGTTTCAAAACATGATACGCTTCTGCCAGGCATGCAACACTTCTATGTTGGATGTTTTCTAGACAGGTGTCATTCACAAATGGTCAAAGATTCGAGGCTACACCTGTCTCATGAGATATTTTATGTATAAGGAAGTCTATTTATGCAACTCATTGTTGAGGAATCTTGTAATTACTCAAGGAGACAAAGACTCCTAGTTATTAGTTAAATTTGCGGGGACTATTTCTAACTTCCCAAAAAACTAGGAAATGACTCATATGGTGCATTTATGAAGTGTTTTGGATCAGGTTTCGACCCATTGAGGTGGAATCTTCTTTATTTTCTATATTTACTCCAACTTAAGTCTTATTAGAGGTTGGATGGTTGATTTTGTAGTGTGCAGCATATGTACATATTTTTACAGTGAAATCAAAGACGTGTTGCAACTATAATTTTGGAACTCTAGTGGTATTTTTTTTAGCTTTTTTTTTCTCATTAACACGATCAAATTGAATGTTTATGTTTCCATAAAATCACATGTATGCTTCTATATGATAAATCTTACGAGTCTATAAACAAAATTCTTACTTTTTGTGCTCTGTTTTATAAGTTTTTCATAAATTTGCTCTACTTCCTCTGATGAATGAACTCATGTAATATGCTCATTCTCACTCTCTCTTTTCTAACCCTATACCACAATGACAATCTAAGTGTTTTTCTAATTATACATACCTGGCCTTATCTTCATCTATGCAGATGTTCATTTGAAATCAAACCTCAAAACCTAGACCTAGTTCCTAGACTGACAATTCCTATCGAGCAAAATTCAAAACAAAACCCTAATTCACTGAGATTATATCTAGCCTAAGATATTTTCATTTCAAGTAACCCCATTGACTTTGAAATTGACATTAAAATAGCCCTTTGTGGTTTGGTAGGGCTAGCTGCCAAATCTAAATATTGGTCTGAGGTTACCTCCTTCAGTCTCCTTTCTCAACCTTTGGAAACGGAGGGAGTGATAACAAGACTCAAAATTTTCCCATTGCATAAATAACGAAACACACTTCGTAAATCAAATCTAAGATATCACATTGAAATAAATAACTACAATGATATCCAAATTTAATCGTTATAGGACTCTTTCCCCCCATACAAAAACCCACAATGTCCTATACTTCAACCTCGGGAATAATGACTCATTGTTTCTCATCCCTTGCCATAGTGAACGAGCCCTAGCCCATAGGTTTTTTAGGTTTATTAAAAAAATTCTTTCAAAATGTTTGTGTAGTTTTCTAAGTCCACAGTAAATATAGGAGGAAAACTATAAGGAAACGAAATAGCACCTTGGGGGGGGAATGAGACAAGTGAAACTCATAAATGAAATGTGTAATTCCATGTAGGTTGGTATCTATCTATGTGACTATGTGTATCACTTTCAATCACAATTAAAAATTAATTAGAATACTATTATACCTTTTTATTTAGGAAATTATTAATTATCATTAAAACTATTTTCTCTCCACCATTGAACCAAATGATCCTGGAATAAGGCAGGCTCTTCCACATGCTCTCAGGAAATAGAAATAGTTCCTCATAACTCAAAGGCATTATAGGATAATAGAGTTGAGGGGAAGAGGCTCTCAACCTCTAAGAAAGGGCCTTTGATCCAAGACTTCATCTTTTGGGCAGAAGTGATCCTTTCCATGGTCGATAACATTGAACGTTTGGGAATTGATAGGAATTTCAAAATCAAGATAAAATAAACACTGGATAATGTACACATGTCAGTTGTCTTAGTCTTAACATCATTATTTATTTCTGATTTATATATATAGCATACATGTGATTATAAATTGAAATTAATTTCACGTACAATTAGTGGAGCGATAAAGGCATCAAATGCAGGTTACTTGTTAATGATACATGCCATATGTTGGTTATTTATCTATTTTAATACATTATGAATCGTCTTACTGTCTTGTTTAGGATTATCTGAAGATATTTGGACTTTGTATCACTGTATGCTCATGGATAGCTCTTGTATAAGCAGGGTATCTTCTACCTTTGTTGAGCATGCATGTGGTTGATTGCAAGAAATTGTACTAGATACATTATTTATTACTTGCATTTTGCAACATGTCATCAGAGAATTAGTCATATTTTAGCATGCCATTACCCAACATTTCCAAATTCTATATGATATTTTTCATATTTTCTCTTTAGATTACCCAACACCCTCTGTATTTCACTGCATTTCTTGGGCTTTGGACTTCCATAAATAGGATTCCTTGCCCAAATTGTTAGTATGTGCATTGCACTTTAAAGTCACATCTTAAGATCTCTTCTCTGCTTTGGGTGACTCTATTGGTTTATTGTTGATGTGACAGCAAATTATATTGGCTCATTTTTTAGTTGATCCATCATTATTTTCTTTAAGCAAGATCGCTTAGTGGATATTACATATATCCATGACGACCTTATTATATGTATTTTCTAATTCTCGCATGACTATTATTCTTATTTCTTTATTCTCCTTGAGTCGCTTTGTATACAAGTGATTTCCTTGCTCTTAGACTGCTTCTCTCAAGTTGGTACTGTGTATATTATCGGCCCAACCTAGGGTTTTGAATTTGTCTACTCTACTCTTTGAGTTGATACATCTCTATTTCTCATTATCGATATTATCATGGATCATTATTCTCAAGTGATATATTTTTTCATGATATTCTCATCGATATTCCTTATCTTTGTGCTCTCGGGTTTCACCATGGTGGACTTGTGCTACCAGATCCACAATATGTCATTTCTATAATTAAACTGGCATTTATATTCATCATCTTGTTACACCTTCTGATCTTACCCTAGACTTATTACCAATACTAATTTTATTCACATTGGTTAAGATAACTAACTTTATTAACATTGAAAGCCACTTACCACTTCGCAACCCCCTTGTTTGTTTTTATAAAAAATTGGGAGGGAGTTACTGCTTCACAACCCCTTGTTTGAGCTTTCTAATGATATCATGGAAATATTTGGTATAATGATTTAAAAAAATTAAGAAGATCATCCAAACTTTGAAATGTACATCTAAGTCCATAAAAGGGGACATTGATTCCTCCAATGAATCATTTCATCGATGGACTCTTAATGAATGAACTAATCTTCTTCATGAGTGTTTTTGCGCAACCAAAAGATAATGATCTACAACAACACTACATGAGACAATATAATCTCTCATGTTTCTTTTGATGCTCTTCTTGATATATTCTACTTTCAGTGGATTAGTTATAAACATTGTTTTAGTAGTCAAATATAAAACCTCTACGTAAAATTTTGTGAATAAAATCAATTTAGATAAATTTGGTGGTTCATGATAGATATTTGGAGAGAGAGCACAGAGCGATTAAACACTCACAACACCAAATGCTTAATACATTTATTGATCACCACAGTTACATATATATATGATACATAGCCCTGACTTCAAGATATGTAGATCAAGACTGCAACTCATACAATAGCTTCTAGATTGATGCCTAGATACTCACACTGACACCTAACATGAAATGGAAGCATTACTTCCAACACTCCCCCTTAATGCTTACATGGAAAATATTAAAAATACATATTACAACAACAATATTAATCTCTTCCTAATTGGTCTTCATCAACACTCAAATCCACTCTAGAACCTCGCAAACACCACTCTTTCTTCATCACCATATCTTCCAGTGGTCACTTGACCTCCATTTAAAACAAAACTGCTTTAGACCATCTTTGGTGTGCTTTGTAGAATTCATGCTTCTTGACCTCCCGAAGCACGTCGAATCAACCTCGATACTAAACCATCCTATGGACACACCCCCATCTGTTGAACACATGGTCTTCTATTGTATTCCCCGGTTATCTAAGAAGGTTTTCTAGATACTGCATATATTCAGAAGTCAATTTTACAAGATGACCTTTTAAACAGATAATCAAATTAGCCTGTAAGCTGATATTTGTGGCTCCACATAATACCACCAACTTATAAAAAGTTAAACATAATCAAATTATTAATATGTTCTTGTGTCTATTGTATGTAGCAAGAACCACCAATTTAAAATTATGCTAATATATGGTATAATGGTTCTTCATTTAATTTTTCATACTACATTTTAAAAAAATGGAGCACTGCACCATAATCTCTCTTTTCTTTTAACAACAATTATAAAACTACAGCGTTAACTCACACCACAAACACAAACATTAGTGCACTACAAGTACCAACAACCTCTATTTTCTAAAATATATAAATTCATTATTATTGTCTCTGATCCAGTGACCACTACATGCAGCTCGAAAGCCATTTCCCCCACAGTTCCTAACCAGCTAGCCAGGACCGGAATCTCCTCTGCTTTTGTTGGAACTTTGATTAATGCTGCCAGGTCCCATGCCATCCTTTGGGCCATAACCTGCCCTGTAAAACAATCATTGCGGCTTCCAATTATTTGAACCGATATTCTCCTTACTGACAATCCTGACGTTGTGCAGGCTCCTATTTTTATGGTCCCAAAAATTGAAGCTATTCTCGTGTGCTTATGTAACATTGACGAGACAGGGTCAAACCCAGTTTTGAATGGTAGATTAGGGTTCAAACTGAAATACTCTTTTCTGATTATAATTTTTTGATCGATGGGCATAAACTTTGGGGTCTACAAATGTGACGTGCCTTTGTTACTACTGTCGATCACTAAAATTCTGCTCTGGTGAGATTTTGACGACGAGCTTTCTGTTCGACACCACCAAGGCTGTATTTGGTCACCAAAAAAATTCTCACACGTTAAGAAAAAAAAATAAACTCACTACTACACTAGGGCATTTTTAAGACATTTGTTTAAGACAAAATAAATCTTTTGTCTTAAAAAGTCACTTTTTATTTTAGTTATTTTACATTAAAATTTAATATTAATTGAATTTTCTTAAATATACAATTTAAGATAAAAAGTAGTGTGAGACAAAAATAGTTTGAGACAAAACTTTATATTTAAGACAAAAACAATTTGAGACAAAAATATTTTAAGAAAAAAACAATTTAAGACAAAAATATTTTAAGACAAAACTTTATATTTAAGACAAAAAGAGTTTGAGACAAATATTTTAAGACAAAACTTTATATTTAAGACAAAAGTAGTTTAAGACAAAAATATTTTAAGACAAAAGTAGTTTGAGACAAAAATATTTTATGACAAAAGCAGTTTGAGACAAAAATATTTTATGACAAAAGCAGTTTGAGACAAAAATATTTTAATATAGAACTTTATATTTAAGACAATGACAAACTTTAAATTTAAGACAATGGCAACTTAAGACAGTAACAATTACGAAGAAACCCATCTAAGGCAATTAGAAAATAAGAAAAACCATTAGCAATACTTCATAACAAGGTGATTGTCAAATGACTTAAATTCCATGAACTAAAATTGTTTATTTTTTTCAATATGTGAAAAAAATTAAATTACTTCAACTGAACTTTAAAATAAATTTGCAAAAAATTAAATATAATATAAAGATAATTTATTTTATTTTATTTTCTCAATTGTTATATATATATATATATATATATATATATATATATAAAATAAAAGGATACAAATTCATCCATATATGCATTTTAAACCTTGATTTTTTTCTTTCTAAATGAAAAATTAAAATATATTTTTTTCTTAATTTTGATTCTTGTATATGTCTTGTAGTCACATCTCAATTTTATTTTCACTGTTGAACAAATATATCAAAGAGATAACTAACAATAATTTAATTATTTCTTGCATAACATTTTAGTATTTAAATCTTTCTTATTGTAAAAAAAAAATTTTATATATATATATATATATATATATATTGCAGTTTAATATTTTTTTATATTAATTTATTATTAGGTATTAAGCTATTGGTAAAGATTTTCATCTAGTAATTTGAAAACTATGAACGCATTATTAAGAATCCAAGTAATATTAGTAATTGATATCATTACCATGAATGCATTATTAAGAAACCAAGTAATATTAGTAATTGATATCATTTCAAACTAGGGAATAACAATTATATGGTTTATATCTTCCTGTACTTTCACATACCTATATTAATATTTACATAAATAATAATAGTCAGGATCTCTCACATATTCTTGTCTTTCTCGTGAGGGAATCAAGTCCGTATTTAGCCAGTACTCGCTCTGATACCATGACATAAATTTGGATACCATGATATAAATTTGGAGAGAGAGCATAGAGCGATTAAAGACTGGCAAGACCAAATAATTAATACATTTATTGATCACCACATATATATATATATATATATATATATATATATATATATATATAATTTACAGATATATATATATATATATATATATATATATATATATATAAAAGATACTTAATTCTGATTTCAAGATATCTAAATTAAAAGTATAACTCATACATTATCTTCTAAACTAAAACTTAAATACTCATACTGACAACTCACATGACATAGAAGTATTATTTCCAACCATTAAAAAAAAACTTATTATTTTCCATTATTCTAATATTTTAAATGTATAACATCCTTACTCAATATTTAAAAAGATTACAAATTTTGTAAATTAATATATTTTTATTGTTATATAATATAATAACAATATTTAAAAAGACTACAAATTTTGTAAGTTAATAAGTTAATATATTTTTATTGTTATATAATATAATAACATGGCATGTGGCTAAAGTCTCTAAGGTTTACAAATATTAGCATCTAAAATATAAAAATAAAAATAATTAGCAAATAGCGTTAGATTATATTCTATTTAATCTATTATTTTTAAAGATTAAAGAGAATTTATATTCATTAAAATTATAACACATGGCTTTATTACACAAATATTGTTGCTTTCAAAAATCACACATACAAATTTTATATAATATTGTTTCTTGGTTACATCTATTTAGTAGTTATCGTCTATATTCATTGAAATTAAGGTATAGATTTATTTGCATTCAAGTTTATCAATTAAATATTTTATGTTTTTCTTAATTAGTATTTTATATTTGTTTTTGTTGGTTATGTTAGATGTATTGTTAATTTGCATTATAAATGTATTTTTTTTGTTAATATAATTTTACAAGCTTAATAGCATAAGAGACCATAGACTTCCTAAGCTAGCTTTAAATTCCAGCCAAAATCATCTAAGGCTTAAACGAGGTTGGTATAAGGACACCAGGACCTGGTTAAACCATTGGGAGATGGACGAGAATTTTGCATTACAAAACATCAATAACATTAAAAAAATTGATACTTCTAAGTTCAAAAAAAAAAATGTGGTGCGAGAAAGATCTAGCAGCTAAAATAAAATTAAGGTATTATAAGGAGGTCATCAACCCCACCTTAGAAGATCAAAAGTATCTCTCTGTTTTAACTAGCTCAAAAAATAAAATTAATATAGCCAAGATTAGAATGAACTCTCATGAGCTCCATAGTGAAACAGGTTGTTGGACAGTTCCTAAAACACCATGGATCGAAAGGATGTGCCATCTCTATGAGAATATAAACATCTAGGATGAAAATCACTTTCTCTTAAGTTAGAAATAATTAATTCCTACTTGTCTATGGTTGTAATTCTCCATTTGAGGAGTTTGTTCCTACATAATAGGAATTAGCTAGAATATAGTTTCTCCTAGTTTTGTGTGTGGTTGAGAGAATCTCTCAACCACACTACTGTACGTCTAAGATAGAATTCCTATCTTGAGACTATTGCTTGTATAAATATGTGTGTAATTTTCTTCATTAATAATATAGAATTTGATTAGAGTTTGTTGTGTGCTATTTTATCTTGGTATCAGAGCTTCAGAGCCCATAAGGGCCTCTGGCCCTTCTTGGGCATAGAGAAATAAATTATTGTATTTATATAGTTTTTTATTAAATTTTGTTGGTCCATCCTGTGTACTAGAGGGCTGCTGTGACTGCTATTGAATGAGTGCGTGTGAATCTAAAAGTCCGTGAGCTGGTGCGGTGAGCTTTGAAATGAGCCGAATTAGATTTGAGCGAATGTGTTACTGTGTTGGACGTTGGACGACCGGAAGTCCACTCCGCAGTAGACAGTGAAGGCCATCGTTGAAAAAAAATTCCGGTTGTGTATGGAGGGCTCGATGCAGATCAGGCTAGAGGAACGCTCGATATACAGTGTGGGTCATGGATGGACTAGTTTCACGGGGGATTTCAATTTCAGGACACAATCGTTCTTGTGAAATCTCAGTCATATGGACGCAATGTTGAGTGGTGATCTGTTGGCAGTATGGTGGATTGGTGTCAGCGTCTACGATTTTCTAAGGGAAGATGTCGTGGCAGACTCACGTCGATGACCATCTCATGTGCGAGATCGGGCGGCGAAATCGGCTCACAGTGACGGCCATTAATGGCCAGGATGGCAGCGTTTGGGCTCAGTGCGATAGCTTCCCAGCGATCAAGCCCGAGGAAGTGACGGCCATAGTGAATGATTTTGAGCTGTCATCAGAGGAAAGAAAGGATCTACAGGAGACAAGCAAGGTAGAAAGGCGGAGAATAGAGCCTGTTTCACTCGATAAATTTGTTGACAGCCGCAGCATCTGTCAATAATACACGACATTGGCTTCAACTTTTGAAGAGGAGGAAAATGTTGCGGAGCTTAAGATTGGAGAAGAGTTTTTTTTTAAAGCTAAATATTTGATGCAGTCTGAGGTTGCACTAGTTCTGGAGAGAAGACTTGCTTACCCGTGTAGATGCAAGCCACGGTGTAGACCACGGCGGCCGTGGAGAGCAACGAAAAGGCCAGGAGGAAGACCAGGTAGCCGCCCTGGAAAAGCAGATCACATACGCCAAGGTCATGAGTGTGGTTTGGAAGCGCTTCAGTCGAAGCTGAAAAGAACTGTGTTGTGTGTAGAATTTGAAGTGGAACTAGTGGCATGAGACAAGCTGATTGCGAGATACTAGGATCAATTTGCTGCGTTAGCTGATTTTCTGCTAATAAATTTAGGTGTGGCCACTGCATTTAAAAGGAGGCCGAGGAGGTTGTAAAATTTTTTATTCCCGTTGCGCCATTTGTGGTTCGATGTGGGGTTACGATTCATGTGTGTTGAGCCTTGAAGGCAGAGCATATCGAGGAGGCTATGAAGAAAAGACAGTCGAGGTCTCGGCCCTTGGTACTTTGATCAGCTGCCATTCTCATACAGGTTGTGGAAGCTTTGATTTGTATGTTTGGTTCCTCGTCTGAGAGCATGTCGACCCCACCTCAAGAGATCAAGATCGATCTCTGCATACGTCTGTTGCTTGCATCGTTTTGGAGCAGACTTAGAAAGAAAAAGCAGAAGTGTGTACCGCCACTTTATTTTTTTTAAATGGAGGTCGTGGAAATAAAAGTTTGTACTTGCGTTCAAATAGAACATGTATTACTCCATGTATAATCGTTGGCATCGACAACATGGTGGCCTATGCAGGTCAGGATATGGTTTTTTTTTTATGCAATGTGGATATAGTTTGCAGTGCGAGCAATGTGTTATATGGTATGGATTTGAAGTTGCAGTGTGAGCAGTGCATTGGATATGCAGTTGCAGTGCAAGCAGTGCGTTATATGCGTTAATACTTTGCATTAACACTTGGCATGAATTGTTTATGTTGATTTGAAGACATTGCGTTATTGTTGCAGTGGTGCTTTGCTACTGCTCCAGTCTGCTGCGTGGTTTGTTTTCTTTTCACTAGTATATCTGGTACAGATCAAAGTGTTGGAATGATGTGAAGTGGTCTGTGTTTAATATTTCTTTAAAAATGGTCATGTGAGTAATATAAATCTGGTTGAAAGAATTAATTTATTTATTGTGACATTTAGTTTGGGCAACTATTGTCACGAGTGTTAGTCATTGTTGGAATTGCCCATTCCAACAATAGACAAATTTATTTGCAGGAATGAGTTACTACCAGATATAATGAATACATGACAACTACATCAGAGATTGGAGGATGATCAAGTTTGTGCATGCCTGGTTTGATGGAAACAGATTGTGAAGACAGATCTGCATGTTCAATTGCGAGGAGATTAGCTGGACAATGGGTCTTAGTTGTTGCAGTACGACAACGAGCATGAGGTAGCATGCTTGGAAGTAGTTACCAAGCCTTGATACTGTGAGCAGGGGAAGTGGCATTATGTTGCCAGGGGAGTGGATACTGAAACATGACGGAGGATTGGACCGTGGAGTCCTGGATTATTACTCTTGAAGGGAAAATTGTGTTCTCTTCGTGTGGTTGTGTGCCTATATCTGGATCATCAGTGTTTGAATGCACTGCATTGAGTCCAGGTGAAAAGTCGTCAATCTGTTTCTTTATCAGTAGACCCCTCACAGGTATTTTTGGTGAAAAATGGCTGCTGGTATGTTTAAAAAATAATCATCTATGGGCAGAGATAGAGAAATTAAATTTGAAGAGTTTATGTTATATTTTCTTGGAATCATGTTTTAATATTATTGAGCCTTATTGAGCCTAGCTAACTCAATGTAGGCAAAGTTATTTTGTTAGAATTTGCAACTCTAATGAATGACAGGTTAAGCATGGAGTTCCAAGAAGTTATTTGAATAGACAAGGATGCCCAAGATGTGAACAATGAACAGATGAGGTAAAGGAGCAGTGACAACGTTTATGGTGGACAACAAAATAGATGTTTGTTTGAGTTAGTGTGGTTTGTGGAATAGACTCCCTAGCATCATATAAGCAAGTTCAGTTGTTGTAATGGTCATTGTATGTACCCAGAAACTCCAAATGTTGAAGTATGGAATGTAAGCCTTTTAAAGGTATTTGAAAGTTCGTGGTGATCTTAAAACCACTTTGTAATGGTTTATGGTCATCCTGAAACCATCTTTTGTCACTGTAAAGTGATGGTTTGTGGTGAGCCAGAAACCACATACAGAGCCTTAGTGGCTATAGGATTTGCCCGGTGGTGGCAGATCGGACTTGCCCGGTGGTGGCATATTGAAGTTGGCGGATTTTCCTAGTGGTGGCAGATCGGCCTTGCCCGGTGGTGGCATATTGAAGTTGGTTGATTTTCCCAGTGGTGGCAGATCGGACTTGCCCAGTGGTGGCATATTGAAGTTGGCGGATTTGCCCGGTGGTGGCAGATTGGACTTGTCCGGTGGTGGCATATTGAAGTTGTTGGATTTTCCCGGTGGTGGCAGATCGGACTTGCCCGGTGGTGGCATATTTCCTGAGTGGCTAACGTGTACACGGGAGCTTTGTGCTCGTACGAGCAGGTGGACTGCAGTAACACCTGGCTCACGGTCTCAGATATTGGTGTGTCTGAGCACAAGAGGGTCGGCGCATTTTTCTATCTGACATTTGCGTCGAAAGGCGCAATCAGCGCAACTGTTTGCGATTGTTATTTGGACATGAATATTTGGTTTAGAAAGGCACTGATCTCTCTTTGTTTTAGAGGTTCTGCACATGCAATTCCCCTGATGGTGGTGGATTTGCAAGTACATATATGCAGTGATAACGGTCGATAGAATCATGTATGCGAGGGACATCCTACAGGACTAGCAGTTGCAGCAGTTGGTACCCATACATTCCGATGGATGGTTGCTCCTTTATATGGATGTCGACATATTATTTGTTATGTTTGACCACAACCAGACTTTGTGAATCACTATCATGACAAGTAGTCATTAAGGGGGGGAGTTAGAAATAATTAATTCCTACTTGTCTATGGTTGTAATTCTCCATTTTAGGAGTTTGTTCCTACATAATAGGAATTAGCTAGAATATAGTTTCTCCTAGTTTAGTGTGTGGTTGAGAGAATCTCTCAACCACACTACTGTACGTCTAAGATAGAATTCCTATCTTGAGACCATTGCTTGTATAAATATGTGTGTAATTTTCTTCATTAATAATATAGAATTTGATTAGAGTTTGTTGTGTGCTATTTTATCT